>CM059807.1:37587532-38801282 GCA_030435695.1 Brachymystax lenok tsinlingensis | reverse complement strand
CATCAGAAGCTTCTAAAGCCATGACATCATTTTCTGGAATTTTCCAAGCTGTTTAAAGGCACAGTCAACTTAGTGTATGTAAACTTCTGACCCACTGGAATTGTGATACAGTGAATTCTAAGTGAAATAATCTGTCTGTAAACTATTGTTGGAAAATTTACTTGTGTCATGCACAAAGTAATGTCCTAACTGACTTGCCAAAACTATAGTTTAACAAGAAATGTGTGGAGTGTTTGAAAAACGGTTTTAATGATTGCAACCTAAGTGTATGTAAACTTCCGACTTCAACTGTGCATACTGTTGATTTAATTAAAACACATAGCGTGCGTCTATATAGGGAAAAATACACGTTTAAACATTTTGACCAATAGATTAGTCGACAAAGATTTCTTTAGTCGGGGACAGCCCTAATCTCTATACAAAAAACTGTCCGACCGCTAGATCCAGGATTCTTACAGGATTCAAGGTCAATGTCTTATTTAACTGATTAATGCTTCATATATGATATAACGACAACTTGCACTGCCATAAATGGAAGAAGTAATGTTTTACGTCACAATTTTGGACAAATCCATTAAGACCCCAACCAAGGGTTAAACACATTTTCGAATTTTGTTGAATATAGCTATGTGCCCCCGTTATATCTTATTGCGATTACATGATACAAATTGGCTGATTTATTTTCAATGATTTATCAACAGATGTAGCAAGTTGTCCAGTGTAGGAAATCCTCACTGGTACCCTAGTTTATAGAAAGACCCATATCTAAAAATGACCATATACACTGATTGTTAAAAGCAAAACTACCAAAACTATTGCCGATGGTGAACCTGAACAATCAAAATAAAATCTATTGTAAACCCCGTTCAGCAGGTGTAAGCCAGATGAGTTGTCTCTCTCAACAGTGCATAGACAGCAAATGACAGGTTGTCACTCAACTAATGAGCCTAATACAGTGGGGCAAAAAAGTATTTAGTCAGCCACCAATTGTGCAAGTTCTCCAACTTAAAAGATGAGAGGCCTGTAATTTTCATCATAGGTACACTTCAACTATGACAGACAAAATGAGGAAAATAAATCCAGAAAATCACATTGTAGGATTTTTAATTTAATTATTTGCAAATTATGGTGGAAAATAAGTATTTGGTCAATAACAAAAGTTTATCTCAATACTTTGTTATATACCCTTTGTTGGCAATGACAAATGTTTTCTGTAAGTCTTCACAAGGTTTTCACACACTGTTGCTGGTATTTTGGCCCATTCCTCCATGCAGATCTCCTCTAGAGCAGTGATGTTTTGGGGCTGTCGCTGGGCAACACAGACTTTCAACTCCCTCCAAAGATTTTCTATGGGGTTGAGATCTGGAGACTGGCTAGGCCACTCCAGGACCTTGAAATGCTTCTCCTTCGTTGCCCGGGCGGTGTGTTTGGGATCATTGTCATGCTGAAAGACCCAGCCATTTCATCTTCAATGCCCTTTCTGATGGAAGGAGGTTTTCACTCAAAATCTCACGATACATGGCCCCATTCATTCTTTCCTTTACACAGATCAGTCGTCCTGGTCCCTATGCAGAAAAATAGCCCCAAAGCATGATGTTTCCACCCCCATGCTTCACAGTAGGTATGGTGTTCTTTGGATGAAACTCAGCATTCTTTGTCCTCCAAACACGACGAGTTGAGTTTTTACCAAAAAGTTCTATTTTGGTTTCATCTGACCATATGACATTCTCCCAATCCTCATCTGGATCATCCAAATGCTCTCTAGCAAACTTCAGACGGGCCTGAACATGTACTGGCTTAAGCAGGGGACACGTCTGGCACTGCAGGATTTGAGTCCCTGGCGGCGTAGTGTGTTACTGATGGTAGGCTTTGTTACTTTGGTCCCAGCTCTCTGCAGGTCATTCACTAGGTCCCCGTGTGGTTCTGGGATTTTTGCTCACCGTTCTTGTGATCATTTTGACCCCACGGGTGAGATCTTGCGTGGAGCCCCAGATCGAGGAAGATTATCAGTGGTCTTGTATGTCTTCCATTTCCTAATAATTGCTCCCACAGTTGATTTCTTCAAACCAAGCTGCTTACCTATTGCAGATTCAGTCTTCCCAACCTGGTGCAGGTCTACAATTTTGTTTCTGGTGTCCTTTGACAGCTCTTTGGTCTTGGCCACAGTGGAGTTTGGAGTGTGACTGTTTGAGGTTGTGGACAGGTGTCTTTTATACTGATAACAAGTTCAAACAGGTGCCATTAATACAGGTAACGAGTGGAGGACAGAGGAGCCTCTTAAAGAAGAAGTTACAGGTCTGTGAGAGCCAGAAATCTTGCTTGTTTGTATGTGACCAAATACTTATTTTCCACCATAATTTGCAAATCTATTCATTAAAAATCCTACAATGTGATTTTCGGGATTTTTTTTCCTCATTTTGTCTGTCATAGTTGAAGTGTACCTATGATGAAAATTACAGGCCTCTCTCATCTTTTTAAGTGAGAGAACTTGCACAATTGGTGGCTGACTAAATACTTTTTTGCCCCACTGTATCACGCAAGCCATTTTAGCATTTGAATGCTGATGGTGCCATGCAGATGTGCAAGATCAAGAACGGGCCACCTACATTGTGTTTGTCAACTCGCGAAGCTGGGCGCAGCGGGCTGTTTGACTAGGCCACAAAGATTGTCTGGGGTTTTTCGGCACGCAAAATTACTTGAAGAAAAATTACTGTCGACATAGTTACATGCAGATCGACGCTGAAGGAGAGGACGCATCGATTGTCACAAAAGATTAGGTATTTTCGGGAGCTAGAAACAATGTAATATGAGCAAAACATGTTAGTGAACTGGCGTTTTGTAACATTTGAATCGATTGTCAGACCAATGCACGCTACATTTGGATCGGTTTGGGGTATGTGAACCGATGCACTTCTGTCTTAAGCATCGGTCCCCGATTTTAAAATGTTTATCTGTGAATTATTACATCCCTAATGGTCAATCCTTGCATCCATCGTTCTGTCTATGAATTTGAGTGGTTACATTTCTCCTGCCCCATTCCTCAGCTTTTTACAGAAACATTGGCAGGGAAAACACTTTGATATTGTTTCAACTGCGGCTTGCCACTTTAAAGACACGAGTGAGTGCTCTTTTTGCATTTTAATTCAGGACCGTATGTTTCTTTTGATCCATAAAGTAAGATGTCGTGTGTAAAAGAGAGAGAGTTGCAAAGTGGTTGATGAAGGGAGGGAGGTGTCTTTGTCTTTCTCTTTTCCCCACCTCCCCCTCTCTCCAGTCTTGTTGTGTTTTCCCACACTCCCAGGCCACAGCCCTGGGGTGAAGCAGAGTTAGAGGGAGATTAGCTCTGTCTCCCCCACGCCTACAGAGGGTGCCCAGAGAAGGGCCGGGGCTCTGGTGCAGGAGTATCGACGCTCTCTGTGCACTTGGCCCAAGACTGCAGCGCTGACCCTTTCCTGCAGTCTCTATGTTAATGTAAACACAATCGATGAGAGTATTACCAGTTCCGCAAATAGAGGTTCTGGAAGCTCAGACCAAGTCCATGAGACAAATACAGATATTCAAGCCACTTTATTCTCAGTTTGTACCCTACACAGTACAAAAGTTTGCACAGTTGCGATGTGTGCGCCAATGGTAGGCTATACCCAACCTAGTGGTAAACCAAAGGCATAAACAAGGGTACATGATGCTTCTGAAATTGCCATTCTTCTCAGGTTCTTTTTCCTTTTTACATGAATTGCTTTCCAGGATATTCAAAAACATGGATTGTAAGTCTCATAAAATGATACAGCCTGGTTTTGAAATACAACCAGATTTCGAGACAGGATATATGCAAGAATGAGTAAAACATTTCATCTAAGGGAAACATGTTCAGCCCACGGCTCCTACTTGTCACTCACCACCATAGCCCAACCTTAGATGTGTTCTGTTTGAGAAAGCTCAAGGTCCACCTAGTCCTGAGGCCTAAGTTTAGTTTAGCCGAGGTAAAAAAATAAATATATTGAAATTGCTCTAATGAAAGGTGACTCACTTGGTAGCCTTTTTGCCTTGTCAAGTTATTTTTTGGCTTAAGCAAGGTGAATTGTATATTAGCCAACTCTTCTGAGCTCAGTGTGTGTCTGTGTGAAAATGCTCACTCTCCTTAACTGATGCATCATAAAAAAAATATATACAAAAATCCAAAATGCTTGTGACTAAGACTTTTTAGTGTCCAGGACCATCGGCTACATGCCAGGGAAAAAATAATATTGGTTTGTTAACTACATCAGTATTGACTGCTAAATCATAATTGCTTGTAGAACTAGCGGAAAAAGCAGATTGACACTCCCCACTACAGAACCACTAAAACATTCTGGTTAATATTCCCGCCTCCCTCCACTTCAAGCACTACCTTGATTTGTCAGAAGAATCAGTGACACATCATTTTTGGGGACATTTGACATGCACCAGGGTAAATCATGCTTTGTCAAAAATAATCTGTGACACTGTGCTCTTCTTCACCAGAGACTTTTCCCCTATCAGATTCAGAAAGTGTTGCTGACTAATGTTAACATTTCTATGAAAAGTCTGTCACGAGAGATTAGGGTTATCCCTGTAAAGACCCTATATGCAAAATGATACACCATCAGCATTGCCAAAGTGGAAAAAATATACAGTAAAGTATTAACTAGAAAAGATGATTAGGTCACAAATGTCATAGTTTGCATTCAAGTTCAGATGTGTATACTGTAGCTAGAGAATATTGAGGAAAATGTAACTTTCGGGCAGAGGGGGAATTTCTTAATGGATAACTCTTAATTCACTTCATCAGAATCCAATGGGATAAAAATCTCACTGATAACATCTGTCTCCCCCCCATGGTTATGCATACAATATTAATCAGACAAAGACAGATGGCAAAGCATTTGGTCTCCAGCTATCTGTTGTCCTTTGCAGAATTTCCTCAATAGATGCTTGTTTTTTTTTCCATACTTGATATGTTTTTTTGGTTTTGTTAACCAACTGTGTCATCAGTGCCAACAATTAAATTCCCAGTGATTATGTACAACAGCTTTAGGAAGACTGATTATGTAGAGCTCAGATGGTTTGCAATGTTTTTATATACTTTTTTTTTTATCTTGAGAGGATTGTGTCATTTTCATATTGTAATGAGCCAATTGCTTAGCCCAACTTACAGACCAAATTTACAGAAAACAAACTTAAGACTAGGGTTGGGGCAATGTCAACCTTTTTCTTATCGTGATTATGTACACATAAAATAGTGATATACGATGCTATTGCCCCTATAAGCCACCCTAAAAATTATTTTAAATGTAAAAAAATACAAAATAAAAACTGGGCTAAAACGACAGTTTGGCTATAGCGCAAAATCGAATGCAACTGGATGAATCATAATGGATGAATCATTCCTTTCTGGTGGAAGGGCTGAACAGGTGTATGTGGTGTGTCTGTGTCTGCACATGATGGAGCAATGACTGTCTGATGAGGAACTGGCTGTCTTACCGTAGAGAGCTAGGCTATAGGCCTACATCATGGGCTGGACATAAACAGTCTAACATCTTCAGAACTGGATAATAATTCGAGGTCGACCGATTAATCGGCATGTCCGATTAATTAGGGCCAATTTCAAGTGTTCATAACAATTGGTAATCGGCATTTTTGGACGCCGATTACATTGCAATCCACGAGGAAACTGCGTAGCAGGCTGACCACCTGACCTTGTGGCTGCAAGGGGCCAAGGTAAGTTGCTAGCTAGCATTAAACTTATCTTATTAAAAACAATCAATCGCCACAAAATCGTAATCGGTCGACCACTAATAATATATTTTTTGTCTCATAAAATAATAGAACAAGCAATTGTATTTATTTTCTTTCGCTCATAAAGCTGTGATTGCAAATAGTCTAGGCTTAGGCTATAGACTTTCATTCTTGTTATTTTTGAAAAGGAACATTTTGGGGAAATAATCTACTGTTCAGAACTTTAGCTTGTCTTAAAGCTTTTATGATAGGCCAAGTAGGAGGATAGGTTATTGGCCATTTGGTTTTCACCCTCGCATGACAGGATTTTTCCGAAAGCCTAAACTTGATTACATTTTCCTTCGATTTTTGTATAGGCTATTGTGAGTGTAGAATTTCGCTAAACACGTGTATGTGACAAATACAATTTGATATTGTTTGTTCCCTCTCATAATTATTCCCCTAGCTACCTTATGTTTTTAGGCTATTCAAATAACTTTTTGAGACTGAACTTATATTAATTGTTTGAGCTGGAGAAGGTCATGCATCAAATTATGAGGCGTAGCCTTCAGTCATGTTCATAGCTTACGAATGGAGAGAGAAGTGAATATAAGCTACATTTTTTTAAACGGCTAGATTTAAGATACAGTAGTTAAGGAGTGTCCGTTTTATTTTTATGTATATATATTTGTTTAATGGTTTAGACATCTGACAGAGAGCGAGAGAAAGAGAATTCTGACTGGACATTTTGCTTTTCTTTGATGGAATTCTCCACTCTCTCTGGCCTTCCTCTGTTGCCTTCTGTAGGCTATGTAACATTAAATATGAATAGGCCAGGGTTCTCCAACCTTTTCTAGCATGAAAGCTACTTTTAAAAAATGAAACATGTTGCAAGCTACTCTTTTTTTTTTTTTCTCTCTAGCTTTCAATTAGGCATATTTTTCTCCTCTCCTCTGCAACTCTTCCCCGGGTCCTTAGTGCACTACTTTCTCTTGTACACTATGTTTTCTGTCAATGTACCTGATAAAATAATGGTTAATAGACAACTCTTAAGGGGGGGCCCTATAAAATCTGATTTTCTTCCCCAAAATGTGTTTTTCTTTTTCTCAAATTATGTTTTCTCAGTTACATTTTTCCTGGTTTTAGATTTGGTTTTGTTTTTCACTCGTAAAATTACAATTGCTAATAGAGAAGTAACGCAATTGCGAGTCCAGGTCAATGCTTAAATCACACATTTTTTTAGGTCTGCAAGATAACTATCATATTTTGATTTTGGGTGTAATTCCCCTTTTAATTGCGCATCTGGGCATATAGTTGTGCATCGAGCGAGGTGAGGAATGTGCCATCTAATGTGCCGGTCTAGTGATGTTAAAAATTATTTTTTTGGTTTCATCAGACCAGAGAATCTTGTTTCTCATGGTCAGAGACCTGTAGGTGCCTTCCAAGCGTCCTGTCACGTGCCTTTTACTGAGGAGTGGCTTCCGTCTGACTAATCTACCATAAAGGCCTGATTGGTGGAGTGCTGCAGAGATGGTTGTCCTTCTGGAAGGTTCTCCCATCTCTACAGAGGAACACTGGAGCTCTGTCAGAGTGACCATCGGGTTCTTGGTCACCTCCATGACCAAGGCCCTTCTCCCCCGATTGCTTAGTTTGGCCGGGCAGCCAGCTTTTGGCCGGGCAGCCAGTCTTGGTGGTCCCAAACTTCTTCCATTTAAGAATGGAGGCCACTATGTTCTTGGGGACCTTCAATGCTACAGAAATATTTTGCTACCTTTCCTCAGATCTGTGTCTCGAAACAATCCTTTCTTGGAGCTCTACGGACAATTCCTTCGACCTCATGGCTTGTTTTTTTCTCTGACATGCACTGTCAACTGTGGGACCTTTTTGTATAGACATGTTTGTGCCTTTCCAAATCATGTCCAATCAAGTTGTAGAAACATAAATGGAAACAGGATGCACTTGAGCTCAATTTAGAGTCTCATAGTAAAGGGTCTGAATACTTATGTAAGTAAGGTATTTGTTTTTTTATAAATTTGCAAACATTTCTGAAAACCAGTTTTTGCTTTGTCATTATAGGGATGTTGTGTGTAGATTAAACCTTTTTTAATCAATGTTAGAATAATGCTGTAAAACGTAATAAAATGTGGAAAAAGTAAAGGGGTCTGAATACTTTCTGAATGCACTGTACTTACTGATGATAATACTGTACTTCTGCCAGGTAAGTCTACTTTGCAGTTAACATTTAATTGATAAGGTTTTGGGAAGGTATTTCTGTCAACTCACAAGACGGTTATCACATCAACTGACTACACACGGAGTGATATGCAAACGCACGCACCACACAGACAAACGGGCAAAATCGCAGGAAATTAATTGACAGATATTGTTTTAGGTGTGGCTTTTTAAGCCAACAGTGTCTAACCAGGGGTGGGATCATGTCAATATTGCATTGATTAGATAGTACCTAAGAGCTTGCAGTGTCTGATATTTGTGAGATTTGTTTGACATTTTGCAGTGGAACACGTGAAAAATGCATGTACTTTCAGAATTGTTTGGCGAGCTACTCATAGGTGGGCTGCGAGCTACTGGTAGCTCGCGATCGACCTGTTGGAGACCTCTGGAATAGGCAAAGTACTCAATGTCACTTCTGGGCTCTGTGCTTCCCTGCGTGAATCCCGTTTTTACTGCACGGCCCCAGTCAAGTTCAAATAGGCAAAACCAGGGGTCTCCAACAGGTTGAGCACGAGCTACCAGTAGCCATCAGACCACCTATGAATAGCTTGCCAAACAATTCTGAAAGTACATGCAACGTCGGGAACCGAATCACATATGTGAAAGAGCCGTTCATTTGGCTCTCTGATTTGTATACATTTACTACTGCTTTTTGGGCTCCAGGCATAAATAATCTGCAGATAAATAATAAAAACATTATCTGAAGATGGTAATTCCTCAGTGCAGGAACAATTATAGTGAGGAGAGAGCATCTAATATTTTGCATTTCACAATCTGACATATTGGTACAGAACGTTTTAGGCTTTAAATTCATGGTTTTAAGTCAATTTCTAAGCATTACTGAAAAAAGAGCTGTTTTGGGAGCTAAATGAACGTCTCTTTTAGGTGAACGGGGCCAAATAATCCGGCTCACAGAAAAGACTCGGAATGCCCATCACTAGTAGCCAGTGATAACCGTCTTGTGGGTTGACAGAAATACTTTCCCTAAAACTTTCTAAATTAAATTTGAACTGCAAAGTTGTCTTACCTGGCAGAAGCATATCATTATTAAGTATATAATTTGTATCTATTATTTGTTATTTTAAAACTTTGTCATGAAATGAGCAGCAGCAGTACAGATGCGAAATTAAATGGGAATTACAATCAACATTTGTTTTTCTTCCAGACCCCCAACATTTGATTTAAGCCTTGACA
Source organism: Brachymystax lenok tsinlingensis (assembly GCA_030435695.1). Taxonomy (NCBI): domain Eukaryota; kingdom Metazoa; phylum Chordata; class Actinopteri; order Salmoniformes; family Salmonidae; genus Brachymystax; species Brachymystax lenok. The sequence goes on along the minus strand of CM059807.1, from coordinate 38,792,123 downwards.
TTGACTCAGAACATACAATTTCTGAAGTGAAACCCCCAAAATCTAAAATCAGCTAAATACAACAGAATATTTGAGAATTTAGAGTTTTTTTTATTAGCCATTATTTTACCAGGAATATTGACATAATGCACTACTTTCTTTTGTACACTACACTAAGGGCTAAACCATCATCTGACACATTACAATGTTGTCACCATCGACGATGGCTGTCAATCATCGTCGATAGACAATGCTGTCGTAATATCGCTCAACCTTAAGTCTAAATACCCCAATCACATTTTTGTGCATTTTTAATATCTGTTGCGCTATTCGTACGTGTTCACTTGTGCATTAAAAAAACAGTTACCCAAGAGCATCTCAACCGGTTGTCGTTGGAGGAGTAAAAAAACTATTATTGTTCATCCTGAGTTTGAAATACCTGAAATCAGTAATGTGGCTAGGCTACTGATGTTTAGTGCTAAGCTGTATCCTGCAGACTGCAGTGCTACATTTCCCCTCAACCCTCCCAGCCCTGTTTGCCTCCACAAGGTCACATTGCCAGCGGCAGTCCTACGTTCCCCACTTAAAAAACAAAAACCCCATATAGCTAATGAGTTCAGAGATTAAGGAGCCACAATTAGGGCTCAGACACACCAAGGATACTGACTGCTGAGAGGTACTTAGCACCTCTGCCCAGAGTGTCGCCAGTTAACCTTTTTGTTTTTCACATAGCACAGATCCACCACTGATCCAACAGTCACACTACTCCAGACCACAAGGTGGCAGTAGCTTGTTTAGCTTGTGACTGCTGTAGATGGCTAATGTTAGCTAACTAGCTAGTATGCTGTGCTAATGTTGCTGCTAACTAACTAGCTAGCTAGAATGTAGTAAGCACTTGTTAATACTAGCCAGATGGCCACAACTAGATAAAAAAAAAAAAAAATGGTAACCTTTATTTAACTAGGCAAGTCAGTTAAGAACAAATTCTTATTCACAATGACGGCCTATCCCGACCAAACCCAGACAAAGCTGGGCCAATTGTGCGCCTCCCTATGAGACTCCCAATCATGTGATGTGATAACTAGCGTAGCTAGCAACATTATAATTAAATCCCAATAGATTCATTTTTTATGAAGCAGCTGCCTGCTAGCTGCCGATAGTCAATGGAGGAGCGAGTTAACTATCTAGCTATGTTGTGCTCCTGGCAAATGGTGATGCAAATGTTAGCTAGCAAGAGAACTGGCTTTGGCATTATGGGATAATGGAGAGTGAATTACATTATTTCTTCATCTTGCTAGATAAATAGCTTGTAAATGGATTTAGTGTTGTTTGCGTTGTGCTGCACTTACCACCCGATTCGTTTCATATGAAGTGTGTGTGTGTGTGTGACTACCTTGTTAATTTAGAGAGCTAACGTTAGTTAGCTAGCTAGCTACCTAACAAAATAATCCTTCTTCAAGCACATCTCCTTAGCTAGATGTAAATATGTGTTATGAAGCTTTATTGTTTTAGTTAGAACAATTTTGATTAAAAGGGAACAAGTGGAAAAAGTGCCCTTTTTCCTTTTTATTGTCACTCCTGTCAGGTCCCCCATGTGGACGTTCGTTCTCTCTGATTGTTTTAAAGTCAAGTTGTTGGCCATTGCCAAGCATTGTGGTTAATCTGTACCAGGTTAATCTGTACCAGGTCGGTACGCAGCAGGTACATCTTTTGTAGTAGCAAGAGAAGGAATGGCCTCCTACAGTGCTAAGTACCTACTGGCAGACAGATTTCTCTGTGTGTCTGACCTCTTAGTCCTACCTTTCTGTAAATTGGTCCAATAGCAAATTACACACTGATGTTATCGATCTCAAAAAAATCCCTCTCTAGACTTTACTCCATTCACTTCATCCATTCACTTGCATTTAATTCAATTAGTGAAAAGGTTCACATCTAGCTTTTCTGTACTGCAGGATTGAAATTCAATTCAATATATCATTTTATGCATTAGAATGCAATGCTAGAATGCAGTAATAGTGTGCCTTTTTTAACAACCTCACTTGCTGTTTTGAGAATGACACAAATATTAATTTCCACAAAGTTTGCTGCTTCAGTGTCTTTAGATATTTTTGTCAGATGGTACTATGGAATACTGAAGTATAATTACAAGCATTTCATAAGTGTCAAAGGCTTTTATTGACAATTACATGAAGTTGCAAAGAGTCAATATTTGCAGTGTTGACCCTTCTTTTTCAAGACCTCTGCAATCCGCCCTGGCATGCTGTCAATTAACTTCTGGGCCACATCCTGACTGATGGCAGCCATTCTTGCATAATCAATGCTTGGAGTTTGTCAGAATTTGGTTTTTTTTGTTTGTCCACAAGTTCTCAATGGGATTAAGGTCTGGGGAGTTTCCTGGCCATGGACCCAAAATATCAATGTTTTGTTTCCCAAGCCACTTAGTTATCACTTTCGCCTTATGGCAAGGTGCTCCATCATGCTGGAAAAGGCATTGTTCGTCACCAAACTGTTCCTGGATGGTTGGGAGAAGTTGCTCTCGGGGGATGTGTTGGTACCATTCTTTATTCATGGCTGTGTTCTTAGGCTAAATTATGAGTGAGCCCACTCCCTTGGCTGAGAAGCAACCCCACACATGAATGGTCTCAAGATGCTTTACTGTTGGCATGACACAGGACTGATGGTAGCGCTCACCTTGTCTTCTCCGGACAAGCTTTTTTCCAGATGCCCCAAACAATCGGAAAGGGGATTCATCAGAGAAAATGACTTTACCCCAGTCCTCAGCAGTCCAATCCCTGTACCTTTTGCAGAATATCAGTCTGTCCCTGATGATTTTCCTTGATGATCCGATAAATAGTTGATTTAGGTGCAATCTTACTGGCAGCAATATCCTTGCCTGTGAAGCACTTTTTGTGCAAAGCAATGATGACGCGTGTTTCCTTGCAGGTAACCATGGTTGACAGAGGAAGAAAAATTATTCCAAGCACCACCCTCCTTTTGAAGACTCCAGTCTGTTATTCAAACTCAATCAGTATGACAGAGTGATCTCCAGCCTCAGTTCATTTGCAACGCAAAGAGGGACTTTGCAATTAATTGCAATTCATCTGATCACTCTTCATGACATTCTGGAGTATATGCAAATTGCCATCATACAAACTGAGGCAGCAGACTTTGTGAAAATGTATATTTGTGTCATTCTTAAAATTTTGGGCCACGACTGTACAGCATATTTCTCTCCTAATGTCATTACTAATGCCAGTATCTTTCTCTGTGAACTAGTCTAATTGTTTTGTTCTCTGCACAATCCCAATATTCCATCAGCAGGTTGTAAGTCTTAATCGTCTGTTGACAAGGCTGTCAAGTCAGACAAATGGCAGGGCTCAGCCCCTTACCCCATGTTAGGATCAGAGAGCAGAAAGCCTCCACATACCACGGCTCTGCTCTGCCGGTAATGATGGAGCACATGTCTGCAGATTGCTGCAAAAGGCCCAACTAATAGGCTGGTCAGTTTGAAAGATCTGGACTGCGAGGGGGGAGGGAGAATCAACTTTTAAAAAGCAGCGACCTTTTGAAAATATGCTGCTCAGAGAAAAGATGTTTGATGTTCGAACTTTGCTGGCTTGGATCCCTTATTAGTTCTCAGACAAGGGACTATAAAGCTTAGAGAACAAGTCGCCTGTGTTTGCTCTCGCCTGCTAATTCCTTATTAAAAAAGTTTAGGACGGCAGGGGACCTTTGATAACAGATTCCTAATATTTGTTTTCTGAATACCACACATTCATCTGTAACTGCTCATGTCTGATGCTTTCAGAAGGACCCTTTTCATCTTGGATTTATTATTATTTGAAATGTGTTTTACTCCTACAACTAGCCTACGAGTTGCATTGAACTCGTGGACATGATGATTTTCAGACGATCTTCTTTTAGCAAGCATATTTGAATCTTTCACAGCACACTTTGTCAATTGCATTTGCCGATGCCTGTTGCCTCGCCAATTTGCACGGCCATGTTGTTTCTGAGAACCAGTGCTACCTTTGTTAAAATTCCTCTATGCTGTAAGTAAGAGGCTCCATTTCAGTTTTTATTAGTAAAACATTTTGATGATAAAAAAAAAGAGAAAGGAAAATGTGTTCACAGCCATTCTGGCAGCGGTCATTGGCAGTTAGGCTCTTATTAAAACAGGGCTGCACTGTCACACCGCTGCGTCTCCTTGTTCAATCACAGCCAGTAGAAACTTGTTTAAAGCCAAATTAGTTTCCTAGGAGGAATATGACCGATCCTTTTTGCGTTTCAGATGACCCTGATTTATGAGAAATACGTCCCAGAAAAAACCTTCAACCTGAAACTCTGTGGTTGATATTTAAATATGAATTAAACCTATGACAGCAGTACAACTGCCTGTCTACAACTCTCTCTCAGTGCATGTTGTCTTCTGCATTTCCTCTTCACTGCTCCCTTGTCGCTGCCTCTTGGAAGCTACCAACCAAGGACATTTCCAATGTCAGACGTATGAAAGACACAAAGCCTGCTTGATTTATCTGACTGTATTCGTACCGTATCATCATACTTCTGCTTGTTCCGTCACTGTCCTGGGATGAAGTGAATGGCAAAATCCAGAAGCAATAATGAGTTTTATAAACCACTTCGGTGAGAAGACCTCATTGTAGAGGTGGAGGTTTTTCATCAGGCCTTTAATCTGGCATCTAGGCTACGGCTGCACAGAGACTCATGAAGACATATGAAATTGGATGAGCTATTTATCATTGTCTGTTTTTGTCAGTCAAACGTTTAACTCAAGTCAACTATTTTCAGATTAGTTGCATGTAACATCTGTTTTACAATCAGCATAAATAATCAGTCTTCAGTATTAACCCTCTTAGAGCTGGGCGATTTATATTTGTATTTTATGGTGGATTTTTACAATACCGTCTATAAAGGTATTTTGATACAGTGCTAAGTAAAATAAAAGTATTTCAAATTGGACTACTTCACTGTCAGTTGTGTCCTATTTTGGTTGAGTAAAAAACAATCAGAAGGGAGAATTCCCATTTAAATCCACTTCAAATTAATGTGTTGCCATCCTAGGGTCATGTGCTACTCATAAAACATCAAGAACTTATATTATTCAGAAACATAAAATACCGCCATACCTCCAAAAATAAAAATACATTTTATTTTGTCAATATCGCCTAGCCCCTCTGTAATTCCCTCATTTGTGTTTTGACATGATCAACCTTTGTCCAGTCTTTAATGTGAATGAAAGTGTTTCCCCAGACTTACTTTGACACTCCCACTAGTGCTATAGTTAAAAAATCTTTGGCTGTCCAGTCACATTATGCTGGGTGGGGAGGAGTTGGGGGAGTTGTGGAGGTAGGGGACCTGGACAGGCAAGGAAACAGCTGGCTCTTATTGAATGGAATGGGAAGCAGGAGACTATAGCTTGTGTAAGAGCCAGGTTGTGTTCACACGCCCCCCTGCTGTTCCCACTCTCTTCCACGTGAGGCTTTTGGGATTGTTATGTAACTTCACTGAAAAAAGGGAAGAGGCTGTCAAACAAAATAATGTTTTTTGCCCCCTTCTGAAGATGCTCACAGTTTTATTCAGTATTATCTTTTTTTGCCTCTGTGAAAGAATTCCCAAACAATATTGTGAAGTGGGATCAGAGCCAGGTGTATTGAATATTGCGTAGGCCTTACAGTATACACTGTACTATGTTGCTGCCGAGGGGGGTTTGGGTAGTTTCTAGAGGCCCTCTTGGCCGCAGAGACAAACGTTTGCTGTTTTAAAACTAATTTCCTGCAATTCTACACATTTAGCCATGGGGCAGATAGAACATGTTACAGTTTTAAAGTATTTTACAGTTTTAAAATATAAATGGAAGTATTGGTCCCATTTTTCATCAGGTGAAATAAAAGGTCTCCGAAATTTTTCATACGCACAAAAAGCTTATTTTGTTGAAATGTTGTGCACAAATTTGTTTACATCCCTGTTAGTGAGCATTTCTAATTTGCCAAGATAATCCATCGACTTGACAGGTGTGACATATCAAGAAGCTGATTAAACAGCATGATCATTACACAGGAGCACAAGAATTTGGCGGTACGTCCAACCGGGCACACGACCTCGTGACCACACCAGCCCAGGATTTCCACATCGGGCTTCTTCTCCTGCCCCACCCAGACAGCTGATGAAACTGTGGGTCTGCACAAACTGTCAGAAACCATCTGTGTGCTCGCTGTCCTAACCAGGGTCTTGACCTGACTGCCGTTCGGCGTCGTAACTGACGTCGGTGGGCAAATGCTCACTTTCAATGGCCACCGGCACGCTCGAGAGGTGTGCTCTTCACAAATGAATCCCAGTTTCAACTGTACCCGGCAGATGGCAGACATTGTGTTTGGCGAGCGGTTTGCTGATGTCAACGTTGTGAACAGATTGCCCTGTGGTGGGGTTATTGAATGGGCAGGCATAAGCTACGGACAATAAACACAATTGCAATTTGAATGCACAGAGATACCGTGACGAGATCCTGAGGCCCATTGTCATGCCATTCATGTTTCAGCATGATAATGCACGGCCTCATGTCACAAGGATCTGTAAACAATTCCTGGAAGCTGCAAATGTCCCAATTCTTCCATGGCCTGCATACTCCGCCAGATACGTCACCCATTGAGCATGTTTGGGATGCTGTCGATCGACGTGTACGACAGCGTGTTCCAGTTCCCGCCTGTGTCCAGAAACTTTGCGCAGCCATACAGGAGGAGTGGAACAACATTCCACAGGCCACAATCAACAGCCTGATAAACTCTATAAAAAGGAGATGTTGCGCTGCATGATGGTACTGACTGATTTTCTGATCCACGCCCCTACCTTTCTTTTAGAGGTATCTGTGATCAACAAATGCATATCTGTATTTCCAGTGATGTGAAATCCATAGATTAGGGCCTAATTAATGTATTTCAATTGACTGAATTCCTAATGAACTATAGACACCAGTCTCAACGTCATCAGTGAAGAGGCGACTCCGGGATGCTAGCCTTCTAGGCAGAGTTGCAAAGAAAAAGCCATATCTCAGACTGGCCAATACAAATAAAAGATGAAGATGGGCAAACAAACAAAGCCATTGGACAGAGGAACTCTGTCGAGAAAGCCAGCATCCCGGAGTCGCCTCTTCACTGTTGACGTTGAGACTAGTGTTTTGCGGTTGCTATTTAATGAAGCTGCCAGTTGAAGACTTGTGAGGCGTCTGTTTCTCAAATTAGACACTCTAATGTACTTGTCCTCTGGCTCAGTTGTGCACCGGGGCGTCCCACTCCTCTTTCTATTCTGGTTAGAGCCAGAATAGAATAAATAAGCAAAGAGAAACGACAGTCCATCATTACTTTAAGACATGAGGGTCAGTCAATCCAGAAAATTTCAAGAACTTTGACATTTCTTCAAGTGCAGTCGCAAATACCATCAAGCGCTATGATAACTGGCTCTCATGACGACCACCACAGAAAAGGAAAACCCAGAGTTACCTCTGCTGCAGAGGATAAGTTCATTAGAGTTTCCAGCCTCAGTAATTGCAGCCTAAATAAATGCTTCACGTAGTTCAAGTAACAGACATATCTCAACATCAACTGTTCAGAGGAGACTTTGTGAATCAGGCATTCATGGTCGAATTGCTGCAAAGAAACCACTACTAAAGGACACCAATCAGAAGAAGAGACTTGCTTGGGCCAAGAAACATGAGCAATGGACATTAGACCCGTGAAATCTGACCTTCCAATGGCCGTGTCTTTGTGTGACGCAGTGTAGGCGAACGGATAATCTCTGCATGTGTGGTTCCCACCATGAAGCATGGAGGAGGAGGTGTGGGGGTGCTTTGCTGGTGACACTGTCTGTGGTTTATTTTAGAATTCAAGGTATACTTAACCAACATGGTTTACACAGCATTCTGCAGCAATACGCCATCTTATCTGATTTGCACTTTGTCCCACTATCATTTGTTTTTCAACAGGGCAGTGACGCAACACACCTCCATGCTGTGTAAGGGCTATTTGACCAAGAAGGAGAGTGATGGAGTGCTGCATCAGATGACCTGGCCTCCACAATCACCCGACCTCAACCCAATTGAGATGGTTTGGGGTGAGTTGGACCACAGAGTGAAGGAAAAGCAGCCAACACGTGCTCAGCATATGTGGGAACTCCTTCAAGACTGTTGGAAAAGCATTCCAGGTGAAGCTTGTTGAGAGAATGCCAAGAGTGTGCAAAGCTGTCATCAAGGCAAAGAGTGGCTACTTTGAAGAATCAAAAAAAAAAGATTTGTTTTAACACTTTTTTTGGTTACTACATGATTCCATGTGTATTAATTCATAGTTTTGATGTCCTCACTATTATTCTATAATGTAGAAAATAGTAAAAATAAAGAAAAACCCTTGAATGAGTAGGTTTGTGCTGCTAAATGCACGTAGGGGAAGCACTGAGCTACATCGGACATATGGCCTAAAGCAACACTATCTTCTCTGCAGCTTTGTTGTTTTGTTTATTTATTTCTATCCAGTGTGTTTAGCATTCAGGTTGGGCTTCCCTGGGCACCAGTCCAGCAGCACTGGGCTGCTTCACGATCCAGGCCTTACAAACTAGCCTCATTAGCCACGAAGAGTAGGCTTGGTCAATTAAAATAAATCCCTGTTAGCACAGCTGCTTTGGTCAGCCAAATTTAGCCAGGGGAGCGCTGTGTAGTCTGCCTCTCGCCTAGTGAACGGCGCTCTGTAGCCGCAAATCTTGACTAATTAGTTCAAGAGGAGGAATATTTTAATAGCAATTAATGAGCTGCGGGATTATGTGAGCCCCAATTTAAGTGCTCTGTCTGTGAATGAGCGCTATGAAGAATCCCCAAAGAAGTGAAGTACTGGATGGCTGGCGGAATCAGTCCAGATGAGACCTGCCACCTGTTTGCACTGCAGTCTGGGGAGAGCCTAGGGAATGGTCCTAGGTTGTCCTCTAGTTGTTGATTATTTTATTTTTTTACTCTCCTTTTGTGGCAACACTTTATGGCAATACCAGTATACTGCATAATGATGCAGGATACATTAAAACTTGTCAGAAGCATAAGTGTGGCTTTATCAAATCTGCTATTTTCAACCTTTTTATAAGTTGACTAATAAATATTATTATAGATGCTTATAACATGGTAATACATTATACTCAATTCTTACCAAATTAGTAATGTGTTCATCAGGCTTGTATATCGGCAGTTTTATAAATCCAGATCTTACATCTACTTTTTGAGTTTTTCTATTTTGATTATCAAATAGAGGGATTTCTGGTCCCTTTAGGCTTTTCTGTCACATTTGATACCAGTCATTGGGCTGTATGACTGACGCTGATTGAAACACCTGTGTCTTCTGCATAGCTTCCGCCTCTTTCGCGACGTTTCATCAGACAGGGAGCAGAGCTGCCGACAGGCTTCTGCCGCTTCCACATCAAAGTGAGAGCTGCTTTACTTGCCATGCATCGCTCCCAAACTAACGACAGGAGGAGAGGGGGAGGTAGAGTGGGCAGGAGCGGAGGATATAGTTGGGCTACAAAACCAAATATTTCTCCTTTTAAGTGAGCAGATTGTTGTCAGGCTTGCGATTTAGCTTTCGGAAAACAGTCGGCTACAATGTCTCAATTAAACTTGATGATGACTTTTATTTTTTCTTATTTTTCTCTACTCTGTTGCCAGTAATGTTTTCTTGTGAATTTTACGATTTTGTGTGGGCTGCTCGAGGCTAGAACAGAGAACAAATTATAATACATGGTGTTACTGGTAGTGCAGCTTTCAAGTTGTCACGTGTCAGTTAACTCAAGGTCAGATTTCTACCTTTATCAACTTTCATCTGATGCCTGTCACATTACTGTCACATAGTTGTCCTTGGAGCTGTGTTTTAAGTGTCTCAAGGTTTAGTGAGGAAAACAGACCCAGACTAGGTCAGCTGTTGGGTATTCTCCATGTGTGCTTGATGTGATGTGGTTTAGAGCTGCCTGGCTGCGCAGGATGATCTCCACCCTGTAATAACGATAGTGTCATCTGAAATGGCCTGTCCTTCTCACCACTAATAGGCTGCACACAGCAGACAAACAGCATACCACGTGGTTCCAATGGCTCTGTGAGTCAGAGCATGGGGCTTGCAACACCACAGAGTTGTGGGTTTGATTTTAGCCAATGAGATACAGCCTTCGCTAATGCCTAATGTTTCCTTTTAGGCCTAGTTATTGTACTAAAACATGCCATGTTTTTATTATTTTCTGTTCTTTTCTCTCCCCATTTAGTTACAATACCATGCTGGCTTGGCGTCCAGTCTTCTCAACCAGCAGTCACTCAAGCGCTCAGCTAACCAAATGGGGGCATCAGCCAAGAGAAGACCCAAAGTCCAGCCCAGTACCCTGGTTCTGCCACCACAGTGAGTACAGCTCCTCTTCTTCCTGCTCACACATTTCCCTGATAGTTGGGGAAGCAGTGACTGAAAGATGAATGATCTCACTCCAATTGTTTTTCTTCAGTTTAGTGTTGTCATAATCCCGAGGGATCACATAATGGTAATAAAGTGGTGCATTGTCTTATTTTGTTGTCTTGGACCTCTTGGGCCGTAGACCTTTTGCTTTGATTGGAGAGTGGGGGAAGGACATGCACAAAGTCTGGATGGATGGACTGAGGGATGACATCCCCAATGGAAGATGAAAGAGTGCGTGAAGGAAAGAGAAGAGTGTGGTCCCCAGCTGGCATAGCTGCTACAAAATCTGAAATACATTGTGTGTTGGGCTCTTATGGATTGTCCTTGATCAGTGTTGCATTGTACCCTGGTCTTTTTTCATAAATGTTTGTCAGTGTGCCTTTTGAAAGACATGTGCTACTCTTTTCGTAATGTTATTACAGTGCAAGTTATTGTGCGACTTCTATATAATTTAAAGTCCTTCGGATAGATGAGGTTTGTAGAATGTGTGGAAAAGGCACCTGGTGCACTCTTCTGTTCACCCTCACACCCCTTGTCAACAAAAGAAAGATCCTCACAAAATGTCAGATTCACTGGGTTTGGGTGACATTTTCCCCCATATTTCCCATCTGGCATTTTAGACGTTTTTGGCATGGGAGGTAGGGCCGGCGTCGCTCAGTCAAGTGTCTGCACTCTGGATGTAAAAGGAAACATCAATAGTGTGGAACAGTGAAGGCACGGCTGTCACTGTAAATCTTCCCGGAGCAGCTTCTCACTGGTCGGTTTCCTGCGTTGCGCAGGGGTGACTCTGGGCTTTGGGGAACTCTAATGGCTCCGTACAGCACAGGAAGAGAGCGAGGTGAAGAGCGGAGCAAGGTGAAGCCAACCAGCGGCTCCTCTGTCAAACGTCATTGTCCTGATGAATTTGCCGTTTCTAAAAGGAGCACCCAGCGCATGAATTATGCAGCACAACCTTCATGCGAGGTGGCTTTTAAGTTTTTTTTGCCTCCACCCTCCTGCATTGCCAGCTGTTTTCGCCCTGCGTTCTTCTATATGTACAGAAATGCCCAAGAAAGTGCACAGTGTAATTTATAGTATAACAAATAAATGTTGTGGTAGTAAATTAATATAGATGATATGATATTGGGTTTATGCAGACACTTTAGCTACCAAGTAGTCAAGTCATGAGTAGACACTTTTATGTTGGGGAGTAGATCAATGGCAGGCCATTATAGATTGGCATATTTGATTGTTCATGTCGAATCTGCTTATGCAGGAGTCATGATCTAAGACTGGATGCTGAAGAGATTAACAGATAATAGAAGACATCGGACTGCTAAGTAGCAGGCCTCATGCTAAGAAGTTGATGGGGATGTGGCTTTGGTATCAATGTTTTTTTTAACAGATGCATACAGTATGAAAAGGGCCAGGAGTTTTGGGACACTTTTTGAGGCACTGTGTTTTTTCCAGGTATTTCCAGCATGATCCACTTGGTTTTCTGCAGGTAGAAAATCCTAGGAAATGTTCTTTAATTGACACAAGCTGTCGCCAATCAATCAATGTCTGGTTGTGTTTTGTGGGGGGAACGCCTAAGCCATGGGATGCGTAGCTCTGCGAATCTTAAGTGAAGTGGCAATATTCTATTAGTCTGAATTTGCCAAAACAGTTAATGGTCAGAACACTATCAATTAGGAATATCGCTAGCAACAACCGAATACATTTTGGGGGAATTGCATACCTACAGTAGGAAAGAGGAGAATATCTTTCTAATGATGTAAATTTCATTTATCAACTCCTAATATCACACAAATTACACTCATTGGAGCCACATACACTCACTGGAGTATCTGACATAGGCTTTGAAAAAGCACCTAGGCTACTAGGCTACCAGTGCGGCAAGTGCTGCTGGTAAGCTTTCTTGACTTTGACATACAGTACCAGTGAAAAGTTTGGGACTCACCAACTCATTCAAGGGTTTTTCTTTATTTGTACTATTTTCTACATTGTAGAATAATAGTGAAGACATCATGAAATAACTATGAAATAACACATATGGAATCATGTAGTGAACAAAAACGTGTTAAACAAAACAAAATAGATTTTAGATTCTTCAAAGTAGCCACCATTTGCCTTAATGACAGCTTTGCACACTCTTGGCATTCTCTCAACCAGCTTCACCCTGGGCAAGGAAAGGTTGACGACCCCTGCTCTAAATGGACTCATGATGAGTGTAATCAACTAAACTGGCACGTTTTGACTGACTCCTGTCATGCATAAACCAACCTCCCTTAGACAGCTAGCCCCCATATCTGGATTATCACTTTCCTAAGTGGTTAACACATTTAGCTTAATTATATATCTCTTTGAGCTGCTGCTCTGTTTATCCAGAGATGCAGTGACCAAATTAGATTAGACAATTGTGCTCTCTATTGTTAAAAGCACAGACAAGACAAATTGATTATTAAAGTGGAACTAACCACTAAGTTTGATAGCTAATCCAACTAACTGATATAAAATTCCTTCTTTCTTTGGGAGGGTACCACTATAATAATATGGTGATATTGCCTGTGCTTCTGGAAAGTCACCAGGAAACTTTGCGCGGTGCAAGGTCACTTTGGAGTGACTCATGCTGGGCGTGTCGTCTGTTGGCCAACGATGATCAGTTCGTCACTCCGGGGACACAGGCCTTTGTCCTTGGAGCATCGATTCAAAGTGGCGTTGTCAGCTTGGGCCTGCCCATTCACATTAGCAGAGAGGCTAAGCAGATCTATTAGGAGCAAGCCTGGAATGTGTGATTTTAGGGGCAAGGCCATTTGGCCTTCAGGAGGTGCCCAATCTGCCAGACATCCAAGGCCATCTGCTAGGGCACCAAGGCCATTAAACCAAAATATCCAATTAAATGTATTTGAAAACGTATGTAAATGTACATTAAGTGTAGGTGATAGACTATGCGTATTGGCTACAGCATCTCATGTCCACACCGATGCTGACATGAGAGGCACCAGATAATATAGCCAAAGTTTAATGAGACTTTTAATTACATAGGCTATATAGGGAAATTATATAGGCTAAACGCCAGTCAAGTTTGATAAATATAATGTGGTATAATTAATATTAACGCCTAAATGCTTGTTTCTGTCAACATACTTGAGGCAGTGTCCGTTCCGATAAGAGAGAAAGGCCAGTGCTTGTTGCGCACCGAAACATCACCCACATTGTAATTTGAGCAGAGGCATTCGTCATTTTTAAACCATTTAACCATAAACATAATTGTTTAAAACCAGGACTTTTTTTTTATTTTATGAGTCATGTCTTACCTTGTTTCAAAGTAGCCTAGCCAAATTCCTGAACATAGTTAATTTATAATCACTTCCTCATATGCCATTGAAAAAAGTATTTATCTCATGTTCTATTCGTTTTCAAATCAACTTTCTTTCGTTGTCCAGCAGCCAAAGACACAATCTTAGTCATATTCACAACCCATGCTAGTTGTTGCATCTTTAGATCTTCCCTCTTTCTAAATTTTTAAAGGATATTTTTCTCTATGTCCAATGAAACAGCTCGCATTTGCAGTGCACTTTTGCAAACAATGATGTTTTCCCGCTAATTGCATTTTGGAACATTTGCGCGTATAGCCTACTGCTGTGTGCGCATTGCTGCGCTTATAATATGAAAAAATAATAGTTTATCAGCATTTTAACCTAAACGTTCTGATTTTGTTGCATCAGCTTCATTGCTTTTGAAAATATATATATATGTGCAGTGGTTGTATGAATTTGGGATCTATCGGCCCACAACTGTACCAGAGTCTGTCTGGAATATGTTTGGAAGCTGACCAATAGAATAGGTCAACTTTTGTACTATGGGAGATAGTAGATTGGCATAGGCTAGTGATTTACTGTTTGTTACTCATCTTGTTGGCTGAGGAAAAGTAAATGTGGACAGTTCAATGTGTGCCTCGGAATTCAATAAGAGGGGTGCGCGCTGTTGCATCCCCGATATGTCGGTCTTCACTTGTACTTTGGATCTGCGATGCCTGTGAGAACGACCCAATCATTGAATGGCATAAGAATTTAGATACTCTATCTGAGAGAGCCATGTGAGTGAGAGCTGCTTCGGAGCACGCCGAATGGCAACTGGGAGAGTGAATTATAATTATTATATTCAGCCCAAGGGCACAATGGCCACTTTGGCCGCAAGGCATGGCTTTTTTTTAGGCGGCATTACAGCCACAGAAGGGGGGCCGTCGATGCCGCCGGGAAATTGGCGGCCTGATTAGGAGCCATCCCCACTGCACTTCTCTCTTAGGTCTGGCCCTGTCACAAGCATCACACAAATACACAGGCCCCACTCACATATTAACATAGGAGGTGGAACATTTCCCAAACACATGTAGAAGCAATTTTTCACATTGGTCTCCGAATGTGATATCACGTTGTAACTGGGGTGATAACTTCCAATTGGTAGGGCTGTGACCGCCATGGAATTTCCAGTTATTTGTCATCCGTATGACCACGGTCACCATTACAATAGTTTTTAATAGAAAGGGAAAAAAGGCCCCCATTGTCTCTTCTCCTCTGCTTCTAATTGCATGTCCTGCTGCAAACATTGGATTGAATGGGGAACGTTTCATCACGTTGTAAAGAGTCCATTTTATTGTGGAAAATGACTCAACCGCACCTTTCATCTTTTTTTAATGCTGGGCCATCCCATCTTCAGTCAGCTATTCGTTCCGCAACACATTTTAAAACTGGCTCGTTTTTCCTCCTCTCACCTCTCATTATGTCGGCTGTTAAATGTAAACCAGGCTTACTTTGCTGCTTTTGGGTGAAGCTTGTCGAGGTTGATTTAAAAAGGTTTCTTTTTGGCCTCCCGAGTGGAGCAGTAGTCTGACACTCCGCCACTAGAGATCCTGGTTCAAGTCCAGACTCTGTCGTTGCCGGCCGCTACCGGGAGACCCATGGGGCGGCGCGCATTTGGCCCCGCGTCGTCTGGGTTAGGGGAGGGTTTGGCCGGCCGGGATGTCCTTGTCCCATTGCGCTCTAGCGACTCCTGTGGCGTGCCGGGGCGCAATGCACGCTGACACAGTCGCCAGGTGTACTGTGTTTCCTCCGACACATTGGTGCGGCTGGCTTCCGGGTTAAGTGGGCATTGTATCAAGAAGCAGTGCGGCTTGGCTGGGTCGTGTTTCGGAGGACGCACAGCTCTAGACCTTCGCCTCTCCCGAGTCCGTACGGGAGTTGCAGCGATGGGACAAGACTATAGCTACCAATTGGACACCATGGAATTGGGGAGAAAAAGGGGTAAAAAAAAATAATAATAATAATTGAAGGTTTTCATGACTTTCTTCATGCATAATCATTGGTTACTCTATTAAACAGATACCCTGCCAGGCCTACCAAATGTGTTTGTCTTCTCGATGAAACTTTTTTTCCTCGCAGCTTTGGTTTTTCCCATTCTCCATAACAGACTTGGTCAGACACTGTCCACTTCTTTTTTTAATTCAGGTGATATTTGGATATATTTGTCATGCAGATTATACTGTAACAATTCACAAATGTTTGAATTAGTGAACGTAGGCCTAATCATTGGCATGCAGACTCTGGTTTGGCTCTGGGCATCCCGTTTCCGGTGCTGCATTGCGACACAGTAGAGTTGAGGGGGATGAAATTTCAGTCATCAGTGATCCCTGATTAGACTGAACAGCAAGTCAGACGGCTCTGATTTATCAGTATTCATCTCAGTGAGCCATGCAGTCACAAGCAAGGGAATATCTGACCACTCCTCATAATCAACTGCAATGTTTGCAGGTGTAAGAGAAATGTTAGGCTCCATCCCCAAACACTCTGGCAAGCTGATACCAGTCTGTCAGTTGTTGTTTGTCATCTCTCTTAGTTATAATTCGCCATCATGAAACTGCTAGATCTGATTTGTCTTGGTACTCGCAGATCTCTTTTCAAAGACTTTTTGACGGTTTTCACCTGCTCAGCGGCTCCTAATGGTAATCTGGAGCATTCACATTCAAGACACTCTTCACAGTGGATTCTATAATGTGGAAAACAACTTCCCTTTATGTCTATATTTCCTTAGAGCGTTCATTAACTTTGCATTTAAATTACAAGGTTGATAGGAAAAAGCCCAAATGACTTGTAGATATTCTAAAGACTAATCCTTTAAAGGGTAATTTCACTCACTTTTGCTATTTTTGTAATTAGTCCACTGTTGATACAGTACCAGCATGTTTTGCATGTCACCAGTCAAGTTCTCATATGATGCAAAACACATCATCATGATGATGTGGCCAGTGACGCTTTTGCTTCTTAAGTCCAATATCTTGACCCTGACTGCATGTGCTGTAATTGAAATCTAATTAATAGAACAGGCATCCCCATTCAAGTCAATGATGGCATAATGGGTAGACTGGTGGCCATTGCGAGGTGTACCCATAGGAGCAAAGCAGGAAGTAAAATACAGCGGCCCCATTCTGTGAGCTTGTGTGGCTTACCACTTCACGGCTGAGCCGTTGTTGCTCCTAGACTTTTCCACTTCACAATTACAAGACTTAGAGTTGACCTGGGCAGCTCTAGCAGGGCAAAATTTTGACGAATTGACTTGTTAGAAAGTTGGCATGTTGAAAGTCACTGAGCTCTTCAGTAAGGTCATTCTACTGCCAATGTTTGTCTATGGAGATTGCATGGCAGTGTGCTCGATTTTATGCACCTGTCAGCAACGGGTGTGGCTGAAATAGCCAAATCCACTAATTTGAAAGGGTGTCCACATACCTTTTGTGTATATACAGTGGGGCAAAAAAGTATTTAGTCAGCCACCAATTGTGCAAGTTCTCCAACTTAAAAAGATGAGAGAGGCCTGTAATTTTCATCATAGGTACACTTCAACTATGACAGACGAAATTAGAAAAAGAAATCCAGAAAATCACATTGTAGGATTTTTAATTTATTTACTTGCAAATTATGGTGGAAAATAAGTATTTGGTCAATAACAAAAGTTTATCTCAATACTTTGTTATATACCCTTTGTTGGCAATGACAGAGGTCAAACGTTTTCTGTAAGTCTTCACAAGGTTTTCACACACTGTTGCTGGTATTTTGGCCCATTCCTCCATGCAGATCTCCTCTAGAGCAGTGATGTTTTGGGGCTGTCGCTGGGCAACACGGACTTTCAACTCCCTCCAAAGATTTTCTATGGGGTTGAGATCTGGAGACTGGCTAGGCCACTCCAGGACCTTGAAATGCTTCTACGAAGCCACTCCTTCGTTCGGGCGGTGTGTTTGGGATCATTGTCATGCTGAAAGACCCAGCCACGTTTCATCTTCAATGCCCTTGCTGATGGAAGGAGGTTTTCACTCAAAATCTCACGATACATGGCCCCATTCATTCTTTCCTTTACACGGATCAGTCGTCCTGGTCCCTTTGCAGAAAAACAGCCCCAAAGCATGATGTTTCCACCCCCATGCTTCACAGTAGGTATCGTGTTCTTTGGATGCAACTCAGCATTCTTTGTCCTCCAAACACGACGAGTTGAGTTTTTACCAAAAAGTTCTATTTTGGTTTCATCTGACCATATGACATTCTCCCAATCCTCATCTGGATCATCCAAATGCTCTCTAGCAAACTTCAGACGGGCCTGAACATGTACTGGCTTAAGCAGGGGGACACGTCCGGCACTGCAGGATTTGAGTCCCTGGCGGCGTAGTGTGTTACTGATGGTAGGCTTTGTTACTTTGGTCCCAGCTCTCTGCAGGTCATTCACTAGGTCCCCGTGTGGTTCTGGGATTTTTGCTCACCGTTCTTGTGATCATTTTGACCCACGGGTGAGATCTTGCGTGGAGCCCCAGATCGAGGAAGATTATCAGTGGTCTTGTATGTCTTCCATTTCCTAATAATTGCTCCCACAGTTGATTTCTTCAAACCAAGCTGCTTACCTATTGCAGATTCAGTCTTCCCAACCTGGTGCAGGTCTACAATTTTGTTTCTGGTGTCCTTTGACAGCTCTTTGGTCTTGGCCATAGTGGAGTTTGGAGTGTGACTGTTTGAGGTTGTGGACAGGTGTCTTTTATACTGATAACAAGTTCAAACAGGTGCCATTAATACAGGTAACGAGTGGAGGACAGAGGAGCCTCTTAAAGAAGAAGTTACAGGTCTGTGAGAGCCAGAAATCTTGCTTGTTTGTATGTGACCAAATACTTATTTTCCACCATAATTTGCAAAGAAATTCATTAAAAATGCTACAATGTGATTTTCTGGATTTGTTTTCCTCATTTTGTCTGTCATAGTTGAAGTGTACCTATGATGAAAATTACAGGTCTCTCTCATCTTTTTAAGTGAGAGAACTTGCACAATTGGTGGCTGACTAAATACTTTTTTGCCCCACTGTATAGTGTATGTGCAAAAATATATGCTGTGATTTGTTGATTTAAATCAACTGACATTACAAAAAACACATTCCATTGCATGAGCCACATCAGTTAACATCATTTGAATGAACATTCTACACTACCATTATTGCAATTATTGAAATTATTGCATCACAATACCAGGCAGCCATTGCTAGTATAATCATGAGTTTACCAGTCAAATTGCCAGGGTTAGAGGTTCCAACCATGGAGTTAGGAATTAGAATGGACATGAACCCAATTAGTAATTAGAATCGCCAGTTGCCCATCCCTGATGTACATTTAACCAGTTCCAAAATCCCAAACTACGGTTCACAATGCTCCCACATAAGGAAATCGAGCCTGCGAGAAGAGCCTTGTGGCTTCAGGCTATACGGCGTAGGAACTGTGGGGATACTGTGTCCAAGTAGGTACACGTAGCTATGTGTGTGGAAAACATTTCATCACAAGTAAGACATTTAACTTGTTTAGTCTGTTTGAAACTCTGCTCATTACTTGTAGCTGTATAGTCCGTTTGTATTGTTGGTCTTGGCTATCTAGCTAGCACTCACTTACTCACGTGGCTGCTAGCACCGTCATGAAAAGGGGCATGAGTGAAGCCCTTCAAGTATTACGTTTTTCTAAGTAGTGAGATCGCTCGGCAGCAGACAATGTTGAAAATAGGGGTGTGTGCCCAGTACTCGGACAAAACAAGTATCATAACGGGTATGTGCAATTGTCTGGATATGATTATGATCTGAGCATTTTTTGTAATTATCTGTGATCTGAAAAAATATGGGGAAAAAGAAACGCTAATGTTAATTCTTACTGAGTGACAGCTAACTTGGCTGTCCGCTGCAAGTTGAGGACAGACACACACACACGTACAGACACACATACATACAGTACAAGTCAAAGGTTTGGACACGTGCCAAGAGTGTGCATAGCTGTCATCAAGGCAAAGGGTGGCTACTTTGAAGAATCTCAAACATAAAATATAGTTCGATTTAACACTTTTTGGGTTACTACTTGATTCCATATGTGTTATTTCATAGTTTTGATGTCTTCACTATTATTCTACAATGTAGAAAATAGTCAAAATAAAGAAAAACCCTTGAATGAGTAGGTGTGTCCAAAGTTTTGACTGGTACTGTACATACATACACACCCACCCCGCCGCGTGCTGCTTTTTGCAGTGAGAACCCGCAGGGAGGTATTTTGCCAAAATCTATTTAGGTATATTAAAACACTTTTTTTCACTCACGAGTATCATCCGATCCAACAATCAACTGTCAATTTACGGATTTGATTACAAGTATGGCCATGTCGGCACAGCCCTAGTTGAAAAGTCCTCTTTAGACATGTTCTTAAATGTAGTTTTGTAATTGACTAAAACAAGCAGACAACAAGAAACTTGTGTTTGCAAAGGTAAAGTTTTTGCTGTGAGCCAATAGGGTAACCGCAGGTTGTTTTACCCCACATGCGGGCAGGGCCGCGACTGGGACTATTCTGGAACTTTGAGGGTTTGTGACATAGCCTCTCTAGTAATTTAATAGGATTTCTATGGTTCCAACTTCAAAGTCCGTTCTATTCATTCTATTTCTGTGTGCGCTACTGCTCCATTGTGGGGGGGCGTTGCCTAGGCAACCAAAGACTTGTTTGTTTACTTATTTCAGCAAGGAACAATAAAGTTTCAGCACGTTAAGAGTCCATGTCATGGCCGAAACAGACTCAACCGCACGCCGTCCTGTCTTTAGTCGGTTGTTTGTTCCACACCAAAAAAAAATTAATGGTTATGACTGGACAACACTGGCAACATGATGATGATCCACAATCACCTACCGCCCCTGCAGTGTGTTCCGTACAATTGGGGACATGGTGGCGAGTTCTAAATGTTTAATTAAATTCAACATTTAGAATCTTCGATTGTCTCTCAAGGATGGCTTCCCAACTTGAGCCAATCAGAGCAGTAGGGTGCTCTTCCCACAAGAAAATTCAACAGAATTTTGGCTGTGCAGTCCACAGTGACCGAACACCTTTTACGCCATTTATGTTTTAAGCTTGGGTCCACCGAATACAACCATGCTGCCATCTTTAGACTATTGTCTCTCATCAGGGCCACATTTTTTGTGAGCACTACAGCCATGGCAGAGCTCACCGTTTCCCAATACACATAAATAAGGGTCTTCATAATAGTTTAAGAAAAGTTATGAGATATGATATGGACAAAAGATATCACCCGTAGTCTCTCAAACATCCATCCATCCCCTATGCCATATCCTGATTTTGCCTACAGACTTACAGGCTCAAAGAGAAAATGCAATGCAGACCAGTGCCCTTCTATGTGTAGTCTAGTGTTCAGTGAGATTAAAAAGAAGCCAAAGGATGACAAGTATTAGAACAAAAGGATGATATATGTATTTGACACTCTCAACCCCATCCTCTTTTTGAATTTAAGGAGCAGCTTCATAACAAGTAATTAGGCTTATTCAAAATGAGTATCCCCATGCTGCAGGGTTTGCCTTGGGGAAGTGAACTTTACATGGAGACTGGAGGCAGGCAGCCATCCGGCCAAGTGTGAAGAAGGTAGTTGTTTCTGTACAGGGTAGTTACACTGAAGTTCTCAGTGTTGAACCATACATGTACCAGGGATTTTTTTGGTCAGGCTTAAATATCTTGGTTTGGTTGAAACTCGAACTTGGAACTCCTAGCCCAGAATGCCAAGTAGGCTCCAATGCCTAGGGAGATTTTAATATACTGATTTGAATCAGTGAAAATGTGTTGTTTTGTGTTGCAGTAAAATGAGTTTCACTCTCAAGATGAATTATTAAGCAGCTAAATGTAAGAACAAGTCTTGTCTTGTAACTGGCTGGCAGTCTGGCACCCTACAGTGCTGCCAATTGAGAGTTCTGAATCTCCATTTAACAACTCTACTGCCTATGTTCATCCCAATGCACATAGTGAGAATGTAGACCTAAAGTTTGATGTGCATGTGCTTATGGTGTGCGAGAACACACCAGTGAACTTCTGTACTTGTTGGTCAAACATGGATTACATGATTGTGGGTCTCTTGACTTCTGTATGACTTTTAAAGTCATTCTTAATATGAGATTTTCTTTTCATGTCTATTTTGAATGATATCCTCAGGACTGTCGATGGCTCATGGCTATTTCGATTAGCGTGCAAGCACTTGTGGCCTCGTAGTCCAGGTTAAAAGTGATCCCTAGCAGCGCTGACAGTTAACAGGGTCCCCCTGGCAAAGGTTTAGGGGTGCAAGTGGATTGATGTTTGGGAGGTATGGAGGTCAACCAGACTGAGAACCCTGTTGAAGCTCAGTGTCTGTCCCTCTTAGCCATGACTGTCTATCTATCTGTGGCATTGATGTGAGAGCTGCTGCTGCTGTAGTGTACTCAAATACTGGCTTGGAGGGAGAGAATTTGGGGGGCCTTCTAAAGGAGCAAGTATCCTACAAGATGACAGAGTAGCCTGGCCAGTAAGGCTACTATTACGTACAGAGTTAGAAGCGTGTGTGAGTGCATGCGTCATGTGTTTGTTTGATTAGGGATGGATGAGTGGCTGATATGGGTCATTAGTATTATCAGACTAATGTGATCAATTGGGAATTTTGTTTCTTTGAAACCATTGACTACACGTCAATAACTCAGCAGCACATTTTGCTTTTCTAGGACTGTGAATTGATGTTGTTTGAAACCTGTTTGTTGTTCATTTCCAAAAGGCAAAAATTGACTTTCTCCTCCTCCCAGGTATGTGGACGACGTGATATCGAGGATCGGACGGATGTTCCCAGACATGTCGATTGAACTCTTCCGACCCAATGGGACATCGGCAGTACTTCTGGTAAGATTCCTCCTCACCACCGGGCATCCAACACTTCTCTGGTCCAAAACGTTCTGCTTCGCTCACTTTCAACATCTGACCAATTATTGAAATTTGGAGGGCACCTCCCAATATAAATATATAAACAAGCTGACAAAGATGATATTTGTATGGTGTCAACAATATCCACAAAAGAGCACTGAAATGCAAGCTATGCACACAGTTTTTCCTCCATCGGATAGCAGGATGGAGGGTGCCCTGGCCAAGTGCAGGTTGCTGACCATGAATGCCAAAAGATACAAAACAGAACTATTATTGTGTGTACATTCTTTGACAAGAAAAACATGATAGAGGAACTGGGTCGAGTTCCTTGACCAATGATTGTCATGTACAGTGCAGATGAAAGGGTACTTACTGTACGACTTCTGTTCATGCAAGAGGTAGAATATAGAGAAACCTCTTCAATCGTCTGACCAACACTAGGTTCTCACTCAGCTCTGCTTTGCTCCAAGTTTTATTTCAACAAAGTGCTTAAGGATTCAAAGAAGACCTGTAGTGTTAAATATTAATACTACCTGTAATTATTAACATTGTTCCCTGGGATGTGTGGTGGAGCTCTGCTCTACAGGAACATACCACAGCACTACACAGCTGCTCTTCTTTACTGTCTCTTGCCACATAAAATGCCCTACCATGATGATTATGTTCAAAATCATGTCCACATATTACTGACAGGTGTGTCTCTCCTAGTGTTGCACGGTATAGTGGTACCACAGTAATATCACGGTACCAAAACGATCATTACAATACCAAACGTTTTAGAATACAGTAGTACCGTTTCATATGATACGCCCAGATTTTCGGACCTACCAGTCTAAAGAAACCAACTGGCGCCTGTTATAAAAATGTTAGAAAGTGAATTTTGTTTATAAATTCAGTTACATTTTTTTAAGCAACAACAACTATTCTTATTAAACGCGTGGCGAGAAATGTCCACTTCAAAAGTTACGCAGCTGTGATCAGCCAGCCACATCCCCTTCCAGCTATCACTCACCTGCTTCTCTCAGTCCGCTCTTCCTGTGCGTCTATTCTTCCATCAGTTTTTAAAATATAGTTTAGCCATGATGGCGAGCGGAGATGCAGACCCTTAAGTCTTCTGTTACATTTGATACATTGGAGCAGCGCGCAAAGTCAACTCTGCTCCACTTGATGCAAATTGCACACGGCCACCACTGCCGTTAACCAATCATGTGGAGCAGATGTTTGCTTGAAAGTCTTGTGTTCCTGAAACATAGTTCCACCTGTCCATTAGTTCCGGGCAAAAGCACAACAATAAAGATGGTGGAAAGCCAATCATCGCTGTGTCTGGTTTTCCAATTCCATATTCTATCACTTTGCTAGAATACAGAGACAAAATCATAAGGTCAATGGCCTGGAGAAAGATTGCAGATAATGTGTGGTGTTGATGGTGGGTGAAGAGAGTGTTTCACAACAACGATTGCTTGTGCTGCTAGCTTGCTATGAACATCAATCAACCTAAACCTCAAAACTGTGATCAAAGCCACCATTTGTGAATCTGTTGACTAAATTAAATTGTGAAATTTGCCCACTAAAGGATAGAAATCACCAGTAACATGCATTATAACATTGTAAATGATACACTAAGCATGAATTTCCCATGTAATATGCTAGCAATTGGACCGTATGATTATCATATATTATAGCGCTTTCATTATACAGTGAGGGAAAAAGTATTTGATCCCCTGCTGATTTTGTACGTTTGCCTACTGACAAAGAAATGATCAGTCTATAATTTTAATGGTAGGTTTATTTGAACAGTGAGAGACAGAATAACAACAAAAACATCCAGAAAAACGCATGTGAAAATGTTTATGAAATGATTAGCATTTTAATGAGGGATATAAGTATTTGATCCCCTCTCAATCAGAAAGATTTATGGCTCCCAGGTGTCTTTTATACAGGTAACGAGCTGAGATTAGGAGCACACTCTTAAAGGGAGTGCTCCTAATCTCAGTTTGTTACCTGTATAAAAGACACCTGTCCACAGAAGCAAGCAATCAATCAATCAATCAGATTCCAAACTCTCCACCATGGCCAAGACCAAAGAGCTCTCCAAGGATGTCAGGGACAAGATTGTAGACCTACACAAGGCTGGAATGGGCTACAAGACCATCACCAAGCAGCTTGGTGAGAAAGTGACAACAGTTGGTGCGATTATTCGCAAATGGAAGAAACACAAAAGAACTGTCAATCTCCCTCGGCCCGGGGCTCCATGCAAGATCTCACCTTGTGGAGTTGCAATGATCATGAGAACGGTGAGGAATCAGCCCAGAACTACACGGGAGGATCTTGTCAATGATCTCAAGGCAGCTGGGACCATAGTCACCCAGAAAACAATTGGTAACACACTACTCCGTGAAGGACAGAAATCCTGCACCGCCCGCAAAGTCCCCCTGCTCAAGAAAGCACATATACATGCCCATCTGAAGTTTGCCAATGAACATCTGAATGATTCAGAGGACAACTGGTTGAAAGTGTTGTGGTCAGATGAGACCAAAATGGAGCTCTTTGGCATCAACTCAACTCGCTGTGTTTGGAGGAGGAGGAATGCTGCTTATGACCCCAAGAACACCATCCCCACCGTCGAACATGGAGGTGGAAACATTATGTTTTGGGGGTGTTTTTCTGCTAAGGGGACAGGACAACTTCACCACATCAAAGGGACGATGGGCGGGGCCATGTGCCGTCAAATCTTGGGTGAGAACCTCCTTCCTTCAGCCAGGGCATTGAAAATGGATCGTGGATGGGTATTCCAGCATGACAATGACCCAAAACACACGGCCAATGCAACAAAGGAGTGGCTCAAGAAGAAGCACATTAAGGTCCTGGAGTGGCCTAGCCAGTCTCCAGACCTTAATCCCATAGAAAATCTGTGGAGGGAGCTGAAGGTTTGAGTTGCCAAATGTCTGCCTCGAAACCTTAATGACTTGGAGAAGATCTGCAAAGAGGAGTGGGACAAAATCCCTCCTGAGATGTGTGCTAACCTGGTGGCCAACTACATGAAACGTCTGACCTCTGTGATTGCCAACAAGGGTTTTGCCACCAAGTACTAAGTCATGTTTTGCAGAGGGGTCAAATACTTATTTCCCTCATTAAAATGCAAATCCATTTTTCACATGCGTTTTTCTGGATTTTTTTGTTATTCTGTCTCTCACTGTTCAAATAAACCTACCATTAAAATTATAGACTGATCATTTCTTTGTCAGTGGGCAAACGTACAAAATCAGCAGGGGATCAAATACTTTTTTCCCTCACTGTACCTGTGTCATGACATTGATGATTTTAGCTACCTTCCTGTAAAATACATAGGCCTGCATGTAAAATGCTTTGAATGGGTACATTGGGTAAAGGAAATTGACTTGCAAACATTGTTGTACAAATCTCTTCAATCGTCCTCCATGGCGGCTCCCAAAACCTCATTTATTTTATTTTTTACATTTAATTAGCTTACAAATTGTCAGCTCCTTATTTTCATGTACGGTACTGTACCTAGAATACAACAGTTGTATTTGCACTAAACAATTTCATGTCAGAAAAGTCATGTACAAAATCTGGCTTGAAATAGCCAGATTTACATACGTATTCAGACCCTTTGCTATGAGACTCAAAATTGAGCTAAGGTGCATCCTGTTTCCATTGATCATCATTGAGATGTTTCTACAACTTGATTGGAGTCCACCTGTGGTAAATTCAATTGATTTGGAAAGCCACACACCATGAGGTCGAAGGAATTGTCCGTAGAGCTCTGAGACAGGATTGTTGTGTCGAGGCAGAGTACCAAAACATTGCTGCAGCATTGAAGGTCGCCAACAGTGGCCTCCATCATTCTTAAATGGAAGAAGTTTGGAACCACCAAGACTCTACATAGAGCTGGCCACCCAACCAAACTCTGCAATCGAGGCCAGGAAGGAGCTGGTACGATGTACATTACTGGCGGTTTTAGATTTTAGTGATGTTATATATATGCAGGCCTCAGCCACTACCCTGAGAGCACTTGATTCAGTGTATCATGCAGCCCTCAGGTTCATTACAAATCAAAAACGTCTAGCACATCATTGTGAACTCTACAGTGCTGTTGGCTGGTCGTCATTGACCTTACGTAGGCTTAAACACTGGTATACACTGATTTATAAGGCCATATTGGGTAAAATGCCATTTTATCTCTGTTCTTTTTTAGTCAGGTCAGTAAATAAATATTAATTACGGTCCCATTCTCATTTGCTTCTAACAGTACCAAAAATTAGAACAGGGCATGGTAGAAATAGTTTTAGTTACTTAGCTCCGTGGTCCTGGAATTCTCTCCTGAACATTTTCAAATTTGATGATCTAGTTTCACAGGGAGTTTAAACACTTGATCGATGTATATATCATAGAAAAGTGTAATTGTTTTTAGGCCAGCTGTTTTTAGTCAAGACGTAAAATGTTTTTGTTGTACTATATGTGTGTTTATAGTTTTGTTTAATGTAGTATTAGTGTATGTAAGTTGTTTTGTCTGAAACGTTGTTCCCCCTGCTGCTGTTGGACCAGGTCTCTCTTGGAAAAGAGATGTTATCTCAATGAGAAAAACCTGTATAAATAAAGGTTAAATAATTTATTTTTTTTGAAATCGGGGGAAAAGGGTCTTGGTCAAGGAGGTGACCAAGAACCCAATGGTCAGTCTGACAGAGCTCCAGAGTTCCTCTGTGGAGATGGGAGACCCTTCCAGAAGGACAACCATCTCTGCAGTACTCCTCCAATCAGGGACTTGGAGACTAGTCAGGATCGAGGGAAAGATATCCTGCTCCAGAGCGCCGCTCAGGACCTCAGACTGGGGTGAAGCTTCACCTTCCAACAGGACAACGACCTTAAGCACACAGCCAAGGAGTGACTTCGGGACAAGTCTCTAAATGTTCTTGAGGAGCCCAGCCAGAGCCCGGACTTGAACCGGATCAAACATCTCTAGAGACCTGAAAATATCTGTGCAGCGACGCTCCCCATCCAACCTGACAGAGCTTGAGCGGATCTGCAGAGAATGAGAGAAACTCCCCAAGTACAGGTGTGCCAAGCTTGTAGTGTCAAACCCAAGAAGACTCGAGGCTGTAATCGCTGCCAAAGGTGCTTCAACAAAGTAGAGTAAAGGATCTGAATGCTTACGTAAATGTGATATTTCTTTTTTTCTTCTTTTTTCTTTTTTTTTTTACCTTTTTTTGCTTTGTCATTATGTGGTATTGTGTGTAGATTGATTAGGGGAAAAAAACTATTTTAATCCATTTTAGTATAAGACTGTAATGTAACAAAATGTGGGAAAAGTCAAGGGGTCTGAATACTTTCAGAGTACACTGTACAAGGATATGCCAGTAGTCTTTTGGGACATTCACTGGGACCTCTTCACAAGCAGACAGGCTTTCACAGCTCTCTAAGGACAGACATCACAAAGAAACAGGTTTCATTATATTACAATTAGACAGTCCTGACTATTATCTCTGTCTTCTTAGTTTCCTATCGAGGACTGTAACTGGAGAATATTTCTTCCCACAACCTGCCCTACACCTACTAGCCAGTATGGATTTGGCTTCACACCAATCACATCAAAAGAAAGTTGTAATTCACAGAATTTGAATTGTTGCATCTAGTTGTGTCGTTGTCCTCCGGTGGCTGGCTAGCTAGCCAAAATCGTCCCTTCCCTAAATTAGCCATGGATAGAGATAGGGGTTTGGACTTGTGGTTTTACTTAATTCTCTGTACTGGCCAATGATTATAACGGTGATTATGATCCAACCATAAATTCATACATTGTGCCCCTGGCCTGAGATGATGGAAGTTCAATATGTAGCTAGATGTAGTTGTTACATTGTTCTCTACAAGTAGAGTGAGTCATTAATGTTTTTTTCTACTTGCAATCACGCGCGCACACACAGACACACACATACACACAGACGACAACTAAGAACCCTAGAAAAAAAGTGTTGAATCATGACTTCAATGATCTTCAGGTTGGAGATCTAGAAAGAGGCCCGAGTTCCCGACTTGGAATTCCGAGTTGGATGACTGTTTCCCAGTTCTCTTTAACTCACTGAAGTCTGAGATTTCCCAGTTCCGAGTTTCCAGTTGTTTTGAAGGTGTCAGAAGTCATGCTGAAAAGCAGGCTAGTGGTTGCTTTGCAACACTTGCAGTTAGCCACTGATTCCTTCCAAACCACTCATTGTTGGATTTGCGATTTCCAACTTGTTGTTAGCACCGATACGTTATTTCTATAATTTTTCTTCATATGACAAGGATTGAAAAGGATTTGCCATTAGATTGTCGATTCATGACGATGACTGCTTGTCTAGCTTGCTAGCCAAGATTTTGAAAGTGTGATGTTCACATGGTCAGTCCAATCAAAGCTACGGTAGATATAACGTGATTTGATATAATTTTATCTGTGGCCAATGACTTTGAGCCACCTTGGATGGGCACTTCTAATGTAACTCTATGCCAGCAACCAAGGGGCTTGAATTCCCGAGCTCTCCCCGTAGATTTTGATGTGACGTAGTGTCCCCATGAGTGACGGAACATTACCAACTCCTACGCTCTGTATTTCCCGCTGGCTGCCCCACCACCTCAGAAAGCACTGATCTAGGCCCAAATCTGCATTTTGGAGCTGCCTTACTCAAGAAAGCAAAAAAGAGACCATTTTTATGCGGTTTTATTAACTCAATGATAATTACATTTTTTACATTGTTTTCAAACTGATATGTGACAGGTATTAATGGCAAAATAACATGCAACACAGGCAACAAAAATATATACAGTGTAAGTTGTAAGTTTACATACACCTTAGCCAAATACATTTAAACTCAGTTTTTCACAATTCCTGACATTTTAATCCTAGTAAAAATTCCCTGTCTTAGGTCAGTTAGGATCACCACTTTTTTTTAAGAATGTGAAATGTCAGAATAATAGTAGAGAGTGATTTATTTCAGCTTTTATTTCTTTCATCACATTCCCAGTGGGTCAGAAGTTTACATACACTCAATTAGTATTTGGTAGCATTGCCTTTAAATTGTTTAACTTGGGGTAGCCTTCCACAAGCTTCCCACAATAAGTTGGGTGAATGTTGGCCCATTCCTCCTGACAGAGCTGGTGTAACTGAGTTAGGTTTGTAGGCCTCCTTGCTCGCACATGCTTTTTCAGTTCTGCCCACAAATGTTCTATAGGATGAGGTCAGGGCTTAGCTTGACTTTGTTGTCCTTAAGCCATTTTCCACAACTTTTGAAGTATGCTTGGTGTCATTGTCCATTTGGAAGACCCATTTGTGACCAAGCTTTAACTTCCTGACTGATGTCTTGAGATGTTCCTTCAATATACCCACATCATTTTCATACCTCATGATGCCATCTAATTTGTGAAGTGCACCAGTCACTCCCGCAGCAAAGAACCCCCACAACATGATGCTGCCACCCCCGTGCTTCACGGTTGGATGGTGTTATTCGGCTTGCAAGCCTCCCCCTTTTTCCTCCAAACATAACGATGGTTATTATGGCCAAGCAGTTCTATTTTTGATTCATCAGACCAGAGGACATTTCTCCCAAAATTACGATCTTTGTCCCCATGTGCAGTTGCAAACCATAGTCTGGCTTTTTTATGGCAGTTTTGGAGCAGTGGCTTCTTCCTTGCTGAGCGGCCTTTCAGGTTATGTCGATATAGGACTCGTTTTACTGTGGATATAGATACTTTTGTACTGGTTTCATCCAGCATCTTCACAAGGTCCTTTGCTGTTGTTCTGGGATTGAATTGCACTTTTCGTACCAAAGTACGTTCATCTCTAGGAGACAGAACGCGTCTCCTTCCAACTATACAGTACCAGTCAAAAGTTTGGACACACCTACTCATTCAAGGTTTTTCTTTATTTTGACTATCAAAATATATTTAATTTTTGAGATTCTTCAATGTAGCCACCCTTTGCCTTGACAGATTTGCACACTCTTGGCATTCTCTCAACCAGCTTCACCTGGAATGCTTTTCCAACAGTCTTGAAGGAGTTCCCACATGCTGAGCACTTGTTTGTTGCTTTTCTCTTCACTCTGCGGTCCTACTCCTCCCAGACCATCTCAATTGGGTTGAGGTCGGGTAATTGTGGAGGCCAGGTCATCTGATGCAGCACTCCATCACTCTCCTTCTTGGTCAAATAGCCCTTACACAGCCTTGAGGTGTGTTTTGGGTCATTGTCCTGTTGAAAATGAAATGATAGTCCCACTAAGCGCAAACCAGATGGAATGGCATGTCTCTGCAGAATGCTGTGGTAGCCATGCTGGTTAAGTGTGCCTTGAACTCTAAATATATCACTGACAGTGTCACCAGCAAAGCACCATCACGCCGCCTCCTCTATGCTTCACGGTGGGAACCACACATGTGGAGATTATCCATTCGCCTACTCTCGTCTCACAAAGACATGGTGGTTTTAAACAAAAGGACAGATTTCCACCGGTCTAATGTCCATTGCTCGTGTTTCTTGGCCCAAGCAAGTCTCTTCTTATTTGTGGTGTCCTTTAGTAGTTTTCTTCGCAGCAATTCGACCAGGAAGGCCTGATTCATGCAGTCTCCTCTGAACAGTTGATGTTGAGATGTGTCTGTTACTTGAACTCTGTAAAGCATTTATTTGGGCTGCAATTTCTGAGGCTGGTAACTCTAATGAACTTATCCTCTGTAGCAGAGGTAGCTCTGGGTCTTCCTTTCCTGTGGCGATCCTCATGAGAACCAGTTTCAACATAGTGCTAAATGGTTATTGTGACTGCACTTGAAGAATCAAGAGGTAGTCACCTGGATTGCATTTCAAATAACATGTGTGCCTTAAGTTAATTTGTGGCATTTCTTTCCGTAATGTGTTTGAGCCAATCAGTTGTGTTATGACAAAGCAGGGGTGGTATACAGAAGATTTGGTAGAAGGGTCTTCTACCCTATTTGGTAGAAGACCAAGTACATATGTGACTCAACACCTGGATTCGGTCTTATGTAGCAACATTTGAATTGTGTTTTTTACATTGGATTAAAGTAGAGACTCAGAGCTACAAAATGGTATATTATACACTGCATTTGAGGAAACAATGGGAAAGTAATTTAGCTTTGAAAGTTGATCAACTTGTAAACTAACTTTTGAGAAAACCATCTTTCAATGTTTTGGTACTACTATTGGAGAGCCCTTTGTCTACACCCATTCAGCAATGTCCACACCCTCTTAAGCCTTAGCCCCACCCATCTCTTTAAGGGTTGATCCGAGCGTTCTGTAACTAACTTGCCAGCTACTTCCAGACATCTACGAGAGAGAGAAATGCTCACTGAACATTACTCGCCCTAGCAGAGCTGGTTAGGCTGTTATGTTATCCAAAGCTGTCAGACTTTCCATTCGTAAGTACAGAGCGTTTCGCGTTCAGAGCTCACACTTGACACTCTGGCCAATAAGTAGGGTTGTTCCAAAAGCCCTGACCTCATAACGACAGTCAAGCACCCAAGCTAACTGGCTAACATTGGCTATCTACTTCCAGACACATAATGAGAGAACACCCCACTCTGACCATTTTCCTCCCTCTAGCAGAGCTGGTTAAGAAGTTTTCATGTTACATTTTTACTATGCAATACATTTTATTTAAAGCCACATTTGACATGATTACCTAGACATACTGACCAGCTCCAATAGACAGACCAATCCAAACTCATCTCTCGGCATGTCCAGCCCACTTATTATCTCAGCCAATCATGGCTAACGGGACGGTTGCACTCTTTTTCTGTGTCTAAACCAACTAGGCTTGTAATTTAACAATTCTATTCATATTTACAGATCGCATACAAGTTTGATATTAAGGCACATGAATGCCAAAAAAACGCATTTTGATAAAAAAAAAATGTTTTACGTTCAAACAGCTGAAGTCGTGACTTGCGACATATGCCTAGTTTCCTGAATCGGGTCACATATTAGGGCAAGAACAGCTCAAATAAGCAAAGAGAAATTACAGTCCATCATTACTTTAAGACATGAAGATCAGTCAATGTGTAAAATTTGAAGTCATTTTTTTGGTAGAACATACGCTTAACGTTTAGAAAATGGCAAAAAGCATCCCGGGAACAGGATTAACTAGATGCTACGACACTGAACATTTCCCCCCGCGGTATCGCGATACTACTTGGTATCGTGATGCTTGGACTGGTATCGTATCATTAGTAAAATGTTGGTATCGTGACAACACTAGTCTCTCCAGGTCGGTGCCTCTACTGACTTAGTGATGTGAGGAAAAGCACTCTGGTCAGTCTTGCCATTTTTATCATGACCGCCAGGTTGTCAGCACTCAGCATGCACTTTGACCTTCCACTTAAGCCTGCCTCTCAGCTCAAATGACGCTAAGAGCACTTCAAGCACCACTACTGTGTCTAACTCTAATCCATTGGGCATGCAAAAACAGAAATTAGATGATAAAGAGAGAGGGGTGGAAAGGGAGAGTAAGAAAGAGAGAGGCTGGCAGTGGAGAGAGACAGGAAGATTAGACATACTCCATCCCCAACAGTGGGCGTTCACTAGTTCACACCCACGGGGCACTGGCTCCCAGATGGCCCAGTTGGCAGGCTGGCAGCTCCCAGCTCTACTCCCAGTCCTGGCCTCCATAGTACACCTAGGCCTCATTACCTCACCACCACCGTCACTGGCACTGCAGAGCTCCAAAGAACACCAACACTTACCGTGTGCATTGTCAGTTAAGTACAAGCAACCCGAATGTCGTTTTCTTGCAGATGCATGTGTTAATGGACTGTTAGTGTTGTAACAATCACCATATGTGTGTGTTTGGCCACTGTTAAAGCAGTAATAACTTGTCCATTCTCTCAGTGGGTTATTGTTGGTTGGAATTAGAAATGCGCTTGCCTCGATAATGTATGCGTCGCCCCTCAGTCAGAATACAATACACATCAGTATCAGACGGTTTTGAATATGAGGTTAGCTTTCCAAAAGCACAGAATGTTTTCTACTGTAACAGAAAATTATGAACAGAACTTAAGGGCTTGCCTTTAGGGGCAGGGGGGCTTGTCCTTTAACGGGGCGCCCACTCCCGACACTACCCGGTGAAATGTGAGGTGCCAAATTCAAAAGTTGAATTATTAAACATTCATCAATATACAAGTGTTGCATAGTCATCAAAAGCTCTGATTCTTGGCGTTGTCAGATTTAAAAAAGGCTTTACGGCGAAAGCACAACATTTGATTGTTTGAGGATAGCCCCTCTCATATTTTATTAATTAGCATAAATCCATAACCAATGCGGGTCTCAAAAAACGCATAAAATCGCTAATATAAAATCCCTTACCTTTCAAAGAACTTCTGCTGAGGGCTTCCCAAGTGTCAAACAAAGACATCCAATGGTTCTTTTGTTAGAAAAAGTAATTTATTATATCCATAAATCTCCGTTTGGTTGGCGCGTTATGATCATAAAATCCACCGTTGAGTCGCCCATTGAACCGTTAAGAGAACACATTCAAATTATACCTATACACTTTCTACAATCAAATCAAACATCATTTTAATGTATCCTTAGGTATCCTTTTGTGTATTTTTGCTGTAATATTTCAACCGGACGATAACGTGAACGATAGGAAAGAAAAATAAAGTGGTGCGCGTTCACAATCTCGCGAGCGTCAAACCTTGTTTACAAAAGTGGTCCTCTGACTTCTTCCTGTTCCTATCCGTTCTGGTTACTCATAGAATTCCCAGTCTTTGACTGTTGACATCTAGTGGAAGCCATTGGTACTGCAGTGTCAGTCCTACATAACATTGTATGCAATAGGCACAATGGAGAAGATGGTCATTTACCAAAAAAACTGCAAATCCGGATGGATTTTCCTCTGGTTTTCGCCTGCTATATCAGTTCTGTTATACTCACATACATTATTTTAACACACTTAGAAACTTCAGCGTGTTTCCTATCCAATAGTACTAATTATGTGCATATCCTATTTTCTGGGCCTGAGTGGCAGGCATTTTACTTTGGGCACGCCAGACTCTCCAAAACCGTCACCTATGCAGCCGCTCCCTAAGAAGTTAAGGAATGAAGTGATGGTCTACATCTGCCTTTGTTTTTCTCCATATAATATGATCCTGCGTGTGCTTTTTCTCGCGCTCTCTCTCTAACATCACTCACTCACACGTTCTCTGTCCAGCTGCGTTAACGGCTGTTTGTGAAGTGTGTCAGTAGCGAGAGGGATGCAGTGTTAATTGGGGCGGGTGCTTGAGGCTGTTCGTGCTTTGGGTGACGCCTTCATCAGCCACACCCCTCCATCCCTATCTCACTCTTCTCTCACTCTCTTTTCCCTGCAGCGTAAGCCTCCAGAATTTCTGTATGCATGAGTTAAGTGTACAGATCATCTATGTTCACCATTCAGGCAACCTTATAGGCTATTCATTAGATTTTACCTAAATAACCTCTTCTTATTTATTGTGTTTTGTCAAATAGAGCAATGTTGCCTGTCAGATCATATCACTGATGATCCATCTGAGACAATACTGAAATCTAAAAGATGAGCACTTGGTAGTTGTTTTTGAAGCCCCTAGTTGTTTGTTGTTGCTTCTTTTGCACCTTTGAGAGGAGCTGTACATGGGCTCATTAATTGACCTTGTTGGGGTATCGATCCAAATTAAAACTTTGTTTCCCACCTCAGGGTCGCTGCAGCGGAACGGAACACCCGGGCCAGGGGCGGTATGTAAGGGGAGCGAGGCGGGTTGGCACCGCTCCATGTGTAGAATATTGACAGAATATCCTCTGACTAGCTTAATGCTGAGGAGGAGAGAACCTCCAGGCGCTCAGGTCAGGGCAGGGAGTAGTGTTGCCACCTATTTTTCAGTGGCAGTTGCTATTGGCTCCTTGATTTGTCGCTAGATTACGTTTTCCCATTGCCGCAGCGACGTCACAGCACCAATTTGCTTTGCTGCTGTACCCGACGTAGTGTTTTCACCCCCCTTTCCGTCGCACATTTCCCTCCCCTCCTTGTCCTCGGTTGCAACACTCACTACTGAGTTTCAAACTGCCTCTGGAAGCAAAGTCAGCACAATAACTGTTCGTCAGGATCTTCATGAAATGGGTTTCCATGACATGGCAGCCGCACACAGGCATAAGATCACCATGCGCAATGACATGCGTCGGCTGGAGTTGTGTAAAGCTCGCAGCCATTGGACTTTGGAGCAGTGGAAATGCGTTCTCTTTAGTGATGAATCAAGCTTCACCATCTGGCAGTTCTACAGACAAATCTGTCTTTGGCGGATACCAGGAGAACGCTACCAGCCCCAATGCATAGTGCCAACTGTAAAGTTTGGTGGAGGAGTAATATTGGTCTGGGGGTGTTTTTCATGGTTCAGGCTAGGCCCCTTAGTTCCAGTGAAGGGATATCTTAACGCTACAGCATACAATGTTCCAACATCTAGTGGAAAGCCTTCCCAGAAGAGTGGAGTCTGTTATAGCAGACAGGGGGTGACCAACTCCATATTAATGCCCATGAGTTTGGAACGAGATATTCTAAGAGCAGGTGTCCACATACTTTTGGTCATGTAGTGTAGCTGAATGTGTCACTATACTCTTTTAACCAATACATCTCACTGGAGTGGTCTGAAAACTTGGCAGCCAGCTGGGCAAATAAGTCCTGTTTGGTGATTTCAAAATGTTAATTCCTACTGAATGAAATGGAGATCTAAAATAGTGGAGGGGTTTCCATCATAAGTCCAAGTGATCCCTCTCACACTGTTATTTCACCAGTTCAAAGAAGGAACTGATTCACCTTCAACAATTCCCTCCCCCTAGTGTCACACAGTGGCATTGTTGGATTTCAGTTTTTCTTCAGAACAAATTATTAACTCTCAAAAAGAAGGGGAATTGGTGTTTTTTCTACCATTTGTTGCCCACAGCCACACAACTTCATAAACTTAATTCCTTGAGGTGACATATCAGTGGGCTATAGTTTGGGATCTCGTATTATGAGCCTCTCTGTGTCTGTGACGTGTGCTGCGGATATAGCACGTGGAAACTGCAGAGCCTTTTATTGCAAGGCACTTTCCTCTTTCTCTGACTCTTTTTTTTCTTCTCCATCTCAGTGTGTCGGCTCTCTTTTTATCTCACAGGACCATAGAGGACGTCAGTCACATCCACTTCTTGCTTGGAAACTTTCACTTTTTAATCGCGTCTCCAATTTGTTGTGTGCTCTGCTCTCTACTATATGCGCTCGGCTGCCCACTCTCTTGCTAAATAAAACGTACCACCATCTGTGAGCCTATACTGCAGCCATGGACAGAAATGCACTTTCACTTTTCCTAATTAACCACACTAGGCCTGCTCATCGGCGCCCTAGGTGGAGCTCTGCTCTACCCACTGGCTACTGGAGCCCTGCCAGGGCCATACTTTTAGCCTAGGCATCAGGAAAGCACTTTGGAAACATATAAAGTACAGCTGACTAGGTAGTCAGTCTCATTTGTAGTAATTTCAAACAAGTTTGAAATATTCAGAAAAGATGCAGTGGAGAAGACCTAAGTGTAGAGAGAAGTCTTAGACTCGTTGTGGTTGTGAATATGTCAGACATAATCTGTCAACAGTTGTTCAGGAATGAGACCTGTAGATCAATTCCTAGTATAAGCGTACATGCACCTGTGCGTCTATGTGAGCGCACAGCTTTCTTCTTTCCCATTTCACTGGATAGACACAGAGCCTGAAGCAGATGGTCTGTATTTTAGCACCTACGTAAGTATTCAGACCCTTTGCTATGAGACTTGAAATTGAGTTCAGGTGCATACTGTTCCCATTGATCTTTTTAATTTGTTTTTATTTCACACTTAACCAGGTAGGCCAGTTGAGAACAAGTTCACATTTACAACTGTGACTTGGCAAAGATAAAGCAAAGCAGTGCGGCAAAAACAACACAGAGTTACACATGGGATAAACAAACGTACAGTCAATAACACAAAAATCTATGTACAGTGTGTGCAAATGTAGAAGATTAGGGAGGTAAGGCAATAAATAGGCCATAGAGGTGAAATAATTACAATTATCATTAACTTCTTAACCTCTTCCAGCTAGGGTCCCATTTTCCAAATTTTCGCCTGTCTGACGTGCCCAAAGTTAAATGCCTACCACTCATGGCCAGAAACTAGGATATTTACATATTTAGTACTATTGGATAGGAAACACTCTGAAGTTTATAAAACCATTAAGATATAGTCTGTGGCTATTCCAGAACAGATTTAGCAGGCAAAAACCAGAGAGATTTCTGTCCGAATTTATTTTTTTGTTGCTCTCCTCTCATTTTGAAGCCCATGTAATATTTTTCTATGGGGAATAGGACCGAGGTTGCAGTACTTATGGCTTCCACTAGATGTCAACAGTCTCTGGAAAGGGTATGGAGGAAAAAGCTCTGACCAGATCCTTAGAGAGAGAGAATTACTACGGGTAGGGAAAAAGGTAAACAGACGTGCACGCTCACGAGAACGTGAACGCGCCAGCGACCAACTTTCTTTTCGCTCTTTTAACGTTTCACTTACCGTTCTT
This sequence comes from Brachymystax lenok tsinlingensis, assembly GCA_030435695.1. NCBI lineage: Eukaryota > Metazoa > Chordata > Actinopteri > Salmoniformes > Salmonidae > Brachymystax > Brachymystax lenok. Next base: position 38,753,854 of record CM059807.1, on the reverse strand, counting down.
GTAAAATATGATCGCTATTATTCATAAAAGAATACATAAGGATGCATTATTAATGATATTTGATTTGTTTGTGAAAAGATGAGAGGTATAATTTGAACGCGATCCCTTCACTGTAAAACGGGCGAGTAGACTGACAATGCTTGGTGGAGTAGCTGAACGTAACGTGCCAAAAACAACGGATATTTATGGATATAATTATTTACTTTTTCTAACAAAAGAACCATGGATTATCTTGTTTGGACACTTGGGAAGACCTCAGAAGAAGTTATTTGAAAGGTGCGATTTATATTAGCTGTGATATGGATATTTTGAGAACCGAGCTGGATATGAATTTATGCTAATGTGGAAAATATGTGAGGTACTAGCCTCAAACAATCAAATGTAGTGCTTTCGCCGTAAAGCCTTTTTAAAATCTGACAACGCAGTGATATTGCCAAGAAGCAGAGCTTTTGATGGCTATGCAACACTATGCAACACTTGTATATCAAGTTAAATATTACGAATATGTATTACGAATATGTATTTTGAATTTGGCGCGTTATGTTTGCTCTGAAAACGATCCCGCTAAAGGGATCGGCGCGCTAAGAGGTTAAGGAGCAGCAAGGTGCGCTGGGGCGCCAAATTCAAAATCCAAAAGTTGAATTATTAAACATGCATCAATATACAAGTGTTTCATAGTCATCAAAAGCTCTGCTTCTTGGCAATATCACAGCGTTGTCAGATTTCAAAAAGGCGAAAGCACCACATTTGATTGTTTGAGGATAGCACCCCACATTTTTCCCATTACCATGAATTCATAAACCATGCGGTTCACACAAAACACATTTCACAGCGAAAACAAATCAATTACCTTTTGAAGAACTTCTGCTGAGGACTTCCCAAGTGTCCAACGAAGACAATCCATGGTTCTTTTTGTTAGAAAAAGTAATGTATTATATCCATAAATCTCCGTTTGGTTGGCGCGTTATATTTTCTCTCCAATCGTCCATTGAAACGTGAAGAGAACTCGTTCAACTTATAAACTTGTCCAAGAACAATCAAACATAATTGTAAATGTATCCTTAGGAACACTTATGTATAAATAGTATAATATTTCAACCGGAATATAAACTGGGCGATAAGAAAGGAAAAAACCACAGAGCGTGCCAGCCGTATACGCGCATTTACTCCTATTGACATTCTCTGTGGACACTTCCTTATTCATCGTCTTCTCTGCTCTAAAATCAGCTAAAAAGAATCAGAACACTTTCTCGAGACTGTTGACATCCAGAGGAAGCGATAGGTACTGCATTCATATGTCCTTATATGGGCATTTTCATAAGGGGAGGGGTTCCAAATGAGGCACTCTGTCAAAACCACTTTTTCCAGGACAGAAATTCCTCTGGGTTTTCGCCTGCCATATCCATTCTGTTATAATCACAGACATAATGTTAACACTTTTAGAAAATTCAGTGTTTCCTATCCAATGGTACTAAATATGTGCATATCCTATTTTCTGGGCCTGAATGGGAGGCATTTTACTTTGGGCACGCCAGGCTCTCCAAAACGGTCACCTCATGCGCTGCTCCCTAAGAAGTTAACACTGGAGTGATAGATGTGGAGATACTGGGGTGCAAAAGAACAAGAATATAAATAACAATATGGGGATGAGGTAGTTGGGTGTGCTATTTACAGATTGGCTGTGTACAGGTACAGTGATCGGTAAGCTGCTCTGACAGCTGATGCTTAAAGTTAGAGAGGGAGATATGTCTCCAGCTTCATTTTTGCAATTCGTTCCAGTCATTGGCAGCAGAGAACTGGAAGGAAAGGCGGGCCAAAGGAAGTGTTGGCTTTGGGGATGACCAGTGAAATATACCTTCTGGAGCCTGTGCTACTGGGTGTTGCTATGGTAACCAGTGAGCTGAGATTAGGCGGGGCTTTACCTAGCAAAGACTTATAGATGACCTGGAGCCAGTGGGTTTGGCGTCAAATATGTAGCGAGGGCCAGCCAACGAGAGCATACAGGTCGCAGTGGTGGGTAGTATATGGGGCTTTGGTGACAAAACGGACGGCACTGTGTAACTGCATCCAATTTGCTAAGTAAAGTGTTGGAGGCTATTTTGTAAATGACATCGCCGAAGTCAAGGATCGGTAGGATAGTCAGTTTTACGAGGGTATGTTTTGCAGCATGAGTGAAGGATGCTTTGTTGCGAAATAGGACGCCAATTCTAGATGTTATTTTGGATTGGATATTTGGGGGCTTGGGCATGTTGCTGTTGGCCGGGGTAGGGGTAACCAGGTGGAAAGCATGGCCAGCCGTAAAAAAAATGCTTATCGATTATCGTAGATTTAGTGGTGGTGACAGTGTTTCCTAGCCACAGTGCAGTGGGCAGCTGGGAGGAGGTGCTCTTATTCTCCATGGAATTTACCGTGTCCCAAAACCTTTTGGAATTAGTGCTACAGGATGCACATTTCTGTTTAAAAAAGCTAACCTTAGCTTTCCTAACTGACTGTGTATTGGTTCATGAGTTTCATATCGCGTGGGCTATTCGATGCTAATGCAGAACGCCACAGGATGTTTTTGTGCTGGTCAAGGGCAGTCAAGTCTGGGGTGAACCAAGGGCTATATCTGTTCTTAGTTCTACATTTTTTGAATGGGGCATGCTTATTTAAGATGGTGAGGAAAGCACTTTTAAATAGCAACCAGGCATCCTCTACTGACGGGATGAGGTCAATATCCTTCCAGGATGCCAGGTCGATTAAGAAAGGCCTTCTCGCTGAAGTGTTTTAGGGAGCATTCGGCAGTGATCGACGAGATCCTGGTTGAAGACAGCAGAGGTGTATTTAGAGGGCAAGTTGGTCAGAATGATATCTAAGAGTGTGCCCATGGTTACGGATTTAGGGTTGTACCTGGTAGGTTCCTTGATCATTTGTGTGAGATTGAGGGCATCTAGCTTAGATTGTAGGACGGCCGGGGTGTTAAGCATATCCAAGTTTAGGTCACCTAACAGTACGAACTGTGAAGATAGATGGGGGGCAATCAATTCACAGTGGTGTCCAGGGCACAGCTGGGGGCTGAGTGGGGTCTATAACAAGCGGCAACGGTGAGAGACCTGTTTCTGGAAAGGTGGATTTTTAAAAGTAGAAGCTCGAATTGTTTGGGCACAGACCTGAATAGTATCTGGAGGAAACTATTCCTATGGTGAAGCATAGGAATAGCCTATGTGGGGCCTGCCGTGGGGCGGCAGGTAGCCTAGTGGTTAGAGCGTTGGACTTGTATCCGGAGTGTTGCAAGTTCGAATCCCTGAGCTGACAAGGTAAAAATCTGTCTTTCTGCCCCTGAACAAGGCAGTTAACCCACTGTTCCCCGGGCGCCGAAGACGTGGATGTCGATTAAGGCAGCCCTCTGCACCTCTCTAATTCAGAGGGGTTGGGTTAAATGCGGAAGACACATTTCAGTTGAAGGCATTCGGTTGTACAACTGACTAATAATGGTGACTTTGACTTTGATCATGCTGTGGGGAGGAATTTCAGTGTCAGGGACTGGGAGACTAGTCAGGATCGAGGGAAAGATTAACGGAGTAACGGAGTGCTCCAGAGCGCTCAGGACCTCCGACTGGGGCGAAGGTTAACCTTCCAACAGCAGAACGACCAAGTCTCTGAAGGACCCAGCCAGAGCCCGGACTTGAACCCGATCATACATCTCTGGAGAGACCTGAGCTTGAGAGGGTCTTGGCAGTAGATCAGCTGGGCGCGTCTCCCCAAATACAAGTGTGCCAAGCTTGTAGCATCATACCCAAGAAGACTCGAGGCTGTAATCACTGCAAAGGTGCTTCAAAAACTACTGAGTAAAGGGTCTGAATACTTATGTAAATGTGATATTTCAGTTAAATTTATTTTTATCAATTTGCTAACATTTCTGTACCTGTTTTTGCTTTTTCATTATGTGGTATTATGTGTAGATTGATGAGGGGGGAAATACTATTTAAACAATTTTAGAATAAAGTAATGTACAAAAAAGTAAAGGGGTCTGCATGCTTTCCGAAAGCACTGTAGTTGTCAATTCACCTTGGAAAAGAATACCCTGGTGAATTCAGTTGTTTACAGTACCATTTACAGTACTGTTACAATCAAGTCGATTTAAGACATTTTATTTGTTTAGGATTAGAAACTTGAGTCGCTCATAAACTGGAAAACAGGAACTATTTTTGTTTTAGCTGCACCACGTCAGTGTGTACGGGAGACTTGGGGCAGTTGTATTTTTTCTGTCTTTTACGCTATTGCTCAGACGTCCCTTGATCTAGTTCTGTACATATGACTGTTGGGTCACAATATTGATTTTAGTTGTAACAGTAGCTGTGTCACGATTATCTTCTGAAGGGACAGACCAAGACGCAGCGATGTAGCCAGAATACATATTTAATGATAACACGGGAACGAGACGGAACAAAACAATAAACGGAGAACGTAAAGAAGAACATAACTGACAAGACAAAAACAGCTATGAACTTACAATAACCCACCAACCCAGAGTGAAACCTACCAACCTAAATATGGTTCCCAATTAGAGACAACGACACACAGCTGCCTCTAATTGGGAACCATACCCAACATAGAACTATGACACCTAGAACTAACAAACTCTACACCAAAACAAAACCAAAACGCTCCAGCCTGTAATCTCGGGCCTGGGCGTTACACCCCCAAAGGCGCGGACTCTGGACGCCAAAAGTCTGTGGGGGGTCTTCGGGTGGGTCCCTTTGTCCCAGGTGGGGGCTCCGGTGCTGGCCGTGCTGGTCTGAAGTCCTGAACCGGAGGCCCTGGACCATCTCCTGGAACTCTGGTGCGTGGAGCAGAAGCTGGGCGTACTGGACTCATGATGCTCACGGTAACTCTGGTGCGTGGGGCTGGAGCTGGCCGTGCGGACTCGTGATGCTCACTGGAACTCTGGTGCGTGGAGCAGGAACTGGTCGTACCGGACTCGTGATGCTCACTGGAACTCTGGTGCGTGGAGCAGGAACTGGCCGTACTGGACTCGTGATGCTCACTGGAACTCTGGTGCGTGGAGCAGGAACTGGCCGTAGCGGACTCGTGATGCTCACTGGAACTCTGATGCGTGGAGCAGGAACTGGCAGTACCGGACTCGTGATGCTCACTGGAACTCTGGTGCGTGGAGCAGGAACTGGCAGTACTGGACTCGTGATGCTCACTGGAACTTTGGTGCGTGGAGCAGGAACTGGCAGTACTGGACTCGTGATGCTCACTGGAACTCTGGTGCGTGGAGTAGGAACTGGTCGTACTGGACTCGTGATGCTCCCTGGAACTCTGGTGCGTGGAGCGGGAACAGGCCGAACTGGGCTCGGGACGCGCACCCTGGTGCGGGGAGCGGGAACAGGCCGAACTGGGCTCGTGACGCGCACTCTGGTGCGGGGAGCGGGAACAGGACGGGCTGGACTCTCTGAGCGCACGGGGAGCTGGGTGCGCGGAGCCGGAACAGGACGTGCTGGACTCTCTGAGCGCACGGGGAGCTGGGTGCGCGGAGCCGGAACAGGACGTGCTGGACTCTCTGAGCGCACGGGGAGCTTGGTGCGCGGAGCCGGAACAGGACGTGCTGGACTCTCTGAGCGCACGGGAGCTGGGTGCGCGGGCCGAACAGGACGTGCTGGACTCTCTGAGCGCACGGGAGCTGGGTGCGCCGGAGCCGAACAGGACATGCTGGACTCTCTGAGCGCACGGGAGCTGGGTGCGCGGAGCCGAACAGGGCGTGCTGGACTCTCTGAGCGCCGGGAGCTTGGTACGCCGGAGCCGAACAGGACGTGCTGGACTCTCTGAGCGCACGGGGTGCTGGGTGCGCGGAGCCGGAACTGGACGTGTAGGAACCACTACACGGACTGGGATCTTGGAACACGGAACTGGAACAGGACGTGTTGGAACCTCAACACTGACTGGGATCTCGGAACGTGGAACAGGGATCTCGGAACGTGGAACAGGGATCTCGGAGCGTGGAACAGGGATCTCGGAGCGTGGAACAGGGATCTCGGAGCGTGGAACAGGGATCTCGGAGCGTGGAACAGGGACTGGACGTGTTGAAACCTCCACCCGGACCGGGGACCTGATATGGAGAGCCGACACCATACCTCCAGCTAGCTCACTAACCCTGGCCTCACGGGTGAGTGGAGCTGGAATCTCTCGGACTGGGCTGTGGATTTGCACCGGAGGTTCTGCCCGTAGGACCACAGGATAACTTGGTCCCAAAAGGCGCACTGGAGACCTTGCGCGCAGAGCTGGCACCACTCTACCAGGTAGCACACTGACCTCGGCCCGACCAATGAGTGGTGCTGGGATCTCTCGTGACTGGGCTGTGGACACGCATCGGAGACACCGCACGCAGAACCGGGCAGGATATCCGGGTCCCAGGAGGCGCACTGGAGACTTAGCGGCGCAGAGATGGCACCACTCTTACTGGCTGAACCCTCAGTTTCGCCCGACTGATGAGTGGAGCGGGAATCTCGCACCGGCCTCTGAATCCCTATAGGGAAACCGCGCGCAACACTGCATAGCACGGTTTCCCTCGTGCGACGCTCTCCCCAACGCTCTCCACAAAGCACGAGGAGTTGGCTCAGGAGTCCCTCCTGAACCGCCAACCTCCTCGTGTGCCCCCCCCAAAAAGTTTCTTGGGGCTGCCTTACGGACCTCCGTGCCAGGCGAGATCCGATGAGGTCCTCCCTGGTCCAGTACTCCCGGGTCTCTCGCTGCTTGGTCTTTAGGTGGTGGGTTATTCTGTCACGATTATCTTCTGAAGGGACAGACCAAGACGCAGCGATGTAGCCAGAATACATATTTAATGATAACACGGGAACGAGACGGAACAAAACAATAAACGGAGAACGTAACGAAGAACATAACTGACAAGACAAAAACAGCTATGAACTTACAATAACCCACCAACCCAGAGTGAAACCTACCAACCTAAATATGGTTCCCAATTAGAGACAACGACACACAGCTGCCTCTAATTGGGAACCATACCCAACATAGAACTATGACACCTAGAACTAACAAACCCTACACCAAAACAAAACCAAAACGCTCCAGCCTGTAATCTCGGGCCTGGGCGTTACAAGCTGCAGTAAAATGTAACACCTAAAAAATAAACCAAATAAACTCACTTAAATGTTTAATAATTCACATATGTTATGTTTTTAAATTTAAGTGAGTTTAACTTCATAGACATACTGTGCCTTCAGAAAGTATTCACACCCCTTGACTTTTCCACATGTTGTTGTCACAGTCTAAATTTAAAATGGATTCAATTGAGCATTTTTGTCAATAGCCCAAAAACAATACCCAATAATGTAAAGTGGAATTATGTTTTTACAAATGTTTACAAATGAATTAAACATTTAAAGGTTGAGTCAATAAGTATTTAATCTCTTTGTTATGGCAAGCCTAAATACATTCAGGAGTAAAAATGTACTTAACAAGTCACATAAGTTGCATGGACTCACTCTGTGTGGAGTAATACTGTTTTAACATGATTTTTGAATGACTACTTCATCTCTATACCCCACACATACAATTATTTGTAAGGTCCCCCAGTAGGGCAGTGAATTTAAAACACAGATTCAGCCAGTAAGACCAGGGAGGTTTTAGGGCACCTATTGGTAGGTAAAAAAAATCAAGCAAAAGCTAACATTCCCTTGGAGCATGGTGAAGTTATTAATTATGCTTTGGATGGTGTATCAATAGACCCAATCACTACAAAAAAGAATTTTGAAATAATAATAGCCTAATGTTGCAGAACCCAGGTGTGGAAAGCTCCTAGCGACTTACCCAGAAAGACAGCTGTAATCGCTGCCAAAGGTGCTTCTACAAAGTCTTGACTCAGGGGGATGGAATACTTATCTAATCAATATATATTAGTGTTAAATACATATATATTTTTTTACAAATGTTAGAATTATGTTTCCACTTTGACAGAGTATTTTGTTGTTTAAAAATTCAATCCATTTTAATCCCACTTTTAACGTCAAGGGGTGTGAATACTTTCTGAAGGCACTGTATGTTGGCTAAACATCATGTTAAACACTTATTGCACACAGAGTGAGTCCATGCAACTTAATTTGACTTGTTAAGCAAATTTGTACTCCTGAACTTATTTAGGCTTGCTATAACAAAGGGGTGGAATACTTACTGACTCAAGACATTTCAGCTTTTCATTTTTATTAATTTGTAAATATTTCGAAAAACATAATTCTACTTTGACATTATGGGGTATTGTGTGTGTGTGTGTATAGGCCAAAAAATATATATTTTTTATCCATTTTGAAATCAGGCTGTAACAACAAAATGTGAAAATAGTCGGAGTGTAAATTCTTTAGTGATACAATTATGCTAATTATAATTATTGGACATTAATGGTCAGGACAGTATAAAAAATATACATCCGGTGGAAAAAATGACTTTTGCCCATAAAACTAGAAAATAGTGAGACATTTGGCTGAAACATTTCAAGCAGGGGGAACCTAAATGGGCATATATTGAGGGAGTTTAATCACTATAGATTGTTTCTGTTTGGAGAAATTAACGGTTTTGCAATTGCCCCATGCCCCTGGTCTCCCCTTCTCCCGACGTACAGTCCGTACTGGGCCTATTAATTGAAGTGTTGATGGAGTGAAATTTTATTCTTAGCTTCTTATTGACTTGTGAGTTACAAAATCGTCTGACCAAAACTTTGTCAATTTCCATCTTTTTCTTGCAGAGTAGGCCTAATAGAGAAATACTGAAAAGGCTACAAAAAAGGCTCCTAAAATTACTGAAAAGTTTACTAAGAAGGAGAATTGATTTGGATTTGTTGTAGCTGAAGAGATTGTTGACTGTTTATCAGGCATGGGAGATGGAAGCCTGTCCGGTGTGCTTTAGTTAGTTAGTCAGTCAGTCAGTGTGGATTAGCCTCAGGGCCTGGCCAGGCCTGAGCAGAGAACTAGGGCCCGCCTCTATAAAAGACCTGTCCTCAGTAATGGATTCTCCCTTTGAGCAACTGTCTTGCTGAGGAGCGAGCGGGCCGCCGGAGAGGCATGGCAGCATTTGAGCCTCCCTTACACTCCTGAATTTAATAAGCCCAACCGCTAAAGAAGGGGAAATGTGTGTTGCTGAGGCACCCTAATGAAATATGATTGGATGCGGATGGGTTTTCTTGACATGTTTAATCACGTCTAATCCCCACTCCTCCGTTGAGTTTAAAAGGGCCGTGCAGGTCTGCACTATTCAAAGTGTTCAAAGTGTATTTTGGTGTCATCTCTCTGAAGGTCTTTTGGAGAGACAGGTCTTTGTGTGCACTGTTCTTAGTAGTGGTTCTGGGTTGATCGACAGTTTAACCTGACTAGAAGGGATAGCCGACTTTGGCTGGCCATGCAGGAAGACTTTCTTCCTCTTTTCCTGTATGAGTAAAAGGTTCATTTTACTTAGTTAGCCTCGTACTGTTTTGTCACTGTCTTTTACTTGTCTGTGCTAACACACTAAACAGGAGGACGTTTCTCTCCTCTCTAAACTGCACTCGATGTGTTCAGGCACTCCTCGAAATTAGTTTGTCGATCACCTCTCCAATTAGCAGGCTTACAAGAGCTCTGGAAACGACAAGCCTTTTACAGAAGCCTCATAGGCCGTCTAACCAGCCGTCTTCTGCAGGGAAACAAATACTATTCAATGGTGATATTTTCCTCATTAATGGATTTATTCATTTATGCATGGAGGATCGTTAGATTCTCTGTCACTGGACTTAAAAAGTGTCCTTTTGTTTCTTCTTTTGGAGTGCAGAACAATCCATCAAGTCAAATGCTTTTGAAGTGTTAGACAATGCTGGGGGTTTTCCTCACCGCACAAATTCAAATACCAAACCTCTTACTATTCCTCCATGAACTGAAACTCTGGTCAGCTTCCATAGGATTTAGAGCTAGAAAAACATATAACTGGTCAACTTTTTAATAAGTAACGATTTAATAAGACAACTGAAATGGCCATTGCAGATGTCTTTGTAACACTTCAATTTACGGTACTTTTTCCACCCTGTTTGTCCAACATTATCAGGAAATTATATGGCTACAAATGGATAGGCTAGAATTCAACACAATTGGTAAATTGTACCAAAGAAACAAATAAGTAATAAATTGGTCAGCCCGTTACTGTGTAATTAACATGTAGGCCTACCATACATGTTTTCAGACTTCAAAACCATTTCTACACAATGTTCTCAGTTTAGCGAAGCCTAATGAAGACAATTCACAAAGAATGCTACACAATGTTTGTGAAAATGTTTTAGTTGACTAAAAACATGTATTTTCCTTGAACTGTGTACTCAGACAAGGCTGTAGGTATACCATATCAGCTCCCACAGAGATTCTCTACACAATGTTCTCAGCTTAGCGAAGCCTGATGATGACACTTTAAAGTTGTGAACATTACACAATTTTTAAGAAAATAGATTATTTGTAGATTATAGCCTAATATCCAGGTAAATTTCTGGTAATATACACTACTGTTCATAAGTTTGGGGTCACTTAGAAATGTCCTTGTTTTTGAAAGAAAAGCAAAAAAGAATTCTATTAAAATAACAGCAAATTGATCAGAAATACAGTGTAGACATTGCTAATGTTGTAAATGACTATTGTAGCTGGAAACGGCAGATTTTTAATGGAATATCTACATAGGCGTACAGAGGCCCATTATCAGCAACCATCACTCCTGTGTTCCATTGGCACGTTGTGTTAGCTAATCCAAGTTTATCATTTTAAAAGGCTAATTGATCATTAGAAAACCCTTTTGCAATTATGTTAGCACAGCTGAAAACTGTTGTTCTGATTAAAGAAGCAATAAAACTGGCCTTTAGACTAGTTGAGTATCTGGAGCATCAGAATTTGTGGGTTCGATTACAGGCTCAAAATGTCCAGAAACAAAGTACTTTCTTCTGAAACTCGTCAGTCTATTCTTGATCTGAGAAATGAATGCTATTCCATGTGAGAAATAGCCAAGGAACTGAAGATCTCGTACAGCGCTGTGTACTACTCCCTTCACAGAACAGCGCAAACTGGCTCTAACCAGAATAGAAAGAGTGGGAGGCCCCGGTGCACAACTCATCAAGAGGACAAGTACATTATAGTGTCTAGTTTTAGAAACAGACGCCTCACAAGTCCTCAATTGGCAGCTTTATTAAATAGTACCCCCAAAACACCAGTCTCAACGTCAACAGTGAAGAGGCGACTCCGGGATGCTGGCCTTCTAGGCATAGTTGCAAAGAAAAAGCCATATCTCAGGCTGGCCAATAAAAAGAAAAGATTAAGATGGGCCAAAGAACACAGACACTGGACAGAGGAAGATTGGAAAAAAGTGTTATGGACAGACAAATCTAAGTTTGAGGTGTTCGGATCACAAAGAAGAACATTCGTGAGATGCAGAAAAAATGAAAAGATGCTGTAGGAGTGCTTGATGCCATCTGTCAAGCATGGTGGAGGCAATGTGATGTTCTGGGGGTGCTTTGGTGGTGGTAAAGTGGGAGATTTGTTCAGGGTAAAAGAGAGCCTTCCTTCTTCAAGATATCACTCCATTTTGCAACGCCATCCCATACTATTTGGACGGTGCTTAATTGGAGCCAATTTCCTCCTACTACAACAGGACAATGACCCAAAGCACAGCTCCAAACGATTTAGGGAAGAAGCAGTCAGCTGGTATTCTGTCTATAATGGAGTGGCCAGCACAGTCACCCGATCTCAACCCTATTGAGCTGTTGTAGGAGAAGCTTGACCGTATGGTATGTAAGAAGTGCCCATCAAGCCCATCCAACTTGTGGGAGGTGCTTCAGGAAGCATGGGGGGAAATCTCTTCAGATTACCTCAACAAATTGACAACTAGAATGCCCAAGGTCTGCAAGGCTGTAATTGCTGCAAATGGAGGATTCTTTGAAGGACACAATTATTATTTCAATTAAAAATCATTATTTATAAACTTGTCAACATCTTGACTGTATTTCCTATTCATTTTGCAACTAATTTCTTGTATGTTTTCATGATAAACAAGGACATTTTTAAGTGACCCCAAACTTTTGAATGGTAGTGTACGTAAATAAACTGCCACTGAATATTAAGGTGTTTTTTTTTGTTTTTTTTAATTGATGTGTAATTACCACTTAGTGTATTTTGTAACCTGTAACCTCCATTGCCACATCATCTTTCTTGTCTCTCTAAGGCGTTGTTGCTCAGTTCATGCAATGTCATACAGTCTTCCGTTGAATCCAACTGATTTGGCTTGTTTCAATGAGAGGGTTTCTCAGTCACCATCTCTTTCTCATGTTTGAGTGGTGTCATGAAAAGAGTTGAAGCCCTCCCAAACACTGTGCTCTCCCTGTCAGTCTGGGACGGTGTTTCCCGCCCACTCGCCGACCGAGCCAAAGCGCTGCCTGGCATGAATAATTCAGGCTGGGTAGAGCAGGCGATAAGCACCGCTGTTTTGTTCTGGGGATGCTGCTGATGTTTGAACAGATTTGACAAATAAAGAGGGGGCTTTTCTCCTATCATGCTCCCCTTCTTCCCCCTTTCCTCCCCCATCTCTCTCTCTCTGTCTCTCCCCCTATCTCCGGTACTTGCAGTGGGAAGTCCTAAAGAGGCCGATTTCTGCTGTCTCATTCTTATCCCGCTGCTCTTATACAGAGATACCCAAAGACCTCAAGTCAAAGCCCTCTGTAAGCTTTCCTTATCCTTCAAAGATCAAGGTCAATGTCTAACACAGGCACACTTTGCAGCTCAGTAATTCTGTTTGTCAAGCGCGTGTCGGATGAAAAGAGGTGTCTGCTCTTTTCCAAGGTTAATTCACTGGAAAGGTTGCGAACAACAAGCCTATTGGGCCATCCAGTGGAGAGCACTATAGGTTGTAGGTTAACCACCGCCTCAAGGGGAAAGAGAAGGGGAGAGAATGCTAAGCATATTTCTTTGGCATGGTGGTTGGTTAGGAGAGACTGAACAGAGCTGAATTTGTCATTTGTCTTTTCCTCTCTGCTGTCTCTTCCTTTAGGTGACGTTGGGAAAAGTGACGAAAACCATTGTGGTGATGAGAAGCCTGTTCATAGACCGGACCATCGTGAGAGGATTCAACGAGAACGTGTATTCCGAGGATGGCAAGGTATTGCTTTAAATGGGAGGTTTTTGCCCGAACAACTGGATTGAGTAGTACTGCATGTGATGGTGAGGTGCAACCCTCTCTCCATTGCAAAAATACAAGTACGATATTTTTTTACTTGACATAAGAGGCGTCATACTGGGCATACAGTGCCTTCTGAAAGTATTCAGACCCCTTTACTTATTCCACATTTTGTTACTTTACAGCCTTATTCTAAAATCGATTAAATAAAAACAATTATTCAGCAATCTACACACAATACTCTATAATGACAAAGTGAAAACAGGTTTGTAGACATTTTTGCTAATTTATTCAAAATAAAAAAACATATGCCTTATTTGCACAAGTATTCAAACCCTTTGCTATGAGGCTCGAAATTGAGCTGAGGTGCATCCTGTTTCCACTGATCATCCTTGAGATGTTTCTACAACTTGAGTCCATCTGTGGTAAATTCAATTGAAAGGCATACACCTGTCTACAGTTGAAGTCGGAAGTTTACATACATGTATGTGTGGGTGTTCTGAATGTATTGTAATGTGCAATGTAAAGCGACCTTGAGCTATGGAAAGGCGCTATATAAATAAAACTTCTTTTTCTTCTACACCTTCGCCAAATACATTTAAAATCTGTTTTTCACAATTCCTGACATTTAATCCTAGTAAATATTCCCTGTTTTAGGTCAGTTATGATCACCACTTTATTTTAAGAATGTGAAATGTCAGAATAATAGTAGAGAGAATTATTTATTTCAGCTTTTATTTCTTTCATCACATTCCCAGTGGGTCAGAAGTTTACATTCACTCAATTTGTATTTGGTAGCATTGCCTTTGAATTGTTTAACTTGGGTCAAACGTTTTGGGTAGCCTTCCACACGCTTCCCACAATAAGTTGGGTTAATTTTGGCCCATTCCTCCTGACAAAGCTGGTGTAACTGAGTCAGGTTTGTATGCCTCCTTGCCCGCACACGCCTTTTCAGTTCTGCCCACACATTTTCTATAGGATTGAGGTCAGGGCTTTGTGATGGCCACTCCAATACCTTGACTTTGTTGTCCTTAAGCCATTTTGCCACAACTTTGGAAGTATGCTTGGGTCATTGTTCATTTAGAAGACCCATTTGCGACCAAGCTTTAACTTCCTGACTGATGTCTTGAGATGTTGCTTCAATATATGCACATCATTTTCATACCTCATGACGCCATCTATTTTGTGAAGTGCACCAGTCCCTCCTGCAGCAAAGCACCCCCACAACATGATGTTTCCACCCCCGTGCTTCACGGTTGGGATGGTGTTCTTCGGCTTGCAAGCCTCTCCCTTTTTCCTCCTAACATAACAATGGTCATTATGACCAAGCAGTTCTATTTTTGTTTCATCAGACCAGAGGACATTCTCTGCATGGGCAGTTGCAAACCGTAGTCTGGATTATTTATGGCGGTTTTGGAGCAGTGGCTTCTTCCTTGCTGAGCGGCCTTTCAGGTTATGTCGATATAGGACTCGTTTTACTGTGGATATAGAAACTTTTGTACCGGTTTCCTCCAGCATCTTCACAAGGTTCTTTGCTGTTGTTCTGGGATTGATTTGCACTTTTTTCACCAAAGTATGTTCATCTCTAGGAGACAGAACGCGTCTCCTTCCTGAGCGGTATGATGGCTGCGTGGTCCCATGGTGTTTATACTTGCGTACTATTGTTTGTACAGATGAACGTGGTACCTTCAGGCGTTTGGAAATTGCTCCCAAGGATGAACCAGACTTGTGGCGGTCTACAATTCCTTTTACTGAGGTCTTGGCTGATTTCTTTTGATTTTCCCATGATGTCAAGCGAAGAGGCACTTAGTTTGAAGGTAGGCCTTGAAATACATCCACAGGTACACCTCCAATTCACTCAAATCATGTCAGTTAGCCTATCAGAAGCTTCTAAAGCCATGACATCATTTTCTGGAATTTTCCAAGCTGTTTAAAGGCACAGTCAACTTAGTGTATGTAAACTTCATGCCACTGGAACTGTGATACAGTGAATTATAAGTAAAATAATCTGTCTGTAAACAATTGTTGGAAAAATTACTTATGTCATGCACAAAGAAGATGTCCTAACCGACTTGCCAAAACTATAGTTTGTTAACAAGAAATTGGTGGAGTGTTTGAAAAATGAGTTTTAATGACTCCAACCTAATGTATGTAAACTTCTGACTTCAACTGAATATAAGATCCCACAGTTGACAGTTCATGTCAGTGCAAAAACCAAGCCATGAGGTCGAGGGAATTGTCCGTACAGCTTCGAGACAGGATTGTGTCTAGGCACAGGTCTGGGGAAGGGTACCAAAAAATGTGTGCAGCATTGAAGGTCCCCAAGAACACAGTGACCTCCATCATTCCTAAATGGAAGAAGTTTGGAACCACAAAGACTCTGCCTAGAGCTGTCTGCCCGACCAAACTGCGCAATCGGGGAAGAAGGGCCTTGGTCAGGGAGGTGACCAAGAACCCGATGGTCACTTTGACAGAGCTCTAGAGTTCCTCTGTGGAGATGGGAGAATCTTCCAGAAGGACAACCATCTCTGCAGCACTCTACCAATCAGGCCTTTATTGTCGAGTAGCCAGACGGAAGCCACTCCTCAGTAAAAGGTACATGACAGCCCACTTGGAGTTTGTCAAAATACACCTCAAGACTCTCATCTGGTCTGATGAAACCAAGATTAAACTCTTTGGCCTGAATGCCAAGCGTCAAGTCTGGAGGAAACCTGGCACAATCCCTACAGTGAAGCGTGGTGGCAGCATCATTCTGTGGGGATGTTTTTCAGCGGCAGGGACTGGGAGATTAGTAAGAATCGAGGCAAAGATGAACGGAGCAAAATACAGAGAGAGATCCTTGATGAAAACCTGCTCCAGAGCGCTCAGGACCTAAGACTGGGACAAAGGTTTACCTTCCAACAGGACAACGGCCCTAAGCACACAGCCAAGACAACGCAGGAGTGGCTTTGAGACATGTTTCTGAATGTCCTTGAGTGGCCCAGCCAGAGCCCGGACTTGAACCGGATCAAACATCTCTGGAGAGACCTGAAAATAGCTGTGCAGCAACGCTCCCCATCCAAACTAACGGAGCTTGAGAGGATCTGCATAGAAGAATAGGAGAAACTCCCCAAATACAGGTGTGCCAAGCTTGTAGTGTCATACCCAAGAAGACTCGATGCTGTAATCGCTGCCAAAGGTTCTTCAGTACTGAGTAAAGGGTCTGAATACTTTTGTAAATGTTATGTTTCAGTTTTATTTATAAATTAGCAAACATTCCTACAAACAAGTTTTTGCTTTGTCATCATGGGGTATTGTGTGTAGATTGAGGGGAAAAAATATTTAATACATTTTAGAATAAGGTTGTAACGTAACAAAATGTGGAAAAAGTCAAGGGGTCTGAATACTTTCCGACTGCACTGTATATTATCTGTACACATCCAAGTAGAGTTCAGTCCTCTTGAGAGTTTCCTGGGTACCATGAATGGGTCTCTCTGTGCTATGTTTTCAATGTGACCTCGTATAGCCTCCTATAGAACAGTTTTGTTAGAGGGCTGACAGTTTCCAGCTGCTAACGTAAGAGTATGCAATCCAGGGTCTGGACCTACAATAATCATTGTCAGTTTTCTTTTGGCACTGTTGAATAATTTAGATGACCGCTTCCTTTATCACTCTCTCACATGAAAAGCTTGTAAAGGATGGGAGACATTGGCTTTCCTCTATTATTTCCCATCTGTCAGATTCAACATTAGTCCCTCGTTCATTTTGAATATGGCTCTGTGTTGGTGTTTCGACCTCACTCCGGGACTCTTTGAACTGACATGAATATGAGGAGGCCATCAAAGCCACAGAGAACTATCACTGTTAATTAAGCTAATGAATGGGAGACTTCTGAACCTCCTTTACAATCAAGCTCTTACATATACTGCCACAACTAACCAGGTACTTTATAGAGATAATCTGCTCCTTGGAAAATGTTTTGTAGTCCAGACATTCCCAAAGCGCCACCTAAGATGACTTAGACACAACAGCAGCAACCAGGGTTTGGTTTAGGGTGTCTTGCCTCGTCTGCTCCATCCCTAAGGGTCCACCATCCCCATTTCTGCCATTTTCTCCACTAATTATCATATGGTAAGAAGCAGCAGGAGCCGCAAGCTCAGCCTCCTAGCGTACAGAAAGAGAGAGGAAAAAGGAGAAGGAGAACTGCACTATCAAAGGAGGGCTTCAAAGACTATCTAAGGCATCTCTTGGGTAATTTGCGATCCTGTATTCTTCCCCCTTCAAAGGGTCTCTGTGTGTCGGGAGTGGGTAGAGGGACAGAGGGGGATCGAATCCGATTTCTCTAATAAATGCTGACACCAGGCCTGTTTGATATTAGATTCAGGGGAGCGTTTTGATTTGTTAACGCCTTTGAAAGTGTTTGGACAACCTTCACACAATCTCCTGCCCACCTCTCCTCATTTACTGTAGGACCATGCAGGCCAGAGGACAGTAGGGCGGCAAGAAGAGAGAAATCATTTGAACAAAAAATATAGACCTGATCAAAACACCAGAATACAATGCTAATGAATGGTAATACGAATACCAAGAGAAAGTTGATAGCGTAGTCAGTCTTGATGATGACGACGACAACGTTTACTCCAATTCCATTGTTCTGAACGCATCAAAGGAACACTTGGTGTGATTTGCATCATATACAACTGAAGAAAATAATGTGTAATGGGTTGAAAATGAACAAATAATGGAAATCATTTCTCCTTTTCTCTCCTCAGCTGGATATCTGGTCGAAGTCCAACTATCAAGTATTTCAAAAGGTGAGACCTCATCTTTATGTGTTCACCCCAGACTGAGGTGCAATGCCCACTTGGCAGACGCCAACCTGAGGAACTCATGAATAGTCACGTAGGTCTCCATATTGTGGTCCAGTCGTTCTCTCTCCCGTTGGGCTTCCATCAATGTAATTGTCTGCATCATTTCCAATCCCCCATATATTTTTGGGTAAGTAGATACAGTACCAGTCAAACGTTTGGACACCTACTCATTCAAGTTATTTTTTTTTACTATTTTCTACATTGTGGAATAATAGTGAAGACATCAAAACTATGGAATAACAAATATGGAATCATGTAGTAACCAAAAAAGTGTTAAACACATTTTTGATTCTTCAAAATAGTCACCCTTTGCCTTGATGACAGCTTTGCACACTCTTGGCATTCTCTCAACCAGCTTCACCTGGAATTCTTTTCCAACAGTCTTGAAGGAGTTCCCACATATGCTGAGCACTTGTTGGCTGCTTTTCCTTCACTCTGCGGTCCTTCTCATCCAAAACCATCTCAATTGGGTTGAGGTTGGGTGATTGTGGAGGCCAGGTCATATGATGCAGCACTCCGTCACTCTCCTTCTTAGTCAAATAGCCTTTACACAGGCTGGACGTGTGTTGGGCCATTGTCCTGTTGAAAAACAAATGATAGTCCCCCTTAGCGCAAACCAGATGGGATGGAGTATCGGTGCAGAATGCTGTGGTAACCTTGCTGGTCAAGTGTGCCTTGAATTCTAAATAAATCACTGACGGTGTCAACAGCAAAGCACCATCACACCTCCTCCTCCATGCTACATGGTGTGAACCACACATGCGGCAAACATCCATTCACCTACTCTGCGTCTCACAAAGACGGGGAAGAATACAAGTCTCAAATTTTGACTCATCAGACCAAAGGACAGATTTCCACAATCTAATGTCCACTGCTTGTGCTTCTTGGCCCAAGCAAGTCTCTTCTTCTTATTGGTGTCCTTTAGAGTAGTTTCTTTGCAGCAATTCAACCATAAAGGCCTGATTCACGCAGTCTCATCTGAACAGTTGATGTTGAGATGTGTCTGTTACTTGAACTCTGTGAAGCATTTATTTGGCCTGGTAACTATAATGAACTTATCCTCTGCAGCAGAGGTAACTCTGGGTCTTCCTTTCCTGTGGCGGTCCTCATGAGAGCCAGTTTCATCATAGCGCTTGATGGTCTTTGCGACTGAAATTTTCTGCATTGACTGACCTTCATGTCTTAAAGTAGTGATGGACTGTCATTTCTTTTTGCTTATTTGAGCTGTTCTTGCCATAATATGGACTTGGTTTTTTACCAAATAGGGATGTCTTCTGTATACCACCCCTACCTTGTCACAACACAACTGATTGGCTCAAGCGCATTAAGAAGGAAAGAAATTCCACAAATTAACGTTTAACAAGGCACACCTCATGAAGCTGGTTGAGAGAATGCCAAGAGTGTGCAAAGCTGTCATCAAGGCAAGGAAGGGGTGGCTACTTTAAAGAATCTCAAATATAAAATATATTTTAATTTGTTTATCACTTTTTTGGTTACTACATGATTCCATGTGTGTTATTTCAAAGTTGTGATGTCTTCACTATTATTCTACAATGTAGAAAATAGTAAAAAATAAAATAACCCTGGAATGAGTAGGTGTGTCCAAACTTTTGACGTGTACTGTACAGTACCAGTGTACTGTACAGTACAGTACCGTGTGTTTTGGGTCATTGTCATGCTGGAATACCCATCCACGACCCATTTAATGCCCTGGCTGAGGGAAGGAGGTTCTCACCCAAGATTTGACGGTACATGGCCCCGTCCATCGTCCCTTTGATGCGGTTGTCCTGTCCCCTTAGCAGAAAAACACCCCCAAAACATAATGTTTCCACCTCCATGTTTGACGGTGGGGATGGTGTTCTTGGGGTCATAGGCAGCATTCCTCCTCCTCCAAACACAGCGAGTTGAGTTGATGCCAAAGAGATCCATTTTGGTCTCATCTGACCACAACACTTTCACCCAGTTGTCCTCTGAATCATTCAGATGTTCATTGGCAAACTTCAGACAGGCATTTATATGTGCTTTCTTGAGCAGGGGGACCTTGCGGGGGCTGCAGGATTTCAGTCCTTCACGGCGTAGTGTGTTACCAATTGTTTTCTTGGTGACTATGGTGACATCTTGCATGGAGCCCCAGGCCGAGGGAGATTGACAGTTCTTTTGTTTCTTCCATTTGCGAATAATCGCACCAACTGTTGTCACCTTCTCACCAAGCTGCTTGGCGATGGTCTTGTAGCCCATTCCAGCCTTGTGTAGGTCTACAATCTTGTCCCTGACATCCTTGGAGAGCTCTTTGGTCTTGGCCATGGTGGAGAGTTTGGAATCTGATTGATTGATTGCTTCTGTGGACAGGTGTCTGAGATTAGGAGCACTCCCTTTAAGAGTGTACTCCTAATCTCAGCTCGTTACCTGTATAAAAGACACCTGGGAGCCAGAAATCTTTCTGATTGAGAGGGGGGTCAAATACTTATTTCCCTAATTAAAATGCAAATCATTTTATAACATTTTTCACATGCGTTTTTCTGGATTTTTTTGTTGTTATTGTCTCTCACTGTTCAAATAAACCTACCATTAAAATTATAGACTGATCATTTCTTTGTCAGTGGGCAAACGTACAAAATCAGCAGGGGATCAAATACTTTTTTCCTTCACTGTATGTGTGTGTATATATATACATATAAAATGTACATTTTTTTTTATCAATTACTATATTTGAGTTTAACCACAATATTTGTTGTAATGTATTCTGTATTTTCTGGTGGATTAAACTGAAGTTGCAACTAACTTTCTATGGCTTGTTTTAAAAATTTTAATATTTTGGAGATTATCTTATTTTCAAATAACCGAAAGTTGTAGAGGTTGTAATCTGAATAAAAGGGAAAGGACAGTCTTGAACATGGGGTGAGATATTCTTGCTAATCTTCTAGAGAACCAGTTTGATTTAAGTATAACTTTTGAATGACTAAAGCTTTTAGTGAGAGGTCTAATGCTTTAATATGTAATCATTTCTGCCCTCCGAATTCATATTCATTATATAAATAGGCCCATTTAATTTCGTCTGGCTTGCCGTTCCAAGTCAAATGTAATCTTTTTTTCTCATATAATTAAAAAAAACTATTCGCTAGGTGTATGCAAGGTCATTAGCAAATAGGTAAACTGGGATTTAATCAGGGTGATTTTCCCACAAGTATCTATTATTGCTAACTTTCTATTAAAATGTGTTGTAATGAGAGAATTTCTTTCTTTTAGGATATAAATACAGAGTATGTCCACTTCACCGTCAGACCATTGTATTGGTAAACTACAGTATGTTTATTTCTTGATCTCATCCTAATGCAAACAGACCCAGTCTGATGGGGAGGGAGGAGGAGGGCACCTGTCAGCTTCCCCTCCCATCTTTCATTGCACTGGCAAGGTCTGACTTGTGACCGAAGTCCTATTACTTTGTTACCTGTCCAGTCATATACCTTACATCTTCTTTGGGGAGAACTTTTTCCCCTGTGTTGATATGTTTTCCCTGCGCATGTACTGTACTGCCTGCCATGTGCTAGTAAGAGCCATACCCCTCATGCTTTGCCAGATGGTAAAAATGCAAAAGCAATGGACATATTGACTGGACACAGCAACATAAAAATTGTCAGAATATCTTGGTTCATCAAAGTTACATAATAAATGGCTGCATATATAATTGCATGTGGGATGAATATTAGATTTTGATCAAAATATGAAGAATAATAAGACGCCTAGTCCCTGCCAAGTGAATATGTGTAGGAGGGAGAGATTGGTACAGTATATTCTATGATTAGGATTGCTCCAATGACAACCCTGCGCTGGTCTAGCAGACTTCTATTAGTTATGTTGAAAGTCGAGTAATGATTGCTCAGGCCTTGAAAAACATGTTTTACTTGACCGCTTTTATTGATTAAGTTATGTAGTACTCACTTGCTCATAAAATCATATTGAATTGAAAAAGAACTGGCAGACTTAATGTGATTGTATTGTTTCAGGCTTAGCAGAGGGAATTGGAATGTTTTTACAAATATTCAGCCACAATGTGTTTTTACAAGCCCTGGTTTTTCTCCAAGGTTACGGATCATGCCACCACTGCTCTGCTGCACTACCAACTCCCCCAGATGCCTGACGTGGTGGTACGCTCCTTCATGGTGAGCACATTCACAAAGCAAACCCTCTACATAACCCACTCCCACCCCGTGACTGATCTCCTCTACTTGATAATCTACTCTGTCTTTGGTCCCATATCTTCACCATATACACATAGCCGATGGGTTGCACTCGCATTGCTGTCTCTAGGCATCTTATCACACCTACAGTACTGTTACAGTGCCTCTTTTGATTGAAAGCTCTAACTCATTTTTGAGGAAGGGGTTAAAAACTGTCAGGCTATTACTGGATACAGTGCCTTGCAAAAGTATTCATCCTCCTTGCCGTTTTTTCCTGTTTTGTTGCATTACAGCCTGTAATTTAAATTGATTTTTATTTTTATTTCATGTAATGGACATCCACAAAATAGTCCAAATTGGTGAAGTGAAATGAAAAATATTACTTGTTTCAAAAAATTCAAAAAAATTCAAAACGGAAAAAGTGGTGCGTGTATATGTATTCACCCCCTTTGCTATGAAGCCCCTAAATAAGATCTGGTGCAACCAATTACCTTCAGAAGTCACATAATTAGTTAAATAAAGTCCACCTGTGTGCAATGATCTGTCACATGATCTCAGTATATATACACCTGTTCTAAAAGGGCCTGAGTCTGCAACACCACTAAGCAAGGGGCACCACCAAGCAAACGGCACCATGAAGACCAAGGAGCTCTCCAAACAGGTCAGGGACAAAGTTGTGGAGTACAGATCAGGGTTGGGTTATAAAGAAATATCAGAAACTTTGAACATCCCACGGAGCACCATTTAAATCCATTATAAAAAGAAATGAAAGAATATGGCACCGTAACAAACCTGCCAAGAGAGGGCCAGGCAAGGAGGGCATTAATCAGAGAGCCAACAAAGAGACCAAAGATAACCCTGAAGGAGCTGCAAAGCTCCACAGCGGAGATTGGAGTATCTGTCCATAGGACCACTTTAAGCCGTACACTCCACAGAGCTGGGCTTTACGGAAGAGTGGCCAGAAAAAAGACATTGCTTAAAAAAATAAATAGGCAAACACGTTTGGTGTTCGCCAAAGGCATGTGGGAGACTCCCTGAACATATGGAAGAAGGTACTCTGGTCAGATGAGACAAAAATGTAGATTTTTGGCCATCAAGGAAAACGCTATGTCTGGTGCAAACCCAACACCTCATCACCCCGAGAACACCATGGATCTTTTTCATCGGCAGGGACTGGGAAACTGGTCAGAATTGAAGGAATGATGGATGGCGCTAAATACATGGAAATTGTTGAGGGAAACCCATTTCAGTCTTCCAGAGATTTGAAACTGGGATGGAGGTTCACCTTCCAGCAGGACAATGACCCTAAGCATACTGCTAAAGCAACACTCGAGTGGTTTAAGGGGAAACATTTAAATGTCTTGGAATGGCCTAGTCAAAGCCCAGACCTCAATCCAATTGAGAATCTGTGGTATGACTTAGATTGCTGTACATCAGCGGAAACCCATCCAACTTGAAAGAGCTGGAGCAGTTTTCCTTGAAGAATGAGCAAAAATCCCAGTGGCTAGATGTTCCAAGCTTATAGAGACATACCCCAAGAGACTTGCAGCTGTAATTGCAGCAAAAGGTGTCTCTACAAAGTATTGACTTTGGTGGGGTGAATAGTTATGCACACTCAAGTGTTATGTTTTTTTTGGCTTATTTCTTGTTTGTTTCACAATAAATCATATTTTGCATCTTCAAAGTGGTAGCCATGTTGTGTAAATCAAATGATACAAACCCCCCAAAAATCCATTTTAATTCCAGGTTGTAAGGCAACAAAATAGGAAAAATGCCAAGGGGAGTGAATACTTTCGCAATCCACTGTAATTAGTGGTTGTGAGTCAGGCAAAGCTCCCCTGTCCTGCTGAAGCTTGTAACCAGTCTCCACATATACAGTCCTATATGGAGGAAGTACCTCAGGAAGCATACTGTACAAGAGACTTGTCATTGTTACTGCGTGATGTGTCAGGTACCATCAGAGGTTTTTACTCCTCACTTCCTGGAGTGCGGGCAAGATTATGCATTAGTGTCTTGATGTTGGCTGTGACGGTCATGGAATTTTGGGTGACAGTAATTGGTCAGCCAAATGACCTCGGTCACCGTTATAACTGTTAGAATAGAAGAAAAATTGTTTTTATAATTAATTAATTAATTAAATATATATATATTACATTTTTTTCACACATTTCCTCCTCTGCTCCGCTCCTGACAGCATGTGCTGCTGCAGGGAGGGGGGCTTTGCTAGGCAACCGAAGACTGGTTTGCTACAACACCTTGCTTGTTTCAGCAAGGTGAAACAAAGTTTCATCATGTTGTAAAGACTCCATGTTTACCGCAGAACAGACTCAACCGCACTAATGCCTGGCTATCCTGTCTTCAGTCATCTGTTTGTTCCACACAAAAAAAAAAGTAGTTATTTTATTTTCATGACGGTCTTCATCCATAACCGCCGGTTATGCAGTAATTGTGCCCGCCCTACTTGATGTTTTAAACAGCCTGACTGTCCACTCTGCAGACCTGTGCTCTTAGTGCTGAGTTGAGGGAGATTAATTAGCCACTCCGGTGTTGGAGACCTATTCTGATCTGGCCGGGGTGTGGTGGCTGGGTTCAATCAGACAGATCAACGGCTCGGCTTCAAGGGCAACACCCGGGCGCCTCCATTACCAGCCTGTCCTCATTTACAGCTTGACTCTGTCTAGAAAGACATTAGCACTATGTCTGCAATCAATCCTGTTTAAAGGAATAGTTGGCCTAAGTCCCATCTTAAGTAGCCACTAAGCAATAAAACAAATATGGCTTCTTTGCACCTGTTTTGCAGTTGCCATTCCATAAAATGTGCAAATGCATTACTCTCTACTTAACTATAACCCTAGTCTTCTCGTTGCAGCGCTAACATGAGATTGTTGTAATGGGTCTTTTCTCATGCCGCCCAATGAGGGTGGTGATCATTACGCTGGCCGGTGATGAATCGAGGAGCAGGTTTTTAATCCTGCAGATGGATGGTGCCAGTGAGTAGGTTCGACAGGTGTGTGACTGTGTGAGGGAGGTCTGGCAGTGTTCCTGGCTGGGGCCGACTGATGGGCTGGGAGAGAGAGGGGGGCCCGAGGATGAGGAGAGACTCCACTCTTACCCCTGGGTGGATCGACCACAATCCCCACATTGGTGCTTTCTGTCTCTGTCCTCCTCGCTCTCTATCTCTCTCTTTCTATCTCTTTAACTCTGTCTCTCTTACCATGTCAGCTCATATGTTCATAAAAATAGCCCGTCGTTTTGATTCAACATTTTATGTTTTACTAGAATCAGTCTATTGGTGAATCCTTCTGAGAAATATATCACCGACTTCCTGCCTGAATTTCCCTTTTCTTTTCTCCTTGGCAGACCTGGCTAAGAAGCTACATCAAGCTGTTCCAGACCCCATGTCAGCGTTGTGGGAAGTTCCTGCAGGAGGGCCTCCCCCCGACCTGGAGAGACTTTCGCACCCTGGAAGCCTTCCACGACACGTGTAGGCAATGAGGAATCAGCTGGGAAAGGTTCCATTGGAAACTGTTCTGACACCCCATCTATTAAGACATGGCAAGACTTCACCTGCTCTTCAACCTCTGCTTACACTGTGCATGTAGAGCAACAACACTGTTGTTTATAGACTGTCTGTCACTGCCTTATAGTCCACCTCCTGGTTGAATGGGCATCAGGAAGCCAACTGGGTTAGAATGGGACGGAGAGGGATCTAATCAAATCTGCCAAGACTGCCACTATTGGCTCTTCCTCCCTCATTGCCACATAGTGATGAGCCAGTAGTGGCAGTCCTGGTGGTTTGATTTGAATATTGTTGTTGTCCTGCCACTGTGTAGGATGATGTCATATTAATGAGTCTACTCACATTTAACCCAATCTCATACAGCTGTCCAAATGTTTGCCATATAATACATTTTTCAGTGCTCCTGCTCCAGCCCCCTGGTTGTGCAGACCATTTTTATTTAGGTTCTGCACAACCAGAACCGCTCCAAATAATAATAAAATAAGTTATTTTTCAGTAAAGGTAGAGCAAACCCAAATATTGTGCAATTTGTTTGGCATTGTGTTGTATCCCTTTTTGTACAGGAGCTGAGTTTAATATTTCATGAACCATGCTGGATATGTGGAGGGAAAATGCTTTTTTGTGAGGTGGGAGTTAAAAAGGCAAGTGAAGGGAATTGCTCATTTTGTAGAATTAGGCGCCAGACTTTTTGTACACTTTCAAAATAATCTGTGCTCTTTTTTGATAACCAGTGTCTAAATAAAGTACAACATTTTGTTTAGTAGTAGCCATCAGTGTCATCTTATTTTAAGCTTTTGCAGGATGGAGGAAATGGTCTTGCCAATTCATAACACAACCAAATATGAATACTTTTGAACATCTCTAGTCTTGTTCATCAACTTTTAGATAGACATTACCCATGCATTTCATCATTCGTGGGGCTCTTTGTGACTCTGAACAGTAGTTTTTGTCAAGGATCCTTGGCTCATTGTCAAAGAGCATACAGTCAAATGCAGTGTACATTTTTTTGACTACATGCAATACTGACATTCTGAACCAAGGTATTTTAAGTCACGGATACAACGCATACAAGATTCTCTCCTAACTAAAAACTTAGTTGCACACTTTTGAGAAAAACAATATGAGTTTCAGATTGCATGAAGCATGAAATTGGAATGGGCCTTTTGTTTAGTAACCTTTCCAGTACAATACGGACATCATGCTGTGCCTCTACTGTACAGGTTCCCTTCTGGCGTTCCAGCTCTGAATTATTGATTTTGTTTATGTTCATTTGTAGAATCAGCCACTGGAAGCTAGTCAGATTAAGCAGAATAGGAATAATGGTGATAAAAGCTTACTGTTGTTGTCCATCTCCTCCATAGGACAGCAGGACAGGACCATGTGTCCGTCTGCCTGTTCTGTCCATCCGTCCACAGGAAGTAGTCAATGCTCCGTTCAGAGAAGCTCCAAACACCCCTTCCCTCCAATTTATTTACTGTGTGAAATAGCCACCAGGCATTCATCAGAGTGTAATAGTGTGATTGATTGATAGAGGAGGGCGATGTGGGAAAAAGAGAAATGTACCAGGGCCGGTGGCTAAAGAATGCACAGCTGATTCATTCCCTCTAGTCTAGTGTACAGTCAAGCCCAGTGTAGCCCACTTGTTCTTATTATCTCTCAATTATCTTAGCATTCTTACACGCTCAACTTTTAGTCTGCACAGGGGCACGTTTAGTAACAAACTTAGTGAATGTAAAATATTTTAATCTGTCAATGACATCAGTCAAGGATGCCGAGTACTCAATGGGCTCTATAACAAACCTAAAGCAATGGTAAATCTTAGCACTGGTGGTAGCACTATAGGTTTGTGGTTGTGTCCACATTTTTAGGATATTTTCACAACCAGAAATATGGGCGCAATAGCTGGTGGTGGTGTGAAAGGGCTGGATAATGATTAATAAACAAGTTGTAAATGTGTCGAAGGCTTGAGCCCTTACTGGCCAATCAGAACGTGCTCCACGTGTAAATATGTGGTTTCTACAAGTTGTGTTTATTTGGATCCCCATTAGCTTTTGTAGAAGCAGCAGCTGCTCTTCCTGGGGTTTACAAAAAAACACAAAACATGACCAGTAACAAAACACTGATACATTGATAGACAAGGACAGTCACACGTTTAAAATACAACAATATACAAATAAATACAACTAAAAAACTATACAAACAATACAACTAAAAAATAATGTGTGTGGGTTTGTGTGTGTCCCCTCACAGTCCCCACCGTTCCATGAGTTGTTGCTTGAGTAATTAAAGAGATGGGAGTTCAACATGATCATGACTTTGTATGAAACTGTGCATAGCCGTGAATTCGTTTCTCGACATGGGCACTGGCGGTTCTGGGGGCTCAGGGGGCCAGTGCCCCTGTGACAAAAATTTTGGACCCCCTTGTGGCCCCCCTAAATGTGGAGTATGAAATAATTTTTGCATAACAAATTTTTGCTATCGTTCTTTTTTTACATCCGTTATTAGACAGTGGCAAGGCGGAACACTAATTAAACCCACACAGTGCAGTGCAGTGAAGAAAACGATATGACAACAATAACGTCTAATGTAACTGGCCCCTCTAACAGTACAACTGGCCCCAGCTTTGCCCCCCCAGTTGAAATGGTCTAGAACCGCCACTGGACATGGGGACAGTGAAGAGACCCCTGGTGGCATGTCTTGTGGGGTATGTATGGGTGTCAGCTGAATGTTAGTTGATTATACAGACAATCTTGAATTTTCATCACAGTAATATTTATCATAACTACAAGAGAAGCAGTTCATCTCTTGTGAACCCAACCAGGAAAGACTGGCATGCATGCTGTTGATGTTAGTTATGTTTTGAGCCAGCTGCAGCTTTGCTAGCTTTTTCTTTGTTGCACTTCACCATATTACCAGACACTAATCAAGATGGGACAAGACCAGAGCCTGAATAACTAGTACAGTTGATTTTTGTAGAATTAAACGCAGAACATATTCTTATAACAGACATACCCCTCCTCATCTTCACAACTTTCTCAATATGACTTCACAAAGTTTTTGGCTTTGGGCGCTGACGTAGAGTGTGGAATCATTCGCGTACTGTATGTAGTCATTCTAGCTTTGTGTAAGACCAGTGGCAAATAATTTGTAAAAATAGAGGTGTAACGGCCCAAGGCAACTGCCCTGAGGGACACCACACTGTACATACAGTATCTAATGATAGAGAAGCTTCCATTAAAGAACACTCTGGGTTCTATTAGATAAATAACTCTCCAACCATGTTGTCAGGAGATGTAAAGCCATAGCAAGTGAGTTTTCAATAACAATTTATGATCAATAACATCAAAGGCTGCACTGAAATCTAACAATACAGCTCCAACTATCATCTTATTATCATCTTTTAACCTATCATCAGCAATATGAGTCAGTGCAGTACAAGTTGACTGCAATTCTCTAAAGGCATGCTGAACTGAACTTATTAACTTCTTAGGGAGTGGTGGTGCGCTAGCGCCACACTCCTGACACTACCCGGTGAAATGCAAGGTGCCAAATTCAAAATCCAAAAGTTGAATTATTAAACATTCATCAATATACAAGTGTTTCATAGTCATCAAAAGCTCTGCTTCTTGGCAATATCACAGCGTTGTCAGATTTCAAAAAGGCTTTACGGCGAAAGCACCACGTTTGAGGATGGCACCCCACATATTTTTCCCATTACCATAAATTCATAAGCCTTCACGGTTCACAGAAATCACATTTCACAGCGAAAACAAATCAATTACCTTTTGAAGAACTTCTGCTGAGGGCTTCCCATATGTCCAACGAAGAAAAAGTAATGTATTATATCCATAAAATTCAGTTTGGTTGGCGCGTTATAATGAGAAAATACAGCCTCCACTCGTCCATTGAAACGTGAAGAGAACTCGTTCAACTTATACCTATAAACTTGTCCAAGAACAATCAAACATAATTGTAAATGTATCCTTAGGAACACGTTTATGTATATATATAGTATAATATTTCAACCGGAATATAAACTGGGCGATAAGAAAGGAAAAAACCACAGAGCGCGCCAGCCGGGAACGCGCATTCTCTTCTATTGACATCTGTGTGGCCACTTCCTTATTCGTCTTCTTCTACAATCTAAAAGCAGCTAAAAAGAATCAAAACACTTTCTCGAGACTGTTGACATCCAGAGGAAGCAATAGGTACTGCATTCATATGCCCTTATATGGGCATTTTCATAAGGGAGGGGTTCCAAATGAGGCAATGTGTCAAAGCCACTTTTTCCAGGACAGAAATTCCTCGGGTTTTCGCCTGCCATATCCGTTCTGTTATACTCACAGACAAAATGTTAACACTTTTAGAAACTTCAGAGTGTTTCCTATCCAATGGTACTACGTGCATATCCTATTTTCTGGGCCTGAATGGGAGGCATTTTACTTTGGGCACGCCAGGCTTTCCAAAACCGTCACCTCGTGCGCTGCTCCCAAAGAAGTTGTTCTGTGTATTTATGGTCTTTTATGTATTGTGTTGTAAAATAGTCTATAGAAACAAAGTAAGAAAATGTATCCCATCTTTACTAAATATGTTGAACATGTTTGCAGTCCACATTGTAAGAAGCCTAATTGTGTGGCTTCAGTATGGAAATACGTTGTTAAACAGCATTCTCACTGATAGACCTAAATGTCTTTACGCATAACATTTGCACGCTTACATACAATTGACAGGAACCTAGTATTTTATTGTTGCTTATGTGCGAGGCACATTCTCAAATAAATCTGCCATTGATATGGCATTATAAGAATGGGGGGATACCTAGTCAGTTGTACAACTGAATGCATTCAACTGAAACGTGTCTTCCGCATTTGACCCAACCCCTCTGAATCAGAGAGGTGCGGGGTGCGTTATCCACTTCATCAGCGCCCGGGGAACAGTGGGTTAACTGCCTTGCTCAGAGGCAGAACGACAGATTATTACCTTGTCAGCTCGGGGATTCGATCCAGCAACCTTTCGGTTACTGGCCCAACGCTCCTAACCGCCAGGTAGGAGGAGGACTGAATAGTTTGGAGGAGTCCATCTTTGGTAATCGGACGAGGGGCACTCTTTGAAAATGGGGATTGATAGCCTACTTGAACAAGCAAAATTAAGAATGCAGGTATGTGAATCATTACATTAGATTTTTAGTTAGTCACATGCACAGGGTCGCAAATCTAGTTGCAGTGTACAGGGAAATACTTAATCTGTGAGATCCAGGTGTGAATGAAACAATAATATATATTTTTTTTGAATATATATACATATTTACAACTGTGGCAATGATAATATAAATGCCCATTGGGGTGTGGGCAGGGTAATTGTACTTTGAGGGGGAGGGCTATTCATCATGATAAATATCCATTTGGGTAACAATTAAGTACCTTACTGTAATTGTTTTCCATAAAAATTGACAAACAATAAATACAAATTGCTTCTTAGCAAAGAGCAATTTTTCAAGCAAGAATTTTGATAGGACTGCCTGGGGGTGGTCTAAGTTGGGAGGGAAAAACTAGCTGTTATTGGCAGAAAGGTTTGAAACTCTTTCTTATTGGTCTATTAAAGTTGAAATATGTACCTTTTTTCATTCTCGTTGAAAGCAAGTCTAAGAAGCGGTAGATATGTTCTATGTGCGCTATTTCTATGCTGGTGATGTCACCAGGTAGGCCAAAACTCTATCCCACCAAACAGGCAGAAGTTTCAGGCAGTCTTTTCAAACAGCTCTTAAACTAAAAGGGCATTTTCACAATTTGAAATGATTATTCCAACCTCATAGTGTGGATTGCACTGGTCCTTTAAGAAAGACCAGAACTAGATGGAGGGATGAGTGTGATATACAGAGGAGAGTGGCAAGTGGAGGACCTGGGGATAGAATCACAATGTTACCATTAGATCAGACTCTGGCACACTGGGTAGCTACACTTGAAAAACATGGGCATGTGAATGTCATTTTATGTTTGGAAAACAGACTCACTCCTAATAATGAATCATGAAAACATTAAATGGTACAGTATATTATGATAGTTTGCACTAACTGGTGTTGCAATCTGACTGTTGTCTGATTGAACACCAGAAGAATACTTCTCTAGTGAATCTTAACTATTTTGGTAACCCTGTTAAAAAACATAAGGTAACAACAATTATTTCTTAGCATTATGTTATATTCCACTAAACTGCACAGAGGAATATTCTGTCAAAGAATTGTTTATTTTGTCTTACCTCTTTGCTTATGATGAATTTGTGTGTTTTTTCTGCAAATCCCATGTCACAATCTGCTCCCAACCTGAGTATTCAAACAAATGAATTATTCAGGATGCTTACATGCCCCCATTCTGACTTCTGCCTCTCTTTGTAATGAGAGAACTCTAAAAGCTAACAATTAATTTCCAATGTTTTACCTAGGTTCCCAATTCCCAGAAACGTTTGATTAGAACTGTTTCACTTTCACTCAAGTTTCCAAATAGTAGGATTAGTATGTGTCGTCATTCATCAGTATTTTCCAAAGTGATTGGCCACATAGATATAACTCTACTCAGTGTTTGGGAAATAGACTCTCTTCATCCCACCCGACGCAGTGGAAAAAATAAACCTCACGGAGAAGTGCGTGTTTTCATGGATGGTGGTACCTGTAGTGGTACCTGTAGCCAAACAAGTTCCCCTTTCAGAGTGTTCTATAGCAGTTAGTAAGGTGCAATTCTATGAGTTTACATGCACAAAGAGTCGTAGCAAACAACTAACAAGCTAACTATATACAGGTAACTGCCAAAATAAAGGAAACACCAACATAAACTGTCTTAATAGGATGTTGGGCCACCACGAGCCAGAACAGCTTCAATGCATCTTGGCATAGATTCTACAAGTGTCTGGAACTCTATTAGAGGGATGCGACACCATTGTTCCACGTGTAACTCCATAATTTGATGTTTTGTTGATGGTGGTGGAAAACGCTGTCTCAGGCGCCGCTCCAGAATCTCCCATAAGTGTTCAATTGGGTTGAGATCTGGTGACTGAGACGGCTATGGCATACATCGTTTTAATCAAACCATTCAGGGTCCACTCGTGCCCTGTGGATGGGGCCATTGCCATCCTATGGGGGCATAGACATGGTAGCCAAAATAATGGCCTGCCCAGCATTTTTATACATGACTACATGACCCTAAGCATGATGGGATGTTAATTACTTAATTAACTCGGGAACCACTCGCGGGAAGCACCTGTACTCAATATACATTGTATCCTTCATTTATTCAAGTTTTACCATTATTTTGGCAGTGACCTGTACCTTCCAGTAGGGAATTGTAAACTTTATAATGGATAGACACTTAGACTGCATTTCTTCCTCGTTTTAGCCCTTCCCACTCTTTCCCCTTCTGTGTGTATGCCCCCTCTCTGCTGTGCCCGCCTCCCACTCCTCCCTGGACCGTGTCCTCATTATCCCACCCACCCCCAGCCCCCCTCGTTACCCCCAGGCCCCCAGGCCTCGTCGGAAACACCTAATTACTGCTCCCAAACACTGCTTATTATTGATAACAAGTGGTGGTGTCGCCCTCCCCTCGAACCACTGTGAGTCAGAAAGAAGAACCAGAGCAGGGCGTGAGGTGTGTAGCTAGCATCGATGCTGTATGACTGGTTTCTGCAAAGCCAACATGCCGTAAGTCCCTCCTCTGGGTTGATGCAAAGTTAGACAGATTGGGGCCTGCACAGTTTACTCAATTCTCCTTACAATCCAAGGATTCACTATCCAAATACACGCATATTGAAATGTGTGTTATTAAGTAAGAAAAAGTAGCGGACACCGACAAGGCGTTTTCCCTCGTTGTTTAATAAAGTTCTCCTTCGTCATGAAAATGGAAACTGACAGCATAATAAAAGAAAGGTTAAGTCTATGTTAAAGGTTGTCATAAACCTATTGAACAGACACCCTGACATTTCTTAATTACAGTGGAGGCGTTTTCCCATGGTCTCCTATTCTGCCTACATTACTGAGTAGAGAGAGAGGGGTGGTGGAAGATAGAAGGAGAAGTTCTGCTTAAGGGAGGTCGGTTGTTGTCCCGGGAGACAGATGGTGATGAGTTCCTGTTGGTGCCAGGAGTTTTTTGGACGGCCTCCATTCACACAGCCCTAGGCGTATGTAGGAGGTGCGTACACCGGGATCGGCCTCAGCAGTGGAGGCTACATCCACGTCCCATCTGTTCCTCAGCATCACCACCAGATCCCCAACTAGCACTGTGTTATCAACAGTACTCCGGGCTCGCATCATCACACCTGATTCCTTCCCTTTCTCTGGTCGCGGAATGGTCACGTTTCCGAACCGTGAACCTACCCAAACCACACCACAGTGATTGTCTATCAGCATGTTTGAATAGAAAGATACAGCGACACATTTGTATGGCATTCAAATCCTGATACACCAGATTGAGGAACATAAGCATGCAGTACATATTACTGGCCCCCAGTTGGCTTTCATACTACTGAATGACAATTTAGGGGAATCGTGCTTTTGGCCAGGGATTAGCCAAGCACCAGAGGTGGTGACACAACAGCCCTGAAAGCTCTCTGAATCAGATGCTCTACTGGCTCCTGGACAGAAATATTGTATAATTGTATCCCATTCCATAACAGATGGTGAAACTTCCGTAGATAAACAAAAGTCAAGTACAAGATGCACAGTATTAGGGAGAAAGGCAGACTGAGATCAAATCTAACCCAGAAGTTTGCTGCAGCCAAGCAGTTGGTGGCCTTACAATCACATTGACTTTTACGTGATGTGTATGTTTTTATTGAGTCTATGGGACCCAGGACTTCCTGGCAAACAGTGTAAATGTTATGCCTATGATTAACTTGAAGGGCTGGGAGTGAAAAAAGTAAAGCACAATGATATGATTAGACAGGATTATCACAGAACAAGTTTGCAATAAACACTAAGAGATGTACTGCCCTGATGAACCCCACATATTAAAATATTCATGATTGTCATCCAATGAAATATCAACTCCAAGGCATTGTTCATTCAATGATGTCATTTTATTATATCTATGCAAATTCACTGTTATAAATAAGTGCTTGAGCTTTTCATAACGCTGAATTACAGCATTTTAATGTCAGTTTCTTTATTTGGTGGCAGTGCTTTAATGTGATATTTAACAGAATTGAATTTGCTTCAGAGAATAATGCTTTATTCCTAGAAGTGTTTAGTGTGCACCAGTCTTCTAATTCATTGATAATTGAGTTTTCTTAGAGTCATCATCAGTTCAGTAAATTAAGGCAAAAACACCTAGGCTTACAGATTTGGAGGAATGAAACTCGGGCCCTATTGTGATAATTTAATACAATACTGAACGAAAATATAAATGCAATATGTACTGTAAAGCGTTGGTCTAATGCTTCATGAGATTACATTTTCCACTCACAAAAAACGTATTTCTCTCAAATGTTGTGCATAAATTTATTTACATCCCTGTTAGTCAGTATTTCTCCTTTGCCAAGATAATCCATCCACCTGACAGGTGTCACACATCAAGCTGATTAAACAGCATGAACTTTACGCAGGTGCACCTTGTGCTGGGGGCAATAAAATACCACTCTAAAATGTGCAGTTTTGTCACACAACACAATGCCACAGATGTCTCAAGTGTTGAGGAAGAGTCCAATTGGCATGCTGCCTGCAGGAATGTCCACCAGAGCTGTTTCCAGATAATTTAATATTAATTTATCTACCATCAAATCAAATCAAATGTTATTTGTCACATACACATGGTTAGCAGATGATAATGCGAGTGTAGCGAAATGCTTGTGCTTCTAGTTCCGACAGTACAGTAATATCTAACAAGAAAATCTAACAATTCCCCAACAACTACCTAATACACACAAATCTAAAGGGGTGAATGAGAATATGTACATGTAAGTATATGGATGAGCAATGGTTCAGCGGCATAGGCAAGGTTCAATAGATGGAATAAAATACAGTATATACATGTGATATGAGTAATGTAAGATATGTTAACATTATTAAAGTGCCATTATTTAGAGTGCCATTATATAGTGACGAGTGATCCATTTATTAAAGTGGCCAGTGATTGTGTCTCAATGTAGGCAGCAGCCTGTCTGAGTTAGTGATTGCTGTTTAGTGGTCTGATGGCCTTGAGATAGAAGCTGTTTAACAGTCTCTCTGTCCCAGCTTTGATGCACCTGTACTAACCTCGCGTTCTGGATGATAGCAGGGTGAACAGGCAGTGGCTCGGGTGGTTG
Organism: Brachymystax lenok tsinlingensis; assembly: GCA_030435695.1. NCBI lineage: Eukaryota > Metazoa > Chordata > Actinopteri > Salmoniformes > Salmonidae > Brachymystax > Brachymystax lenok. The sequence continues at coordinate 38,717,858 of CM059807.1, read as the reverse complement.
ATGTCCTTGATGATCTTTTTGGCCTTGCTGTGACATCGGGTGCTGTAGGTGTCCTGGAGGGTAAGTAATTTACCCCCAGTGATGCGTTGTGCAGACCGCACCACCCTCTGGAGAGCCTTGCGGTTGAGGGCGGTGCAGTTGCCGTACCAGGCTGTGACACCACCCGACAGGATGCTCTCGATTGTGCATCAGTAAAAGTTTGTCAGGGTTTTGGGTGGCAAGCCAAATGTCTTAAAGCCTCCTGAGATTGAAGAGGCGCTGTTGCGCCTTCTTCACCACATTGTCTGTATGGGTGGACCATTTCAGTTTGTCTGTGATGTGTATGCCGAGGAACTTAAAACTTTCCACCTTGTTCACTGCTGTCCCTTCGATGTGGATAGGAGGGTGCTCCCTCTGATGTTTCCTGAAGTCCACGATCATCTCCTTTGTTTTGTTTACATTGAGTGAGAGGTTGTTTTCCTGACACCATACTCCAAGTGCCATCACCTCCTCCGTGTAGGCTGTCTCGTCGTTGTTGGTAATCAAGCCCACTACTGTTGTGTCGTCTGCAAACTTGATGATTGAGTTGGAGGCGTGCATGGCCACGCAGTCGTGGGTGAACAGGAAGTACAGGAGAGGGCTGAGCACGCACCATTGTGGGGCCCCAGTGTTGAGGGTCAGCGAAGTGGAGATGTTGTTTCCTACCCTCACCACCTGGGGCCGGCCCGTCAGAAAGTCCAGGACCCAATTGCACAGGGCAGGGTTGAGACCCAGGGCCTCCAGCTTGATGATGAGCTTGGAGGCTATTATGGTGTTGAATCCTGAGCTGTAGTTAATGAACCATAAGCCACCTCCGATGTCATTTTAAAGAATTTGGCAGTATGTCCAACTATCCTCACAAGCGCAGACCATGTGTAACCACGTCAGCCCAGCACCTCTACATCCGGCTTCTTCACCTGCGGGGTCACCTGAGACCAGCCACCCGGACACCTGATGAAACTGAGGAGTATTTCTGTCTGTAATGAAGCCCTTGGGGAAAAAAATATTTTGATTGACTAGGCCTCACTGCCCAGTGGGTAGGCCTGGTTCCCAAGTGAGTGGGCCTATGACTGGGCAGGGGGTGGCGCCCCTGCCCAGTCATGTGAAATCCATAGATTAGGGCCTAATGAATTTATTTTAATTGACTGATTTCCTAATATGAACTGTAACTCAGTAAAATCGTTAAAATTGTTTCTTGTTGCACTTAGATTTTTGTTCAGTATATTTGTTGTTCCTTCAAGTTCCTACTAAACAAACAAGGAAACTAGAATAGCATCAACAAAGTACTACAATCAATGTGCAATACATTATTCCCCCATTCTCTTCCTTCTGGGAACAAGCATTTCCTGACTGGTCAAAGCCTCTAAAGTGAATTCAGCTACAGTATCAGTAGCCGGAGTGGCAGAGCATTTAAGGCAGCACAGTCAGGGCAGCTACAGCCCCCGGTGGTAAACACATCTTGAATTCTGGATTGTAGATTAGCAGAAGGTCACTGAGGTCAAAAGACTGATTGATAGTGTAATTAAATGCAAATATGAAAATATATGTTTGTATCAGAGTTGCAGCTTGAAAGTGCTTCTAAGGGGTCCATAAGGGGTTAATGATGTGAATTGTATTGATTTTGGTCTCTCTGACAAGTGTTAACTGATTTTCTGTCCCTGGCAAAATTTTTGTGCATGTTAATCCATTGGAGTCAGATCGTAATGGGGCTCAGTAGGTATTGGTAATCGCTAGCGGGATGCTAATGAGGGCCGGCTAATACATTTTTGCTTTATAAGCCAATCAATGCATGCTGCAGCTGGCAGCCTGCTGTAGCCCAGGAAGCTAGCAGTGCCGTGAGAAACTGTGAGGCTGGCCCCAGGTTCAAAACCTCCCAGTTACCGGGGCTATATCTGCCGGGGCTATATCTCTGTGTCCATTCCAACAAAATAACTCATTTTAATGCGTTCCGTTATGTGTCGGGACCTCAGTAAGACTAGCTGTCGCCATTGGTGTAAGCTAATGAGAATCCTAATAAATCAAATTAAATATAGACAGTTGAATTCATATCAGATAATCCAAGATACATTATACTTGATAATTATTATTCATTTTAAGCAGGTTTCATTGACCAGTTGTCATGTGGTAAATTTACCATGGCACTAAATTACGTGCAAAATCTAAATCTTCTCAGGGCTTTTGGGTTTGCCAAGTGCATTACTCTCATGTACACATTGATAGTTTCAGGGCAATACATTCGTACTTTTTGAAAACTCCGAAGAATAGTGTTCCTCAATCTTGTTTTCCACAACGTGGCCTGATACAAGAGAGCACAGATCTGTTAAAAAGAATGGCTTTAATCCCTGAACTGACAGGCAGGAAGAGGAAGGCGAGGAATTAATCTCGGAGAAAGATCCCAAATAAAAACAACCAAGCAATAGCCGGCGCTGGCTGCCAGGCAACTGTACCTGACGCGTCCTTTCTCTCTTTAAATGAAAATCGTGTGGCCCTGTTGGATTAAATCATAGCTGGGGAGAGGGCCACTCAGTCCACATTACGGACTAATCTGTATCCCCAAGACCATCTGTGTCCCGCAGGGCCAGAGGGGTGCTGGACTCTTCAAACGCATGCAGGGAACATCTGCTGAGTCAGCTGGTTCTCCTATACAAAGACATGGACAGGTGGAGCTCAGCTCACATTGAACTTGCCACATATAAACACTCAGATCACATCCACAGACGGTGGGTGGACTAGGAATGAGCTCCACAGGTGCAGTCCCTGAGCCATAGCACATAGACTTGTCCTCACAGGGGCATGGTGCCTGTTAAAACTGAGGGCCACAACCACACGCCCCTCAGATGTATCCACTTGTACACTAAAAATATAGAATATATTCTTTGTTTTACGTATATATTCAAGGGTTGAATTTGGCCATCACTACCCCTTCAAAAAAAGGTGGTGTAGGATGCTTCTGATCTCCTATCCTAGAGACGTTAAGCATCTAATGTGTACAGTTTCAATGGACATGGCGACACTGTTCTACCCTACTCTGCCCCCTCTTATCCTAATGGAATGGATATGATGGGACACTAAAAGGTCTGGTAGAGTTCATGGAATTCAATAATTTAACTTGATGAAATTGTATTCATTGACCAAGATCATGTATAACCTTTACTCAAAATGAATAATGCATTCAATGTTTATTTGAGGCTCATTATCAAATTCTATTACTTTTTCTCTGTATTACTATTACTTTCTCTGACTAGAGAGGATGTTCACAAAAACGTTGTACTTTGTTGATTAGTCAAAAAGCATCTTTACTCACATACATTTTACAATGGCTAGAAATTGCTGTTTAACTTCGAAGCAAATCAAAATGATTAAATCTGTCAGCATCATTAAGTAAGATGTGACAAGCTATTACATTAAGTTTGATCATAAAGCCTTGTTTACCAGTATAAATATATTCATTTGTTTAGATGTATTTTTGCTGGGGGGTTTACGGATACAAATTTCATTTAAATTCATATCATCAGCTCATGTAACATCTCCCGTGGGCTGACACTCAAAAGAAAAACAAAAGTAAGAAATTAATAGAGAAAATATCATATTGATCGAATAGGATTTTGTAATTGTAAAATTGGTATGTAAAATTGAGGGCCACACGCCCCTCAAAAAGAGGTGGGCCTTTTTATGAAAAGTGTTTGTATAGAACATTTCCAATTCTGATATATTCTTTAATTGTGATTTATTTTTCATAAAAACTTTGGTGGAATCTGGGAATCAGACAGAATTTTTATTTATCATTGGGAATACATTTTATGAAATGTCAAATTGATTACAGAATTTTGGATTTTGTAGTAATGAAACGTCATCTTGTGGCTCTTTTAGGAAATTGAAGTTTTAGTTGGCAGTAGTAAGTGTGATGATCAGACAAGTTCATATGTCAAATTTAAATGTTATAATTTTATAAAATAGAGGTGTAGATAATAATAAAAAATCGATTCGGGAGAAGCTTTTATGTCTGTTTGAGTAGAAAGTGTACAGTCGTGGCCAAAAGTTTTGAGAATGACACAAACATTAATTTCCACAAAGTTTGCTGCTTCAGTGTCTTTAGATATTTTTGTCAGATGTTACTATGGAATACTGAAGTATATTTACAAGCATTTCATAAGTGTCAAAGGCTTTTATTGACAATTACATGAAGTTGATGCAAAGAGTCAATATTTGCAGTGTTGACCCTTTTTTTTCAAGACCTCTGCAATCCGCCCTGGCATGCTGTCAATTAACTTCTGGGCCACATCCTGACTGATGGCAGCCCATTCTTACATAATCAATGCTTGGAGTTTGTCAGAATTTGTGGGTTTTTGTTTGTCCACCCGCCTCTTGAGGATTGACCACAAGTTCTCAATGGGATTAAGGTCTGGGGAGTTTCCTGGCCATGTACCCAAAATATCAATGTTTTGTTCCCCGAGCCACTTAGTTATCACTTTTGCCTTATGGCAAGATGCTCCATCATGCTGGAAAAGGCATTTTTTGTCACCAAACTTCCTGGATGGTTGGGAGAAGTTGCTCTCTGAGGATGTGTTGGTACCATTCTTTATTCATGGCTGTGTTCTTATGCAAAATTGTGAGTGAGCCCACTCCCTTGGCTGAGAAGCAACCCCACACATGAATGGTCTCACGGTGCTTTACTGTTGGCATGACACAGGACTGATGCTAGCGCTCACCTTGTCTTCTCCGGACAAGCTTTTTTCCGGATGCCCCAAACAATGGGTAAGGCTATTCATCAGAGAAAATGACTTTACCCCAGTCCTCAACAGTCCAATCCCTGTACTTTTTGCAGAATATCAGTCTGTCCCTGATGTTTTTCCTGGAGAGAAGGGGCTTCTTTGCTGCCCTTCTTGACACCAGGCCATCCTCCAAAAGTATTGTACGTGCAGATGCACTCACACCTGCCTGCTGCCATTCTTGAGCAAGCTCTGTTGTACTGGTGGTGCCCCGATCGCGCAGCTGAATCAACTTTAGGAGATGGTCCTGGCGCTTGCTGGACTTTCTTGGGCGCCCTGAAGCCTTCTTCACAACAATTGAACAGCTCTCCTTGAAGTTCTTGATGATCCGATAAATGGTTGTTTTGGGGGCAATCTTACTGGCAGCAATATCCTTGCCTGTGAAGCCCTTTTTGTGCAAAGCAATGATGACGGCATGTGTTTCCTTGCAAGTAACCATGGTTGACAGAGGAAGAACAATGATTCCAAGCACCACCCTCCTTTTGAAGCTTCCAGTCTGTTATTTTAACTCAATCAGCATGACAGAGTGATCTCCAGCCTTGTCCTCGTCATCACTGACATGATGTCAGCTGGTCCTTTTGTGGCAGGACTGAAATGCAGTGGAAATGTTTTTTGGGGATTCAGTTCATTTGCATGGCAAAGAGGGACTTGCAATTAATTGCAATTCATCTGATCACTCTTCATAACATTCTGGAGTATATGCAAATTGCCATCATACAAACTGTTTTAGTTGTGTCATTCTCATGCTGGAACTTTTGGCCACGACTGTACACGTTTGCTTTTGGATTAAGTGCTCGCCAGGCATCTGTAATGTGTACGCTGGAAACAAGTACAGGGAGTGAATGTAATAATAATTGAAACATGTAACAAAACAAGAAACACGAGTAGCATGCAAACATAAAAACACAGGAACAGAAACAATAGCGCCTTGGAAAAGATCCAAAGAGAGTGACAGATATAGGGGAGGTAATCTGGAAGATGGGATCCAGGTGAGTCTCATGGGTAGCAGGTGCGTGTAACGATGGTGGCAGGTGTGCGTAATAATGAGTAAACTGGCGACGTCGAGCGCCAGAGAGGGAGTAGCCATGACGGTACCCCCCTTCCCTGACGAGTGTCTCCAGCCGCAGGACGACGCCAACCAACCGGAGAGGGGGAGCGGGAGTAGACATAACAGTACCGCCTCCCTGACGCGGGCCTCCAGCCACAGGACGCCAACCAGAGGGACGGTCCTGAGGACCAGGAGTGGGCCGGTCACTTCTGCTGAGGCGCGGGAACCTGTAGAGCCAGCTGAGGCACAGGAACCTGTAGAGCCAGCTGAGGCGCAGGAACCTGTAGAGCCAGCTGAGGCATGGGAACCTGTAGAGCCAGCTGAGGCATGGGGACCTGTAGAGCCAGCGGAGGCATGGGGACCTGTAGAACCAGAGGAGGCATGGGGACCTGTAGAGCCGGCTGGGGCATGGGAACCTGTAGAGCCAGCTGGGGCATGGGAACCTGTAGAGCCAGCTGGGCCATGGGAACTTGTATAGCCAGCTGAGGCATGGGAGCCTGACGAGCCGGCTGAGGCATGGGAGCCTGACGAGCCGGTTGAGGCATGGGAGCCTGACGAGCCGGCTGAGGCATGGGAGTCTGACGAGCCAACCGAGGCTTGTGAACCTGTCGAGCCAGCTGAGGCATGACGAGCAAGCTGAGGCATCCCTGGTTGCTTCGTCAGTTACACTTGGACCCGACGTCACCAGCAAAAAAATAAATCCCTGTTGCTTCCCTTTGGTGAGGCGTTATTCTGTAACGTTTACACTGGGAGTCGGGAAGCAAGTACAGGCAGTGAATTTAGTAATAAATTAAACATGAAACAGAACAAGAAACATGAGTAGCCTACAAACATAAAACACAGGAACAGAAACAATAATGCCTCGGAAAAGATCCAAAGTGAGTGACATATATAGGGGAGGTAATCAGGAAGGTGATGGAGTCCAGGTCAGTTTCATTAGGCACAGGTGCGCGTAACGATGGTGGCAGGTGTACGTAATAATGAGTAAACTGGTGACGTTGAGCGCCGGGCAGGGGGAGTAGACGTGACAGATTCAGTCTCTCCCTAGCCCAGTCTGTTGTCCCCACATGCTTCAAGATGTCCACCATTGTTCCTGTACCCAAGAAAGTAAAGGTAACTGAACTAAATGAGCTCACTTCTGTGCTTTGAGAGACTAGTCAAGGATCATTTCACCTCTACCTTACCTGACACCCTTGACCCACTTCAATTTGCTTACCGCCCCAATAGATCCGCAGACGATGCAATCGCCATCGCACTGCTCACTGCCCTATCCCATCTGGACAAGAGGAATACCTATGTAAGAATGCTGTTCATTGACTATAGCTCAGCATTCAACACCATAGTACCCTCCAAGCTCATCATTAAGCTTGAGGCCCTGGGTCTGAACCCATCCCTGTGTACCTGGGTCCTGGACTTCCTGACGGGCCGCCCCCAGGTGGTGAAGGTAGGAAACAACATCTCCACTTCACTGATCCTCAACACTGGGGCCCCACAAGTATGCGTGCTCAGACCCCTCCTGTACTCCATGTTCACCCATGACTGCGTGGCCACGCACGCCTCCCAACTCAATCATCAAGTTTGCAGACGACACAACAGTAGTAGGCCTGATTACCAACAATGACGAGGCAGCCTACAGGGAGGAGGTGCGGTGCCAGGAAAACAACCTCTCACCTAACGTCAACAAAACAAAGGAGCTGATCGTGGACTTCAGTGAACAGCAGATGGAGCACCCCACTATCCACATCAACGTTACCACAGTGGAGAGGGTGGAAAGCTTCAAGCTCCACGGTGTACAGATCACTGACAAACTGAAATGGTCTACTCACACAGACAGTGGTGAAGAAGGTGCAACAGTGCCTATTCAACTTCAATGAGGCTGAAGAAATATGGTTTGGCACCTACAACCCTGACACACTTTTACAGATGCACAATCGAGAGCATCCTGTCGGGCTGTGTCACCACCTGGTACGCAACTGCACCGCCCGCAACCGCAAGGCTCTGCAGAGAGTGGTGCGGTCTGCATAACGCATCACAGGGGGCAAACTACCTGCCCTCCAGGACACCTACAGCACCCGATGTCACAGGAAAGCCAAAAGGATCATTAAGGACAACAACCACCCGAGCCACTGCCTGTCACCCCTCGATCATCCAGAAGGCGAGGTCAGTACAGGTGCGTCAAAAATGAGACCGAGAGACTGTTAAATAGCCACCACGAGCACATTAGTGGCTGCTGCCCTATATACATAGACTTGAAATCACTGGCCATCTATCCTAATCAGTAATACTATAAAAATAGTAGGGGAATAGCTTACAATTTATATTTCCATATTTAGCCCACCAGAATGCAATGTGCTGTAGCCTCACAAGGAAGCAACCCCTTTCTGTATTATGTGGCGTGGTGTCATCGTTGTCTAAATGCCCTGGACCATAGGCAATACAATAAGTCCAATGTTCACCAATAATAAGAATAATAATAATAATGTTCCTTTTACCCAATTGAGGTGGTGTCCTTATCATTGTCTTATGTTGAGGGCAGCATCATAACCATAGGCTAGGCTGCGTGATTGTGCATGGATAGCATACCTGAACATTGAGCCAGTCAAATTGGGGTTAGTGTCACACCCTGATCTGTTTCACCAGTCTTAGTGCTTGTCTCCACACCCCTCCAGGTGTCACCAATTTTCCCCATTATCCTCAGTGTATTTATACTTGTGTTTGTCTGTTGCCAGTTCGTTTTGTTTCGTGAAACCTACTACCGTTTTTCCCCTTGCTCCTGTCTGTTCTAGTTCCTGTTTTCTAGTTTTTCCCAGTTTTGACCATTCTGCCTGCCCTGACCCTGAGCCTGCCTGCTGTTCTGTACCTTGCCACACCACACTGGATTATTGACCCCTGCCTGCTCTGACCCTGAGACTGCCTGGCGTTCTGGACCTTTTGCACCCTATCTGGATTATCGACCTCTGCCTGCCCTTGACCTGTCGTTTTGCCTGCCCCTGTACAAGTAATAAACTTTTGTTACTTCGACACTGTCTGCATCTGGGTCTTACAGGGAAGCCTAGTGGTTAGAGCGTTGGACTAGTAACCTAAAGGTTGCAAATTCAATTCCCCGAACTGACTAGGTACAAGTCTGTCATTCTGCCCCTGAACGGGCAGTTAACCCACTGTTCCTAGGCCGTCATTGAAAATACGAATTTGTTATTAACTGACTTGCCTAGTAAAATAAAGGTAAAATAAAAAAATTACAAGAAAAATTACCTGAAACGCGATAGTTAGCCTAGATATGTCGGCATGGGACCCAGCTTCTCCTGTCAAATAGTTCAGAGAATTGATTGCACCAGTTTCTAGTCCTGTGACCCACACATTGAATTTAAGAGAAGGATTTTCCAGTGATCTGTTTTATTTTTTGGGAAATTGATTTCCCCTTCTAGCTTAGCTCGCACTGTTTCCAGGTCATGGAGTCGCACCTCTGTCACATTGGCCAGTCTCCAAACGTTCCACTTTAGTTAAGTAGGTATTCACTTTAGAAGTGAGCAGTGCAACTTTTAGATAATAAAGCATTTGACCTTTCCATTGTGTTAACGATGGACGTTGGTTGATTTCCAGTTTTTAAGTATACGTTTTTGTCCTAATGATTGACGAGAAAAGTATTGTCCAACCCATTGGGTATCTCACTGCACCCACATATGCCATGTCTTGAAAAATGCAGACAGATGGATTAAAATAATGTAAATTGAAATACTTTCTGACAGCCAACTTTCTAACTCCGCCCATAACCTTTGGACTTTATAACATTCCCAGAAGGCATGGATTGTTGAGTCATTGTTCGTTTTACAATTAAGACATGACTCTGCCATTGTGCTATAGAATTTGTGAATTTTGTACTGGATTAAAAGTACATCGCTTACTTAATTTTGTTAGTTATGTACCAACATTTCCTACATTTTCTGCCAATATCAGTTATTTTTAAGTCTTTATTCCAATAGTTAAAACATATTTCTAAGTGTCAGTTGGATGGGCTCTCTGCAAGGTTTTGTATAGCTTACCTATCGTATGAATATCCTTGTCTGACTCAAATAGGATTCCCTCAAGATTGCTATGATGTCCAAAATATTTCTAATCGAAATTTTGTGATATAAAACTTAAGTTGCCTGTATTTGAATATATATATATATATATATATTGGTTAATCCAAAATTGTTTTTTAATGCTGTCATGGAAATAAAAGTATTTCCTATTACCAAGTAATTTATGGTTTCTATGCCTTTAGTTTTGTGGACCAATTTTTGGTTAATTATGAAAAGCTATCCAAGGATTGTTCCATGGGGTTGTATTTTTAGGGAGTGATATTGGTTTGTGTAGAATACATTTACTTTTCTTCCATGATGTTATAGTGTTCTTTACTATGAAGTTGTTCATGTTAGCTTTATCCTTTGAAAGTAAACATATGAGAAGATTCTGGGGATGAGCATGCGCATCTTCAGTATGTACCCATTGTTCCTCTTTAGTGCATTTACCTACATGTCATAAGTAAAAGACACCCTCAGATTTAGGAAGATGTAAAACTTTCCTTTTTATTCTGAGTTTTATTTGCACATATAAAGTCTGTTATACTTTTTATACTGTATACTTTTTTAAAGAATGTCTTTGGTGGGGAAATTGGTATTAAAAAACCTTGGGGGCCATGCCATTTTGAAGAGGTTTATTCTACCTGTTGGAACATGAATATATTTAATTAGGTCTGCTTTCATATTGTTGAGTAATGGAATGAAGTTGTCTTTATATACACTGTACAAAAATATAAACACAACGTGTAAAGTGTTGGTCCCAAGTTTCATGAGCTGAAATAAAAGATCCCAGAAATGTTCCACATGCACAAAAAGCTTATTTCTCTCAAATGTCAAGTGTCTTCACTGACATTTTCAACCTCTCCCTGACCGAGTCTGTAATACCTACATGTTTCAGGCAGACCACCATAGTCCCTGTGCCCAAGGAAGCGAAGGTAACCTGCCTAAATGATTACAGCCCCGTGGCACTCACGTCGGTAGCCATGAAGTGCTTTGAAAGGCTGGTCATGGCTCATATCCAGTTTTTAAAACTTTCCTTTTTATTCTGAGTTTTATTTGCACATATAAAGTCTGTTATACTTTTTATACTGTATACTTTTTTAAAGAATGTCTTTGGTGGGGAAATTGGTATTAAGTATAAAAAACCTTGGGGGCCATGCCATTTTGAAGAGGTTTATTCTACCTGTTGGAACATGAATATATTTAATTAGGTCTGCTTTCATATTGTTGAGTAATGGAATGAAGTTGTCTTTATATACACTGTACAAAAATATAAACACAACGTGTAAAGTGTTGGTCCCAAGTTTCATGAGCTGAAATAAAAGATCCCAGAAATGTTCCACATGCACAAAAAGCTTATTTGTCTCAAATGTTTAACAAAATTTGTTAACATCCCTGTTTGTGAGCATTTCTCCTTTGCCAAGATAATCCATCCACCTAACAGGTGTGGCATATCAAGAATCTGAATAAACAGCATGATCATTACACATGTGCACCTTGTGCTGGGGAAAATAAAGGCCACTCTAAAATGTGCAGTTTTGAGGGACTGCAGGAATGTTAAATTCTCGACCATAAGCAACCTCTAATGTCGTTTGAGAAAATTTGGCAGTATGTCCAACCGGCCTCACAACCACAGACCACGTGTTTGGCGTCGTGTAGGCAAGCGGTTTGCTGATGTCAATGTTGTGAACAGAGTGCCCCATGGTGGTGGTGGGGTTATGGTATGGGCAGGGATAAGCTACGGGAAAATGAACACAATTGCATTTTGAATGCACAGAGATATCTTGACGATATCCTAACGTCCATTGTCGTGCCATTCATCCGCCGCCATCACCTCATATTTCAGCATGATAATGCACGGCCCCATGTCACAAGGATCTGAACACATTTCCTGGAAGCTGAAAATGTCACAGTTCATCCATGGCCTGCATACTAACCAGACATGTCACCCATTGAGCATGTTTACGATGTTCTGGATCAACGTGTACGACAGCATGTTCCAGTTCCCGCCAATATCCAGCAACTTCGCACATCCATTGAAGAGGAGTGGGACAACATTCCACAAGCCACAATCAACAGCCTGATCAACTATATGCAAAGGAGATGTGTTGTGCTGCATGAGTCAAATGGTGGTCACACCAATACTGACTGATTTTCGGATCCATACCCATACTTTTTTTTTTTGTTTGAATCTGTGACCAACAGATGCATATCTGTATTCCCAGTCATGTGAAATCCATAGATTAGGGCCTATTGAATTTATTTCAATTGACTGATTTCCTTATATGAACTGTAACTCTTTGAAATTGTTGCATGTAGCCACTGGGCCAGACGGATTACCAGGACATGTACTCAAAGCATGGGCGGACCAACTGTCAAGTGTCTTCACTGACATTTTCAACCTCTCCCTGACCGAGTCTGTAATACCTACATGTTTCAGGCAGACCACCATAGTCCCTGTGCCCAAGGAAGCGAAGGTAACCTGCCTAAATGATTACAGCCCCGTGGCACTCACGTCGGTAGCCATGAAGTGCTTTGAAAGGCTGGTCATGGCTCATATCAACAGCATCCTCCCGGACACCCTAGACCCACTCCAATTTGCATACCGCCACAACAGATCCACAGATGACGCAATCTCAATCGCTCTCCACATTGCCCTTTCTCACCTGGACAAAAGGAACACCTATGTGAGAATGCTATTCATTGACTACAGCTCAGCGTTCAACCCCATAGTGCCCACGAAGCTCATCACTAAGCTGAGGACTCTGGGACTAAACACCTCCCTCTGCAACTGGATCCTGGACTTCCTGACGGGCTGCCCCCAGGTGGTAAGAGTAGGCAACAACACGTCTGTCACACTGATCCTTAACACTGGGGCCCCTCAGGGGTGTGTACTTAGTCCCCTCCTGTATTCCCTGTTCATCCACGACTGCGTGGCCAAACATGACTCCAACACCATCATTAAGTTTGCTGATGACACAACAGTGGTATGCCGGATTACCGACAATGATGAGACAGCCTATAGGGAGGAGGTCAGAGAACTGGCAGTGTTGTGCCAGGACAACAACCTCTCCCTCAATGTGAGCAAGACAAAGGAGCTGATCGTGGGCTACAGGAAAAGGCGGGCCGAACAAGCCCCAATAACATCAGCGGGGCTGTAGTGGAGCGGGTTGAGAGATTCAGGTTCCTTGGTGTCCACATCACCAACAAACTATCATGGTCCAAACACACCAAGTGAAGAGGGCACGACAAAACCTTTTCCCCCTCAGGAGACTGAAAAGATTTGGCATGGGTCCCCAGATCCTCAAAAGGTTCTACAGATGCACCATCGAGAGCATCCTGACTGGTTATATGTGACAAAGAAAAGTTGATTTGATTTGATATTTTAGTTCAGTATATTTGTTGTTTGTTGTCACTTATTAAGCATCCTAAGTCCACTTAAAGGATTGCTGTAGATCATGAGTTATTATTTTTCCTATTGTCATTACAGTTTTTTCCACAAGTATTCTGAAAATATTTTAGCAGGGGGGGCACTGAGTTTTCAATATTGGTCAGGTATATCAGGAGATCAGCTGCAAATAAGTTTAGTTCATATTCATGTTTACCAATACTGATACCTGTTATGTTTGGGTCCTGTCTAATTATTTTTGAAAGCGGTTCAATTGCCAGCGCAAACAGGAGGGGGAAGAGAGGACATCCCAGTCTTGTGCCCCTTTCTAAAGCAATTTCCTCTAATAATGTATTATTTGTGTATATATTTGCTTTAGGACATTTATATAGTATTTTTATTAAAATGTATTATTTCAGCTGGAATATTGAAAGCTTTCAAAGTTTTTAATAGAAAAGACCATTCAAGATGGTTGAAAGCCTTTTCTGTCACGCCCTGATCTGTTTCACCTGTCCTTGTGATTGTCTCCACCCCCTCCAGTGTCGCTTATTTTCCCCAGTGTATTTATCCCTGTGTTTCCTGTCTCTCTGTGCCAGTTCGTCTTGTATGTTTTATAAGTCACCCAGCGGTTTTCCTGTTCTCCTGCTTTTTGCATTCTCCTTTTTCTAGTCCTCCTGGTTTTGACCCTTGCCCGTTTCTGGCCTTTGTACCTGCCTGCCTGACCATTCTGCTTGCCTAGACCACTAGCCTGTCTGCCACTCTGTACCTCCTGGACTCTGATCTGGTTTTGACCTTTTTGTCTGTCCACGACCATTCTCTTGCCTACCCCTTTGGATTAATAAACATTGTACGACTCCAACCATCTGCCTCCTGTGTCTGCATTTGGGTAACAGCCATTATTTATAAATCCATATATTTTTTATTAGCCTATTGTATTAAACTGAAACATGTTCTTGTATGTGTTTGTAAGAGTTTATTTTTAATAAACCCTGTTTGATATTAAGTCTGGTAAAACTTTTGCTATTCTATTGCTTATGAGGTTTTTTTTTTTTGTCACAATTTGTTAAACGTATGGGTCTGTAATCAGCAGGTCTCCAGATTTTCCTGGTTTTAATATAACTGAAATAACTGTTTGATACATGGAACTAGGAAGCACTGAATTGAGTGACCTGTGTGTTGTCTTTTGTGTAAATAGGGGCATTACTTTGTCCCAAAATGGTAAATAGAATTCTGTGGGAAAGCTGTCCATTCCTGGTGCTTTTCTCCACACAAATGTTTTAAGTGTCTAATATTTATTTTGGGGTGATCTCAGTTTTAAGTTATTATTTTATGTCTGCTGATAATTGCTTCAGGGTTGTTGGGTCTAAGAAGGCTGTAGGATCAGTCCCACTGTTTAATTCAGATTTATATAGATTTTCACATGAGCTTTAAAAATGATCATTAATTGCGTTGTTTCTAATCAATGCATTTGTTTCTTTTAAGATTAACTGGTTTGGCATCTATTCGTTTTGTGAGGGCTGAGAGATGTTTACCAGGTAATTTGCCATTAAGTAGTGTACTTTATTTCAGTTTAACCTGTAGTTGTTGGCTCTCTTCAAAAGTAAAAAATCATATTCCTGCTTAAGTTTAGAAATAAAATGTTCTTTACCTTGTAAAATTTTTTGTTGCCTTTTTCTAAAATGGTGATATATTTTTCTTAAATTTTTATTTCTAACTCCGATTTAACTTTAGCAAAGTGTGAGATTATCATTCCCTTAATGAACACCGTAAAAGCATCCCAAATTAAATCAGGGGTCAGCTTTTCTCTATCCTCTATGTCTACATTTAAAATGGAAATTATTTTAATTTTTTTATTTACATATTTAATACATTTGGGGTCTTGAAGATGCTCTCGGTTCATTCTCCATATTCTGTAGCTAAGTGTATTTTCTGTTGGAGAATGATTCCATGATTCGATTTTAACCCAATAAATTGTGTAATTTTGCAAATAAAAATGGTAAACTCTTGAATATCTTTCTTACTTTGAGAGACATTGTTTTGTCTTTTGTAGTTGGGAATAGTAGTCTCCAGGTGTCCTGTAGATTATTTGTAGAGATTAAAATCTTTCAGCCTCTTTAGAGGTTCCTATCACGTTTCAGGAGAAGACCCAGATGCAGACAGTGTCGAAGTAACAAAAGTTTATTACTAGAACAGAAGGCAGGCAAAACGACAGGGCAAGGGTAGGCAGAGGTCAGTAATCCAGATCAGAGCCCATAAGGTACAGAACGGCAGACAGGCTAAGGGTCAGGGCAGGCAGAAATTGTCAAAAATGGGAAGTCTAGAACTAGAAAAAAACGGGTGCAAGGGGGAAAATGCTGGTAGGCTTGACGAACAAAACGAACTGGCGACAGACAAACAAAAAAACAGGTGTATATATACATTGGGGAAGATGGGCAACACCTGGAGGGGGGTGGGAACAAGCACAAAGATAGGTGAAACAGATCAGGGTGTGACAGTTCCTTGAATTTGCCTTTTTTATTGCTACGTTTGTCAATCTTATCGAATGTATGATTTAGGTCGACTGCCAGAATTATAGTTAATGTTTGTATTTTATCTAATATAGCTTGAATTCTATCTAAATAACCAGATTTACCACTGGTATGAATGCAATCAATGTGTGCTTTTCACTATTGTTGAATTGTAAGGTACAATTCAGCAATTCTTTTCCACATCATGAAGCCTGTGCACATTTCAAGTAATATGTTGGATTTTAAGGTCATTTCCTCACAAACATTCTCTTGGGTAGTAGCGGCCAACTCTTTCTGTTGGGTGTTGAGAGCCCTCCCACAGGTGAATTGTGAGCGGACAGATTATGCTAGCTGCTGGAGAAAAATAGACCTACTAGTTGTACCTTGTAATACAGTGAATGTCACACACATTCATGTGGTGTTATATGTTGACAATTATTTGAAGTCTGTTTCATAGTTATTTTGCCAAAGAAAGCCACGTGTTTCAATGCATGCCACTGGAACCGGAAGTTCTCCTGCAGTATTCATTTTTTATATGCAATTGGTTTTGTGATACAGACACAATTTCAGTCAATCAATGTCTTCTTAAGAATGCTTGCTGTTTCTGAAACCAATCTAATATAAAGCACGATCACATGATCACACACTTGTTTGGATGTAGTGGTAAATTATAATTCAACATTGTTGTAATACTATAATTTTAATATTTATAAAACAGAGTCATTTATAAGAGGCGGCTATTTACTGAACAACAGATGGACAACCAATTATAAAGATGTGCTTTTACACTGTTGCATTCTGCAATTTGAACTCAGAGCAGGGAACTTGGCGTATCCTTGGTGCAATTTATTTCTGATCTAGCTCCTCTAACAGGAGCATAGCTTCCTTCATTTGCATGAAAGTCTAACCTTCATTAGAGATGAGCAGATCACTCCAGGAGCCGTTCTTTAATGATGCCTAAATGTGTTTGATTTTAGATTTCTCTGCTGTTTGAAGGCCGCATACCAAAAGTGGGGGAACTGCATGACCAGAATCATAGCAACATGCCATAAAGTAGCCCACTGAATGTGCCTGTTCACAAAATAAATTGATTGACCTCTATTCAAAGAGGAGCAAGATTACCATGGAAGTTTCAATGTCCTGAAGGTTCGCGCATCATTAAGCATTAAGAAAAAGTGTATTACTTTGAATCATTATCAATTCATACCTTGGGGTATGAAACCATTTAAACTACTGCGATGAAAGAAATGTCAACACTGCTCATTTCTGTAATCAGATACCACCCTGTTGATTTTAGTTTATGTAAGAACAAATGCATCTAAATTCATTTGGAGGAAATAGCTTCATCATATTTTTATTAATGTGTGAATATTTATCCCGGCTTTTCTCATTAGTTTGGGAGCAATGTGCTAGCTGTCATATTCCCACTAAATATGTACGTAGAGAGAAAATACAGCGCACTACACTATGCATTCCAATGAGGTAGGAATAGAAATTCCTTTTGAAGGGAAATCTATTTGAATATCTTTCAAGCTGTTTTTCTTTAAAAGATACCTCATACAATATATTTTTAACATCAGTACTGCCATATTCTGCCAAAGTTAGTTTGGGACGTTCTAAATATTATTGTGAAATATTCCCAAGCATTTCTCTGTAAATAATCCTTTAACTGGAAAATGTTAAATTATCCTCAAGGAAAGGTTTCCAAAATAATCAAAGTGCACAAATAAGAAAAAAGGTGAATCATCCACACAAGCTTTCAGTCATCTTGAAATTAATCAATTCATACAATTCTATGACTATCAGTGCACACTTTGTCAGCCTTGTATGGCTGGTCGTTACTGCAAGTAGCCTACACTCGTAGTATCTCTCCTTTCATAAGTATGTTATCATAACTAGGTTGTTAACTTATTATTATATTGTATTACTGATGAGAAAATTGACCAAGCATATAAACCCATGGCTTTTCAGCATCTAAATAGCTCCTTTATCCCTTGTTGCATAAGTGTCTCCATCTTCCTCCACTGCTTTTTAAATCACCTGCTGCCACTGCTGTACTGTAGACATCCCTCACCATCCATCAGATCATGTCTCATCAAGTTCTTCATTCTTAAAGTAAGTCTGCTCTACCATGACAGTGCAACAATTCTTTTGTGTAGGGATACATTCTGCTTGTAATATGGACATGGATAAATAATGGATCTTTGAGGGGCCTCTCTCAAGGCCTTCGTTATGATCAATTTATCAGTAGTCCAAAAAATTCAAGAGCTGCCTTTGAACACCACGCCACACTCCAGCTCCACATGGCTCGCTCTAAATTGCAGACGTGCTACTCCCATGTCCCTGTCATACTGCTTCCATCTTTCTCCTCTATCGCTTAAAGGACCTGCTCCACTTTGCCTATCGAACACTGTTTAATCACTGTTTAAGCACACTGTCTTTTATCTTTTCCTTTACCTCGGGGGGGTGAAAAGCCTGTTTAGAACCGTGGCCTCTGCTGTTTGCTTGGACAAGGTCACGGAGGGACTACCGCTGCACGTCCTTCCCTGCAGACTACAGTAATGAGTGATGTGTTCTTCTTGTTCCAGGATAGACTGCATTTCCTCAAGGGTACACAGTCAAAGTGCATACAGATTGAAGCATCAAGCAAGGGTAGGCAATAGGCAAAGAATAGTTTCGGGAATGGACCAGCAACCTGAAGAATCAAAACCCTGTAAAATTCACTGCACTGTTATACAATACACCATGTAAAAGGGGAGGGAGGTTGGGGGATAGCAGCTCAGAGACCAGAGATCAGAGATGTGGAGGGATAGCAGCTCAGAGACCAGAGATCACAGATGTGGAGGGGATAGCAGCTCAGAGACCAGAGATCAGAGATGTGGAGGGGATAGCAGCTCAGAGACCAGAGATCAGAGATGTGAGGATAGCCACTCAGAGACCAGAGATCACCATCAAGAAGTACTTATTTAATCACAAGCCCTATCACCTGGAATATAATAATGTGACTCCGCTAACAGGGGCCTGGGATGAGATGCCTTCTTCCTTCCTTTTCTCTTTTATGGAACACTTGTCAAGGCCTGTATTGATAATGGATGGGAACGGTGCATCTCTCAGGCCTGGGTGGGGTTTTACATTTTACAGATTTTTTTAAGCAAAATTTGTCAGCAATCACCATGTGCACACAGAAAGTGTGTGAGTGTGTGTGGGGGGTGAGAGAACGAGAGACAGGGAAATAGAGAATGAGAAAGAGAGAGGAAGAGAAAGAGAAAAGGGGAAGAGAGAGTGAGACAGAGAATGAGAGAGAGGTGGGGGGGATGGGGTGGGGGATACTCATTGATTTTCATCACTAATCTGCATGCAGCCTCTTAAATAATGTATTGATCTTTGGACTTGTTCTTAATTCCCCTGTTATTGGGGTGTGTGGCAGCTCGTGATGGATGAGTGGTTTGGCTCAGCTGTCTATATACTTCGACAGCCATAGTCCCACTGCAGTGTGCTGGAAGTGACCTTTGCCGAGGATGGAAGAGTGGGCATCAAACCTCTTGCAGTAGCACAGATAATGTCACTTTTCCATTGAACAACTACACTCTTAGAAAAAATGGTACAAAAGGGTTCTTTGGCTCTCCCCATAGGATAACCCTTTTTGGTTCCACATAGAACCCTTTTGGAAAGGGTCCTACATGGAACCCAAAAGGGTTTCTTCTAAGGGTTCTATTATTGGGACAGCCGAAAAACACTTTTAGGTTCTAGATAGCTCCTTTTTTTCTAAGGGTGTTTTCATACTTGGTCCCTTTCAGACAATGTTTTCAAACTCAATGCGGTTTGCTTAACTTTTTTGTGCAGTGTGAACACTCCAAAGGAACTCAGACCCTTCAATAGAGCCCCCAAAGCGAACTGAATGGAGACTAGTTCAAGAGGTGGTCTGAGTTCATTTCGCTTGAATTCTGCAGTCCGGTTCCCTTTTTTAGGGCAATATGAACACAAAGCTCCCCAGGTTCACTTGTCATTAGTCCCGTACCACACACTAGACTACTGCAACACTGTTTCCCCTGCCATAACCCCTCACATTGGTGTACAAACGAGCAAAAAAGTTGTGCTGTTTTGGGATATTTTCAGTAGCGATTGCCAAGGATGCACAGAAATTCCAAAATATGTGTGGAGTTTTCAATTCAGATTGTTTGCTTTCATTTTGTGGTCTATTGGCTAAGAGAGCTTCATATGCTGATTAATAATAGATTGAGGGGTTTGAATAGTGTGAGAAGACAACAACATATTTGGTGAGAATCACAACATTGGGTAAAAAATATATTCTAGCTCAAAATGTAAGTACTGTAGGTACAGTATCTAGCTGTCTGATAACATGTTCTGATGTAACGGCTTGTCCTGCGCTTTGTAAAAACCCAGAGTGCATTGAGTGAATGTTGGAAAACGATCTTGTTTCTTTTGTAAACATAG
The DNA here is from genome assembly GCA_030435695.1 of Brachymystax lenok tsinlingensis. Classification (NCBI taxonomy): domain Eukaryota; kingdom Metazoa; phylum Chordata; class Actinopteri; order Salmoniformes; family Salmonidae; genus Brachymystax; species Brachymystax lenok. The sequence continues at coordinate 38,697,612 of CM059807.1, read as the reverse complement.
CAATGTGAATTCAAGAAGGACACAAAATAAATGAAGCAAACTGGCAAAAGAGTTGAGTCCTCGTTCAAAGGCAAGGACGGTGTGAAAACAAAGAGAACTGGGTTATTTCGCCTTTTTTTTTACCCTAGAGTTCTTTTTAAAGAGGACTGAGATCAGTTATTTTAAAGAGGACTATATGTTAAAACACCCTAAGAGTGTACTACTGAAAAAACTTGAATATAGTAACCCCAGCTTAAATGATCCAACTGAGATCATGCATGTGGTATGACAGAGGATATTGGTGGGTAATGTGTCAATGTATAGGTAACATGAAGGTGTATTACCTTATCATCATGTCATTTATATGGGGATGGCTGACAGTGTTTCTGTTATTATGTCTTGCGGTGAAATGGGTGTGCAAACTTTTAGATAGCACAAAAAAAGTTGTGTTTGTGTAGAGCCTCAAAGACACCGTTGTTACACACACAATGGTGTAGCGGGTTGGGTTCACATTAAAACATGGCCTGTCAGAATGTGTTTACTGAGGAAGTCATTCTGGACAGAAAGTTCTGCATGTCACATTTTATGCCACTCCCTATCCCCCCCTCAATCCCTCCCTCCCCTCTCTCTCAGGAATGTAAATTTGGTCTTCGATAATAAATAGACTGAGGCAGTGAGAAGTGCATAGACTGAGTACACTACTATTTGATTTTCAGCTGAACACATACAACAGATACTGAGAGCCTGATGCTGACTGTATTTGTTCACAGGGGATGATGGAGAGGGTATGATAGTGTTTATTATTCACGGAGATAATAGAGAAACTGTTAATGAATTAGACCACTCGCTTAATGCTGGGTATAGTTTTTGTGCCTTTTTTGCTGTTAACTAATTGCCTATAGACTTAATGGTAACCAGGGGACTTTTCATAAAAAATATGGAAAAGAAAAAAGGAAAAGACAAAACTGCAACTGAAAAAAAATAATTGAGATGAATAATGAATCACTTATATCTTAGGCAACCTCCTGGGCTCATAAACAAATTGTGACACTAGTGGGCTAAAATTTCAAAACTGTTGCTGTAGTTTTATTGATGAGATGGATATGGAGCCACGGCAAACCCACTTGGATGTTTGGGTCTTTAGGTTTTGTGTTTTACCCTGTCCAGTAACTCATTGCCAGCGGTTGCGCCTAATTAGCAACTACACCCTATGGCAGATACAGTACCTCACTCTAAAACAGATCAATACGTTTAAACAAGCCTTCTCTGCAGTGTGTAGGAATGTTGTTCACAACCCATCTACCACAATGTATAGTGAACAAAAATATAAACGCAACATGAAAGGGGTTGATCCCATGTTTCATGAGCTGAAATAAAAGAGCCCAGTAATGTTCCATACGCACAAAAAGCTTATTTCTCTCAAATGTTGTGCACAAATGTGTTTATATCCCTCTTAGTGAGCATTTCACTTTTGCCAAGATAATTAATCCACCGGACATGTGTAGCATATCAAGATGCTCTTTAAACAGCATGATCATTACAGCACCTTGTGCTGGGGACAATAAAATGCCACTCTAAAATGTGCAGTTTTGTCACACAACACAATGCCACAGATGTCTGAAGTTTTGAGGGAGCGTACAATTGGCATGCTGAGTGCAGGAATGTCCAAAAGAGCTGTTGCCAGAGAATTGAATGTTCCTTTCTCTACCATAAGCCACGACCAATGTTGTTCTAGAGAATTTGACAGGACGTCCAACCAGCCTCACAACCGCAGACCACGTGTTACCATACCAGCTCAGGACCTCCACATCATCTGAGGGGGTTCTGAGGAGTATTTATGTCTGTAATAAAGCCCTTTTGTGCAGAAAAACTCATTCTGATTGGCTGGGCCTGGCTCTCCAGTGGGTGGACCTATGCCCTCCCAGGCCCACACATGGCTGCACCCCTGTCCATTCATGTGAAATCCAGAGATTAGGGCCAAATTTATTTATTTAAATGTACAGATTTCCTTCTATGATCTGTATTTGCTGCATGTTGCGTTTATATTTTTGTTCAGTATAGTTGTAATTGTTACAGCAGAAATATAAGATAAACCAATGGGAAGGCTAGACTACTCATAACCAGAAGCAGCAGAGTTTTCACAAGTATTGTAATATTAATGATTGAAAAAGTAAAGTCCTCATCAATCAATTAAAACTGTTGTGTCACCCTTAGTCTTTCAGGCCTACTGTGGGGGTGTACATTTACTACAATAACGTACAGTAAGAGTCCCATAATTAATAGAGAAAATAGTTTGTCAAGTCAATGTATGATAAAGGACCAATAAGTCATTATTGGTCACATTTTAAGATGTACATAATGGAGTACAATCTAAGGGCTTTAAATGCATTTTGTATTTATATGCTGCTTTTCTTGACAAGGGTTCACTTAAAGAGAATGTCCATCTTGAAGTAACTTTCTTTGTTCAATAAAAGATACATAAATATAATTAGGTTGCAGAAGAAAACTCACCTGCTCCTATGCATCAAATCAATCACCTTGTTGAGCAACTAGTTGATGAAAGATGATAGAGATAGATGGCCATCTAGTGGCCACCAATAAACCAAGTGGGTATAACAAAATGAATATTAATAGGTTGTGGTAGAGTTACTTTTGGGAATAACTTCAAATGGGCAGAATAGATACAGTACATACAGCTGAAGTTTACATACATTAAGTTGACTGTGCCTTTAAACAGCTTGGAAAATTCCAGAAAAGGATGTCATGGCTTTAGTAGCTTCTGATAGGCTAATTGACATAATTTGAGTCAATTTGAAGTGTACCTGTGGATGTATTTCAAGGCCTACGTTCAAACTCAGTGCCTCTTTGCTTGACATCATGGGAAAATCTAAAGAAATCAGCCAAGACCTACACATTGTAGACCTCCACAAGTCTGGTTCATCCTTGGGAGCAATTTCCAAACGCCTGAAGGTACCACATTCATCTGTACAAACAATAGTATGCGAATATAAATACCATGGGACCACGCAACCGTCATACCACTCAGGAAGGAGACGCATTCTGTCTCCTAAAGATAAACGTACTTTGGTGCGAAAAGTGAAAATCAATCCCAGAACAACAGCAAAGGACCTTGTGAAGATGCTGTAGGAAACAGGTACAAAAGTATCTATATCCACAGTAAAACGAGTCCTATATCGACATAGCCTGAAAGGTCGTTCAGCAAGGAAGAAGCCACTGCTCCAAAACCGCCATAAAAAAGCCAGACTATGGTTTGCAACTATACATGGGGACAAAGATTGTACTTTTTGGAGAAATGTCCTCTTGTCTGATGAAACAAAAATAGAACTGTTTGGCCATAATGACCATCGTTATGTTTGGAGGAAAAAGGGGGAGGCTTGCAAGTCGAAGAACACCATCCCAACCGTGAAGCACAGGGGTGGCAGCATTATGTTGTGGGGGTGCTTTGCTGCAGGAGGGACTGGTGCACTTCACAAAATAGATGGAAATGTGTATGCATATATTGAAGCAACATCTCAAGACATCAGTCAGGAAGTTAAAGCTTGGTCGCAAACGGGTCTTCCAAATGGACAATGACCACAAGCATACTTCCAAAGTTATGGCTTAAGGACAATAAAGTCAAGGTATTGGAGTGGCCATCACAAAGCCCTGACCTCAATGCTATAGAAAATGGGAATGTGATGAAAGAAATAAAAGCTAAAATAAATCATTCTCTCTACTATTATTCGGACATTTCACATTCTTAAAATAAAGTGGCGATCCTAACTGCCCTAAGACAGGGACATTTTTACTAGGATTAAATGTCAGGAATTGTGAAAAACTGAGTTTAAATGTATTTTGCTAAGGTGTATGTAAACTTCCAACTTCAACTGTATGTTTCCCTGAGCAGAGCTAGTGCATCCCTGGCTAACACCTAACTCTTGAAGTCCTCCTGACTTCAGAGTCTGGAATGGCTCTTTGATAATGAAGAGGCTGTGCTTTTACTGGTTGATTCTCATCTATATCTTTCTTTCTCACTCAAACAGCCACACACAGCCCCCGAGCGACACCCCCTTCCATTACAACGGTCGGATTTCAAATCCAAACAATGAGAGGTCTCAACCCCCAAAGGAAAAAATAATTTGAGAAACCAATCAAACGCATTGCACAATTTCTGAGTGAATATTGCATTAACAAACAGCGACCTTTCCAGACCAGTGTGGTCACAGCTCTCCCTGCGCTGTGAGGCACGTGGGTCGCGTCAGCCATGCTAGTGCATCCCTGCCCAACCATCCTGAAATCTCTTCAAGAATTAACTTTATTGAAAGGCACAATCTGTCAGAGAAATGCCAATGCCATCCTCCTCTCTTCCATCCTGTGTAGCTCAGTTGGTAGAGCATGGTGTGTGTAATGCCAGGGTAGTGGGTTTGATTCCCAGAGCCACCCATACATAAAATGTATGCCCATATGACTGTAAGTTGCTTTGGATAAAAGCATCTGTTAAGTGACATATATTATGTTGATTAAATGGTCTATGACTGTCATACAGTACACACTTTTATTTTTTGTTGTCCTAGGCTACCTGGCTAAAATGCTTGCTCGCAAGCCTAACTTCATTTCATGGACAACGTTAGCTAGTTAACATTAGACTTCTACATCCTCTCAGTCCAGGAGCACAATGTATGAATTTATGGTTGGATCAGAATCGCCATTATAATCATTGGCCAGTACGGAGAATGAAGTAAAACCACAAGTCCAAATCCCTATCTCCATCCATGGCTAATTTAGGAAACTGACAATTTTAGCTAGCTAGTTAACCACCGTAGGACAACAACACAACAAGATGCAACAATTAAAGTTGTTTCTGTCAATGACATATTCATCTTGATGCACGTGATGGAGTGAAGCCTAATCCAAACTGGCTTTACACAGTTGAGCTGAATCATTTTAGCTCAATGCTGATTGGCTATTACTTTATACTTTTTTTCTCAAGGGAGGCCAAATGCTCTGCTGGCTTCCCTTGCATTCAAAGCTATTGGCGGCAACAATGTCATACTGTTTATGACCAGACAGAATCAGATAGATGGCCTACACATACAGAGACAGAGGAGCGCTGTTTCGCTCGGTTTGATGCTTTTTCCAGTGAGATACATTCAGCCTCATGCGAATTGAAGGAAACTTATGAAAACACAGAGACCAAAGATAAATTATTTAATATATTTTTTTTCTTTGTTTTGGGGAGGCCTGGCATCCTTTGGCATCCATGAATACACGCCACTGCAATTAGCTACTGTTTTTTTATTTCCATTTGGAATAATATGAGCTGCATACTCCACTAAAACCATAATATGTACTATTTTTATTTTCTCTCCTATTTCCTAAACTGAACCATGTATGATTCAAAATGAGAGTCAATAACGTCTCTCTCTTGAATATGATTAGTCTAGCTAAATCCATCACCTGAGGGCACACCTTTCCGTCGCTCACGTTTCTCAATTCCATCCGCAAGAGGGAGGTGTTGATTGTGATACAGAACCGAGTTGTCTGCTGCTAGTCTGCCCATCATCATCATCATCATCATTATCATCATCACCGGGGTCTGGCTGGCTGTCGTATTTGCGTCGGGAACGGTCCGAGCTAAAGTGCTTTGGCTAAAGGATGTGGGATTAAAAGAGAATAAACGGATAACATACCTCCCTGGATTGAATTGGTTTGACGTTACCGTCTCTGCTTCGAAATGTCGGGAAAAATAGAGAGTAAGCAAGGTAAGCTCGTCTAGACTGGACTAGCTAGATACATGGCTAACGTTAGCTAGCTGTTAGTCTGGGGTTTGTCTGCCTCTTGTAGCCAGAAATGCGATTTGGTCTAGCTGTGGATCAAAGGCCGATTCTAACACCAAACTTCCACATTTTGCCGTAACTGTAGCTAGCTGGCGATCTACTACATAGTCAATATTTGCCAAACATTCAATCCGTGTTTAACTACCCAGCGAGTTGTTATTGTTGTTGCTAGTTAGCGAGCCGGATAATGTTGGATTCCTAGCTAGAGCGCACTAGAATTGGATAGATGTGCTATCTACATGCTAGGCTAACTAGCTAACGTTATTGAAATGGGAAACATTTAGGTCAGTCAATTACGTTAGCTAGCGATCTTCATAACTTGTGTTATAGCTAGCTACAATGTTTCAATATAGCTAGCTATATTCGGGTTATATTAGTCAAGTTAGCTAGGCTGCCTTATTTCTGAAAAGATGGTAACGAATTTAACGTTATAGAATTTGACTAGCTTACTGTACAGTCAGCTGTAGCCCGAATAGAATGTTGTCTTGACCGTAACAGTGCTTAACTGTCGTTAAATAGCTAGCTAATTTAGCCACATCCTAACCTAGTTTGCTAATCCAGGTTACTTTTAAGATGCACAGTGACAGTAGTCGTCATTCATTCTAGTATACGTGGTGGGGTCTAGCCAGGTACTGTAAGTTAGTAGGCTAACGTTAGTACAGTGTTTTCTCCAGCCCTATGTTTTTTCTAGGCAATAATGGTAACGTACTAATCTGGGTTGGTAATATTACAGTACCTCCCGCACCACCTGTACTGACTTTACTTATCAGACACTAGCTATTCGAGGAGAAAGACAGGTACTTTGTCTAATTCAGTGTTTGAGTTCCCCCCCTTAGCTTGGGTTCTCGAACTATTGTGAGTGATGGATAGTTCACTATATCACGGAACACTGAAAACCTGTTTTGACTGGAGAGCGTGTCTTCCTATTCAGTCAAGTGTCCCCATCCGTTGCCACTTGTACCATGTATGTGTTCTTTCTATGTATTTTGTCAGTTGTCGCTAGTTGAGACTGCTATGGACGGGAGTCAAGCCAACCCATCTTTTTTTGCCACCTTGGAATGAATTTGGTGTGTTTTACTCATACCTGATTTGTCCAAGGACAATGTATTCGGAAAGTATTCAGACCCCTTGACTTATCCCCCACATTGGTTACATTACAGCCTTATTCTAAAATTGACTAAATAGTTTTTTTCCCCCTCATCAATCTACACCCAAATACCCCATAATGACAAAGAAAAAGCTGGTTATTAGACATTTTTGCACATTTATAAAAAAATAACGGAAATATCACTTTCACATAAGTATTCAGACCCTTTACTCAGTATTTTGTTGAAGCACCTTTGCCAGCGATTACAGCCTTGAGTCTTCCTGGGTATGACGATATAATCTTGGCACACCTGAATTTGGGGAGTTTTTCCCCATTGACGTGCACTGTCAACAGGTGTGTGCCTTTCCAAATCATGTCCATTCAATTGGATTTACCACAGGTGGTATCCAATCAAGTTGTAGAAACATATCAAGGATGATCAATGGAAACAGGATGCACCTGACCTCAATTTTGAGTCTCATAGCTAAGGGTCTGAATACTTATGTAAATAAGGTATTTCTGTTTTGCAAACATTTCTAAAAACCTGTTTTCGCTATGTCATTATGGGCTATTGTGTGTTGATTGAGAGAGAGAGAACTTTAGAATAAGGCTAACGTAACCATGTGGAAAAAGTCAAGGGGTCTGAATACTTTCCGAATGCACTGAATGTCTAATCCCTAAGTATGTCCAACTTACAGTATGCCCTACTCAGTCTTTTTCCCTGGTTTGTTTTTGCACTAAAATGTTTGTCTCTGGTTATGAATGGATTGAAAATATGCTCCTGGTGTATCTTTTCCCTAATGGTTTAGTAGTGAAGCTGAGAAGCCTTCATGCAGCAATATTCCCAAGTCAAACCATGGCCTCCCAATCAAAAGAGATTCTGCTACTACTCTCATTGGAAGCTTGGATTCCACACTATGCTATAATTTGTGGTTTTATGGAAACAAGCAAGTATCATCATGGAATTCTAGAGACATTGTCCCAAAAAGAGTTTCAAAGGTGCTGTAGCCTAATTAAAACAAACTCTGTGGTGTAGCCTACAGATGGAGTCTGATTTAAAGAGCTGGGTGTTTGCCCAATGGAGGTTGTAACTCATGAGCCATGGGAAAAGGTTTAGGCTAGTATAAGCAAGTGGAACAGCAAGTGTCTTTTCTCCCCTACAAGCAGCCAGCAGATCCGACCCGCTTGCTTACAGCTCCACTAGGGTCGGACAGGCTTCCTGTTTAAGCTGTAAGCAAGCGGGTCGGAGATGCTGGCTACCCTACAAGATGCTATTGTATTTGCTACTGTGTGTACTACAATAAGATTTCACAGTAACGGAATTACGCGATTGTAGTTTTTTTCCACTCAAAAATGTATGCCAAACAAAAAACAGGATTTCAAAGTTTAACAAACCATGCAACTCTATGCACAAGGACTACTTTTAGCAATTTCGACTGAAAAATTACAAAAACTAATTTAGTGAAAGAACTGTGCAGATGCATACTTTGGTAACAGAATTACTCTAAAATCTCCCACAGATTTATATGCGGCCACGCGTTCCAATTCATCCCAAAGGTGTTCAATGGGGTTGAGGTCAGGGCTCTGTGCAGGCCAGTCAAGTTCCACACCAATCTTGACAAATCATTTCTCTATGGACCTCTCTTTGTGCACAGGGGCATTGTCATGCTGAAGTACGAAAGGGCCTTCACCAAACTGTAGCCACAAAGTTGGAAGCACAGAATCGTCTAGAATGTCATTGTATGCTGTGCCATGTTGAAAGTCACTGAGCTCTTCAGTAAGGCCATTCTACTGCCAATGTTTTTCTATGGAGATTGCGTGGCTGTGTGCTCGATTTTTCTACACCTGTCAGCAACAGGTGTGGCTGAAATAGCCAAATCTGTTAATTTGAAGGGGTGTCCACATTATTTTGTGTGTGTATATATAGTGTATCTGCTCCAAATTAAGATTCAAAGAAATCTGCAGAAAGTATGGCTTGTCAACTATGACATGGCACCTTGAGTTTGGGAAAACAAATATTTTGGTTTTTGAACTACAGTAGGTGGATTTACACCCGGTGACGGAATTATGATAATTGAATTATATCATGGGTCCCTGATCTGTACTACACAGAAAAGCATAATTATGAATCTAATGCACAGCAAAGAAGAGCAGAGTAGGGTAGCGGTTTGTACAGTCCAGTAGCGTATGGTAGAGTATAATACAATACACTGTATTGTACTGTACTACTGTATTGTACTCTACTGTGCTCTACTCATTGTACTGTGCTATCCAAACTTGTGAAACACACATCTATGATGAACCGGACCAAATCTGACCCCATCTTTGAAAGTTAACATCCAAGGCCAGGTTGGACTGACCAAATTTGAACTACTTTTCAACGTTCATGGACATCTGGTGTCAGTCGGTGCTCAGTGGGTGAGGATGCTGGTTACAGTAAATGGGTAGGTGTCAGTAAGAGCTGGGAGAGGTGACATTAACTGGAGAGAAAGCGAGGCAGAGGGAGAGATGGACAGAGAGGGAGGCGTTGTCCAGACAACAGAAAGACAAAGAAAACAGTTATGAGCTAAACAACAGTATGCCAGTGGAAGGGAGGACCGTGTAACATATTCGTACTGGTTTGGTCCTCACTGTGAACCCGAATGAATACATAAAATATGTATATTTACAAAATAAAAACACTAGGCAATAGGTTATGCCTACGGACCTTGAGTAAATCTGAGCAAAGAAAAAATATTTTCAGGCTATTCCGTGAAAACAATTAGTGTACATTGTAATAAAAATGTAAATCTTAATTGGTGCATTTCAAACCGTCCTTTTGTGAGGCACAGCCGGGAACTAGTTCTGTGTGATGAGGTCGATAAACCAGAATTGGAGTATCCTCCATCATTTGGGAACATTTTGGCTTCCCAGTAGATTACAACGGCGATGGACAGAGAGTTGTGGATAAAATGTTAACCGTATGTCACCACGCTCAACAAGAATAGCCTATGCAGCTTCAAACACCTCAAATATGTTGACGCCAACATCACCCCAGTATACCGGAGCAAGACAAAAACGCAAAGAAACAACACAACATCCTCTGCATTCAAGCAGAACTTGGCAGCTGATTTATTATACACTGAACGTGGGTGACAATGGCGCTGACGGATAGGGCTGCTGTGCTTTTAGCTCTTAGGATACTTTGCAGTATTTAGTTTTTTTAATGTATTATTTCTTACATTTATTAGCCCATAAATTGTTTTGTGCCATTACATACAGCCGGGAAGAACTATTGGATATCAGAGCGGCGGTACCTCACCAGCACTACCAGCATTACGACCCGGAATATAACATTCCTGAAGCGGATCCTTTGTTCGCACCCCCCAGGGCAATTGAACTGATTCAGAGGCCGACCCAAAACACAGGCGTCAGAGGAGAGGTACTCTGAGTGGTCTTCTGACGTAGGAGGCGCGCACCACCCACCGCTTCCGAGTATATTACTCGCTAATGTTCAGTCTCTTGATAATAAAGTTGACGAGCTCAGGGCAAGGATTTCTTTCCAGAGAGACATCAAGGATTGTAACATACTCTGTTTCACGGACACATGGCTCTCTCGGGATATACTGTCTGAGTCCGTCCAGCCAGCTAGGTTCTCAGTTCATCATGCAGACAGGAATAAATATCTCTCCGGGAAGAAGGGCGGGGGTGTATGTTTCATGATTAATGACTCATGGTGTAATTGTGATAACTGTAGTACTTACGCTGCTAAAACACTTGACCACTGATACTCCTTCTTCCGGGATGCCTACAAGGCACTCTACCACCCTCCTTTCGGCAAATCTGACCATGACTCCATTTTGCTCCTCCCTTCCTATAGGCAGAAACTCTAACAGGAAGTACCCGTTCTAAGGACTATTAAACGCTGGTCTAACCAATAGGAATCCACGCTTCAAGATTTTTTTGTTTTTCATCACGCGGACTGGGATATGTTCCGGGTAGCTTCCGAGAATAACATTGACGAATATACTGATATGGTGAATGAGTTTATCAGGAAGTGCATAGGAGATGTTGTACCCACTGTGACTGTTAAAACCTACCCTAACCAGAAACCCTGGATAGATGGCAGCATTCGGGCAAAACTGAAAGCGCAAACCTCTGCATTTAACCGTGGCAAGGTGACTGGGAATATGGCAGAATACAAACTGTGTAGTTATTCCCTCTGTAAAGCAATCAAACAGGCAAAATGTCAGTATAGAGACAAAGTAGTCCCAATTCAACGGCTCAGACATGAAACGTATGTGGCAGGGTCTACAGACAATCACGGACTACAAAAGGAAAAGCAGCCACGTCGCAGGCACCGACTTTCTTCCGGACAAGCGAAACACCTTTACCCGCTTTGAGGAGAACACAATTCCACCAACGCGGCACCACTTACAAGGACTATGGGCTCTCCTTATCCGTGGCCGACGTGAGTAAGACATTTAAGCGTGTTAACCCTCGCAAGGCTGCCGGCACAGACGGCATCCCTAGCCGTCTGCGTGTCCTCAGGTCAAGATGGCCACCATTGTTCAAGTTCCCAAGAAAGCAAAGGTAACTGAACTAAATGACTATCGCCCCGTAGCACTCATTTCTGTCATCATGAAGGGCTTTGAGAGACTAGTCAAGGATCATATCACCTCTACCTTACCTGTCACCCTAGACCCACTTTAATTTGCTTACTGCCCCAATAGATCCACAGACGATGCAATCGCACTGCCCTATCCCATCTGGACAAGAGGAATACCTACAGTTTACATGCACATAGTTGACCGTTCCTTTAAACAGCTTGGAAAATTCCAGAAAATGATGTCATGGCTTTACATACACCTTAGCCAAATACATTTAAACTCAGTTTTTCACAATTCCTGACATTTAATCCTAGTAAAAATTCCCTGTCTTAGGTCAGTTAGGATCACCACTTTTTATTTTAAGAATGTGAAATGTCAGAATAATTGTAGTGATTTATTTCAGCTTTTATTTCTTTCATCACATTCCCAGTGGGTCAGAAGTTTACATACACTCAATTAGTATTTTGTTGCATTGCCTTTTAAATTGTTTAACTTGGGTCAAACGTTTTGGGTAGCCTTCCACAAGCTTCTCACAATAAGTTGGGTGATGTTTTGGCCCATTCCTCCTGACAGAGCTGGTGTAACTGAGTCAGGTTTGTAGGCCTCCTAGCTCACACACACTTTTTCAGTTCTGCCCACAAATTCTCTATAGGATTGAGGTCAGGGCTTTGTGATGGCCACTCCAATACCTTGACTTTATTGTCCTTAAGCCATTTTGCCACAACTTTGGAAGTATGCTTGGGGTCATTGTCCATTTGGAAGACCCATTTGCGACCAAGCTTTAACTTCCTGACTGATGTCTTGAGATGTTGCTTCAATATATCCACATCATTTTCCTTTATCATGATGCCATCTTTTTTGTGAAGTGCACCAGTCCCTCCTGCAGCAAAGCACCCCCACAACATGATGCTGCCACCCCCGTGCTTCACGGTTGGGATGGTGTTTTTCGGGCTTGCAAGCCTCCCCCTTTTTCCTCCAAACATAACGAAGCTCATTATGGCCAAACAGTTCTATTTTTGTTTCATCAGACCAGAGGACATTTCTCCAAAAAGTACAATCTTTGTCCCCATGTATAGTTGCAAACCATAGTCTGGCTTTTTTATGGCAGTTTTGGAGCAGTGGCTTCTTCCTTGCTGAGCACCTTTCGGGTTATATCGAAATAGGACTCGTTTTACTGTGGATCTAGATACTTTTGTACCTGTTTCCTCCAGCATCTTCGCAAGGTCCTTTGCTGTTGTTCTGGGATTGATTTTCACTTTTCGCATCAAAGTACGTTCATCTCGAGGAGACAGAACGCGTCTCCTTCCTGAGCGGTATGATGGCTGCGTGGTCCCATGTGGTTTATACTTGCGTACTATTGTTTGTACAGATGAACGTGGTACCTTCAGGCGTTTGGAAATTGCTCCCAAGGATGAACCAGACTTGTGGAGATCTCCCGTAATTTTTTCTGAGGTCTTGGCTAATTTCTTTTGATTTTCCTATGATGTCAAGCAAAGAGGCACTGAGATTGAAGGTAGGCCTTGAAATACATCCACAGGTACACCTCCTATTGGCTCAAATGATGTCAATAAGCCTATCAGAAGCTTCTAAAGCCATGACATAATTTTCCGGAATTTTCCAAGCTGTTTAAAGGCACAGTCAATGTAGTGTATGTAAACTTCTGACCCACTGGAATTGTGATACAGTGAAATAATCTGTCTGAAACAATTGTTGGGAAAATTATTTGTGTCATGCACAAAGTAGATGTCCTAACTGACTTGCCAAAACTATAGTTTGTTAACAATACATTTGTGGAATGGTTGAAAAACGTGTTTTAATGACTCCAACCTAAGCATTTGTAAACTTCTGACTTCAACTGTATGTTGCGAAATTGTTAGATTTTACTGCACTGTTGGAGCTAGAAACGGAAGCATTTCGCTACACCCGCAATAACATCTGCTAAACAAGTGTATGTGACCAATAAAATTTGATTTGATTCTGACCAGGGCAAAGAAATTACAAGAGCGATAGGTAGGCTATGTTTATAATTTTTACTGTCTTTTTGGTCTATAGCTGTGGATATAGGCCCATTCTCAGTAGTTGAGAATAGTGGGTTTTAGCACCTTGTGAAGGTGCTCGTGCCACATTACGAACTTCCGTCTTGCACCCATTTCAGAAAACGGGCAGTATCCGCTCTATATAAGCAATCCAAAGCCAAAGTTTTCAATGAATTGGCCAATGTTGTGTTGCGAATACTTAAGTGACAGCCCATCACATTGCTACAGACACGCCCCCTTTATGAGAGTCTCAAGTGCACATCTGGCACTGAAGGAGGCAGTGTCATGCTGGAGTTCATAACCAAGTGGGAAGTGGGAATTTAACACACACATAGGACTGGGAAAAATCTACCGTAACGGCCCTGGTAATTACTAGTGGGATACTTGTCTATCATCCTGAGCACCCACTTCTCCCACATGGTGACCTCTGACGTCACCTACTAAGGAAATGGCCTCTAACACAATTTTTGGCAGTTAAATGCAACAACAAAACATTATTTATTAAAAGTAATCTATTAATGTGGTTTTTGTTTGGAAATGCTCTACTACTAGTGTTTCAGGAAAAATTAGTGTTGGCTATTTAGCAGTGCCTTTTAGGAGTTTCAAATCAAATCAAAATCAAATCAAATTTTATTTGTCACATACACATGGTTAGCAGATGTTAATGCGAGTGTAGCGAAATGCTTGTGCTTCTAGTTCCGACCATGCAGTAGTATCTAACAAGTAATCTAACAAATTCACAACAACTACCTTATACACACAAGAGTAAAGGAATGAATACGAGTATGTACATATAAATATATGGATGAGCGATGGCTGACCGGCATAGGCAAGATGCAGTAGATGGTATGGAGTACAGTATATACACATATATATGAGATGAGTAATGTAGGATATGTAAACATTATATAAATGGCATTGTTTAAAGTGGCTAGTGATACATTATTTCATCCAATTATAATTATTAAAGTGGCTAGAGATTTGGGTCGATGACCTAACGGCATAGGCAAGATACAGTAGATGGTTTAGAGTACAGTGTATACATTTGATATGAGTATGTCGGATACGTAAACATTATATACAAAATTGTTTAAAGTGGCTAGTGATACATTTGTTACATCCAATTCCTATGTATAAAGTGGCTAGAGATTTAAGTCAGTATGTTGGCAGCAGCCACTCAATGTTAGTGATGGCTGTTTAACAGTCTGATGGCCTTGAGGTAGAAGCTGTTTTTCAGTCTCTCGGTCCCAGCTTTGATGCACCTGTACTGACCTCGCCTTCTGGATGATAGCGGGGTGAACAGGCAGTGGCTCGGGTGGTTGTTGTCCTTGATGATCTTTGGCCTTTCTGTGACATCGGGTGGTGTAGGTGTCCTGGAGGGCAGGTAGTTTAACCCCGGTGATGCGTTGTGCAGTCCTCACTACCCTCTGGAGAGCCTTACGGTTGTGGGCGGAGCAGTTGCCGTACCAGGCGGTGATACAGCCCGACAGGATGCTCTCGATTGTGCATCTGTAAAAGTTTGTGAGTGATTTTGGTGACAAGCCAAATTTCTTCAGCCTCCTGAGGTTGAAGAGGCGCTGTTGCGCCTTCTTTACCACGCTGTCTGTGTGGGTGGACCAATTCAGTTTGTCCGTGATGTGTACGCCGAGGAACTTAAAACTTTCCACCTTCTCCACTACTGTCCCCTCGATGTGGATAGGGGTGCTCCCTCTCCTGTTTCCTGAAGTCCACGATCATCTCCTTTGTTTTGTTGACATTGAGTGAGAGGTTATTTTCCTGACACCACACTCCGAGGGCCCTCACCTCCTCTCTGTAGGCCGTCTCGCCGTTGTTGGTAATCAAGCCTACCACTGTAGTGTCGCCAGCAAACTTGATGATTGAGTTGGATGCGTGCTTGGCCACGCAGTCATGGGTAAACAGGGAGTACAGGAGAGGGCTGAGAACGCACTTGTGGGGCCCCAGTGTTGAGGATCAGCGGGGTGGAGATGTTGTTTCCTACCCTCACCACCTGGGACCGGCCCGTCAGGAAGTCCAGGACCCAGTTGCACAGGGCTGGGTCGAGACCCAGGGTCTCGAGCTTAATGACGAGCTTGGAGGGAACTATGGTGTTAAATGCTGAGCTGTAGTCGATGAACAGCATTCTTACATAAGTATTCCTCTTGTCCAGATGGGTTAGGGCAGTATGCAGTGTGATTGCGATTGCGCTGCCTGTGGACCTATTGGGACGGTAAGCAAATTGGAGTGGGTCCAGGGTGTCTGGCAGGATGGAGGTGATATGATCCTTGACTAATCTCTCAAAGCACTTCATGATGACGGAAGTGAGTGCTACGGGCGATAGTCATTTAGCTCAGTCACCTTAGCTTTCTTGGGAACAGGAACAATGGTGGCCCTCTTGAAGCATGTGGGAACAGCAGACTGGGATAGGGACTGATTGAATATGTCCGTAAACACACCAGCCAGCTGGTCTGCGCATGCTCTGAGGACACGGCCAGGGATGCCATCTGGGCCGGCAGCCTTGCGAGGGTTAACACATTTAAATGTTTTTCTCACATTGGCTGCGGTGAAGGTGAGCCCGCAGGTTTTGGTAGCGGGCCGTGTCGGTGGCACTGTATTGTCCTCAAAGCGAGCAAAGAAGTTGTTTAGTTTGTCTGGGAGCAGGACGTCATGGTCCGCGACGGGGCTGGTTTTCTTTGTAGTCCGTGATTGACTGTAGACCCTGCCACATTCCTCTTGTGTCTGAGCCATTGAATTGTGACTCTACTTTGTCTCTATATTGACGCTAGCTTGTTTGATTGCCTTGCGGAGGGAGTAGCTGCACTGTTTGTATTCAGTCATGTTTCCGGTAGCCTTTACCTGGTTAAAAGCAGTGGTTCGCGCTTTCAGTTTTGCGCGAATGCTGCCATCAATCCATGGTTTCTGGTTGGGGAAGGTTTTGATATTTGCTATGGGTACAACATCACCAATGCATTTGCTAATAAACTCGCTCACCGAATCAGCGATACATCAATGTTGTTGTCAGATGCTATCCGAACATATCCCAGTCCACGTGCTCAAGCAATCTTGCAGCATGGAATCAGATTGGTCGGACCAGCGTTGAACAGACCTGAGAACGGGCGTTTCCTGTTTTAGTTTCTGTTTGTAGGCTGGGAGCAACAAAATGGAGTCATGGTCAGACTTGCCGAAAGGAGGGCGGAGAATAGCCTTGTATGCATCACGGAAGTTGGAATAACAGTGGTCCAGGATTTTACCAGCCCGGGTGGCACATTCGATATGCTGGTAAAATTTCGGGAGCCTTGTTCTTAAATTAGCCTTATTAAAATCCCCAGCCACAATAAATGCAGCCTCAGGATATGTGGTTTCCAGTTTACATAGAGTCCGATGAATTTCTTTCAGTGCCGTCGATGTATTAGCTTGAGGGGGGATGTACACGGCTGTGATTATAATCGAAGAGAATTCTCTTGGTAGATAATGCGGTCTGCATTTGATTGTAAGGAATTCTATGTCAGGTGAACAAAAGGACTTGAGTTCCTGTATGTTGTTATGATCACACCACGCCTCGTTAATCATAAGACACACACCCCGCCCTTCTTCTTACCAGAGAGATGTTTGTTTCTGTCGGCGCGATGCGTGGAGAAACCAGGTGGCTGTACCGACTCTGATAACGTGTCCTGAGTGAGCCATGTTTCCGTGAAGCAAAGAACGTTGCAGTCTCGAATGTCTCTCTGAAAGGCAACCCTCGATCGGATTTCGTCTACTTTGTTGTCAAGAGACTGTACATTGGCGATTAAAATACTCGGAGAGGTGCACGATGCGCCCGTCGACGTAGCTTGACCAAAAGACCGGCGCATTTCCTCTTCTCCGGCGCCGCTGTTGTTTTGAGTAGCCACGTGCTATCCAGTCTGTTGTTGTGTTTGGGTTAACGAAAGGAGAATCCTCTTTGGGAAAGTCGTATTCCTGGTCGTAATGTTGGTAAGTTGACGCGTTGCTCTTATATCCAATAGTTCCTCCCGGTTGTATGTAATAAAACTTAATATTTTCCGGGTAACAATGTAAGAAGTAATACATAAAAACAAAATACTGCATGGTTTCCTGAGAACGTGAAGCGAGGCTGCCATCTCTGTCGGCGCCGGAAGTATCAAAGTTTCCAGGGTCCAGTGATCTTCTGCACAGCAACACTTTGCAGTCATGAAGCAGCATTACCTATCACTCCACAAAAGCCATATCCCTTTGTGGCGCAAGGGAAACAACTAGCCTACTTCAAGTCTCAGGGGGGAGTGGTGTCATTTGCAGAAGGGATGCTACTAGCGCACTGCTAACTAGCTAGCGATTACACATCAGCTAGGCTACAAAGTTGAGGGGGGAATTAGATTTACTGGATTAGGGATGGGCGGTATACCGTATTTTACTATGTACCGGTATTGATGCACGGACCGGTTTGGGTTTTTACTTTACCTTTGTAATAAATATTGCTATTACTAGATATAACTGTTGACACCTGAAATAGCTGCTTCTTGCACAAACACACCCCGCCTTGCACACAGACATACTCTGTTCCCTCCTGATACTAGACACACACACACACGCACCCAGAAACAGATGACTGACTGAAGCGCCCCACGCAGGCACACACTGTTAGTTCCGGCAAGGCCACGCAGGCACACACTGTTAGTTCCGACAAGGACATCTTGTGACCAAAAGACACACACACACACAGACATGTCAAAACAACTTGCACAACGCACACACATAACTTCTCCCTTTTGGTGAGCATTTGAGGACAAAGGACTTACACCAGAACAAATGGGAGAAGGACACCAGCAAGACAGAGGAAAACACTGGACCCAAGGACCAATCAGACGAGAGGAACCTCCTAGACTCAACCTACATCATTTATTGTATAAAATGTCAATGCACAATGTTTCGGGGCTCTTCTGCTAGTTATACCTCTGAGCTAAATGAACGAGTCCGTGCACGCTTTGTCAGATATCTTTACCTTAATAAACTGCCTTAATATCATACCTTATCCATCTGGTCCAGCGTCTCAACTTGGTCTCACTCTTCTAGTAACTGTAACATCAACACCTTCAATAATGGTATTTCAATGGTTGGTTTGTTAAGTGTGATACACCGTGTGTAACGCCCATTTTTATAGTTTACTTCACTACTTGAGTCGTCTCTCCATGCCGCTTTCCACACAGACCTAGCCCTGCCCCCCGTCACTGAAGGAACGCATTTGTTGTTGCTTGACCACGAGACACGAGTTCAGTCTGCATGGTCGTGCAACAATGTTGCTGACAACAATGCTATTTCCGCTTTGCTTAATATAAATCCACAAGCGCTCTATAATTACACTTTGTTTGTTTCTAACATCTGCAAACATCTAGTTTGTCTTTTAAATCGTGTTCGCATTAATACTAATCGCTAGTTCATGTTATCCGCTAATGCTAATTAGCTGGCTAGCTAGCTAAGAAATGTACTGAGTCAGAGCAAACGTAGCTAGCTATACAGCCAGATAACATGATAATTTAGGCCTATACCATCACTGGTGTTTGTGCAACAGTATCTTCTAAATTAAAGAGGAATAGGCAAAGCATGAATATGGGCATGAATATGTTAGGTACATGAAGTTACTAAGAGAACATTTAATCTATTCAAAGATTATACGGTCCCATTTGGCATTTCTTTAATTGTCATGTCTAACACTGTATTAAAAAAAGGCCTATATTTTTTGCCCATATTGTGCTGCCCTACGTGGCAGTGTGGAAATGTTCTCAAAGGAGTGCAGGAAAGGCAGAAACTAATGAAAATGTATACTTTTTTTTGGGGGGGGGTGACGTTTTTTATTGAACAGTATAAAACAATCAGAATGGGGAAAAACTTATTGAAATCACTTAGAATGTGTGTTGCCATCCTAGGGTTATGCACTACTCATAAAGCAAATTTTTAACTTTTATTATTCATAAATATAAAATACAGTCAGACCGTAAAAAATATCGTAATGATATTTTGGCCATATCGCCCAGCCCTACACTTTTACTGTGTTTTTTATTTTAAAGTAACTGTTCATTGTTTCCAGATTTCTATTAAATATGACCTATAATTACTTACAATATGAGTTAAATAGTTTTCCTTCCAATTTTTGTATTTATTAAGTATGTTAAAAAGCAGGTTTTCTGTTTTTGTAATGGTGTTGGGCGTACACCAACCACAGAATGGTGTGAGTGTATACCGGTCATTAAAAATATGCATGCGAGTAGAACGCTGATTGGCCAGCTCATATCATACTCCATAAGGAAATGGCGAGCATTTTTAAAACAGTCTATTTGAGATACAGGTCTGAGGTGTTTTTTTTTTTAAAGTGTTTCCCCCACCCAATTTATGCTTTGGCCACATACGAGTATAGGAAGTCAGCAACATTATTTGGGTGTGAGTTCACAGCATATGTGAGATTTTCACTCAGTTACTTTAAGTATGTTTATGTTTTGCAGACAAAATTTTACCAGAGCCGACAGATCAGTATTGAACACAGTCTGAGGCCCTACATTTCATTGTATGTGCTCTCTCTTGAAGTAATGTTGCTGAATACTACCAGTAGGTTTATTTTAGTCAGACAGTTATAGAGGCTATAGAGGCTATGTCTTTTGTTGTGGCTGCATCTCTAAAATTAACCTTCATCTTCAGTAGTCCTCCCACTAGTTCTCTGCAGTTTCTCTGGGTTGAGAGACCAGATATGTTTTTATGCGTGACCTACTTCTGTGGTTGTTTCTGGGTTTATTTAAATGTGGAGAGGCTGAGACCTACTGACATAGTGAGAACACTGCCTCAGTCATGGCTGTTCTGGCCTCTCCTTTGTTTACACCCATTGTGGAGAACCTCCCTCTTGGTGAAGTCATTTCCACCCTCACACAGAGACAGAGTAAACAGGCGAGTTTACTGTACCTTCTTGCTTATGTTACTTTTCTTCTCAAGCTAGCTGGACTGGCTGTTGTAAATGGAATCATAGCAATCATGCCTTATTGTCAAAAGAGTCAACTTCCAGCACTGTGTTTCAGTTCCCTTTGTTTTGAAATGGAATAGGAAGTAGTGAGGAGGACCCTGACTTTCTAAAACAGGCTATGTAGGCTGTTGTCTGAATGTATCTATTACAGGAAGGGAAATGGTTCAGCCCTCACACAATGTTGGAGACCGATGCCTCAGACATTTAGTTTATCTTTTGGTTAAATAGCCAGTGTGCATGTTGACCTGAGCGCAAAGTGACCCTTCATAGCTTGCAGAACAGCGGGAAATAGCCTGCCATCCACAGTAGCCAGCTGTTAACATCCTATTCAACGGCAACAGCCAGCTTCCGGCAAGGAAAGCAGTCAAAACACACACACAGCCTCATTTATTGTTCAATGTCTAGATGGATTAATTCTGTCGCACATGATATAGACTATACATTTTTCTCAACTTGAACACTGCTCAATAGCGGAGGTGCTAATTCCTTGTTTTGCTAAGTTCACCGTATTGTACATTGCTCTCCATTTCTCTTTTCTTGTATGGTCATTAGTAAAGTATACACTATCCCAATGTTAGCTTCAAGACACCAGGAATTAGAAAAACCTCAAAAGTAGATTGTACTTATTTATTGGCACATTGAACCATATCGTGCGCCATAGTTTAAAAACCGCGTATACAGTGTTAAAACAATGATGTCATATCTGAATTCTGACATCTTTATGCACGTTCACCATTGTTTTTGTGCCCTGCTTGCTGTTTAATGATTTGGTCTATTGAAGTGTTTCTTATAACTCTTTGTAATGGCCTCTGTATTATTTGATCACTGGGTGTGCCGTGCCGTCACCAATGCTGGCAGTAGCCTAGATACGAGCTCCAAACGAAGGCTTTTTTGTTTTGCTTCAACCTGTCTACACCGTTTAATTCACTGAGCAAGTCAATGTTTAGGCCAGGTGCATAAGCCTCTTTTTTTTGAAGATATACAGTTTAAGTCTGAAGTTTACATACACCTTAGCCAAATACATTTAAACTCAGTTTTTCACAATTCCTGACATTTAATCGTAGTAAAAATTCCCAGTCTTAGGTCACCACTTTATTTTAAGAATGTGAAATGTCAGAATAATAGTAGACAGAATTATTTATTTCAGCTTTTATTTCTTTCATCACATTCCCAGTGGGTCAGAAGTTTACATACGCTCAATTAGTATTTGGTAGCATTGCCTTTAAATTGGCTGATTTCTTTTGATTTTCCCATGATGTCAAGCAAAGAGGCACTGAGTTTGAATGTAGGCCTTGAAATACATCCACAGGTAAACCTCCAATTGACTCAAAGGATGTCAATTAGCCTATCAGAAGCTTCTAAAGCCATGACATTATTTTCTGTTTAAAGGCACAGTCAACTTAGTGTATGTCAACTTCTGACCCACTGGAATTGTGATTAAGTGAAATAATCTGTCTGTAAACAATTGTTGGAAAAATTACTTGTGTCATGCACCAAGTAGATGTCCTAACCGACTTGCCAAAACTATAGTTTGTTAACAAGAAATTTGTGGAGTGGTTGAAAAACAAACACATTTTAATGACTCCAACCTAAGTGTATGTAAACTTCCGACTTCAACTGTATCTATTGAAAGTCTTGACTGAAATAATAGTGTACACTTTAGTGCTGAGTAATTTGTGCTTTTTGAGGTTTGTTCGGTTTCAGGTTGGTTTTCATTTTCAAAAATTATATAAATGCATTATGTAGGTTCAATGCGGTAACAGCTCAGAGTAAAACAATTGATTGTGGTGACTGCCCATTACTATCACTTATTAGGCTTTAACAATCATTTATTCATATCAGGGGGGGCACTGGTCCCAGAAGAGATCTCTCTAGAGAAATGGCACAAACAGCATGTTGACGGACAGAAAAAAACAGAACTAAATGGAATTCAAATATACTAATTAAACCGATGTGGTCAATTAGTTATTTAAAAACTAAAATAGCTCAGCACTAGTAAGGTTATTTTAGTGGGACTGGGAGTAGCCTATATTCACACCCACTCTTGTGTCCTGAATACTGAGGATGAAAACTCTAATCACTGAATGAATGCAGTGCTAGATTCAGAAATCATATGACACCAATGTATGTCATTGATTTGTTTTGGAGTCCCAGTGTGCATTAGCAAGGTTCACTATG
Source organism: Brachymystax lenok tsinlingensis (assembly GCA_030435695.1). Classification (NCBI taxonomy): domain Eukaryota; kingdom Metazoa; phylum Chordata; class Actinopteri; order Salmoniformes; family Salmonidae; genus Brachymystax; species Brachymystax lenok. The sequence continues at coordinate 38,674,909 of CM059807.1, read as the reverse complement.
TGTCGTCCTTAACACAGGATGCCTGGCTACCATTGGACACGTGTCCGGACTCCGGTGTATGTAAGGCCCACTGCTGCTCAGGCAAGACTGAGTTGAGCAGACAAGCTGTTGCCACAGGCATCTCCAGGGGCAGACTGTTGCGGTGTGTGGTGTGCAGCTCTCCACACGATCTGCCCTCAGGTCTGCACTGTGGTGGAACTAATAGAGCTTTAGTGGTAACCACTGCACATTGGGAAGCACTGCACAGGGAAAGGGAATAATAAAATGCATATGCCTAGTTTTTATATTGCTATGTGACAAGTGTCTATAAAATTACCCGGACAACACACCCAGTGACAATCAACCTCTCCTTGTCCCAGTCTGTAATCCCCACATGTTTTAAGATGACCACCATCATTCCTCTTCCCAATAATTCTAAGGCTTCATGCCACAATGACTACCGCCCTGTAGCACTCACATCTGTAGTCATGAAGTGCTTTGAGAGGCTGGTTATGGCACACAGCAACTCTTTAATCCCAGACACCTCCATTTGCATTCCCCCCCAACAGAACTATAGATGACACCATCTCAATTGCACTCCACACTGCCCTCACCTACCTAGATAAGAGGAATACCTATGTGAGAGTGTTGTTCATTGACTACAGACAGCTCAGCGTTCAACACCATTGTCCCATCCAAGCGCATCACCAAGCTTTGGACCCTGGGACTGAACACCTCCCTCTGCAACTGGATCCTGGACTTCCTGACGGACCAACCCCAGGTGGTGAGGGTAGGAAACATCACCTCTGCCACACTGACCCTCAACACGGGGGCCCCACAGGGGTGTGTGCTTAGTCACCTCCTGTACTCCCTGTTCACCAACGACTATGTGGCCATGCACGACCCCAACACCATCATCAAGTTTGCTGACGACACAATGGTGGCTGGTCTGATCACCTGTGATGATGAGACAGCCTACAGAGCGGAGGCCAGTGACCTGGTGTGGGGCTGGAACAACAACCTCAACGTAACTAAGACCATAGAACTGATTTTGGACTACAGGAAAGGGGGGGGAAGCACACCCTAATCCACTTTGACGGGGCTGCAGTGGATCGGGTCGAGAGTTCAAGTTCCTTGGTGTTCTTCGTTTTATGTCTCGTGTGTTTTTGTTCTACCTTGTTATTTTTAGTATTACATTTGTTATTGATTACTGCATTATTGGGGTTAGAGCTTGCAAGAAAGTCAAATCACTAAGAACTTAAAATGTTCCACACACACGGGCACAGTCGTGAAGGCGCGACAGCTGTACCATTTGAGAGCATCTTGACTGGCTTGGTATGGCAATAGCACCGCCCTTGATCGAATGGCACCACAGAGAGGGGGGGTGCAAACATCCCAGTACATCACTGAGGCCAAGCTCCCTGCCGTCCAGGACCTCGATGTCAGGCGGTGTTAAATGAAGGCCCGGAAAATAGTTAGACCTCAACCACCCAAGCCATAGACTGTTCTCTCTGCTTCCGCACGGCAAGCGGTTACCGGTGCATCAAGTCTGACACCAACAGGTTCCTGAACAGCTTCTATCCCCATGCCATAAGACTGCTAAATAGCTAACTAAATAGCTAACTAAATGGCTACACAGACTATCAGAGTTGACCTTTGTATTTTATTCATATTTCTGTCTCTATGCACACTCACGGCCCTACGCCACTACGCACACTGATACTCCAACACACATAAACACTCACTCCACCATTTGCTCACACACGCATAATATTCACATACATTTTATACTAAATCAATATACACACACACACACTCACATACAATCATCATATGTGCTTCTGCTACTCTGTTTATCATATATCCTGATGCCTAGTTACCTTACCCCAATGCATATCTACCTCTCGATCCAGTATCCCTGCACATTGTAAATATGGTGCTGGAACTGACCCTGTATATAGTATGCTTACTTACGTTATCGTGTATTACATGATTATTGATTACTGCATTGTTGGGGTTAGAGCTTGCAAGAAAAGCATTTCACTGTACTTGTGCATGTGACATTAAAACTTGAAACTTAAGTCCCTCTGTTCAATTTAGTCTGTAGTCAAACAATATTTTACTTCTATTTTAAATAGTCTGGTTTTAAAGGGAAATATTATCAAAACTACCAGAGAGTCTATTCTGGAAATGTGACATGTTTAAGGAGTATATTGTTACAGTCAATGTCTGAAAATAAGCTAAATCAAAAAGGTTTTGAAATATTAATATGTTGAATGTTTTTATTTTATTTCAGATTCTTGACTTTTTCTACGTTTTGTTACGTTACAGCCTTATTCTAAAATTGATTAAATAAAAAAAAATGTCAGCAATCTACATACAATACCCCATAATGACAAAGCAAAGACAAAGCAAAAAAACTGAAATACCTTATTTACATACGTTTTCAGACACTTTGCTATGAGACTCGAAATTGAGCTCAGGTGCATCCTGTTTCCATTGATCATCCTTTATGTTTCTACAACTTGATTGGAGTCCACCTGTGGTAAATTCAATTGATTGGACATGATATAGAAATGCACACACCTGTCTATATAAGGTCCCACAGTTGACAATGCATGTCAGAGAAAATACCAAGCCATGAGGTCGAAGGAATTGTCCGTAGAGCTCCGAGACAGGATTGTGTCGCGGCACAGATCTGGGGAAGGGTGCCAAAACATTTCTTCACCATTAAAGGTCCCCAAGAACACAGTGGTTCCATCATTCTTAAATGGAAGAAGTTTGGAACCACCAAGACTCTTCCTAGAGCTGGTTGCCTGGCCAAACTGAACAATCCGGGGAGAAGGGCCTTGGTCAGAGAGGTGACCAAGAACCCGATGGTCACTCTGACAGAGCTTTAGAGTTCCTCTGTGGAGATGGGAGAACTTTCCAGAAGGATGCCATCTCTGCAGCACTCCACCTTTTATGGTACAGTGGCCAGATGTAAGCCACTTCTCAGTAAAAGTCACATGACAGCCCGCTTGGAGTTTGCCAAAAGGCACCTAAAGGACTCTGGCACAATCTGCACGATGAAGCATGGTGGTGGCAGCATCATGCTGTGGGTTATGGGACCATGATGCAGGGACTGGGAGACTAGTCAGGATCGAGGCAATGGTGAACGGAGCAATACTTACAGTGCCAGTCAAAAGTTTGGACACACCTACTCATTCAAGGGTTTTTCTTGATTTTACTATTTTCTGCATTATAAAATAATAGTGAAGACATCAAAACTATTAAATAACACCTATGGAATCATGTAGTAACCCAAAAAGTGTTAAACAAATCAAAAATATATTTTATTTGAAATTCTTCAAAGTAGTCAGCTTTGCACACTCTTGGAATTCTCTCAACCATCATGAGGTAGTCACCTGGAATGCATTTTAATTAACAGGTGTGCCTTGTTAAAAGTTAATTTGTGTAATTTCTTTCCTTAAGCCAATCAGTTGTGTTGTGACAAGGTAGGGGTGGTATCTTGAAAATAGCCCTGTTTGGTAAAAGATCAAGTCCATGTTATGGCAAGAAGAGCTCAAATAAGCAAATAGAAACAACAGTCCGTCATTACTTTAAGACATGAAGGTCAGTCAATCCGGAACATTTCAAGAACTTGAAAAGTTTCTTCAAGTGCAGTCGCTATGAAACTGACACTCATGAGGTCCGCCACAGGAAAGGAAGTCCCAGAGTTACCTCTGCTGCAGACGATGAGTTCATTAGAGTTAACTGCACCATAGATTGCAGCCCAAATAAATGCTTCACAGAGTTCAAGTAACAGACACATCTCAACACCAACTGTTCAGAGGAGACTGCGTGAATCAGGCCTTCGTGGTTGAATTTCTGCAAAGAAACCTTAACTTGTTTTTGCTTGGTCATTATTGGCTATTGTGTGTAGATTGATGAGGGGGAAAAACGATTTCATAAATTTTTTAATAAAAAAAATATTTAAAGTCAAGTGGTCTGAATACTTTCCGAATGCATTGTATATTTATATTCCCAACTCTGACATTGCTCGTTCTAATATTTCAATGTTTCTTAATTCCTTTCTTTACATTTTGGGGATTTGCGTTCACATGACCATCACATGACCACGTTCATTCAGAATTATTTGACAATCATAATTTATTCAAAAAACACTGTTCTCATCATTTGTCATAATATAGAAAGTTTGACAAAAAAAAGTGCACCCCTGTTGAACAGGTAATATTTATCCTAAAGTTTCTGTTTGCATTCTCCATGTCGCAATGTTGTTGCAACATTGCTTTTGTTGAATAAACCTAGGTCAATGGAAACCTGTCTAGTGTGTCCCAGCGCCTGTGTCTGTACGAGTTGCTAAAGGAGTTCATTTGGGCCTTTTGATGCATTTGACTTGGAAAAACGGTCAATGTAGCCTAAAATTTAATTTCAGGTTTTGTGGGTAACCATTATTTTCATACAGTTGAAGAACAGTACATGGTTTTTGAAATGAAGACAGATCTACAATGCTCTCATTCATGTAATGCGGTTTAGACAAATTAGAGTTCATGAGTTTTCTATTATCTCACTCTGACAACACATTTTTACTGGCTTATTTCTTAAAATATCTGAGCAATTGTGAGAGGTTGTCATGTAACATTGGATGAAACTTCCGTATGTGTGGTGTCTCCAAAAGTGAATTTCTAACAAGGGTTCTCTCAATTCACATTCTCTGTAGATAATGAAAGTTAGAGGTTATTCTCTTAATTCTCCCTCTCGCTTTCCCTCTCCTCCTCAGACTCCCAACGCTCCCATTTGTCTTCCTTCACCATGAAGCTTATGGACAAGTTCCACTCTCCCAAAATCAAAAGGACACCCTCAAAGAAAGTCAGTAAGCCACCTTTAGAACATAGCGTCAAGACTGCGGAGAAACCTGCTAACAAGGTTTGTTAAATGTCTGTTTCTCCCTCTACATAGGCCTCAAGCTTTTGCTGTGTCCGTCTCATAAGTGCAATTAGTTGTTCATTAATATCCTACAAGAAACCAGAGAATGAGACTGTGAAGGCAGAGTGATAAAGCCTCACATTATGCAATCATCATGTAACCAAGATGCACCACCATGTTCACGATTGCTCTCATTTTGGCTTCCTTTTGCAGAGTCTGAGTCGGTTAGAGGAGCATGAGAAAGACGTGGTCAGTGCCTTGCGTTACTTCAAGACCATCATTGACAAGATGGTGGTAGACAAGAAGGTGCTGGAGATGTTACCAGGGTCTGCCAGTAAGGTCCTGGAGGCCATCCTGCCTTTAGTCCAAGTGGAACCAAGGATCCAGCACAGGTGAGTCTGGGCCAGGAGGACGTATATCTGGAGCTCGCCCATTGTGTGTTTTAAGACCACGCTTCAGTTGACATGAGACGAGTTGCAGCCAAATGTCATTTAAGGTTGATTATTTATTTGTTTTCTAGGGTTGCAATCATAAGAAACCTTCAAAGCCTAACACAGAATCCATTTTTGTACGTCTGTTAGCCTAATCTTTCCTCTTGGTTGTTCCCAGTTCAGCGGTGTCATCTTGTCTTAACCGTGTGTACCAGAGTCTGGGCAATCTCATTCGCTGGTCCGACCAAGTCATGCTGGAGGGGGTCAACCTGGAAGATAAAGAAACCATCGTTACCGTCACCACTGTGATCAAGGCAGTGCTCGACGATGTTAAGGTAAAGTTGGCATACCAAAAAACAAATGAACATGAAATATGATTTCACAAATGATTTGTGACAATTAATGCATGTTATGTTTTTTGGGGAAACAGTAGCTAGTCGAGCACTTGTTACTCTTTGGGTAAGAGATGTTGAAAGTGGTTGTGAAGTTGCATTTGTTAACTGCACACGGTGATTGTCCACAGGAGCTGGTGAAACTGACCATAGAGAAACAGGAGCATCCCTCCCCTACATCTCCTGTCAAACCAGTGCCACCGGCCGCCCTGACTGAGAGGTGAGTGAGCCACAGAGGATATCAATCACACTCCTCCACTTGAACCCGTACTGAACACATCTTACACTGTGAGGAAATTGTACACAATGTAAACAACACCTGTATACAACTCGTATACCCACAGTGCTGCAGAGCCACCTGCCAAAGAGAAGGAGAGTCTGGACAAGAGTTCAGCCACGACCCAATCTACGGAAGTCTTGACTGAACCAACTGAGGAGGCAGCAGAGGAGGTGGCCCCCTCCAAAACCCCCTCTCCCTGGCGTAAAGGTGGCTGAACACAAGTAAGAGCTCATTTCATGGAGATGGTGTCCCTTTCATAGCTCTAACAAACAGTAGTTCAGTGGATCCCAAACGGTGGGGCGCGCCTGGGTCGGTGGGGGTAGTAAGTTGAAAGCCCTTTATTATTCTTTTTGATGAACTCCGTTGGCCTTACAACTTACTCTTGAAAGTTGTAATAGTAGAATGCATAAGGTGCAATTTCGAAATTGGGTGGTGCATCAGCATGAGGTTGCATGGGTCGCGAGCTGGGGGTTGTTACTACGCCGATAAATGACTTCATCCAGACCTTTGCCACCAAGGAAATGTGTGCGACTGTGGGAGGGGGGGGTGCTTCGCGGAAAGTTTAACCGTTCCTAAGATCAGTTTGTGATAATAACTACCTTTTCGTTCAGTCATTGACTACTCTCAGAACATTTGATGTCACAGCACAAGTCAGAGTCAAGTCTGAACTGAAGTAAATGCAGAGTTCTAGCCACGTTACAATTCACTGTTTAGCCACTGACTCAAGTCCCCATCGGTATACTCATTAGGCCTGCAGAGAGCTCAGCACACAGCTCTCTTGTAGCCTCCGCCAACATCACAAAATGATGTTCAGTGCCTTCAGGAAGTATTCACACCCCTTGACTTTTTCCAAATGTTGTTGTGTTACAAAGTGGGATTTAATATTGGTTTGTTATTTTTGGTCAACAATCTACACAAAATACTCAGTCAAAGTGGAAGAAAAATGCTAACTTTGGAAAATAAAACACTAATATATTTAGATAAGTATTCAACCCCCAGAGTCATGTTGGATTCCCTTTAGGCAGCAATTACAGCTGTGAGTCTTTTTTTGGATAAGTCTCTAAGACAGGGGTCTCCAATCCTGTTCCTGGAGAGCTACCCTGCTGTAGGTTTTCAATCTGACCCCAGTTGTAACTAACCTGGTTCAGCTTATAAACCAGCTAATTATTAGTCATGTGTGCTAGATTAGGTTGGAGTGAAAACCAACAGGATGGTAGCTCTCCAGGAGCAGGGTTGGAAAGCCTTGCTCTAAGAGGTTTGCAAACCTGGATTGTACAATATTTGCCCATTATAATTTTTTACAATTCTTCAAGCTCTGTGCAGTTGGTTGTTGATCATTGCTAGACAGCCATTTTCAAGTCTTGCCATAAATGGGTTCCCGAGTGGAGCAGCGGTCTAAGGCACTGCATCTCAGTGCAAGAGTCAATACAGTCCCTGGTTCGAATCCTGGCTATATCACATACGGCCATGATTGGGAGTCCCATAGGGCGGCGCACAATTTGGCCCAGCGTCGCCCAAGTTTGGCCGGGGAAATAAGAATTTGTTCTTAACTGACTTGCCTAATTAAATAAATAAAAAATACAAATGTTCAAGCCGATTTAAGTTAAAATTGTAACTAGGTCAGTCAGGAACATTCAATGTCATCTTAATAAGTAACTCCAGTCCATATCTGGCCTTGTGTTTTAGGTTATTGTCCTGCTGAAAGGTGGATTTGTCGGAAAGCAGACTGAACCAGGTTTTCCTTCAGGACTTTGCCTGTGCTTAGCTCTATGCCGTTTCTTTTTATCCTAAAAAACTCCCTAGTTCTTGCCGATGACAAGCATACCCATAACATGATGCAGCCACCACCATGTTTGAAAATATGAAGAATGGTGATGTGTTGGATTTTCCCCAGTATTACTTTAGTGCCTTATTGCAAACAGGTTGCATGTTTTGGAATATATGTATTCTGTACAGGCTTTCTTCTTTTCACTCTGTTATTTAGGTTAGTGTTGTGGAGTAACTACAATGTTGTTGATCCATCCTCAGTTTCTCCTGTCACAGCCATTACACTTTGTAACTGTTTTAAAGTCACCATTGGCCTCATGGTGTAATCCCTGAGCGGTTTCCTTCCTCTCCAGCAGCTGACTTAGGAAGGACGCCTGTATCTTTGTAATGACTGTGTCTATTGATACACCATCCAAAGTGTAAATAATAACTTTACCATGCTCAAAAGGATATGTAATGTCTGCTTCTTTTTTCTTCTTTTATCACCCAATAAGTGCCCTAATTTGTGAGGCATTGGAAAACACCCCTGGTCTTTGTAGTTGAATCTGTGTTTGAAATTCACTGTTTGACTGAGGGACTTTCCAGATGATTGTGTGTGGGGGGGTACATATATGTGGTGTAGTCATTCAAAAATCATATAAACACCATTACTGCACACAGTTAGACTTATTATGTGACTTGTTAGGCACATTTTTACTCCTGAAGTAATTTAGGCTTGCAATAACAAAGGGGTTGAATACTTATTGACTCAAGATATTTCAGCTTTTCATTTATTATTTGTAAAAAAATCTAAAAACATAATTCCACTTTTACATTATAGGGTATTGTGTGTAGATCAGGGACACAACATCTCAATTGAATCCATTTTAAATTCAGGCTGTAACACAACAAAATGTGGAAAAAGTCTATGGATGTGAATACTTTCTGAAGGCACTGTTTACCACTCATAACGGTGAATGCGCTTTGATTACAGCCAACGTGCTTGTCGCTCATCTCTTTACAAGAAGGCAAGAGTGGTAGCTGAGTAACTGTGTGTTATAAATAGTCTGAATTCTTTAGAAAGCTTTATAGGTTTTTGAAGGGTGTAGTAAAGAGAGGTGTCAGAAATTAAACTTCCGCTGGCGCAGCACTGTCTCTGAGGCGAATTTCCTTTCTGAGAAACTGGGCTCGGCAGAGGCTGGTGAGCTCACAGCCAGAGAGCGACGACAACGGATGGAAGGGGACCACATTAGATTCTAGAGCCCACCACACACAGCAGCACATCCAGACGCTTATACATTTGGGGTTGGGTTAAATGCGGAAGACACATTTCAGTTGAATGCTTTGTTGTACAACTGACTAGGAATCCCCCTTTCCCTACATACAAAAGGCTCCTCTGCCTTTCCTTGTCCTCCGATCATACAAACGCTAACTCTCTGAATTTCACCTTGCCAGCAGAAGGTGCTCTGCACCAGTCTCTGTGTCTTAACGCTGCGCCACACTGCAGATTTTGTCTTTTTTTTTGTGTCATTATTTATATTTGTCCTCTTTCCTGGGGGCTGTCATTGACCCTTGCCTTACTGGCAGAGAGGATATCCACCTCTTCACCACCACAGCTGCCTGCATTCTCCACATGCCCTCTTGTCATTGGGCCATCTGTGTGCACTGCGGTGTGGAAACAGTTCAGTAGCTGCTGCTCTCGTCACCTCTATCTGTTTGCGGAGGGGAAAAAGCAGCCAGGCAGTGACACATGCATTACACACTTTTCCATTGTGCTGCTACTACAGAAGGCTCTCGAAGTGTGTCAGCTATTGTCCTCCTGTCTCTCAACCCCCCCCCTCCAGGCCAGTGTCAGTGCAGTCTTTTCCCCACCTCCCTTCACCGTACATGCACACAGAAGAAGTGGATCAGTCATTGTACTGTGGCTAGAGCTGCATGCTTGGCTTTTAGAATGCTGGACGGTGAGAACGTTGCACACTGCCTCATATTGAAATGATGCCCCCTTCTCCTCCCCCTCCAGTCCTCCAGCTCTCCCTCCAAAGAAGCGCCAGTCGGCGCCCTCCCCCACCCGGGTGGCAGTGGTGGCCCCCATGAGCCACGCCACCAGTGGCTCCAGTCTTCCCATGGGCACCGTCCTCCACAAACAGGTACAGTAGCTTTGTTGCACTGTTAACTTTTTGTTGTACCATTTTGTGTCTTTTCATCAAATGCTCTGGCAGACGTATTGACAAACGCCGCGGCTAATAACGGGTCCGGTCCCGCTCTCTGGTCGGCAGGAGGTGGACGCTTTGCAGCGGCGCTTCTCAGGGGGCAGCCATTCGTACGGGGAGTCACCGCGCCTGTCGCCCTGCAACAGCATGGGCAAGCTGAGCAAGTCGGACGAGCAGCTGTCCTGGACAGTGGACAGTGGACAGTGCTCACGCAACACCAGCTGTGAGACTCTGGGTAAGAGCCTGACACACACGAAACCCATACGCGCACACACGAAACAACAAACGAACACAGGACACACACACAAAGGTTACAGTACATGTTTCAGCACTGGCTTCACAGATGGTTAGAGAGGAGCCACCATGAGCCCATCATGAGAGGGCTGTCTCTTTTGATAAGGTATGTGTGCACCTCGGTCACCACTGGGTCACCACAGGTTGTCTTAATGTGGCTCACAGACCACAACGACAGTGGAAACAAGCTGCTGCGGATGCGTGAACCAAATCGACACATGCAGGCAGGGGCTTCCTGTTCCTGCCGCCTCCAGCAGCACAGAGCGAGGCTAATGAGCTGTGACCACCATCCTGTGAGCAAAGAGACAAGACACAGAGGCTGCATTTCAATAGTCTTTAAGCGGCCTCCTCTCCTTCATCTGCACTGCTCTGAAAACATAGGATAACAGAGGGGAAAGCAATATGGTGGTTGCCCGCTGAGAATTTGCCTAGTTTTAGCCATCCAGAGACGACGAGAGGTGACGCTACTGAGGTGCAGCCTTAAAAAGTCTTAAGCTGTAAAACCATGGCTGTCACATTGTGGAACCGGGGACAAGCAGTGAGGGTTGGGGATACCAACGTTGCCATCCGGTGGCACTTTTCTCAGACGAAGGAGGAGCGAGCCGTGTTGTGCCTTCTCCATTGTGATCAACTGACATGTGCCACGGATCAATTTCACACACGGTGCTCGCACCTCAAAATCTTTCATGAAATAATAACTCTCCCCCCCAAATTAAATAGTTTTTCGCCAATGTCTTAGTTGTGTTCTTGTTGTTTAGAGTGGGGTTTGTAGAGAAAAGTGATTTTTGTGCCGAAGTGACAGTGAGGTTTGTTTTCAGTGCTCTAACCGGTGACTCACCTGTCCCTCCCTGTCTTTTCTCCCCCACCACAGACACCACAGACCACTACGACCCGGACTACGACTTCCTGCACCAGGACCTGTCCAACTTGGAACAGATGCCTCCCCTGCCGGTGGGGGGGTGCCTCAGCCCCCTGCCCGAGTCCCACAGCGAGTCCTCCTCCCCTTCCCCGTGCCCTGGCCCTGGCCCATCACTGGCCCAACCCCACTTCACCCCTGCCTACTCCTCCTCCTCCCCCCAGCCGTCCCTCCAAGGCTCCTCCACGTCCCCCCTCTACTCCCGCATGACTCCCGCATTGCCGCCCCCCGCCCTGCCAGAAAAGAAGCGCCGCAGCGGGGCCAGCTCGGGCCTCTCTGACGGCTCCTACTCTGGCTCCTCCTGGCGCGTCTCCTTCGAGCGTCACCCGTCCCAGTATGACAACCTCATGGAGGACGACATGCCGCCTGTGCCCCCCTTCCCCCTGTTCACGCCTGGCGTCTCGCCCATGACCCTGTGCCACGCCGGCGATGGGTTTGTGTCTGAGTTCAGTGCCAGCGAGACGGCAGATGTCCCCCAGAGTCCACCCCCACTCCCTGAGAAGAAGAGCCGCCACAGTGAGTATCTGACGCCAAGGGGAGGGAGAGAGGACATAGCAAGGGTTACACAAACTCTGCTGATACCAGTTTAGAAACCCAGGGTGTAGCCCCAAGTACACTGGACTAGGTCCCTTAGTTATGTCTGAACAGCACATGCGTGCCTCCTGCTGAAATGGAATGATAAAACCATAGTATTAAACAAAACTTATATTTTCCCTCTCTCTGTAACATATAAGGTGTGGCTGGGTTCAGACTAGGGACCTTATTCGCCTGGTGTGTCTGTCTGATACATGCCCGTAATCCCTGGCAGGTCTGCCATACTTATGTTCCAGTAGGATTTGGTTGTTCCACCTTGCTCTCAACCCTCTGTCTGCTGCTCGCTAGACCATCACAATGGGTCAGCCATGTTGGACAGGACATGCTACTGCTGTTCGCCAGACCATCACAATGGGTCAGCCATGTTGAACAGGACATGCAGCGGAATAGAGATCAGTTGGGAGTTCTATGCTCTTCATGTTTGTGCTGCAGGCTGGCCCTCTGGCTCTGTCCACATCTGAGGCTCCTGACACACACACACACACACACACACACACACATACACACAGGCCTGGAGGGAAACACTGATGTCAGCCCTGTGAGCTCAAATGTAATAATACATTTGTTGATGGATTGTGTCGGTGAGTAGAGGAGTGGACTCTCCCGGCTGTGCAGAAAATGAGCATGTGCTGATTGACCCTCTCAGCGGAGGTGTTGAGGGGTGGCCATTATGATAATCAGCCCAATCCCCATATGGAGCATCACTATAATGAGCTTACAGCCAGGACCAGCATCATTGTGCTGCACTTGTGCCTCCCCTGTTTATTTAGATTTCCAACAGCTGAGCACTATTCTAATAACTAAATGGTCAGGGTTTCTGCTAGGGCTAATCCCATTTAGTCGACTGGTCGATTGTTTGGTCGATACGCTGTTGGTCGACCGAGATATCTTTAGTTGGGCAGTTGCAATTTATTAAAATGTTTTCATGGTGCACAAGACACCAGTCTGATTCGTGCCTGTCTCAGTGGATTAATCCATTGCGGCAGCCACTGGAATGGCACAGTTCATCATTCTTCAGACCTGATACTGTATATGGTTATATTATGTAAAAAATAATGGTGCAACACTAATAAATCTAATATTTTATAACAAATGGGCTTTCTCCCGCGTTGGATACGGTCGCTGTCCGTGGTTCTGAAACATAATCTTCAGTGCGCTGTAGAATTGACGCCTTTCCCTATGTTGCTGTGTGCATAATAGACAAGTTAACCAGCATATTGGGATTGAGAACAATGTGGCGGAGGCAGTAGCAGCAGAGACGAGGAAACGGCCCTTGCCTAATTGTCTAAGAAAATTGAGGAGAGAGGAAACCCCAACTTAATTAGGTCTATAATCAATAGCCTGACTGTTAAATGTGCCTGGCTTTATAAATCATCCATATACAGTGCCTTCGGGAAAGTATTCAGACCCCTTGACTTTTTCCACAATGTTACGTTACAGACGTATTCTAAAATTGATTAAATTTGTTTTTTCCCTCATCTATTTACAGACGGGGCGGCAGGGTAGCCTAGTGGTTAGAGCGTTGGACTAGTAACCGAAAGGTTACTAGTCCAACGTTCAAATCCCCGAGCTGTCTGTCGTTCTGCCCCTGAACAGGCAGTTAACCCACTGTTCCTAGGCCGTCATTTAAAATAAGAATTTGTTCTTAACTGACTTGACTAGTAAAATAAAGGTAAAATAAATAAACAATACTCCATAATGACAAAGCAAAAACAGGTTTTTAGAAATTGTTGCTAATTTATTTTAAAAAAAAATGAAATATAAAATGTACATAAGTATTCTGACCCTTTACTCAGTACTTTGGCAGTGATTACAGCATCGATTCGGTATGACACTACAAGCTTGGCACCCCTGTATTTGGGGAGTGTATCCCATTCTTCTCTGCAGATCCTCTCAAGCTCTGTCAGGTTGGATGGGGAGTGTTGCTGCACGGCTATTTTCAGGTTTCTCCAGAGATGTCTGGGCTCTGGCTGGGACACTCAAGGACGTTCAGAGACTAGTCCTGAATCCACTCCTGCATTGTCTTGGCTGTGTGCTTAGGGTTGTTGTCCTGTTGGAACGTGAACCTTCGCCCCAGTCTGAGGTCCTTAGCGCTCTGGAGCAGGTTTTCACCAAGGATCTCTCTGTACTTTGCTCTGTTAATCTTTCCCTCGATATCTGGAGCTCCTGTAGTTTCCACAACTAAGTCAAATGTCTTCCTCAGATCTGACTTCCTCTTTCCCTCCTGAGCAACCAGTAAACATTCGCCCATTTCAAGTTTCTTTTGACGTCCTCCGCATCCATTTTGCTGTCAGGTGCAATTAACATGTGCTGTGGTGCCTTTTCAGTAGGCAGGTGAGCGAGACAACATGTGCCAGTCACACAGGCCCTTGCTGTCATTTGATTTTTACACAGTGTGACCAACGTGGTCTTTCTTGGGTAATTTTTTGGTGTCTTAATTATTTAATCAAACGGTGTGCTTAAAGCATCAGTGCATATGTAGTTGATTTTATTCAAACACATAGGGTTTGTCTGTCCGTGTATGGAAAAAGAATGTGTGTGTGCTCATCTCGCCCCCACAGTACTGAAGTACATGCAGTTTGTGGAGGACTACTCAGAACCCCAGCCCTCACTGTTCTACCAGACACCGCAGAGCGAGAGCATCTACGAGCAACGCAACAAGCGCTTCCAGGAAGTCTACAGCTTCAACGACTCGTATAGCAGCAATGACTCTGTTCACGAGCCCCTCCCACCCCCGGCACTGCCACCCAAACAGAGGCAGCTGGTGAGCTACAGCCCAACAGCTCACACACTGAAGCCACACCGAGGTCTCACACCCACCAGTAGCACAGTGTACAGTACACCAGTCCACCCACACACTCTGTACATGCACATCCATCGCTTACTATGCCTTTTGGCCCAATCATATACAGTTAAAGTAACTCATTTTCTCATGACATATTGTTCCAAGTCTGTAAGATTGAGTGGCGAGTGAGTCCATAATGTTTTATCCCATGCATATATAATGGAGGAAGAAAAGCAGGGTGAATTGAAAGGCCTGAACATCCAAATGACAAGCGATGCTGCAGAGCCCTTGGTAGTGGTAGCACATCTCCCAACACTACTTCTATACATAAAAATCAATTGAAATGCTTTTTCAGCATCAGATTTACAATCAGTTCTATGGTAGAATTGAAATTGCTACGATTTCTGTCACAGGAAAAAAAAAAAGTGGTTGATGGCATAAGACGATTGGCCTTTTGTACAGACTAGTTCAACACCCTCCATGACATCCCATCTTCCATCCCACCACAATGCTTGCCTTTTTGATTTCATCATTTTTGCTATTGTTGTGATTGTTTGAGACCTCTGCCAGGCTGTAGTAGTTCACTTCCTGTGTTCCATTTAATGCCATTATCTCTGTACCAGACATTCATGGTTTGAAGTAGTTGATATACATGAGGAAATACGCGCTCGAGGTTTATCCACGATTTACAAATATATTTTTTTACACACTGTATCTAAAGCAGGTCAAAATGTGAGAAACGTTTCCTGCACGTTTTCCCCCTGTTGTTTGGTCTTGGGGATTACTGCATCCGAGTACATGTCGGGTATAGATTAAGCCTAGTCACATCACAGAATTCTCTCTGGAGCAGGGAAAGAAAACAAGGATTGGTTTGAAGCTATGGATGTAGGGAGGGTGAGGAAAGGGTGTTTGTGTTTCATGTCATCCAAAAGTTCTTTCTGGGCTGGCTGTTAAGTCATGTCCACTGGGTGTACTTTCTGATTGCCGGAATGAATAGACTTCTCCCCTGAGCAGGAAGTCCACCTACTTCAGGTCCAAAGCTGAGAAAGTAGCTAGTTATGTAGGTTTAGGCCAGTCACCTGCTTTGCACAGTATGTAGGCATAGCTTGAACTGCAACAGTAATTTGTTCGTAAATTATATACAGAAATATATAGGATATGGAATCCAAGCTAAAGTATTTAAATTGCTGTCGAATACCCAGCCGAGTGAAAATTGCGTGGTCGATGAATCTCATTCAGGCCTAGCTCTGTCTGGTAAAGCATGTGGTGTTTCTCACTGTCAGCTACATGTGGTCTCGGGTCTGAAATGTCCATTCCCTCCCTACTCACTGCAATTGTCATGTATGAGATGGAGAACGTTCCTACGTTTTCCCTTTTTGCCATGACATTGTGTTCAGATTTGCATTTGATTTACTGTCCAATCTCTTCAGTTTTTGTTGTTGTTGCCTATTTCCCATTGCGCTCATCAAAATCTCATTCCCTTTTTCTTTCTGGAAAGCCCACTCTCCATCAGAGCGATTCATAATACTGAGGTAACCGTAGAATATTAGAGAACACTTAGGACTAGTGTGTTTCTACTTTAACGCTTTGTCTGCTGTAACATTATTTGAGTCCATCAAGCCTCTACTTTCCTCCTGCTTCTATTGTGCGCTTAACTATCTGCGTAGACCTGCGTCTTCTTCCGCTAACTAACATCTCCCACTGCACTTTATCTCTGCTCCTCTCTCTCTCTACTTTCTTCCCCCACGACCCCCCTCCCTTCCAGGCCTCCCACTCTGCCTCTTCCTCGTCCTCATCCTCTCTCTCCTGCCACCTCCAGCAGTCGCAGGCTGCGGTGGTGGAGGAGGTGGGGTCTGCGCTCAGCATGTCCGTCTCTAACTCCTTCCTGAGCCGCCAGGCCTCCCTGACCACCCCCATGGTGAGTGACACTCAATGGGCCTGTGCCTGTCTGTCTCTCTATATCTGCTTCTCTGCTCACTCTCTACAGCAGACTTGACTTCAAATTGTATTTTTCTTTCTATAACGTTCTATATTTGTAACTTTATTTAACCAGGCAAATCAGGGCTAAAGTGCGGTGCTAAATAAAAAAGAAAGTTCCATTGAGCCTGTCTAGTGTAGAGATGGGACTATCTCTCTACATGATCTGGCTCTGTGCTGCCTGGAGAGCCAGGTGGGCGTTTTGCAGGTTGTGGTGCGCTCCACTCGTCCCACGGCACCAGGCAACCTGGATCGAGTGCAGGAAAAACCAATACCAGTTGAACCCTGGTCTGCTCCGGCTTCAGACTCTGCTTCTGCTCTAGAACTAATAATCCTACAAGTTGTATTTTAATTAGCCGTTGTACACGACGTGTTCGGCTACTAATAAGGGAGTATCTTGGGAAATAAATACGCACACACTGACAAACCGACTTTCATTCTTCACTCTCTGCCAGACCTCTCAATGTTTACACAGTCCAAATGACATTCTCTATCACAGAGAGAGGATGCACTTAACATGGGTTTTTTCATCCAGTGTTTGTGAAATGTGGCGCATACAGATCAAAGATGTTTCAGACCAGTATGGATATTACAGTTATTTTAATCAACTAATGTCATTTATTTCAAAACTGGCTCTTGAACCCCATCCATGATTATTAAGTGTACAAGCCTATCAAATTGCATGTTCACTATTATTTTCTGTCTAATGATTTAGTTTTAGAGCAATGATGAGGATTATTGACTTGTTCTTGCTGAAGAACGGTTTATCCTTGTTGCACCATTTTGGTTGCAATTAAACCCATACGCATGGGATATTCAACAGATCTGAGTTACAACAAGCACATTTTGTGAATACTGAGTTGGAATAGGAATTCTAGCCACTGACTAACCAGTCATATACACAATATAGCCTACAGGCGTATTGTTTTCTAATGGCAAGAATGCCAATGCTACTTTCTTCAATCATTTTTTTTCTCATTTTTACTCTTTAACCTTTTATACATCTCTCGAGTAGGTTTGAACTTAATCTCTCTTTCTCTTTCCCTCTTTTCTCGCCCTCGCTCACTCAGCATAAGACAATTCTCCGGTCCTATTCTCAGGACTTTGCGCCTCTCTGCCAGTCTTCCATTCCATATCTCCTCTCATCTGTCTCTTCCCACTCTCCCATTGTCCACCAATCGCAGAGCATGGACCTAGCTGCCCCGGGCACTGGCAGCCCTGACCCTGTGCTGGTGGCCAACGGCTCACTGGACAGCTCTGGTGGCTCTCTTGCAGTCTGCCTTCCCACTGACTCTTCTTTCTCTGACACTCGTCAAACCTCTTTGGTGAGCCCTAGCTGTGTGTTGTGACAAGTGTTTGACAATGGGATTGTCTATGAAGCGTTCGATTGGGGGGGGAGCAGATCGAGTAGGTTCTAAACATTGTTTCAATGTCAGGAACGTGATGTTCTCATCCTTGAAAATAGGCCAAGCTTTAAGTAAAAAAAAACAGGCTGTAGCCTATGTATGCTGTGGTGATTGGAACAATTTGTTCTTAGTGGTTCCACTTGACATGATATAGCTACTTGTTTGTTTTGTCCGGCTTACTGCGAGCAGCTTTCGCATTTGCAGTATACTTTTTCTTTTTTTTACACATTGGCTTTTTCCTAGCATCTGTCATTCTCTTTGCTGTCCTCCTTTTTCCTCCGTAGAGTGAAAGCGCTAATGAGGAAGTCGGGGAGGGAGAGTACGTCAATCTGTACTCATCCAGCCAAGCCAAAGGAGACGGGCCGCTCTCCCGCCGAGTAAGTAGCGTAGCCTTAGCAGAGAGGCGGCATGAGAAAAAGAAGAAAGCGGAGAGAGCGGGGTGCTTTCACAAACACAGTGCACCGTGACTGACGACGGACCTCACAATCTAACCCCATTTGAACTCGACCTGACTTCTCAGGGTTCCCCGTCTCTTCGACCGCTTGGCATGCCCTGCTTCACTGACTGCCTGTACATTACCATGGGATGTCCTCATTTTCCAAACCCCCCCTACCACTGGACTGTCCCCATTTCCTACTATAAGATCAAAGGACACCCAAGTCACCTCCTGTCATTGTCTGAATGAGGGTTTGTCTCCAAGTCACAGTGAGACATTTTATCACGTTCACGTACTTGACATTTGGCCGTTAAAGCCACCGGTGGTTGTCCCCGACCGTTGGGTCAGGTCCAGATCGTAGTAACTCATTTCAACTGGAAGCATTAATGGCTTTGTGTTTAGTCCCTGTACTTAACATCTTCCATCAGGCCTTTTATCAGGGATGGTATAATCCAATAAAATGACTAATCACCCTTATTTCTTAAGTCATTCTCACTCAAAGTTCTTCCCACATAAAAAAAAATACTGGCCTCTTAGAGCATCTCCTTTTGGGGTGGAGATGGGTGTACATACAGGGCCTTCAGAAAGTATTCACACCCCTTGACTTTTTCCAAATTTTGTTGTGTTACAGCCTGAATTTAAAATTGATTAAATTCTGATTTTGTCTCTGGCCTACACACAATTCCCCATAATGTCAGAGTGGAATCATGTTTTTTCCAAATGTTTACAAAGTCATAAAAAAAAAAAAAGCTGAAATGTCTTGAGTCAATAAGTATTCAACCCCTTATTGTTATGGCATGACTAAATACATGTTCTTAACAAGTCACATAATACACAACATGCTCGTCGAACATCTCATTCCAAAAATCATGGCCATTAATATGGAGTTGGTCCTCCCTTTGCTGCTATAACAGCCTCCACTCTTCTGGGAAGGCATTCCACTAGATGTCGAAACATTGCTGCGGAGGCTTGCTTCCATTCAGCCACGAGCATTAGTGAGGTCGGGCACTGATATTTGCCGATAAGGCCTGGCTCGCAGTCTGTGTTACAATTCATCCCAAAGGTGTTTGATGGGGTTGAGGTCAGGACTTTTTGCAGGCCAGTCAAGTTCCACACCGATCTCAACCAACCATTTCTGTATGGACCTCTGTGCACGGGGGAATTATCATGCTGAAACAGGAAAGGGCCTTCCCCAAACTGTTGCCACAAAGTTGGAAGCACAGAATTGTCTAGAATGTCACTGTATGCTGTAGCGTTAAGATTTCCCTTCACTGGAACTAAGGGGCCTAGCATGAGCCATGAAAAACAGCCCCAGACCGTCAAACTCTTCCACCAAACTTTACAGTCGGCACTATGCATTCGGGCTGCCAGCATTCTCCTGGCATCCGCCAAATCCAGATTCGTCCGTCGGACTGCCAGATGGTGAAGCGTGATTCATCCCTCCAGAGAACGGATTTCCACTGCTCCAGAGTCCAATGGCGGCGAGCTTTACACCACTCCAGCTGACGCTTGACATTATGCATGGTGATTTTAGGCTTGTGTACTGCTGCTCGGCCATGGAAACCCATTTCTTGAAGCTCCCAACTAACAGTTCTTGTGCTGAAGTTGCTTCCAGAGGCAGTTTGGAGCTCGGTAGTGAGTGTTGCGGGCTTCAGCACTCAGAGGTCCCGTTCTGTGAGCTTGTGTGGCCTACCATTTTGCAGCTGAGCTGTTGTTGACGTTTCCACTTTACAATAACAGCACTTACAGTTGACCGGGGCAGCTCTAGCTCTCAGCTCCAGCAAGGCAGAATGAACTTTGTTGTACAGGTGGCATCCTATCACTGAGCTCTTCAGTAAGGCCATTCTACTGCAATTATTTGTCTATGGAGATTCCATGGCTGTGTGCTGGATAATGAACCCCTGTCAGAAATGAGTTTGGCTGAATTAGCCGAATACACTAATTTGAGGGGTGACCACATACTTTTGTATATATAGTGTACGTTGCATGGACTCACTGTGTCCAATAATAGTGTTTAACATGATTTTGAATCTCTGTACCCCACACACAATCTGTAATGCCCCTCAGTCGAGCAGTGAATTTCAAACACAGATTCAAGCACAAAGACCAGGGAGGTTTTCCAATTCCTCGCAAAGAAGGGCGGGCACCTATTGTTAGAGGGGTGAAACAACAAAACAAAAACGTATATTGAATATCTGTTTTATCATGGTGAAGTTACACTTTGGATGGGGTATCAATAGACCGTCACTCCAAAGATACAGGAGTCCTTCCTAACTCAGTTGCCAGAGAGGAAGGAAACCGCTCAGGGATTTCACCATGAGGCCAATGGTGACTTTAAAACAGTTAGAGTTTAATGGCTGTGATAGGAGAACTGAGGATAGATCAACAACATTGTAGTTACACCACAATACTAACCTAATTGACAGAGTGAACAGAAGGAAGCCTGTACAGAATAAAAAATATTCCAAAACATGCATCCTGTTTACAACAAGACACTAAAGTAATACTGCAAACAATGTGGACAAGTAGATAACTTTTTGTCCTGAATACAAAGTGTTATGTTTAGGGCAAATCCAATACAACACATTACTGAGTACCGCTCTCCATATTTTAAAGTATAGAGGTGGCTGCATCATGTTATGGGTATGCTTGTAATTGTTAAGGACTGGGGAGTTTTTCAGGATAAAAAGAAACGGAATGGAGCTATTCTAACGTATTGACTCGGGGTGGAATACTTATCTAACAAAGATATATTAGTGTTTTTATTTTTCATAAATTCTAACATTTGTAAAAAATAAATAAAAAATCCTCCACTTTGACATTACAGAGTATTTTGTGTAGATCGTTGACAAACAAATGCAATTTAAATCTATTTTAATCCCACTTTGTAACACAACAAAATTTGGAAAAGGTCTAGGCCTGTGAATGCTTTCTGAAGGCACTGTATAGAGCTGTATGGGGGTGTCATAATACCCATAAAACCTAGCAGTCAAACTAGGAAATGGTTCCAATTGTTTTTCCACCATTCATTTTTCCCATAGGGAATTTAAGAAACACTTAAAATAAGGGCTGTGTTTCGTGTAGGCTTACCCTGGCGTGACGTTCTGATAACCATGTCAATCTCTCTTAGCATTTCATTTTGGGGGGTAAATACAAGTGAATATATTGATAAAAGTCACCTTGTCCTAGAGACATTTACACAGTTATCAAAACGTCATGCCAGGGTAAGCCTACAGTACACAAAACATATATTTTAAGTGTTTCTAAAATCCCCTATCGGAAAAATAGAAGGTGTAAAATGATTTGAATCATTTCCCTGTTTGTCCGCTAGGTCATACTGTGGTACTCTCTGACCTGTATATTTACTGTTACACTTTGCACTAGAGAAGTAAGGCTGGAGTTATGCATGTATGCATACAGCGTTTGATAATGATAGTGTGTGTGAACTACCATTTCCTGTTTTACTCAATCCCTGACTGAACAACTCACTGAAAACTAAGTTCCTTAAACAACGTAACGTGCGATCACATCTACCTTAACTAAGAAAGCATTTTCACCTTTTAACATGACCTCAGGGTCATGATCATTAGGCACCAAACAGAAGAACATGTACTGAAACAGGGATAGAAATGTCCAATGAGAATCTCACATTTTAGTTTTCCACTTCAAAACATTTCCAAATGTTTTCCATTGCATGCCCTAATGAACATGAACTCAGGCTGCTGGATTTGGTGCGAGACCTGTCCCTGTCCTAACTACGTTGTGTCGTTGTCAGGACTCATCCACCATAGATGACTCACTGGAGGACACTGCATCAGAGAACCCACTGTGCAAGGACAAGTGCAATGACAGGTAAGTGCCCATGCCATGACGGACTGTCCCTTCTGTTAGTTCATCATTCTCCATTGTTCCTACTCTCAATTCAACAATTTAACAAGTGAACCTATAATGATTTTGATATTGCATCTTAAATCACCCTCCACCCCTCCCCCTTTTCGTTATAATCTTTTTTCTCTCTCTCAGCCGAAGGCAAAAGTCCTCAGAAGAAGGGCCGAGTAGCGAAGAGACGGATGAGCTTTCCCTCATCGATCACATGGAGATCATGTCCCGGATAACACTAAAGCAGGAGGTAAACGTGCTTCTTAGTTTCTACTATTGAGGGTCAGTCGATTTTACCTCGGCTCTTTCAGCTCAATCTGTTTAATCACAGCGAAGGCCTCTTTCTATGAGATAGTTCATAGGAATCTACAAGAAGGATACTCATAATACTAAATAAGCCTCCACCCCAAAGCTGCTTACAGAGAGCCTGTCCTCTGCTACCCCATGCCTCTGTAACTCAATGTTGCAATCTCACAGTAGATGATAAGTATGTGATTATCGGCGAAAAGCTAGAGTTGGCATGGCAAGGTCAGACCAGCTTTAGTAGCGCATATCTCCTTCTAGATAACCCTCTCACGGCTAACAAGTCTGTCTTTTCAAAACATATTTTTCTATATTGTCGGTACGGTTTAATCAGGATAGTCGCTCATAGGGCTACACTGGGACTCATCACGAAGTCGACGCTTAGGCTAATCCTCTCTCCCCGTACAACTTTTCATCTGTCCGTGTGATACCAGAGCGACGACGGTCCAGATGTCCGAGCCGGATCGGGGGATATTTTATTAGTCCACGCCACAGAAACAGACCGCAAAGGTATGTATGACCTCCGTAGCATGCACGCACAAACACACACACACACATCCCCCAGAGGAGACTATGGCATGTGGTCTGTGTCCGCTCAGTAAGGCGGGTCTCTCCCCACCCTCCTACTTCTATACCTCATTCTTACTGGAATCAACAGGACTGTATGTCATGCTTCTGTATGCCAATGTTTTGCATATAAAACCAAGTAGGTTTTTGATGTTTTCATGTTTATTTTGTGATGACCTACCGAAGTTGAGTGTGTTACTGTCAATAATACAGCTTTTTTCATAATAGACCCAGACTTTCCTTCCCTCAGATGGAGCTCTTGACAAACGAGAGGATATTTAGTGATCTCCTGTGGGGTCTTCTTTTCCAGATCTTGTCTTATACTGTGAGGCATTCCTGACAACGTACAGAACATTTATAACCCCCGAGGACCTCATCAAAAAGCTGCACTACAGATATCCTTTCCATGCTTCACATCTCGCATGTAGTCCAAGGGCCACCCACCAAAAAAGTATTCAGAAAAAGTATTCTGTGACCCAGGAAACTAAACCGCCAAGTTTCAACGTCATTACGTAGATCATTTTATGAATATGAACACTGTGTGGGTTAAAACTTGTAAAAGTTGCACATTAATTAAATGTTTTTTTTTTAAAAAGGTACAGTTTCGAAATCATAGCACATTTTGGGTAATTTCACCTAGTTGAGGTTGCCATGTTACAGTTGTTACACATGTTCCGTTGTCCATGCTTGCAGAAAGCAACTTATGTACCGGACCGGAGAAATCCCGAAATAATACGAGATAAGAAGCTGTTCAAAGGTGCTAAATAGATTTTTCTCAGATGCCAGAACAACGCTTTATGTAGCTGTCAGGACCTTGAATGTTTTGAGAGCTGTGTTACCTAGCAAACGTTGAGCGGTCTTTAGTTTAGCTAGCAGTCAAAAGCAATGATGGCCCTTGTATGCTAAATACAGCTGCTAAAACATCTTATATTAACGAAGAACCACTGTACATGCTTAAAACATATTTCAGGGTTCACCTGGGTCAGTGAAGAATCGGTAATGTGTTGCTTGACCTTATGCAAGGATGAACACACAAATGAATGCACAACTTTGCCAAGTTTTGAACCACAGCGTTCATATTCATAACATTATCTACGTAGAGAAGAAACAGATTTTTGGTGGGTTGCCCTTGATTAATGTGGACAGAAATAGCTTCCTCCAACAAAGCCTGCTTGGTTGAGACAATAAGGAATGGGAAGCAAAATCCATACGATAGACATAAACACTCTGAATACTGTAAGATTGGAGCCTGTTTGTTTCGCTTAACCCCTCCGCACATACACCAGATTTAGTCACAGCCCAGACACCTTCAAGAAGAGAGTCAGCAAAAACACCTTCTTTGTTCTGGTCCGAGTGGTGGACGAGCTGTGGTGAGTTCCCTAGGCTGTCATTTGACTAGAAAATTGTCTTATCAAAAACCTACAATCTGCAAAGACCATTTTTCATGTCCTACAATGTCAGTGCAGACTCAAATGATTCTTATTCACATTTCCTTTTGCCAATGGGGAAGGGATTAACTGGTCATGATTCATTTTCAATTAAACGCCTCGTCTTTTTCCTGTCTTTTTTCTCCTTCGCCACCACTCTCATATCCCTCTCATCCCTCCATTCCCTCGGCTTTGGAACTGTGTGTGTGTGTGTGTGTGTCAGTCTGGTGGAGATGACAGAGGACATCCTGAAGCAGCTGATGGACCTGGTGTTCAGGCTGGTGTGTAACGGTGAGCTGAGCCTGGCCCGCGTGCTCCGCAAGAACATCCTGGACAAGGTGGAGCAGAGGAAGTTGCTGCGCTACACCAACTCCCTTAAACCACTGGCCGCGCGAGGTGTCGCTGCCAGGTAGGCCCACCCACCCACCCACACACAATTAGTGAACGAGAATACTGTGACAGCTAAAACCTTGCACTTCGTATTGTTTCAGAGAAAGTTACCATTTGCAAATGCATTTAGAAATGTTCAGCTCCATATTTTTTTTTCCGTCCCCCCCCCCGTGTACAACTTTAGACCGGGGACCCTGCATGATTTCCGCAGTCATGAGATTGCTGACCAGCTAACTCTCCTGGACGCGGAGCTCTTCTACAAAATTGAGGTAATGCGTCCAAGCATGTCCTTCTCCTGCATATGTTGCCCCTCTACAAAGTCCTTATTCGTGTGACTCTGTCTCCCTCTGCACAGATCCCCGAGGTGTTGCTTTGGGCTAAGGAGCAGAACGAGGAAAAGAGTCCCAACCTCACACAATTCACTGAGCACTTTAACAACATGTCCTACTGGTAAGCCTGAGCCCCACATCTTCACTTAGTCGCCACAGTGCTTCTCTTCGTCGCTGCAGAGCTGCACTGCCCTCTCCGAGAGGAAAGCAGCCAGGTCTGGAGAACGGGATGACTAACTGATGCATCTCTCCTCCTCCGCGTCTCCCTCAGGGTACGCTCCATAATCATTCTGCAGGAGAAAGCCCAGGACCGAGAAAAGCTCCTCCTTAAATTCATCAAAATAATGAAGGTATGCCTGTTTCAAATGTGGATACTTAAGAATGGGCAAACAGTGGTATTGGGAGGGTTTGTTGAAAAAGCAACAAATTCTCAAGTGCATTTTAAGATGGTTTCCCTTCACTGTCTTGCAGCACTTACGGAAGCTAAATAATTTCAACTCGTATTTGGCAATATTATCTGCCTTGGATTCGGCTCCCATCCGAAGACTGGAATGGCAGAAAACAACCTCAGAGGTGAGTTGGACTGTGTTGTCTAATAGATGTCCAAAGATTGCTCTGGAACATTGGTTTATTGTTCATCTCTCCTTTGCAGCACTTACTCTAGGATGACATCTCTGCATGTGTTGTGTTTGAGGTTAACATGGATGGCTGTCACTGTTCTGTTCTGTTTACAGGGCCTAGAGGAATACTGCACGTTAATAGACAGTTCCTCGTCGTTCCGGGCATACCGAGCGGCATTGGCAGACGTGGAGCCCCCATGTATACCATATCTGTAAGTCGAACTGCTGGGTTGCAAGGTGTATGCACTTTGTTGTCACAAGTGACACAAATGTATTTGCATGTCTCCAATATGTATTGCTTGCTGTGTATTTCTCGTCTTTATTGTACTGACTGTTTCTTGTTTTGTTTTTTTTTCCACACGACACGTAGGGGACTTATCCTCCAGGACTTAACCTTTGTCCATCTGGGCAACCCTGACCTCATCAATGGGAAGGTCAACTTCTCAAAGCGCTGGCAGCAGTTCAATATCCTGGACAGCATGAGGCGCTTCCAGCAAGTGTACGTATATAGTGGCCAACAGATCTGGGAGAACTATATTTTTAACTATTCCTTGTGGAAAGTAACTATTTTTCCAGGGGAACAAATATTTACTTTGGAGGTGACTACAACTCTTTGAATACAGATCCCCCAAAAGTACTACATTTTTAAAACTATTTGCATAACAGATCTCAGGAAGTGACTACTTTTCTGAAACTGTTGGATTGGCTGCGTTCAACTAATGACAGCGCTGTATCTTTAACTTCATGTTAAAGAAATAAATATAAATAATAGAGGACATAATCTCTTATACTATTGCAGTTTATCTGAAAGTCGTATTTGAACTACACAATACATTTTCTGAATGTCCATTCTCCTGAATGTCCATTGCCCAATGTGTACATAATCAAGTCAAACCAATTAACCTATTATATTTTGTACAGATAAGTATAAATAAGTTGTGACGCTCAACTACTGCATAACTCTTTCGACGTGCCACTGAAAAGATTGAAAGCAGCAATTAATTGTATAATTAAAATCCATTTGCAAACAGCAAGTTGGATGCTTAGCAAAAAAAAGTTTGAACCTTTTTGTCCATCTGAGGGTAAAAGTTCTTGTTTCAAACACACACACACTATACCATCTTTAAAGGGATTTTCCATCTACCTTGACTGTAGTTGATTCAAGAAGGCAGTTTATAGGATATTTCCTTTCGACACTTAATAACCATATTTTGTTACAGTTCGCATTCTCAGTAACACTTAACATTAACCTGTTCTTGTTCCTGTGTAATAAAACTGCAATGACTTTAGGGGCAACATTTTATTAGCATGTTACATGATACTTTGGTAATTGCGTTTTCATTGCATAGCAATGAGCTGAGTTTTTGTTTCTTCTGTACACAGGAAAAGTAACTGTTCCTTTTTCCACTTATTCCACTCCATTATTATGCAATTATAAAGCAATTTCCAAAGTCCTATGTAATAACCACAAAGTTACTACACATGTATTATAACTTGATAACAAGTCCTACTTATGTATCACTCATTATGAAAATATATTTGTGACTAATTTTGAAGCTGCAAAGGTGATCTACTCTAATGTTGAGGTTATTTTAATTCTAGGCTATAGGCTATATTAAGATTCATATCTAAGAGCCCTCAAACCATGTGCTTATGATCATATATTTAGACTAATTCAACTAACTGTTGTAGTTTTTTGTTGTTCATCAAATATTTGGCAGCCATCAAATATATATATATTTTTCTTCAAATTATATATATACAAAATACTTTCAAATATTATTTGGTTTTCTGAGATCTGTATTTATTTGAAAATCAAAGAAAATAGTTGCCTTTTAGTTGAAACTCTATAAACTATATTTGACTACCTAAGTATTTGAAAAGTTGGTATTTTCAAATAAACTACAAAATACAACTATTTTCTGCCCAGGTCTGGTGGCCAATCTGTCCGTCGCTGTCATACAGCTTCATGTTCAACGTACCTTTCTCCCCCCAAAAATGTATTGGAATTTTAGGATATTTTCCTTGGACTTTTCCCACCTTTGCAATGTTTAGATGGTGTTTTCCCTCTCTCCCAGGCATTATGATCTGAAACACAACGACGACATCGTCTCCTTTTTCAATGACTTCAGCGACCACCTGGCAGAGGAGGCTCTGTGGGAGCTGTCTCTAAAGATCAAACCTCGGAACATTACGCGGCGCAAAACAGAGCGCGAAGAGAAGACATAGGAACTTGTCCCGCGGTATTGGACCTTTGGTCATTTTACTAAATCATGGAATTACAAGAGACTACAAACAAGTAGAACTGTGAAGGCAGCTAAAAGACTGGGCCCAAATTTTCTTTTCTTTTTTTTTACTGGACCTCTCAGACTTGGGATTCTATGTTTGGGATTGCACTCAGTCTGTGTGTGAGTAAAGCCAGTGGGAGAGACACTGTGCAGTGTTGGAAGGCTCACAAAAAGATTCCTCATGTTCACCTTTGTCACCAACCTTATCTACCCGATGCCATATTATGGGTATGGTCCAAGCATTACAGGATACGCTAGGGGTTGTCCTCTCACAACCCAAGACATTGTCCTGACTTAAACCTTATCATACTGATGTGGGCCATGGGAAACACTGCCCAATGTCACTCAGTTTAGACTTTTTTTATACGGGACTCCAGACCCTTTTTTTGCTGCCACAAACTGTGACGCTGTGTGGCCTGACATGGCATAGAACTGCTATGGGTGGTGCAGAACTTTGAGAAAAAGACACTCAAATCACCTGGGTCTGCATCTAGACTGGTGGGAAAATATATATTACTGGTGCACATAAGACATCATTTTGTCATTAAAAAACATGTTTTTTCAAGGAACTATTGTATGTATGATACTGTCTGACTGATGCAATGCAGTTTTTGTTTTGTTCTTTAAAAGGATGTGAAAATTATACTTCAGCAATGCGGAGAAGTGATACATGAAGTTCATATACAGTGGGGTCTGGAATTATTGGATCCCTTGATAAAGATGAGCAATGTAGACTGTATAAAATAAACAATACAAATACTGAACTATATTGTATATAAATATATTGTGTATAAATTGTCCCGGTACTTGGTAAAGTTCATGATGCCGTTGACCTTAACAAGGGCTCCAGGACCAGTGGAAGCAAAATAGCCCCATAACATCAAAGATCTACCACCATATTTTACAGTAGGAATGAGTTATTTTCTGCCTATGCAAACCCACCAATGATGTGCATGACCTATTTTCATGTCATCTGACCATAGCAGCGCCTGGAGTTTGCTAAACGGCATTGGCACTTGGATTGGAGCCAGTGCTATGGTCAGATGACACGAAAATAGAGCTCCTTGGGGTTGGCTTTCAAAAGAGCAATGCATATGCAGACAATACCTCATCCCTACTGTAAGATATGGTGGTGTATTTTTAAATGATATGGGGCTATTTTGCTTCCACTAGTCCTGACGCCCTTGTTAAGGTCAACGGCATCAATAACTTTACCAAGTACCAGGACATATTAGCCAAAATCCTGGTTGCCTCTGCCAGAAGGCTGAAACTTTTCCACAAGTGAATCTTCCAGCAAAGCAATAACCCTAAGCACATGTTAAAAATAATCCAAAAAGAAATGGTTAATTGACCACAAAATCAACATTTTGCAGTCTACGGACATGAACCTCATTGAGAACCTGTGGTTTGAATTGAAGAGGACAGTCTATAAGCGCAGATGAAGGACATCAAGGATCTGGAAAGATTCTGTATGGAGGCATGATCTAAGATCCCTCCCAACGTGTTCTCCAATCTCATAAAACAGTTTAGAAAAAGGCTTTGTCGTTATCCTCGCAAGGGGAGGGTTGCTGGAGAATTGAAAATGGGATCCAATACATTTTACCCTTGTTTTATAAATTTTATTTATTTTAAACAATCTCTTTCTCTGAAAAATTGTATTAGTATAAAATAATATTTATTTTTGCATTTTTACAGTCTTTTTTGCAAAGCTTTATCAAGGGATTCAATAATTCCAGACCCCACTGAACTTGCACTTAAAAATCAAATGAACAAAAAAGTGATTTGATGTATGTGTCATGGGAGCTGTACATAGCAGTGAACATTAGAAACATTACAGCAATCAGAAGTGGACCTGGTCGCCATCCCTCTACTGTTTAATCTGGATGGTGAATGAAGGCCTTTTATACAGAACAAAAATATAAACACAACATGTAAAGTGTTGGTTTCATGAGCTGAAATAAAAGATCCCAGAAATTTTCCATATGCACAAAAAGCGTATTTCTCTCAAATTTGGTGCACAAATTTGTTTACATCCCTTTTAGTGAGCATTTCTCCTTTGCCAAGATGATCCATCTACCTGATATGTGGTAAATCAAGAAGCTGACTAAACAACATGATCATTACATAGGTGTACCTTGTGCTAGGGACAATAAAGGCCACTCTAAAATGTTAGTTTTGTCACCATAGATGTCTCAAGATTGAGGGAGCGTGCAATTGGCATGCTGACTGCAGGAATGTCCACCAGAGCTGTTGCCAGAGAATTTAATATTAATTGCTCTACCACAAGCCGCCTCTAACGCCGTTTTAGAGAATTTGGCAGTATGTCCAACCGGACTCACAACCGCAGACCATGTGTAACCACGTCAGCCCAGGACCTCCACATCCAGCTTCTTCACCTGCGGGATCGTCTGAGACCAACCAGTGAGCAGCTGATGAAACTGTGGGTTTGCACAACCATAATCCGTCTCAGGGAAGCTCATCTGCGTGCTCGTCATCCTCACCAGGGTCTTGACCTGACTGCAGTTTGGCGTCATAACCAACTTCAGTGGACAAATGCTCACCTTCAATGGCCACTAGCAAGCAGGAGAAGTGTGCTCTTCACGGATGCATCCCGTTTTCAACTGTACTGGGCAGATGGCGTTGTGTGGGCGAGCGGTTTGCTGATGTCAACATTGTGAACAGAGTGCCCCATGGTGGGGTTATGGTATGGGCAGGTATGAGCTACGGACAATGAACACAATTGCATTTTATCGATGGCAATTTCAATGCACAGAGATACCGTGACGAGATCCTGAGGCTCATTGTCGTGCCATTCATCCGCCGCCATCACCTCATGTTTCAACATAATGCACGGCCCCATGTCGCAAGGATCTGTACACAATTCCTAGAAGCTGAAAATGTCCCAGTTCTTCCATGGCCTGCATACTCATTAGATATGTCACCCATTGAGCATGTTTGGGATGCTCTGGATAAGTGAATGACAGCATTTTCCAGTTCCCGCCAATATCCAGTAATTCTGCACAGCCATTGAGTGGGACAACATTCCACAGGCCACAAGCAACAGCCTGATCAACTCTATGCAAAGGAGATGTGTCGCGCTGCACACCAGGTATTGACTGGTTTTCTGATCAACGCCCTTACCTTTTTTGTTAAGGTATCTGAGACCAACAGATGCATATCTGTATTCCCAGTCGTGAAATCCATAGATTATTGCCTACTGTCTGCTTTCCTTATTTGAACTGTAACTCAGTAAAATCTTTGAAATTGTTTCATGTTGCGTTTTAAAAAAAAATCTGTGTATATCGCAAGTACAATATGGCACATTAGCACCATTATCCCTTGACATAATCAACCCTACCAGACCACACAGATCCCTGTGGAAATATATAAAACCTGCAGTATTTCTGCATGTTCTGTTGGCATTATTTCTTCTCCCCGCCAGTGTCATACCATGCAGTCTGCACTTGCATGTTATCAAGTAAGCATAGAATGAATGGAGGGTCAATGGAGGTTTTCCTTATGAATAAAACATACAGTCCCAGTCAAAAGTTTGGACACACCTTCTCATTCAAGGGTTTTTCTTTATTTTACTATTTTCTACATTGTAGAATAATAGTTAAGATGTCAAAACTATGAAATAGCACACATGGAATCATCTAGTAACCAACAAAAGTGTTAAACAAATCAAAATATATATTTGAGATTCTTCAAAGCATGGCTACCACAGCATTCTGCAGGGATACGCCATCCCATCTGGTTTGCTCATATTGGGACTATCATTTTGTTTTTCAACAGGACATTGACCCAACACACCTCCAGGCTGTGTCAGGGCTATTTGACCAAGAAGGAGAGAACTGATGGACTGTCGTTTCTCTTAGCTTTTTTGACCTGTTCTTGCCATAATATGGACTTGGTATTTTACCAAATAGGGCTATCTTACCTTGTCACAACACAACTGATTGGCTCAAACGCATTAAGAAGGAAATAAATTCCACAAATTAACTTTCTTTTAACAAGGCACACCTGTTAATTGAAATGCATTCCAGGTGACTACCTCATGAAGCTGATTGAGGGAATGCCAATGGTGTGCAAAGCTGTCATCAAGGCATAGGGTAGCTACTTTGAAGAATCTCAAATATAAAATATATTTTGATTTGTTTAACACTTTTTTTGTTACTGCATAACACATATGGAATTATTTCATAGTTTTGATGATGTCTTAACTATTATTCTACAATGTAGAAAATATTAAAAATAAAGAAAAACCCTGGAATGAGTAGGTGTGTCCAAACATTTGACTGGTTCTATATTTCTCATCAGGCCTTAAATATGACAGTCAGAAGCTTAGTCGGAACAACAGGGAAAAAATCAGTTCTGCTACATTGGATAATTTTCTCCTAACTTCATTGAAGTGAGCTTTTTGAGTCTTGAATTGATTGCACCCTCTAGTGCTGGCAGTAGCGTTAGAGATTCGGGGTGTCAAATATTGTTGCTATTTTCACAACGGGAATTATGGGTGCAGTAGCTGGCGGTGGCGCGAAAGGGCTGGGTTTCGATGAATAAACAAGTTGTGGGTTTGTCGAGGCTTGGCCAATCAGAATGTGCTCCATGGCTAAATATGTTGTTGCTTCAAGTTGTGTATTTACGATATTTTATGTATTGTGTTGTCATCAACTTCAATTTGAATGTTATTCAGTTTATGGCCTAGTTCGTTATATAGTCTGCCCCATATTTGCTAAATATTTTGTTTGCAGTTCACATTGTTCTAATTGCATTGTTTCAATATAGAAATACATTGTTTATCATTGTGATTGCTATAGCCTAATGTTTTAGGGGCTAGGCCTGCTTTAAATTGCAGTCTGGACATGGACATGTCAAACATAGTCAATAATCAAGATTAAATCCACTAGGCTATTGATAAGGCCTAAAAATATATTATATAATTCTAATAAAAACGAAACAACTTGTTTCAAATAGGCTATGTCTAAATATAGTTACAGGCACCATCATTTCTACCTGCAGGTGTATAATTCAGAAAAGGGAACTTAGACTATGGAGGGTTTTACGCACATACAAGCTTTTCAGAGGGGGCTGGATTCAGATCCAATATAAAGAGAAAGGGGGAAAGTCCACAAACCATTATACTGCTGTTTTATTAACATCATGGAACCATCTTACAGATCATATTTGCACTTCTCAAGAAATAGCCATGTACAGTACGTTCTCACCATAAACCCATATTTCATTTAACTTGATTAAAAAAAACAATCTTTTTTTAACCAACAATATTTCTAAATAGGATCGGGTCAGAAGCATGTTGATATAAATAATTTATCTCGTTCCATTGCACTGTGTGCACACGGAGGCCTGGAGCGTGTTTTTGGTAGTCAGACAAAGGGCGATCTTTAAAATGGGGATGGATAGCCTACTTGAACAAATCAAATTTTATTTGTCACATGCGCCCGAATACAACAGGTGCAGACCTTACCGTGAAATGCTTACTTACAAGCCCTTAAACAACAATGCAGTTCAAGAAATAGTTATTTACTAAATAAACTAAAGTGAAAAAAATATATACTGTATATATATGTCTATCAAAAAGTAATACAAAAAAATTGCATAAAAATAACGAGGCTATATACAGGGGGTACCGAGTCAATATGCGGGGGTACAGGTTTGTCGAGGTAATTTGTAAAGTGACTATGCATAGATAAAACAGTGAGTAGCAGCAGTGTAAAAACAAAGGGAGGGGTCAATGTAAATAGTCCAGGTGGCCATTTGATTAATTGTTCAGCAGTCTTATGGCTTGGGGGTAGAAGCTGTTAAGGAGCCTTTTGGGCCTAGATTTGGCGCTCCGGTACCGCTTGCCGTGCGTTAGCAGAGAGAACAGTCTGTGACTGGAGTCTTTGACATTTTTTGGGGCCTTCCTCAAACACTGCCTAGTATATAGGTCCTGGATGTCAGGAAGCTTGGCCCCAGTGATGTACTTGGCTGTACGCACAACCGTCTGTAGCGCCTTACGGTCAGGATGCTCGCAATGGTGCAGGTGTAGAACCTTTTGAGGATCTGGGGACCCATGCCAGATCTTTTCTGTCTCCTGAGGGGGAAAAGGTGTTGTTGTGCCCTCTTCACAACTGTCTTGGTGTGTTTGGACCATGATAGTTCATTGGTGACGTGGACACCAAGGAACTTGAAACTCTCGACCCGCTCCACTTCAGCCTCGTCGATGTTAATTGGGGCCTGTTCGGCCCTCCTTTTCCTATAGTCCACGATCAGTTCCTTTGTCTTGCTCATATTGAGGGAGAGGTTGTTGTCTTGGCCCACACTGCCAGGTCTCTGACGACCTCCCTATCGTCTGTCTCATTGTTGTCGGTGATCAGGCCTACCACTGTTGTGTCGTCAGCAAACTTAATGATGGTGTTGGAGTCGTGCTTGACCACGCAGTTGTGGGTGAACAGGAAGTACCGGAGGGGACTAAGCACAAACCGCTGAGGGGCCACAGTGTTGAGGATCAGCGTGGCAGATGTGTTATTGCCTATCCTTACCACCTGGGGGCGGCCCGTCAGGAAGTCCAGGATCCAGTTGCAGAGGGAGGTGTTTAGTTTAGCTTAGTGGGTCCTTAGCTTAGTGATGAGCTTTGTGGGACCAGCATTTCAAAGCACTTCATGGCTAGCAACGTGAGTGCTACGGGGCGGTGATCATTTAGGCAGGTTACCTTCGCTTTCTTGGGCACAGGGACTATGGTGATATGTTTGAAACATGTAGGTATTAGACTCGGTCAGGGAGAGGTTGAAAATGTCAGTGCCAGTTGGTCCGCACATGCTTTGAGTACACTTCCTGGTAATCCATCTGGCCCCGTGTCTTTGTGAATGTTGACCTGTTTAAAGGTCTTGCTCACATCGGCTACGGAGAGCGCGATCACACTGTCGCCCGGGAACAGCTGGTGTTCTCATGCATGCTTCAGTGTTAATTGCCTTGAAGCAAGCATAAAAGCCATTTAGCTCATCTGGTAGGGTCTGGGCAGCTTGCGGCTGGGTTTCCCTTTGTAGTCTGTAATATTTTTAAAGCGCTGCCAGTTCCGACGAGCGTCAGAGCCGGTGTAGTAGGATTCAATCTTAGTCCAGTATTGACGCCTTGCCTGTTTGATGGTTCGTCTGAGGGCATAGCGGGATTTACCAAGCGAAATGCAGGTATGTGAATTATGAGTAATGAAAAAGCAGGGCGAAAACCTTAATATTTCAATGTACTCTCAGTAGACCCTTTAAAACCCCTTTATTAATAGGCTACGTGGATATTGGCCAGGATAAAAAGACGCACCAATGCGATGCTGCTAAACCAGCTAACCCTTGATTTAGGGTAGCTACAGTGCCTTTGAAAAGTATTCAGACTGCTTGACTTTTTCCACATTTTGTTAAGTTACAGCCTTATTCTAAAATAGTTGTTTTTTTCAATCTACACACAATACCCCATAATGACAAAGAAAATCTTGTTTTTAAAATGTATAAAAAATTACAAACTGAAATATCACATTTACTTAAGTATTCATAACCTTTACTCAGTAGTTTGTCGAAGCACCTTTGGCAACGATTACAGCCTACAGTCTTCTTGGGTATGACGCTACAAGCTTGGCACACCTGTATTTGGGGAGTTTCTCCCATTCTTCTCTGCAGATCCTCTCAAGCTCTGTAAGGATGGATGGGGAGCGTTGCTGCACAGCTATTTTCAGGTCTATCCAGAGATGTTCGATCGGGTTCAAGTCCGGGCTCTGGCTGGGCCAGCCACTCAAGGACATTCAGAGATTTGTCCCAAAGCCACTCCTGCATTGTCTTGGTTGTGTGCTTAGGGTCATTGTCTGAGGTCCTCAGTGCTCTGGAGCAGGTTTTCATCAAAGATCTCTCTGTACTTTACTCCGTTCATCTTTGCGTCGATCCTGACTAGTCTCCCAGTAACTGCAGCTGGAGAAAAAAATCCCACAGCATGATGCTGCCACCACCATGCTTCACCGTAGGGATGGTGCCAGGTTTCCTCCAGATGTGACGCTTGTCATTCAGGCCAAAATCTTGGTTTCATCAGACCAGAGATTCTTGTTTCTCATTATCTGAGAGTCTTTTGGCAAACTCCAAGAGGGCTGTCATGTGCCTTTTAATGAGGAGTGGCTTCCGTCTGGCCACCCTACCATAAAGGCTTGATTTGGTGGAGTGCTGCAGAGATGGTTGTACTTCTGGAAGGTTCTCCCATCTCCACAGAGGAACTCTGGAGCTCTGTCAGAGTGACCATCGGGTTCTTAGTCACCTCCCTGACCAAGGCCCTTCTCCCCCGATTGTTCAGTTTGGCTGGGTGGCTAGCTCTAGGAAGAGTCTTGGTGGTTCCAAACTTCTTCCATTTAAGAATGATGGAGGCCAATGTGTTCTTGGTGACCTTCAATGCTGCATAAATGTTTTGGTACCCTTCCCCAGATCTGTACCTCGATACATAGTCTCTGAGCTCTACGGACAATTCCTTCGACCTCATGGCTTAGTTTTTGCTCTGATCAAATTTAGAATAAGGCTGTAATATAGCAAAATGTGGAAAAAGGGAAAGGGTCTGAATACTTTCCGGTCATGGCTGGACTTCCATTCTCAAACTGCGTTACAGTTAAGACCATTTTTTTGTGGGTCTTAACTTCCCATTTAACACTGCATGAAATTGTCACTTGCGCTTGTTTTGAAGGACACACCTCAAATATTGCCACCCCATCACACCTCAGCGCAAGCGAGCTGATGTCAGACAAGTAACTTGCCGAACCTGGCGTTAGAGCTGGAAAATGCCAGTATGCTAGTTTTTGCATGACGAAATTGCAAACTAACGTGTGTTTGACACTTGTGTCTCCGTATCGTATAAATCGGCCTTTAACGGCACCCGAAAATAGAGCCCTTTGGGAGAATCTCAAATGCATACTCCTCGCGTCCACTCTCCTCATTGGAGGAGGTCCAGGGCAGGGACCTATGGCATTCTCATCCAATGGGTTTTGAGAAGGAGGGGAGGAGAGAGGACGCGAGGTGTATGCAGTTGAGATTCTCTCCTTGATTGCAAAGTAAGCGCTCTGATGTATTCCAGTCTAGCCAATCACAGGGCATCTTCACTGCACTTCATTTCCATTTTGAGCCTGTAATCGAACCCACAAATGCTGATGCTCCAGATACTAAACTAGTCTAAAGAAGGCCAGTTTTATTGTTTCTTTAATCAGAACGACAGTTTTCAGCTGTGCTAACATAATTGCACTCAGAGTGCGCAGCTGAACACTGTATGCTGGAAAAACACTTGATTTGTTAGTATTGATTAAAACGAAACCGCTATTAATTAAATACGAATACCAAACGTGTTTTTGCGTGGATTCAGCGAGTGCTAGCTAGCTGTACTGCAGACAACTGTCGTCGTCGTGGGAAACAACTGGTTGCAGTAAAGAGCCAACCTGGATACTAAGGAGATCCTAAGGGAAATCGACGAGTACCAACAGCTTTACGCTATGGAGGAACAACATACTCCATCATGGAAAGATCAAAAGCAGGCGAAGGGAGCTTTAAGAGACAATTCGGTCTCACTGACCGGAGATAAACGAATGTGGTTAGATACTGTATCCGGTACAGAGGCAACAGAGGGAGAAGGGAAAGCGTGCCTTTAATATTGTTGACAAACTCTTTATAGATGGACGGCTATTCCGAGACAGCTCCATAACACCATGGCTGTACTAAATTCTACAGAGAACTGTGAAAATATCTGAAGACTATGAAGTGGATATGAACACCCACGTACTCAATTACATGCTCGCTTACACATACGGACTTATACAGTTGAAGTCGGAAGTTTACATACACTTTAGCCAAATACATTTAAACTCAGTTTTTCACAATTCCTGACATTTAATCCTAGTAAAAATTCCCTGTCTTTAGTCAGTTAGGATCACCACTTTATTTTAAGAATGTGAAATGTCAGAATAATAGTAGAGAGAATGATTTATTTCAGCTTTTATTTCTTTCATCACATTCCCAGTGGGTCAGAAGTTTACATACACTCAATTAATATTTGGTAGCATTGCCTTTTAAATTGTTTAACTTGGGTCAAATGTTTTGGGTAGCTTTCCACAAGCTTCCCACAATAAGTTGGGTGAATTTTGGCACTATTCCTCCTGACAGTGCTGGTGTAACTGATTCAGGTTTGTAGGCCTCCTTGCTCGCACTCGCTTTTTCAGTTCTGCCCACAAATTTTCAATGGGATTGTGGTCAAGGCTTTGTGATGACCTCTCCAATAACTTGACCTTGTTGTTCTTAAGCCATTTTGCCACAACTTTGGAAGTATGCTTGGGGTCATTGTCCATTTTGAAGACCCATTTGCGACCAAGCTTTAACTTCCTGACTGATGTCTTGGGATTTTGCTTCAATATATCCACATAATTGTCCTCCCTCATGATGCCATCTATTTTGTGAAGTGCACCGGTCCCTCCTGCAGCAAACACCCCCACAACATGATGCTGCCACCCCCCATGCTTCACGGTTGGGATGGTGTTCTTCGGCTTGCAAGCCTCCCCCTTTTTCCTCCAAACATAACGAAGCTCATTATGGCCAAACAGTTCTATTTTTGTTTCATCAGACCAGAGGACATTTCTCCAAAAAGTACAATCTTTGTCCCCATGTGCAGTTGCAAACTGTAGTCTGGCTTTTTTATGGCGGTTTTGGAGTAGTGGCTTCTTCCTTGCTGAGCGGCCTTTCAGGTTATGTCGATATAGGACTCGTTTTACTGTGGATATAGATACTTTTGTATCGGTTTCCTCTAGCATCTTCGCAAGGTCCTTTGCTGTTGTTCTGGGATTGATTTGCACTTTTCGCACCAAAGTACGTTCATCTCTAGGAGACAGAACGCGTCTCCTTCCTGAGCGGTTTGACGGCTGCATGGTCCCATGGTGTTTATACTTGCATACTATTGTTTGTACAGATGAACGTGGTACCTTCAGGCGTTTGGAAATTGCTCCCAAGGATGATCTCAACCTGTGGAGGTCTACAATAT
The DNA here is from genome assembly GCA_030435695.1 of Brachymystax lenok tsinlingensis. Taxonomy (NCBI): domain Eukaryota; kingdom Metazoa; phylum Chordata; class Actinopteri; order Salmoniformes; family Salmonidae; genus Brachymystax; species Brachymystax lenok. Next base: position 38,635,691 of record CM059807.1, on the reverse strand, counting down.
TTTTTCTGAGGTCTTGACTGATTTATTTTGATTTTCCAATGATGTCAAGCAAAGAGGAACTGCATTTTGAAGATAGGCCTTGAAATACATCCACAGGTACACCTCCAATTGGCTCAAATTATGTCAATTAGCCTATCAGAAGCTTCTAAAGCCATGACATTTTTCTGGAATTTTCCAAGCTGCAAAGGCACAGTCAACTTATTGTATGTAAACTTCTGACCCACTGGAATTGTGATACAGTGAATTATAAGTGTAATAATCTGTCTGTGAACAATTGTTGGAAAAATTACTTGTGGCATGCACAAAGTAGATGTCCTAACCGACTTGCCAAAACTATAAGAAATTTGTGGAGTTGTTGAAAACGAGTTTTAATGACTCCAACCTAAGTGTATGTAAACTTCCGACTTCAACTGTACATACACACACACCTGATCTCGCTCTCTCTCTCCTCTTCTCTCCCTCTCTATTGTCAAACTGTTTTATAATTTAATGTCTCTTTTTCATGTATAAGTTTTAATAGGAGATAGAATGCGATTGGATCATCATCTAATTGGCATTCACAATACTCTTATAGATTTTCTATGTGGACGTGGATATTGGAAATGTAATCAAAGTTTACTGGAGGACAACTTATTTTTAACTAACACAAAATAATTTATAACTGAATTTTTCCAGTATAATATCGGTTCAGCAAATCCCCTTATTGTTTGGGATACCTTTAAATGTACCTTCAGAGGTCATTCAATTCAATGTTCATCAATAATAAAAAAATGCAGTTTCTGGCTAAAGAGACAAGACTAACAAGGGAAATCCATGAACTAATAGTACAGGTAGATAGCAATAAAAACGATACTACAGAGATACAAAATAAGAGGAAAAACAAAAAGAACTTAAGGAACTTATTCAAGAACGATCTAATGTAATCTATTACAAAAATAAAGCAAACTGGATGGAATATGGAGAAAAATTAACACAATTCTACCTGAATCTCCATTACAGGAACGCAAACAAAAATAATTTGCAGAAACTCGTTACTGAAGACGGAGTCATCTATGATTCTCTGAATTATATCTTAAAAGAGGAAGCTAATTATTTTAGGCAGATGTTCTCTTTTCTGTCTCAACCACTCCCTCTGAATGAAGATTACGGTAAGGAATTATTTCCAAATAATATAAAAAATTGAAAATTAACAAATGTACAGAAAGATCAGTGCGAAGGCCAAATTACAGAGGAATAACTTTTTGAGGCTATTAAATCCTTTCAGGCTGAAAAAAAACCTGGGCTTGATGGCATATCGGTAGAGGTACATCAAGCCTTTTTTGTTATACTAAAAGCTCCATTGTTAAACAATCTAACTACTCCTATAGAAATGGTAGTCTGTCAGGTACTCAGCAGGAAGGTCTGATTTCTCTTATTAAAACAAGACCCAGATGGCAAATATAAAGACCCAGTCTATCTAAAAAACTGGAGGCCCCTTACACTTCAATGTTGTGATGCAAAAATGCTAGCAAAATGCCAAGCACTCAGAATTAAAAGGGTTTTACCAGGTATTGTTCATCCTGATCAGACAGGTTTTTTACATGGACAATACATTGGAGATAATATACGACAACTACTAGAAATAAGAAGAAGAAGCCAGGCCTGGTATTTATAGCAGATTTTGTAAAAGCATTTGATAAAGTAAGACTGGATTTTATTTATAAATGCCTGGATTTTTTCAATTTCGGTGATTCTCTTATAAAATGGGTAAAAATAATGTATAGCAACCCCAGGTGTAAAATAGTAAATAATGGCTACTTCTCAGAGTTTTTGTCAAGAGGAGTTAAACAAGGGTGCCTGCTGTCACCATATCTATTCGTTATGGCCATCGACATGCTAGCTATTAAAATCAGATCCAATAACATTAGAGGATTAGAAATCTAGAAATGTCTCATTGAAGATCTAGATAACTGTTCTGTACTCTCTGGACTAAAACCTAATTATGATAAGTGTACAATATTACGTATTGGAGCTTTAAAAAATAAAACTTTTACATTACCCTGCAGTTTACCTATAACATGGGCTGATGGTGAAGTAGACATACTTGGTATTCATATCACAAAATATATAAATAAGCTCTCCACAATGAATTACATTAGAAAACTTGTGAAAATAGACAAGATCCTGCAACCATGGAGAGGTAAATACCTGTCTATTTGTGGAAGATGTGCCCTGATTAACTCCTTAGTCATATCTGTTTACCCACTTACTTATGGCGCTGCCTACTCTTGATGATTTGTTTTTCAAATCATATGAGCAAAAAATATTTCGCTTTATATGGGACGCTAAACCAGACAAAATAAAGCGTGCCTATCTATATAATGAATATGAGTTTGGGTGGGTTGAGATTATTAAATATAAAAGCACTAAACCTCTCCCTAAAAGCTTCACTTATTCAAAAGTTTTACTTGAACCCTAAATGGTTCTCAAGTAGACTACTAAGAAAAGCTCATCCATTGTTTAAAAATTGCCTTTTTGCAGATTGCCATGTCTCGTTTTCGATTAATTTAAAATGATACATTTTTCAAAATATCTCTCTTTTTCAAACAAGCATTGCAGAGCTGGCTACAATTTCAATTCCATCCCCCTGAAAAGAGACAACAAATATTATGGCTGAACTCAAATGTGCTGGTTGATTAAAAACCTGTATTTTTTTGGGGAAAGATGTTTGAAAATGGTATTTTGTTCTTAAATGATATTGTACATTGGAATGGTAGAGTTATGTCCTTCATGGAGTTGTACGAGAAGGTCTGCTCAATCCACGGGTACAACCAATTGATTACAGCATTACCCCAAAACATGGAGGAGGTAGGGAACTGGTCTGTCTGCCCAATATTAATGATCAAAACTGGCAGAGGAATAAAAATGGCACAAAAAGGACAGTATACCAGTTTAATTTGAGGACCAGGATGTTGACAACTAGTTGGAAAGAGATTTTTTTATGTACCGATTCCATGGTACAGGGTGTATGAGTTGATATATAAAACACAGGATTCAAGACTGTGCTTTTTAGCTAAAATTATTATATAGAATTCTTTTCACCAACAAAATTTTGAATATTTGGAGCATAAAATCATTGAATCTCTGCAGATTTTGTTGTGAGGATACAGAATCAATCAACAATTTATTTTGGTATTGCCCTCAGGTTGCCTGTTTCTGGTCTCAGGTTCAGGAATGGCTGAAAATGTATAGCATTGATCTAAAATTGACCCTAGAAATAGTACTGTTAGGAGATCTGGAGAGACCGGTTCAGTCAATTACTAATATTCTTAGTATCTCCAACTCGCAATCTGTGGATTAAATAATCAAAACGGTCCTTTGGACATAAACATAGCTCCAAAGGACCGGTTACAAAATACTTTTAAAAAAAAACCTGTCTAAGCAACAATTATCAGCTCTCAGAAACAACCAACACTGGTGGGTTTAACCAAACACAAACAACCAACACTGGGGTTTAACCAAACACAGGATCTAACCATCAGCTCTATACCATCAACACTAATCAAAATACAGGCCTTAACCATCAGCTTCCTCTAAGAACAACCAACACAAGCTATCGCCCTCAGTTCTCCCCTCTGAGCAAAGGAACACTGGCTTATATACAGCTTCAGAAGGAGTCGGTAATTGAAGACAACTGTGTCCTCTGATGAGAGGGTGGGGTCAACTCCAATTAGCAATGGGGCCGACCAATCAGCTGCTTAGGCTAATCCAGGAAGCCATTTCCTGAAATACATATACATACATACATACCACAACACAGAAACTGTGGACCGTAACATTTGGCATTGCTGTTATGATTTTAGTTGTCCTTGATGTCCTTTTTCTTTTCTTTTTTTTTTGCATTGTTGTTTGTTTACTTCTGTCTTTCTTTTTTCTCTTTAGTTCATTCTCTTGGTTGTTGGTGCATTAGGGGTTTCTTGGGGGTGGGGAAATGAATTAATTGTATTATTATTTTTTCTTCTGGGGTCTCGAATGGTTGAGGGACAGCTATTGGGGAACTGTGGGGGGATCTTGGAGTGTTCGGGTTCACGTTTATTTGGCCTGGTGGGAGATCTGTCAACGTGCCCTTGAGCAGGGCATTGACCCTGGATGCTTCTGTGTGTCGCTCTGAATGGGAGTCTGTTGGATGACTGGTATGGTGTAGTTGTTGAGCGGCTTCACTGCAAGTATATTATATGTTTCAGATATTCAAGAGAAAATTTTAAATAAAAACTGAATTGCAAAGGGGGTTTCTAATGATCAATTGGCCTTTTAAAATTATAAACTTAGATTAGCTAACCCAACGTTCCATTGGAACACAGAAGTGATGGTTTCTGATAATGGGCCTCTGTACGCCTATGTAGATATTCCATTCAAAGTCAGCCATTTCCAGCTACAATAGTGATTTACAACATTAACAATGTCTACACTGTATTTCTGATCAATTTGATGTTATTTTAAAGGACAAAAAATGTAATTTTCCTTAAACAAGGACATTTCTAAGTGACCCCAAACACACACACACATATATATATACAGTTGAAGTCAGAAGTTTATATACACTTAGGTTGGAGTCAATAAAACTCATTTTTCAAACTCTCCACAAATTTTTTGTTAACAAACTATAGTTTTAGCAAGTCAGTTAGGACATCTACTTTGTGCATGACACAAGTCATTTTCCAACAATTGTTTACAGACACAATATTTCACTTATAATTCACTGTATCACAATTCCAGTGGGTCAGAGGTTTACAACATTAAGTTGACTGTGCCTTTAAACAGCTTGGAAAATTCCAGAAAATTATGTCATGGCTTTAGAAGCTTCTGATAGGCTAATTGACATCATTTGAGTCAATTGGAGGTGCACCTGTGGATGTATTTCAAGGCCTACCTTCAAACTCAGTGCCTCTCTGCTTGACATCATGGGAAAATCAAAAGAAATCAGCCAAAATGCCTGAAGGTACCACGTTCATCTGTACAGTACGCAAGTATAAACATTATGGGACCACGCAGCCGTCATACCACTCAGGGAGGAGATGTGTTCTGTCTCCTAGAGATGAACGTACTTTGGTGCGAAAAGTGAAAATCAATCCCAGAACAACAGCAAAGGACCTTGTGAAGATGCTGGAGGAAACAGGTACAAAAGTATCTATATCCACAGTAAAACGAGTCCTATATCGACATAACCTGAAAGACCGCTCAGCAAGGAAGAAGCCACTACTCCAAAACCGCCATAAAAAAGGGACTGGTGCACTTCACAAAATAGATGGCATCACGAGGGAGGAAAATTATGTGGATATAATGAAGCAACATCTCAAGACATCAGTCAGGAAGTTAAAGCTTGGTCGCAAATGGGTCTTCCAAATGGACAATGACCCCAAGTTGGAGTGGCCATCACAAAGCCCTGACCTCAATCCCATAGAAAATTTGTGGGCAGAACTGAAAAAGCATGTGCGAGCAAGGAGGCCTACAAACCTGACTGAGTTACACCAGCTCTGTCAGGAGGAATGGGCCAAAATTAATCCAATTTATTGTGGGAAGCTTGTGGAAAGCTACCCAAAACGTTTGACCCAAGTTAAACAATTTAAAGGCAATGCTACCAAATACTAATTCAGTGCATGTAAACTTCTGACCCACTGGGAATGTGATGAAAGAAATAAAAGCTGAAATAAATAATTCTCTCTACTATTATTCTGACATTTCACATTCTTAAAATAAAGTGGTGATCCTAACTGACCTAAGACAGGGAATTCTTCCTAGGATTAAATGTCTGGAATTGTGAAAAACTGAGTTTAAATGTATTTGGCTAAGGTGTATGTAAACTTCCGACTTCAACTGTATATACGCCATTGGAACCCGAAGCAGTGGAAATGTGTTCTCTGGAGTTCGGAATCACGCTTCACCATCTGGCAGTCCGACGGACGAATCTGGGTTTGGCGGATGCCAGGAGAACGCTACCTGCCCCAATTCATAGTGCCAACTGTAAAGTTTGGTGGAGGAGGAATAATGGTCTGGGGTTGTTTTTCATAGTTCGGCTAGGCCCCTTAGTTCCAGTGAAGGTAAATCTTAATGTTACAGCATACAATGACATTCTATACTATTCTGTGCTTCCAACTTTGTGACAACAGTTTGGGGAAGGCCCTTTCCCGTTTCAGCATGACAATGCCCCCATGCACAAAGCAAGGTTCATACAGAAATGTTTTTTTGAGATCATTGTGGAAGAATTTGACTGGCCTGCACAGAGCCCTGACCTGAACCCCATCGAACACCTTTGGGATGAATTGGAACACCAACTTCGAGCCAGGCCTAATTGCCCAACATCAGTGCCCGACCTCACAAATGTTTTTGTGGCTGAATGGAAGCAATCCCCCGCAGCAATGTTCCAAGATCTAGTGGAAGCCTTCACCTAAGAGTGGAGTTATATGTTATAGCAGCAACAGGGGGACCAACTCCATATTAATGCCCATGATTTTGGAATTAGATGTTCGACGAGCAGGTGTCCACATACTGTAGTGTATGTATGTACTGTAACTACTGCTGTACACACATTTTTAATATACTGCCCATAGTGCCTATACACACCATCATATAAACTCAGCAAAAAAAAAAAGAAACTCTCACTGTCAACTGCGTTTATTTTCAGCAAACTTAACATGTAAATATTTGTATGAACATAACAAGATTCAACAACTGTGACTAACAGAAATGTAATAATGTGTCCCTGAACAAATGGGGGGTCAAAATAAAAAGTAACAGTCAGTATCTGGTGTCATGTCAGGATGAGCCTGCAGGAAGGGTACCACATGAGGGAGGAGGATGTCTTCCCTGTAACGCACAGCGTTGAGATTTCCTGCAATGACATGCGGCATAGGCAAGATGCAGTAGATGGTATAGAGTACAGTATATACATATGAGATGAGTAATGTAGGGTATGTAAACATAATATAAAATGGCATTGTTTAAAGTGACTAGTGATACATTTATTACATCCAATTTTTTATTATTAAAGTGGCTAGAGATTTGAGTCAGTACGTTGGCAGCAGCCACTCAATGTTAGTGATGGCTGTTTAACAGTCTGATGGCCTTGAGATAGAAGCTGTTTTTCAGTCTCTCGGTCCCAGCTTTAATGCACCTGTACTGACCTCGCCTTCTGGATGATAGCGGGGTGAACAGGCAGTGGCTCGGGTGGTTGTTATCCTTGATGATCTTGTTGGCCTTTCTGTGACATCGGGTGGTGTAGGTGTCCTGGAGGGCAGGTAGTTTGCCCCCCGGTGATGCGTTGTGCAGACCTGCGGAGCAGTTGCCGTACCAGGCTGTGATACAGCCCGACAGGATGCTCTCGATTGTGCATCTGTAAAAGTTTGTGAGTGTTTTCGGTGACAAGCCAAATTTCTTCAGCCTCCTGAGGTTGAAGAGGCGCTGTTGCACCTTCTTCACCACGCTGTCTGTGTGGGTGGACCATTTCAGCTTGTCTGTGATGTGTATGCCGAGGAACTTAAAACTTTCCAACTTCTCCACTACTGTCCCGTCGATGTTTCTAGGGGGGGTGCTCCCTCTGCTGTTTCCTGAAGTTCACAATAATCTCTTTTGTTTTGTTGACGTTGAGTATGAGGTTATTTTCCTGACACCACAATCCGAGGGCCCTCACCTCCTCCCTGTAGGCCGTCTCGTCGTTATTGGTAATCAAGCCTACCACTGTAGTGTTGTCTGCAAACTTGATGATTGAGTTGGAGGTGTGCATTGCTGCGCAGTCATAGGTGAACAGGGAGTACAGGAGAGGGCTGAGAACGCACCCTTGTGGGGTCCCAGTGTTGAGGATCAGTGATGTGGAGATGTTGTTTCCTACCGTCACCACCGGGGGGGGGGGTGGCCCGTCAAAGTCCAGGACCCAGTAGCACAGGGAGGGGGTCAAGACCCAGGGTCTCGAGCTTAATGACAAGTTTGGAGGGTACTATGGTGTTAAATGCTGAGCTGTAATCAATGAACAGCATTCTTACATAGGTATTCCTCTTGTCCAGATGGGTTAGGGTAGTGTGCAGTGTGATTGCGATTGCTTCGTCTGTGGACCTATTGGGGCGGTAAGCAAATTGGAGTGGGTCTAGGGTGTCAGGTAGGGTGGAGGTGATGATCCTTGACTAGTCTCTCAAAGCACTTCATGACGAATGGAAGTGAGTGCTACGGGGCGATAGTCGTTTAGCTCAGTTACCTTAGATTTCTTGAGAAAAGGAACAATGGTGGCCCTCTTGAAGCATGTGGGAACAGCAGACTGGGATAGGGATTGATTGAATATGTCCGTAAACACACCAGCCAGCTGGAAGAAATCAATGGACCAACCAATGGCAGGCACCAATGAGCCTTACCTGACATCAAAGAACACCCATGTAAAGAAATGCCCTGAATTGCTGTCTGCAATTACACCATATTGAACAAACTGGCCACTAGTGATGGGCATTCCAGCTCTTTTCAGTGAGCCGGCTCTTTCGAGCACAGCTCACCAAAAAGAGCTGGCTCTTTTGGCTCCCAAACGGCTCTTTAAAAAAAATATGTTTTGTATTTTTTGTAAGTCAAACAGTTTGCAATTGATTGGTGTTAAAACAATTCTAAATAAATTATTAAATGAAATCATACTCTACCTTAACCACAATGTATTTAAAAAAGCATTGGTTTGTTATGAAATATGCTATTAAACATTTGCATTTAATGTATAACTTTTTAATGTATATAAACAAAGTGCATACAAAATCTAACCATTCAAAACAAATACAATCTGAACAGCATAATAGAATATTGCACCATATCAAAGAAAAATAAATAAATAATGTGCAAAACTGCAGCATCCCACTTAAAACATTAAACTGGTCCCTCTTTTCTGTCACAACTGTCACATGTCCTGTGGTTACATTTGCTTCTCTCTGGCTGTGATTCGCTGCAGACCTTTACACGCAAGTATCATTTTTGAGGTTGTCACATAGCTGAAAATGGAGAACAGTGACTTATTAGTTCAGGTTCATGTTTGTCTACTGATACTACAATCTCATCTACTGCTCATATACATATATAATACTGGATTAAATAATGATGTAGTAATAACTGCTTACTGTACCTCTCTCCACTGATCTCCACAGTGACCTGCTCAACGGGTTCCAGGACTCTGCACACCTCCACCACCACCTACCATTCCTCTTGGGTCAGAGCATCAACAGGTGCATTGACAATGGCCAGGGTTATTCTTTGACTCAAGAAACCGCTTCAAAATATAAAATGTTGAATTCCACCTTGTAGTGCAGTCTTGTTTAGGCCTCAGCTCAGGCATCCCCATCTGGCGTTGTGTAGACTTTCGTTTTTCAGCACCTACTGTGCTCCTGTGGAAGTATTCCACAGCGGCTTTCACTTTGTCCACAGTGGGCTTCATCACCTTCAGAGCATCTCTTACAATCAGGTTGATTGTGTGGGCTTTGGTCATTAGCTGTATTGTCGCTAACACAACAGACCATTTTTCCATCTACTTGCCCTTCTCTGGCCACTCTCAACAGTTCCTCTGCCAAGTTCTCTGAGGTGTGTCTGTTGCTGAACTCAAAGCAGAACTCCAGAAGACAGCTCGACATCGAAAAATCTTCAATGAAGTGACATGTAACCGACATGTAAAAAGTGGTTACCCTTGATATCCAGCAGTCAGTGGTAAGGCAAACTGCAGTAGCTTTTTGGACTCTTTCCCACACTGAAGCCTACATGCTCTCGTACAGTTGTGGAATAAGCGATTTTGAAAGGGGTTTCCTGCTTGGAATTGTGTACATTGAATTTAGACTATTGCTATAATTTCTAAAACCTCGGTCCTCCACAATCAAAAATGGCTGGAAATTGGTGGCAATCATTTTAGCCAATGCAATATCAATTTGGCCTTGTTTTGCTACAGACATAGACTTTAGCATAAACTGGTCCATAGAAGAAGGACTGCGTTGCTGTGGGTTGAGGAGTAGGACTACTTGACTGAGTGTATATATCTCCACGTGTGGAGGTGCCTGCTCCACCACTATCACTAGCAGGCCCGCTAGTTTCTCTAAGCTCCGCTTAGCTTCACAGTTGGGTGCACAGTTCGTATATGCAGGTGTAGGTTGTGCATAGAACCGGCTTTATATGAGATTTTGTTTTGGAAAATTCTACACTGTGCTCTAACATTGTCTACATTTTTAAAATGCATCCAAATGCTACTGTGCTTCCGACTCTTTTTCCAGCTGTTTTTTTTCCAGCTGTGATTCCTCTCTCTCCTCGGCTGCTAAGTGTGTGACTGTGAGTGAGTTGGCTCTGCCCTCCCTCACGCATCTTTGGTTCATTGGTTGACACTGCGTGTCTGATTGACAGGAAGAACAGGCGAGGCCGTTTGTCTGAGCAGACAGTCAGAACGAATGTGTGCGCTTGAGCATTTAGGCCTATATTATTTTATTTCGTTTTTTTAATTTGTTAATTATATAAATTTTAATATTTTTATTATTCACATGTTATTTTTTGTATATTTATATAAATAGATTCGGCTCTTCTGATATGCGAGCCGGTTCTTAGAGCCGACTCTTTCGCGAACGACCCATCACTACTGGCCACATAGTTTATAGCTGTCATAATCGCAATGTGATTGCAAAAGAAATGGAATGTAAAATTCTCATCAAATGAATATGAAGTCTGACTGAAAGCGACATGATACGTAACTGTCCCGCTCAATCCGAGACATGTTAAATAAAACATGTAATAAAAAAATGTGGTTCCCGTATTACCGAGTTCAATACAACTGGGAACTCTCACAAAAAGCAGCTCAGACTGTGAAAAAATCGTTTTGAATTCCAAGCTGGAGTGTAATGAGACTGTGGAGCTGTTCCCAGTTGTTTTGAACGCGGCATTAATTCTAGTCGAAGACACAGACAATGAGGTAGCGCGCAAGCGTTGGTTGATGCCTGCAGCGTCTGAACGCGGCTATCGTCTCCACTGCAGCAGGCCCTCAAGTCGATTACCGATTTATGGTCTCAGTGATGGAAAGCGGTGCTGGCATCGAAATGTTGAGACATTCCGAAACAGTGCCAAATTAAAGGTAATTGTAGCCATAATATACATTCGCGTCCTCAAATTTTGCTAAAAGACTAAAGGCTAAAGTTAGCTTGCTAAGAGTGGGAATGAACTGCGTTAAGGTTAGCTAGTCGGTTAGCTAGCTAGTTAGGGGGAAACACTGGAATCAGTCTGAATTGTGTTTACAACAGAGGTAGCCTAGATATCCTAAATTGTTCTGTATGTAATTCAATGGGTTGCCTATGGGTGATATTCTTTGCTCCATATGTTAGCGAGCAGTAGCTGGCTACATTATGTACAGAGACTTATGGCCATGCAAGCATCATGGATCCAATCAGTCTCTAGCCTCGTCTTTTATTCGATTGTTAACTAGCTAACTGGATTGTAATGTGGGAACAATTGTCTAATTTTTTCATTGGTTATGATTTAATCCTTGTAGTTAATGCTGACAACTGGGCACACAGGAGCCATGCTGACGTCTATCAAGTTACCTATTGTGATCAGAGCCGAAATCAATTTGGTTTTGGTGGTGGTGACAGCCCTTGGACTTTTGTCCAGACTGTATGGAATTAACTTCCCAAAAGCTGTAGTGTAAGTAGCTACTGTATATCCAACCTCTGTAATTCACTCCTGGTCCGGATCCCATAGGGTGTGCAGGCTTTTGTTCCAACCCAGTGTGAAACACGGAACACACCCGATAGAGCCACTGATTAGTTGAATCAATCTGTGTGTTAAGTCTAGAACTGTACTGGAACAAAAGTCTGCAAATCCTGGTGTTGATGGGCCCACATTAAACAACAGTAGCCCATACTATACTGTCCCCTAACTGTCACAGCTACTGGACTGCCCTTGGTAGATAAGACAAGAATAGTTTTTTTAATAAGACATTGTTTATTTATTTATTTAGCAAGACAGTAGTTTACCCTGACACCCCCTTTGATGTTTTGCAGGTTTGATGAGGTGTACTATGGGCAGTTTGTATCTCTCTACACAAAGCAGGTCTTCTTTATTGATGAGAGTGGTCCACCTCTTGGTCACATGATTCTAGCATTTGGAGGTAAGTACTGAACCCCTACAATACTTTTGGTCATGTAGTGTATATTGTATGTGGACACCTGCTTGTGGAACATCTTATTTCAAAATCATGGCCATTAATATGGAGTTGGACCCCCCTGCTATAACAGCCTCCACTCTTCTGGGAAGGCTTTACACATCTAGTTGGAAGATTGCTGTGGGGACTTGCGTCCATTCAGCCACGAGCGTTAGTGAGATCGGGCACTAATGTTGGGCGATTAGGCCTTGCTCTCAGTCAGCGTTCCAATTCATCCCAAAGGTGTTCAGTGGGGTTGAGGTCAGGGCTCTGCAGGCCAGTCAAGTTCTTCCACACCGATCTTGACAAACCATTTCTGTATGGACCTTGCTTTGTGCACGGGACATTGTCATGCTGAAACAGGAAAGGGCTTTCCCTGAACTGTTGCCACAAAGTTGGAAACACAGAATCGTCTAGAATGTCATTGTTTGCTGTAGTGTTATGATTTCCCTTCACTGGAGCTAAGGGGCCTAGCCCGAACCATGAAAAACAGCCCCAAACCATTATTCCTCCTCCACCAAACTTTACTGTTGGCACTATGCATTGGGGCAGGTAGTGTTCTCCTGGCATCCACCAAACCCAGATTTGTCCGTCGGACTGCCAGATGGTGAATCGTGATTCATCCCTCCAGAGAACACGTTTACACTACTCCAGAGTCCAATGGCGGTGAGTTTTACACCACTCCAGCGGACGCTTGGCATTGCATGGTGATCTTAGGCTTGTGTGTGGCGCTGCTCGGAAACCCATTTCATAAAGCTCCCGACGAACAGTTCTTGTGCTGAAGTTGCTTCCAGAGGCAGTTTGGCTCTCGGTAGTGAGTGTTGCAAACGAGGACAGGCGATTTTTACACGCTTCAGCATTCGGCGGTCCCGTTCTGTGAGCTTGTGTGGGCTACCACTTTGTGGCTGAGCCGTTGTTTCTCCTAGACGTTTCCACTTCACAATAACAGCACTTACAGTTGACCGGGGCAGCTGTAGCAGTGGAGAAATTTGACAAACAGACTTGTTGGAAAGGTGGCATCCTATGACAGTGACACGTTGAAGTCACTGAGCTCTTCAGTAAGGCCATTCTACTACCAATGCTTGTCTATGGAGATTGCATGGCTGTGTGCTCAAATTTATACACAATTTATACACCTGCGTACCCCCTCTAGCACCAGGGTCAGCGCACTCTAAAATATTTTTTTGCCATCATTGTAAGCCTGAAACTCACACAGTGAGTTTTTGTCACAACCCGGCTTGTGGAAAGTGACAAAGAGCTCTTATAGGACCAAGGCACTAATTATGATAATAATAACATTTAAAACCTTATTTTACATATAAAACCTTATTTTACATATAAAACCTTATTTGCTCACAAAAAATGAGAATAACTCACCACAGGTTATTGAGAAAGGTGTGCTTGAAAGGGTCTTAAATAATTTTCCACACAGTCTGTGCCTGTATTTAGTTTTCATGCTACTGAGGGCCGAGAATCCACTCTCACATAGGTACGTTGTTGCAAAGGGCATCAGTGTCTTAATAGTGCGATTTTCCAAGGCAGGATACTCTGAGTGCAGTCCTATCAAGAAATCTGGCAGTGGCTTCTGATTTAAATTCAATTTTCACAGAACCGCTTGTTGGAATTTCAATGAGGTTCTCTTGTTCAGATATCGGTAAGTGGACTGGACACAGGGCATGAAAGGGATAACGAATCCAGTTGTTTATGTCGTACGTTTTGGGAAAGTACCTGCGTAATTGCGCACCCAGCTCACTCAGGTGCTTCCCTATATCACATTTGACATTGTCCGTAAGCTTGAGTTCATTTGCACACAGAAAATAATACAATGATGGAAAGACCTGTGTATTGTCCTATGCAGTCAGAGAAGAGCTCCAACTTCTTAATCAAAGCCTCAATTTTGTCCGCGCATTGAATATAGTTGCGGAGAGTCCCTGTAATCCTAGATTCAGATCATTCAGGGTAGAAAAAACATCACCCAAATAGGCCAGTCGCATGAGAAATGTATCATGCAAACGGTCAGACAAGTGAAAATGATGGCCTGTAAAGCACTTTAAGCTCATCTCTAAATAAAAAAAACATATCATTGCGTAATGCAGGAAATACAGGAGAGTTCAGGGGCCTTGCTTTAACAAAGTTAACCATTTTCACTGTAGTGTCCAAAACGTCTTTCAAGCTGTCAGGCGTTCCCTTGACAGCAAGAGCCTCTCGTGGACCCTGCAGTGTACCCAAGTAGCATCGGGAGCAACTGCTTGCACGCACGTTACAACTCCACTATGTGTCCATGTCATGGCTTTTGCGCCATCAGTACAGATACCAACACATTTTGACCACCTAAGTTCATTTGATGTCACAAAACTGTCCGGGACTTAAACAATATCCTCTACTGTTCTGGTTTCCAGTGGTTTACAGAAGAGGATGTCTTCCTTAATTGACCTCCCATAAACGTAACAGACATATACCAGGAGCTGTGTCAGGCCAGCCACGTCTGTTGACTCATCCAGCTGTAATTCATAGAATTCACTGGCTTGTATGTGAAGCAGTAATTGTTTCAAAACATCTCTTGCCATGTCACTGATGCGTCGTGAAACAGTGTTGTTTGATGAAGGCATTGTCTGTATAGTTTTTTTGGCCTTTTCCCACAGCATTGTCCCAGCCATATCTGCGGCAGCAGGAAGAATTAAGTCCTCCACAATAGTATAGGGCTTGCCTGTCCTAGTCACTCGGTAGCTCACCATATAAGACTCTTCTAGACCCTTCTTATTAATGGTATCTGTTGTTTTTATACATGTCTATGGACCCGGGCCTTTTTTTTTAACCATTTTTCCATTTTCGAGCAAACAGAATGTGCAGCAGCTACGTTTGGCTACATACGGACCGTTAGTGGAATTCCTGCGAGAGAGTAACGGTTAATGTGATTGGATGTTAATTATTTGACTAGGCTTACCTGTATTTGACATTGTGTTGTTATTTCGCTGAACACTAGAGGGTTTAATTTTATTTTTGGCAGTGAAACGAGGCTACTCAGGCGAGAAAAAAACCTCACCCAAATGTATAGCCCCGTTGGAAAATCTAAATGGACTGTTTGAAAATGTGAATTTTTATTTGGCGTTCCCCAGTTTTGGAATAGCCGACTTAGAATAATGCTCATTGTTGTTTCTCTCATTTATACAGCTTATCTTGGTGGATTTGATGGTAACTTTATCTGGAACAGGATTGGAGCAGGTAGAAAATCTAATTACTACATATTGCCAATGCATCTTTAGATCTAATTCCCAACATCTGAATGTATGTGCTTTTCTTAAGTTGTTTAATCAAGTTGTTGTTTCTTACGATTCATTGCAGAGTACTCCAGTAATGTGCCTGTATGGAGTTTAAGACTGATACCGGCCCTGGCTGGGTCACTGTGTGTACCCCTGTGTTACCTTCTGGTAGTGGAACTCGGGTACTCACACCTCACAGCACTGGGGGCTGCATTGCTCTTCCTCATGGGTAATGTTGTCCTATACTTCCTCCTATACAGCCAAAGTTGTATTTGGATTTGTATATTCGATTTGACTCCATTGTTGCTCATTGTTTGCCGTCTCCATTGAGTGTAGTAAGATGAACTATGTATTTTCTGTTTTTGTGAAACAGAGAATTCCTTGATTGTTCAGTCCCGCTTCATGCTGCTGGAATCTGTGCTTATCTTCTTCCTGCTGCTCGCTGTCGTATCCTACCTCAGATTTCACAATGCACAAAGCGAGTGAGTGTTGCAATTCCTCTGTACCTACTAGGAAGGGCTTGTCATTCCATGATCACCAACACATCTTAACACACACCAACACAAACCATGTTCAGTGGCGATTAGCAGAAATGTACCCCACTTCCTTGATTTTGGTTGATGTGTGGCGTCCGCTCGGCGTGCTCTCAGCCTGTGTCCGTGCCAGCTGATGTTTCTCTTCGTCCTTTTTAGCTCACCAGTCAGATTGGCGTGGCTGGTGCTGACTGGAGTCACGTGTGCCTGTGCTGTGGGGTTAGTTCGATCAATCAGCCACATTTTAAAACTAATTGGATGGAAATTAATGTATTGAAAACTGAAGTTTAAACAGTTGTTCACAATCATCCCATGGTCATGTTCTTGATTGCGGGTGTTTGACCTCTTTAGGTCTCACTCATGAAGGTTTGGGTTGGTTTGCATGCTTGTCTAAACGGGCTGCTTCTCCCATTCATCAGAGTGAAGTACATGGGTCTGTTCACCTACTTTCTGCTGCTGGGCTTGGCGGCCGTGCACACGTGGCAGCTTATTGGGGACAGAGCACTGAGCAATGTGAGTTCACTAGGTTCGTTTTTTTGTTTGTCTATG
Source organism: Brachymystax lenok tsinlingensis (assembly GCA_030435695.1). Taxonomy (NCBI): domain Eukaryota; kingdom Metazoa; phylum Chordata; class Actinopteri; order Salmoniformes; family Salmonidae; genus Brachymystax; species Brachymystax lenok. The sequence goes on along the minus strand of CM059807.1, from coordinate 38,619,189 downwards.
AATATATCCGTTAATTCAAATGGACAGCTTGACTTCCCAGAAGCATACTGCTAATGTTTGAAATGTCTCCCAACCTTTCAGAGTGTGGTGCTGATGCAGGTAGTGACCCGCTTCCTGGCCCTCGTGGTTCTACCCCTACTGCTCTACCTGGGCTTCTTCTATGTGCATTTGACCCTGCTCTACCGCAGTGGCCCACACGACCAGATGATGAGCAGTGCCTTCCAGGCCAGCCTAGAGGTCAGCATCCCTCTCTCTCTGAGACCCAGTTGAGATGGCAAGCAACCCACTGGAATTGTCTATTGGATTTCTGAAGTGTTTTTAAAAGACTTTACATTGGGTGGTGGTGCTGCTCTGCTGCATGTCATTTGGGGTTATATCTAGTGTGTTTGGCTGTATTCAGGGAGGATTGGCCAGGATCACTCAGGGTCAGCCTCTGGAGGTGGCCTATGGCTCTCAGGTGACCCTCCGCAGTGTATCCAGTAAACCCATGCCCTGCTGGCTACACTCCCATAAGGCCAACTATCCCATCAGGTGAGGGGGCATTTCTGGTTCTCAATTATTTGATCAGATCTGGACCATGCACATGATACAACACTAGTATGTAGTGCATTTTGTGTTCTCGCAGCATTACCAGTTTCTTATTCTTTGGTGCTCTGAAGGTATGAAAATGGGCGTGGTAGCTCTCACCAGCAGCAAGTGACCTGTTATCCATTCAAAGATGTCAACAATTGGTGGATAATCAAAGATCCAGGCAGGTGTGTGCAGGCCAGCTTAAATTTGGATGTCTATAACACCCCCACATTGTGATGCAGTGTTAAACAACAAAGCAACTGTTTAGTGGATCATCTGATTCTCTTCCAGACAAGACCTTGTTGTGAGCAGCCCTCCCCGCCCTGTTCGCCATGGTGATGTTGTCCAGCTTCTTCACGGCATGACCTCCCGCCTCCTCAACACGTACTGTATAGCCACACTTCTGCACACCGCCTCTTCTTTGTCACCAATATATTAGTTGTTACTGTGCTTAGCTACTGCCTAACCTCATTATTAATATGATCTATGGTCTCTCAGGCACGACGTTGCCGCTCCCATGAGTCCTCACGCACAGGAGGTGTCTGGCTACATTGACTTCAATGTGTCAATGCCAGCCCAGAATCTCTGGAAAGTGGTGAGACATACGCACACACACACTCCCACCACCTCATACTGTACCTTTTTTGTTTTACATGCATTTACTCACAATGACTTATACACTCATTTTATGCTCAATATTTTGTATTGTGATTCCTTCCACTGTCCACAAAAGAGTTATACACTTTATTAGGTACACCAATCTAGTACCGAGTTGGACCCTCCTTTACCTCCAGAAAAGCCTGAATTCTTCAGGGCATGGAAACGTTGCCCATTTGGTATCAAGGGACCTAAAGTGTGCCAGAAAAACATTACACCACTGACACCAGGCAGGATGGGGCCGTGGGCTCGTTGCTGCTTATGCCAAATCCTGACTGTGTCATCAGAATGATGCAACAGGAACCGGGATTCGTCGGACCAGGCAACGTTTTTCCGCTCCTCAATTGTCCAGTGTTGGTGATCGCGTGCCCACTGGAGCCGCCCATCCGTGACAAGGAACGACGAGTTGTGCGTTCTGAGATGTTGTACTGCACCGTTATTTGCTTGTTTGTGGCCCGCCTGTTAGCTTGCGCGATTCTTGCCATTCTCCTTCTCGCTGATGAGAAGTCGTTGTTTTTCGCCCACAAGACTGCCGCTGACATTCTCGATAAACACCTAGACACTATTGTGCGTGAAAATCCCAGGAAGCCACCTGTTTCTGAGATACTGGAACCAAAGCACGTGTGTGTCAAATTTGGACACACCACACGTTGGACTAGTAACCGAAAGGTTGCAAGATCGAATCCCTGAGCTGACAAGATCAAATCCCTGAGCTGACCATGTGAAAATCTGACATTCTTCCCCTGAACAAGGCAGTTAACCCACTGTTCCTAGGCCGTCATTGAAAATAAGAGTTTGTTCTTAACTGACTTGCCTAGTTAAATAAAGGTAAAATAAAAAAAATCAAGGGTTTTTCTTTATTTTTACTATTTTCTACATTGTAGAATAATAGTGAAGACATCAACTATGAAATAACACATGGAATCATGTAGTAACCAATAAAGTGTTAAGATTCTTCAAAGTAGCCACCCTTTGCCTTGATGACAGCTTTGCACACTCTTGGCATTCTCTCAACCAGCTTCACCTGGAATGTTCTCAACCAGCTTCACCTGGAATGCTTTTCCAACAGTCTTGAAGGAGTTCCCACATATGCTGAGTATTTTTTGGCTGCTTTTCCTTCACTCTGCGGTTTGGGATGAGTTGGACCATCTCAATTGGGTTGCGGTCGGGTGATTGTTTGGCCATAATGGCCATCATTATGTTTGGAGGAAAAGGGGGGAGGCTTGTAATGCGAAGAACACCATCCCAACCGTGAAGCATGGGGGTGGCAGCATCATGTTGTGGGGGTGCTTTGCTGCAGGAGAGACTGGTGCACTTCACAAAATAGATGGCATCATGTGGAAGGAAAATTATGTGGATATAATGAAGCAACATCTCAAGACATCAGTCAGGAAGTTAAAGCTTGGTCGCAAATGGGTCTTCCAAATGGACAATGACCCCAAGCATACTTCACAAGTTGTGGCAAAATAGAACATTTGTGGGAAGAACTGAAAAAGGGTTGTGAGAGCAAGGAGGCCTACAAACCTGACTCCGTTACACCAGCTCTGTCAGGAGGAATGGGCCAAAATTCACACTACTTATTGTGGGAAGCTTGTGGAAGGCTACCCAAAACGTTTGACCCAAGTTAAACAATTTAAAGACAATGCTACCAAATAGTAATTGAGTGTATGTAAACTTCTGACTCACTGGGAAGGTAATGAAAGAAATAATAGCTGAAATGAATCACTCTCTACTATTATTCTGACTTTTCAATTTCTTAAAATAAAGTGGTGATCCTAACTGACCTAAGACAGGGAATGTTTACAAGGATTAAATTAGATATACTAGATATAACCCCCTGAGTTTAAATGTATTTGGCTAAGGTGTATGTAAACTTCCGACTTCAACTGTATATGTATCTACACTACATGAGCAAAAATATGTGGACACCTGCTCGTCGAACATCTTATTCCAAAATCATGGCCATTAATATGGAGTTGGTCCCACTTTGCTGCAGTAACAGCTTTCACTATTTTTGGAAGGTGTTCCGCTAGATGTTGGAACATTACTGCAGGGACTTGCTTCCATTCAGTCACGAGTATTCGTGAGGTCGGCACTGTTGGACGATTAGGTCTGCCTCGCAGTCGGCATTCCAATTCATCCCAAAGGTGTTCGATGGGGTTGAGGTCAGGGCTCTGTGCAGGCCAGTCAAGTTCTTCCACAATAATCTCGACAAGCCAGTTCTGTATGGACGTCGCTTTGTGCACGGGGGCATTGTCATGCTAAAACAGGAAAGGACCTTCCCCAAACTGTTGCCACAAAGTTGGAAGCACAGAATCATCTAGAATGTCATTGTATGCTGTAGTGTTATGATTTCCCTTCACTGGAACTAAGGGGCCTAGCCCGAACGATGAAAAACAGCCCCAGACCCTCCACCCAACTTTACAGTTGGCACTATGCATTGGAGCAGGTAACGTTCTCCTGGCAGCCGCCAAACCCAGATTCATCCTTTGGACTGCCAGATGGTGAAGGATGATTCATCCCTCCAGGGAACGTGTTTCCACCGCTCCAGAGTCCAATGGCAGGGAGCTTTACACCACTCCAGCCGACGCTTGACAGTGCCACGTTCAAAGTCACTGAGCTCTTCAGTAAGGCCATTCTACTGCCAATGTTTGTCGAGATTGCGTGGCTGTGTGCTCGATTTTTATACACCTGTCAACAATGGGTGCGGCTGACAGGGCAGTACAACAGTGTGCATACAGCATCTCAGAATGCACAAGTCATCGGTCTTTGTCACGGATGGGCTATTGCATCAGACGACCACACCGGATTCCACTCTTATCAGCTGAAAAAAACAAGTGGCTCCAGTGGACACGCGATCACCAACACTAGACAAATGATGAGTGGAAAAACAATGCCTGGTCCGACAAATCCCGGATTTGGCGTAAGTCCATGGCCCCATCCTGCCTGGTGTCAACGGTACAGGCTGGTGGTGTAATGGTATGGGGAATGTTTTCCTGGCACACGATAGGTCCCTTGATACCAGTTGAGCAATACTTCCATGCCCCAAAGAATTCAGCGTGTTCTGGAGGCAAAGGGGGGTCCAACCCGTTACTAGATAAATTGGCCACTGAGTGTACATAATCAAATTTATTTATAAAGCCCTTCTTACATAAGCTGATGTCACAGAGTGCTGTACAGAACCACAGCCTAAAACCCCAAACAGCAAGCAATGCAGGTGTAAAAGCACGGTGGTTAGGAAAAACTCCCTAGAAAGGCCAAAACCTAGGAAGAAACCAGGCTGTGAGGGGTGGCCAGTCCTCTTCTGGCTGTGCCGGGTGCAGATTATAACAGAACATGGACAAGATTTTAAAATATTCATAAAACAGGCAGAACAGTTGAAACTGGAGAAGCAGCACGGCCAGGTGGACTGAGGTCATCAGGCCAGGTAGGCCTTGAGGAATGGTCCTAATGCTCAGGTCCTCCGAGAGAGAGAGCATACTTAAATTCACACAAGACACCGGATAAGAGAGGATAAATACTCCAGATATAATAGACGGACCCTAGCCCCCCGACACACAAACTTCTGCAGCATAAATACTGGAGGCTGAGACAGTGTATTAGACTGCAAGAGAAACATACTGACATTGTTCTTATCTCTGTTCTGTAGGACATTGCAAACAGGGAGGCGGAACAGGAGGTCTGGAAGACTATTCTGTCTGAAGTACGTTTGATTCACATCAACACCTCGGCTGTGCTCAAGGTACGCTCAGGGAGCCCGGGGGATTTCTCAACAAACTATTTGTCTTTACTGTTTTATCTGTTTAACATCGAAGCCCTCTTTCGCATGTTGTCGACGTGCAGCTGAGCGGTTCCTCCCTTCCAGAGTGGGGCTACAGGCAGCTGGAAGTGGTGGGGGATAAGATCTACAAGGGCTACCAGCCCAGCGGTGTGTGGAATGTAGAGGAGCACCGCTACGGCACGAGTAAGTTGTCCTAACACTCATCATCTACGTTCAGGAACACTTTACTTGCAGGGGTTATACATACGGCATTCATAAAACCTTTTATGAAACCAGTCAGAACGGTTTGGAGTGTTGCAGTGTCATTCATAACAGCCTTCATAACACATTTATTCAACTCATTCATCAGGCTTCTTAACTGAATCGCTACAGATTGTGTAATTGTTACTGTGTTGTGGGTGTTTTGATGAGCGACTTCATTTTTTTTTAGGTCAGGAGCAGAGAGAGAGAGAGCTGGAGCTACACTCCCCCACACACATTGACATCAACCGCAACCTCACCTTCATTGCAAAATTCCTGGAGCTACAGGTAAGAATAGGATCGCGTACCTACGAGCATGTGATTCCTTTCGATGCTGTTTCATCGGTGGACTTCACATGTTCTCTCCTTTTGTCTTGGTCTGACAGTGGAAGATGCTGACGGTAAAGCATGAGGATTCGGAACACAAGTACAGCTCTTCACCTCTAGAATGGATCACGATGAATACCAACATTGCGTACTGGCTCCACCCCGCAAGCAATGTAGGTTTGCGTCAACCTTTTGTCTGTCATTCACTCACTCAAGTGTGCTGTGTTTACAGTCCAATATCTCTACTGTACTCCAGCCAAGATTTGAACAGTTGTGTGTGTTAATGAATTCTAACATTGAAATGTAATAGCGCTAGCACGTGTTAGCTCGATTAGCCTTCCCCCTCTGTTTCAGGCCCAGATCCACCTGATTGGGAACTTTGTCACTTGGACCCTGGCAAACCTCGCCCTTGCGGTGTACGTCCTTCTTTTCCTATCGTATCTATTAAGGAGGCGACGGAAAATTGAAGACATTCCGGAAGGTACATGCGCCGTTCGTGCATGCATTATGTAAACGCTAACATAACGTTGACACATTGCAAAGTGGCATGTTAAAAACAGTCATGTCACGTTTGACTTGTTGTCCAGCCACCTGGTGCCAGCTGCTTCAGGCAGGAGTAGTGTGCGCTGGTGGCTGGGCCGTCAACTACCTGCCCTTCTTCATGATGGAGAAGACACTGTTCCTGTATCACTACCTGCCAGCGCTCACCTTCCAGATCCTGCTGATCCCTGTGGTTCTGGAGCACCTGCACACACACATGCTGAGGTGGGTACCAATGACTCGTCTCTGGTTGGGATTGAATCCGGTCACACTGTTGCCTTTCTCCTGACCGGTCTTAATCATTCCATTTTAAAACATTCTCCTCCTCCTCTAGGTGTGCTTCTCTCCGGCGTGCTCTTCATGGAGTTGTGTTGGCCGGTCTGTCCTCAGTATATCTGTCCTTCCGGACCTTCAGTCCTCTTACCTATGGTCATCCAGAACTGAGTGCCGAGCAGCTGGCTTCGTTGCGCTGGAGGGACAGTTGGGACATCTTGTTTCGCAGACGTTAAGTCTTAACTGTACACCCCCACTGACTGGGGAGAGGCAAAGCCGTACATTTGCACAGGGCAGGAAGCGCCTAAGGGAACCGTTCCAAAGGAATGCCTTATTAAAAACATTTTTGGTAGAGTGGATTACTTTAATTTTATTAGTGAGTGCGTCTACATGGGATCAGAGAACTTTGGGTGAAGAAACTGTTTAAATCTTTGAGGGACATATTTAAAATCTCTCACTTGTTCTACAGCTCCAGTCAATGTGAAAACCATGAAATGTTTACAAGTATTTTTCAGTATCATTTACAGATCAAAAGGGAATGTTTACCCAAAAATGTCACTGTGATGAACCACTTTTTAATCATTTCTTCATGTGGAATTTTGAAGGCTGCATAACAATTGAAATAAAAATAATGAATAAACAATGTTGCATTTATTGTAAAGAATTAGGCCGGGATTCTGTCCGTAGCGCAGCACACTGGACAGCAAACAATAGTTTTTAAAGGTCAGATTTTATTGATCCGACATGTACAGTGTTTACTGTGAATGTATTGCCTACAACCCGCGATCGGATTGAATCGCGAACAGAATTAACAAAAATCGACGCTGTCTGTATTGAACATTGTTATAGAGCCAACCATGATGAATATAACATCTATTAGTGTCACACACAATTTTGCCTAAGCAGTATTCTCAATCCCTTAGTGGCAGCAAGAGAAAGGAAAATGCAAACCATGAATCTGTTTGTCTCTGGTAAAATCTCATTTTAATCTGGTCTATAGCTGCAGTAAAAAAGTGAGTCTTGGTGCTCACTCAGCGTTGAGCTGGGTCAGTGTTCAGTAAGCTTCTCCAGTGTTCCTCCGTCGTCGGCCTGGCTCTCCTGCATGGCCCGGGCCAGCTCCTCCCTGTACCGCTGCTAATAGTGCTGTGGACCCCAAACCAACATGAGTCAGCCTCTAGCCCCGTTTATACAGTACCTGGTGCTAACATGCATCCTTTGTCCTGATTAATATGTGGGTATAGCCATTGGAATTAATGTGTCTCTGATCTGTCCACTGTGTCTGCATTGAGACCAGATTTCCTGGTCCCAACTCGCTCCCTGTATGCAACTTATTTTTTTTATATATATACACTGCTCAAAAAAATAAAGGGAACACTAAAATAACACATCATAGATCTGAATGAATGAAATAATCTTATTAAATACTTTTTTCTTTACATAGTTGAATGTGCTGACAACAAAATCACACAAAAATTATCAATGGAAATCAAATTTATCAACCCATGGAGGTCTGGATTTGGAATCACACTCAAAATTAAAGTGGAAAACCACACTACAGGCTGATCCAACTTTGATGTAATGTCCTTAAAACAAGTCAAAATGAGGCTCAGTAGTGTGTGTGGCCTCCACGTGCCTGAATGACCTCCCTACAATGCCTGGGCATGCTCCTGATGAGGTGGCGGATGGTCTCCTGAGGGATCTCCTCCCAGACCTGGACTAAAGCATCCGCCAACTCCTGGACAGTCTGTGGTGCAACGTGGTGTTGGTGGATGGAGCGAGACATGATGTCCCAGATGTGCTCAATTGGATTCAGGTCTGGGGAACGGGCGGGCCAGTCCTTAGCATCAATGCCTTCCTCTTGCAGGAACTGCTGACACACTCCAGCCACATGAGGTCTAGCATTGTCTTGCATTAGGAGGAACCCAGGGCCAACCGCACCAGCATATGGTCTCACAAGGGGTCTGAGGATCTCATCTCGGTACCTAATGGCAGTCAGGCTACCTCTGGCGAGCACATGGAGGGCTGTGCGGCCCCCAAAGAAATGCCACCCCACACCATGACTGACCCACCGCCAAACCGGTCATGCTGGAGGATGTTGCAGGCAGCAGAACGTTCTCCCGGCGTCTCCAGACTCTGTCACGTCTGTCACGTGCTCAGTGTGAACCTGCTTTCATCTGTGAAGAGCACAGGGCGCCAGTGGCGAATTTGCCAATCTTGGTGTTCTCTGGCAAATGCCAAACGTCCTGCACGGTGTTGGGCTGTAAGCACAACCCCCACCTGTGGACGTTGGGCCCTCATACCACCCTCATGGAGTCTGTTTCTGACCGTTTGAGCAGACTGCTGGAGGTCATTTTGCAGGGCTCTGGCAGTGCTCTTCCTTGCACAAAGGCGGAGGTAGTGGTCCTGCTGCTGGGTTGTTGCCCTCCTACGGCCTCCTCCACGTCTCCTGATGTACTGGCCTGTCTCCTGGTAGCGCCTCCATGCTCTGGACACTACGCTGACAGACACAGCAAACCTTCTTGCCACAGCTCGCATTGATGTGCCATCCTGGATGAGCTGCACTACCTGAGCCACTTGTGTGGGTTGTAGACTCCGTCTCATGCTACCACTAGAGTGAAAGCACCGCCAGCATTCAAAAGTGACCAAAACATCAGCCAGGAAGCATAGGAACTGAGAAGTGGTCTGTGGTCACCACCTTCAGAACCACTCCTTTATTGGGGGTGTCTTGCTAATTGCCTATAATTTCCACCTGTTGTCTATTCCATTTGCACAACAGCATGTGAAATGTATTGTCAATCAGTGTTGCTTCCTAAGTGGACAGTTTGATTTCACAGAAGTGTGATTGACTTGGAGTTACATTGTGTTGTTTAAGTGTTCCCTTTATTTTTTTGATCAGTGTATATAAAAAAATCTCACACACACACACAACCGTTCAATAGTTTGGGGTCACTTAGAAATGTCCTTGTTTTTGAAAAAGTAAAAATGTGTCCATTTAAAATCAAAAATTTGATCAGAAATACAGTGTAGACATTGTTAATATTGTAAATGACTATTGTAGCTGGAAACGGCTGATTTTTTTATGGAATATCTACATAGGCGTACAGAGGCCCATTATCAGCAACCATCACTCCTGTGTTCCAATGGCACGTTGTGTTGGCTAATCCAAGTTTATCATTTTAAAAGGCTAATTGATCATTAGAAAACCCTTTTGCTATGTTAGCACAGCTGAAAACTGGCCTTCTTTAGACTAGTTGAGTATCTGGAGCATTAACATGTGTGGGTTCGATTACAGGCTCAAATGGCCAGAAACAAAGACCTTTCTTCTGAAACTCGTCAGTCTGTTCTTGTTCTGAGAAATGAAGGCTATTCCATGCGAGAAATTGCCAAGAAACTGAAGATCTCGTACAACACTGTGTACTACTCCCCTCACAGAACAGTACAAACTGGCTCTAACCAGAATGGGAAGAGTGGGAGGCCCCGGTGCACAACTGAGCAAGAGGACAAGTACATTAGTGTCTAGTTTGAGAAACAGACGCCTCACAAGTCCTCAACTGGCAACTTCATTAAATAGTACCCGCAAAACACCAGTCTCAACGTCAACAGTGAAGAGGCGACTCTGGGATGCTGTCCTTCTAGGCAGAGTTCCTCTGTCCAGTGTCCATTTGCCCATCTTAATCTTTTATTGGCCAGTCTGAGATGTCTTTTTCTTTGCAACTCTGCCTAGAAGGCCAGCATCCTGGAGTCGTCTCTTCACTGTTGACATTGAGACTTGTGTTTTGCGATATAGTCAAGCTACACGTGACCCTATGCTTGTGTGTGTGTGAGGGGAGACAACTGGGTGAAAAGGTTGCCTCAGTCTGTCGCAACTGAGTGAGGACAACCGGAGCCAGAATGACAGGAAGTCACACTTCCTCTAACAGTAGCTCAACGGTTCCCCCAAGTTGGGCAAGCAAGCGCCTTTGACTATCGGCCCAGATGATGTATAGTCGTACTGGTCACACACAAAACATGAATCTTTCGCCCAGAAACAGAACAATAGCTCTACCACTGGTGTGCAGAATAGAACACGTTTCCCTGTCTCCAGTTAAGCTTAGAGGAACCAGTTTGTTTCTGTCAGCTCTTGCCTGAGCTCCCAGATATCACGGGGTCATTCTACACACACACAGTCAGAACAGGCCTCTATTAACACACACACACACTTTTCTATCCTATATGAGTTAATGTGACCATCTCAAACCCAATACCTAGACTTAAAGACAGATGTTTTAGTACACAAGCATTAGTAAGGTTTAACTTCAAAATGCCCTCACAGCTCTCATTGTCTCTCGTCTTCAGCATGATTCAAGGCCTCCAGCTCTTTCTCAAAAGCAGGATGGTTCAGACGCACACTCAGCTGGCCACCGTGCTTTTTATGAATGTTGGACATGAATTGCACACAAGGAAATTCTTTGCACACAAGGAAATTCACTAGTATGACTGACTCCCACCTAGTCCTACCAGCATTAGGCTTAGCAGTGTGCATTCATTGGACCTGTTCGAATAACTTTATAATGCATCGTTACTCCCTTGAGATAATGAGTGGATAGATGAAGACATGGTTTCCACTCCATTGCTTTCACCAATCTTAGCTTATCAGATCAGTGGTTTTGCTCTAGAAAAGACAGAAGGGAGTGTGCATAGTAAAGTATTCAAACAGGGCCCAGTGACTTTCTCGCCTCACTCCTGCAAAGTGATGCCTTGCTGTTGAAGGATGTTGCCTGTGCCCTGGCTCGGGTGTTGTTCACCCCTGGCACCTTGGAAAGACACTCAAGTCATTCAGCTGCTGTTGGAATTCTGTCCAACGTCAAGGAACAGGACAGAGAGGAAGGGACAGATAATGAGAAGAAAATGTGCCTCAAAATATTAAATATGCCTCAACCGTTACCCACAAATAACCTTGCAGACAGTTGTGGTAGTCCTGAGCTTGGCTCTGGTAGATGAGCAGCCTTTTGTTAATCTCATCTGCACGTTGTTCAAATGTTTTCTGGAGGTACTGAGGCCTTGTGATACAACTTACAGAACTCCTGCTCATCACACATTCAAACTAGTGTTACTGGCAATTACTTTGTGAAGATTTTGAATAATGTGAATATTAATATATGATCAAATGGCACATCACAATATTGGGTTTAACTGCAGATCAGAAATAAGAAGCGGTTACCTCAGCAACAGAATGCTGGCTATCAAACTTTGGAAGGCAGTCCTGAAAGAATGACAGAACTTATCTTGCAGTCAGAGGGAATGAATGAAATGTTATTTCCGTGTCAAATCGGCAATTGGCAACTCATCCCTTATGGGATTAATTGACAAAAACAAACATGACAATAATTCACTATGGTAATTAAAAGATAATTCTTCCGGTGTTCTCTGCATAAATAATGATTTTTAATTGAAATAATAAGTGTGTCCTTCAAACTTTGCTTTCGACAAAGAATCCTCCATTTGCAGCAATTACAGCCTTGCAGACCTTTGGCATTCTAGTTGTCAATTTGTTGAGGTAATCTGAAGAGATTTCACCCCATGCTTCCTGAAGCACCTCCCACAAATTGGATTGGCTTGATGGGCACTTCTTACATACCATACGACCAAGCTTCTCCCACAACAGCTCAATAGGGTTGAGATCCGGTGACTGCTGGCCACTCCATTATAGACAGAATACCAGCTTACTGCTAAATAGTTATTGTACCATTTGGAGCTGTGCTTTAGGTCATTGTCCTGTTGTAAGAGGAAATTGGCTCCAATTAAGCACTGTCCACAGGGTATGCATGGCATTGCAAAATGGAGTGATAGCCTTCCTTCAAGATCCCTTTTTACCCTGTACAAATCCCCCACTTCGACACCACCAAAGCACCCCCAGAACATCACATTGCCTCCGCCATGCTTGACAGATTTTTTTTCTGCGTCTCACGAACGACTCTATTCTGGCAGTTGGCATTTCCAACAGTCTATTCCAAAGTCTCACCATACACACCTTCCATCTCACCTCACAGGGTTCCCAGCCCATGTCTCCTGTTATTGCAAGTATAAGTGCAAACTTGTGAAACCCTAAAAAAGTAACGTACTGCTCCGTTATGGACATGTTCGTTTTTAAAATAGCTCTTAGCACCCTACACTCCTGCTGAATAGTCCAGAACAGGACACACACGTCTGATACAGTTTGGAATACGTAGCAAAACCAATATCTTTCAGTGTTTTTCCTATGACTCCTCCAAGAGCTCTACTTGCTGAGTCGGCCAGGGCAGATGTTTCCGTATAGAAAGGTTTGTTCATCAATAAAATATTTATATTTGCTAGTAAACTCAAGAATGTCTTCACCAAAACAAAACTAAAAAGCACTTCTCTTAGTACCTGGTTTTCTAAGATGTTGTCTGTGTTTGTCTAGTTGATGATGAGTCTCCATCTTTTACACCAATTGACAGCACATAATAACATGTTCTGCAGGTCTTGTTCAGTTTCTGCCATCAGAATAATATCAGCAGCGTATAAGGTTACTTAGCATTTCATTATCATATCTTACTCCAATATTTAACTGTTTCATTTCTTTTGCCAAATCATTTATAAACAAAGCAAATCAAATTTCCCATCAAAGAAAAGTAAGAGAAGTGTCTTTAACAAACTACGGGCTAGAATATCCCTAGTTACACAATCAAAAGTTGGCTTCTCAGAGAAATCAGTATTGATCGGCAAATCCTTGATCTCAGTAAGGCTGGTTTCTATGCTGTTAAGGGTTCTATAAGGGGGTACTCACACCCTGCTCTTCTGGTTTGGGACCAAACAGCTGGAATCTCGTCAAAGCGAGTGGGTTTGGAAAACGTCACACTATAAAAGGAATGGATGACAGCGCTTATGTCTCTAAACTGATCAGCAATACTAATCTATTTATAAGCTATACAGTAACTCTACTGTTACTACAAGTGATGTCTGCGTGATTGTGCGCCACTGATAAAGATAAGAAAAGGTGTCCTCTGACCTTTGCGCACTGACAGATTCAGCAGATGGGCTCTTCTCGGACTTCTTCCCAATAGGAAATTACCATTTAAGTACAGAGAGCACAGACAGACAAAAACACGACATCTTACTGGAGCCAGCATGAGTTTCTTGCATTTGTTCTTGGCTTGCCTGGGAGCCAGACAGATCACATGGTACGTTAGCTAAGCTAAGAACAAACAGCAAAATGGCTCAGAGACTGCGCACCAGGCTAGTCCTGATCAGTGGTGGAAAAAGTACACAATTGTCATACTTGAGTGAAAGTATAGATACCTTAATAGAAAGTTACTCAAGTAAAAAGTCACCTAGTAAAATAGTAAAATAGTATCTGAGTAAAAGTCTAAAAGTATTTGGTTTTAAATATACTTAAGTACCAAAAGTAAAAGTATACATAATTTCAAATTCATTTTATTAAAAAAAGCAGATGGCACCATTTTCCTGTTTTTAAAATGTACAGATAGCCAGGGGGAACACTCCAACACTCAGACATTATTTACAAAAGATGCATTTGTGTTTAGTGAGTCTGCCAGACCAGAGGCAGTAGGGATGACCAAGTGTTCTCTTGATAAGTGTGTGAATTTCACAATTTCCCTGTCAAAATGTAACGAGTATTTTGGGTTGTCAGGTAAAATGTATTTAGTAAAAAGTACAAGATTTTCTTTAGGAATATAGTGAAGTAAAAGTAAGTTGTCAAAAATATAAAAAAGTACAGATACCTCCAAAAACGACTTCAGTAGTAATTTGAAGTGTTTTTACTTAAGTACTTTACACCACTGGTCCTGATAGCCTAGAAATCAATCCCATAACAACAGCAAAGGACCTTGTGAAGACAGTTTTGTATCAAGACTGCCCAAATGTACCTAATTTGTTTATTAATAACTTTTCATGTTCAAAACTGTGCACTCTCCTCATATAGCATGGTATTATTTCACTGTAATAGCTACTGCTAATAGGCTATAATTTCATCAAATTATGTAGAAATTTTGTTTTAATTATGTGTATTTAGGATACATTGTATGCTAGCTGTTCAACTGGAGTTAGCATGCTAGAATCCCTGCTATTTATCACCAAATACTGTCATTCCCATCACATGTCATTACCACCACATAATGAACTGTGATGGTAAAGACAGAATGTGGTGGTAATGACAAAATTACTAGTTCATACATTTTTACTTACCTTAAGACCTGAAAAGAAATTGTCTGTCCTATATTGTAACACTCACTACCGAGTTCTAACCTGCCTCTGGAAGCAATGTCAGCAAAATAACTGTTTGTCGGGAGCTTCATGAAATGGGTTTCCATGGCCGAACACAAGCATAAGATCACCATTCACAATGCCAAGCATCGGCTGGAGTGGTGTAAAGCTAGCCGCCATTGGACTCTGGAGCAGTGGAAACGCGTTCTCTGGAGTGATGAATCACGCTACCTGCCCCAATGCAGAGTGCCAACTATAAAGTTTGGTGGAGGAGGAATAATGGTCTGGGGCTGTTTTTCATGGTTTGGGCTAGACATTCTAGATGATTCTGTGGTTCCAACTTTGTGGAACTTTCCAACAGTTTGAGGAAGGCCCTTCTGTTTCAAAATGACAATGCCCCCGTGCAAAAAGCGAGGTCCATACAGAAATGGTTTGTTGAGATCGGTGTTATCACGTCTACTCCCACTCCTCCCCTCCAGCGTTCGACGTCGCCGGTTTACTAACCACCGGTCCTGGCATTCATCATTATGCACACCTGGACTCCATCACTTCACCGATTACCTCCCCCTATATCTGTCACTCCCTTAGTTCCATTCCCCAGGCAGTATTGACTATGTGTTTCATGTATATACGCTACTCGTGTTTCTTGTATTGTTCCATTTATTATTAAGCTCACCACCTGCACTTGCTTTCTGACTCCCAGCGTATACGTTACAGGTGTGGAAGAACTTGACTGGCCTGCACAGAACCCTGACCTCAACCCCATCGAACACCTTTGGGATGAATTGGAACGACTGGTCTGTTCTATATCTTCAATCAAATTAAGCATGTACAACTGACATTAAAATGTTTAAAGATATTTTTCATCAGTTGTTTTATATGAAATGTAATTTCCACCACACTCTGTTATTACCACAATGCTTAGTCATTACCATCACGGTACATATTTGAGGCAAAGGTGTATTAAATTCTAATTGATATTGATGCTTTTTTCCCATATGTGTACCGTATTTGCTTGTTCTTAAGATAATTTCAAAAGTAATGTTAAATACTTTGAGTTTCATCAAGGCATATTTAGACATGACAATGATGAATACGTATAATTAAGAACACTTCCAAATTGCTAAAAAATAATAATAATACAATTAATGTGAAATGTTATATAAAATACCGTCGGTATAAGAACCGACGCTGGAGATGAGAAGCAGGTACAGGGAGTGAACATTTAATGAACGGACCAGAACAGGGGGGAACAAAACGACACAACGATAATATGCTGAAGCGGGGAACAACCTCGGGAACAGACAGATATAGGGGAGGTAATGAAAGCAGGTGATTTGAGTCCAGGTGAGTCCAATGAATCGCGTGACGAGGGAAACAGGTGTGTGTAATGGTGGTGGCAGGAGTGCGTAGTGCTGAGCAGCCTGGCGCAGAGGGAGAGCGGGCGCAGGTGTGAAATTTACACAATTTATGTAATTTCCAACTATGATAGCACATTTTATGATGTGGTGGTAATGACATTCCCCCTCTGGTATTTGGGGAAACCAATAAAAATCTTGATATTCTTAAATAATATGGTCTCAGCCACTATTAGGATCTTATTTCCAGACAGTGAAGAAAAGTGAAGAAGATATTCAGATAGATAAAAAGCAGTTTCAAGAGGTTTCATTTCCCAAAACATTTGCCCGTATTTGTAAAATCAACCACAAACTATACATTTTACAGACACAGTATATTTTACAATCGTTATCGTATGTTTGTTTTTAGTCCCATCCTTAAGCTCCACTCAACCCCTCCCATCTATCTCTGAACACCATCCAGTTTTGATATCAATTTCTAACTGTGCTGTGATATTTCACAAACATTCTGAACCTTTCTATTCTCATAGATTCTACACATTGTACATTTAAAAAAAGATGTTTGCTAAGACTGTCGTATTATTGATTGATTGTCTATGACTTTTTAAATCACCCAGCAGTGCTGTTTGCAGAGGGGGACGTGGGGGTTGTTTCAGAGCATGAGGTCACTGGCACAGGACAAGAGACTGAGTTGAGCACTGACTCATTTGTGCCTAGTAAGACATTACTACCCCCAATCCATTTTGCCTAGGTTATCCTTCTGGAGAAGGGTGGGGGACATTGTGAGACTGTGGGCTCCAAGGGATGTTAATGCCTCAGTGGAATGGGAACTGGACACAGTCAGGACTGAAAGCTCAGTCGAAGACACAGAGACTAATACCACACATACAGATGTGAACACTGAGTTGCCCTGTGCAGCTGCAAGAGAAAGTGTCTCCTTTGAGACGGGTCAAGCACCTGAGTCAACTGCAGCAGAAGATCACATGGGTCAGAGGGGTAGAGCCCAAAAACTATTAGGAGGACTGTTTGGCAAGAGGGTTTTGTGATGGACTTGGTCAATGCATTCTGAATGTGTTTGGTTACTGTACACTTCTCAGAGGTTATTTTGTGTGTGTTTATCCAGGTTATTAAACACAGGGTGGGTTCAGTTTAAGAAGCGGGTAACGTAAGGTTTACACATTCTAAAGTCTCTCAGCCTATCACACAATGTTATGAAAATGAGTTACTGTATGTGAGGATGCGGGAGGTATGCTGGGAGAGAGTTATTGGGAAGGCGTTTTGTGCAGCGGGTCAGTGCACTGTCTGTTCTTCCAAATAAAATACAACTTGATTATTTCATGGGAAATCAGTGTCCTCGACTATTTACGCTAGTCAACAAACAATGTGCGAGTTTCGGTGGCTTTACAGTTTCATTACAATAGTAGTAATAGCCACCTCATATTGCTATCTGACAGATAACTAGACGCTAGAGCTGACCTGGCTGTGGTAGCTACTCAGTAGCGTAGCTTATTCATTCACCTCAGTCGAGAGCTAACGTTACACGTCAGTTACAATACTAGCTCAGCATTGCGAATAAACACAAAAAAAAATTCAGTTAAGTTAAACAGCAGTTGCCCTGCAAGCTACATCAGTCAACTAAAGAGTAGCCCTTTTCTGTTCCTTTTACAACTCGGTGGTGAAAGAGCTTAACGAGTACACTGATCTATGCTCAACTCTTCCTGCTGGTCCAACCAGCCTTCCAGAAGCTTTGCCTTCACACAGCCTGTCAGCCTGCTCTGTGGTGTCCGCATGGTCCTAAATCCAGTCGAATTCACACTCCAAAAGAGCCTATCCGATGCTTTGAGGCGTTCGCATGGTCCTAAAGCATACCGTTGCCTTGGTTTGTATCATATTCCAATGATAAAACTGTGGGGGACAAAAATGCAATTTCAGAATGTCCCCAGTGAAAGTTGCGTCCCTGGAGAAAACAGAGAAAGACACACACAATGGCACAGATTAAGCCTACTGATGCCAGTTAATACTTTGGCTGTATTTTATATGAAATAGTAGGCTAACTAATTAGGGAAGGGGGAATTCAGGGGAACACATATGACAGGCACTAACTTGCAATAGCCTAAAAAGTTGTTAGATTGACTTTTATAACACATAAGCGAATAGCCATCTATTAGACTTGAAATACAGCGCTACTTTTTATTAAATGCAAGTCATCATGTTTTACAATAAAACGTCCATAGATTTAGCAAAAAAAAGACAACGACTGGGTCGCATCTCTGGCAACCGAACCGATAGAATGAATGACTAGCCGGCTTGGGTAGCAACCCTAGATTTGTGTTGGGACTAGATCTCGTGGAAGGATGAAATAGTATGAATAAATACATAAAAATAAAGTTTTTACTGAAAACATGTCAATCATTATTTGAATATGTTTATAACCCGTTGTATAAAAGTGATATTGTCCTCCAAGCCGTTGTTTGGAGGATACATATATTGGCACGGTTTGCCAGCCCTCGAAATGCTGTCCTGCAAGATGACCCACATTCTAATGTGCTGTCATGCACAGCAAAAAACTTTGGTAGGGCCTTTTACAATCCACTCTTTTTTTTGTCCAACTTATGTTTTCTTCCCAAATCCAATTGTCTTGTTTTTTCCAGGTTTCTGATGTCCCCCATTTCTTTCTGGGTTATCAGATTTTTTTCACACTTTTCTCTAAAGAAAAATGCTTAAAGCACATCAGGGGATGACTTGAGGTCTGTGAAAAATCTAAGAAACTTCAATTTTTGAGCATGCCCTGCACAGTATCATAATCGGCCGTGATTGGGAGTCCCATAGGGAGGCGCACAATTGGCCCACCGTTGTCTGTGTTAGGGTTTGTCCGGGGTAGGCCGTCATTGTAAATAAGAATTTGTTCTTAACTGACTTGCCTAGTTAAATAAAAGTTAAATACATTTTTTTTAAATTACACCATATAATATACTGTATATACAGTGCTTTCGGGAAAGTATTCAGACGCCTTGACTTTTTTCACATTTTGTTACGTTATGGATGAAAAAAAATATTCCCCTCGTCAATTTACACACAATAACCCCATAATGAAAAAGCAAAAACAGCTTTTAAGAAACTTTTGCAAATTAATAAAAATTTTAAAACTGAAATATCATATTTACATAAGTATTCAGACCCTTTACTCAGTACTTTGTTGAAGCCCCTTTGGCAGCGATTACAGCCTCGAGTCTTCTTGGGTATGACGCTACAAGCTTGGCATATCTGTATTTGGAGAGTTTCTCCAATTCTTCTCTGCAAATCCTCTCAAGCTCTGTCAGGTTGGATGGGGAGCATCGCTGCACAGCTATTTTCAGGTCTCTCCAAAGATGTTAGATCGGGTTCAAGTCCGGGCTCTGACTGGGCCACTCAAGGACATTCAGAGACTTGTCCCGAAGCCATTCCTGCGTTGTCTTGGCTGTGTACTTAGGGCCGTTGTCCTGTTGGAAGGGGAAGCTTCGCCCCAGTCTGAGGTCCTGAGCGCTCTGGAGCAGGTTTTCATCAAGGATCTCTCTGTACTTTGCTCCATTCATCTTTCCCTCAATCCTGACTAGTCTCCAAGTCCCTGCTGCGGAAAAACATTTCCACAGCATGATGCTGCCACCACCATGCTTCACCGTAGGGATGGTGCCAGGTTTCCTCCAGACGTGACCCTTGGCATTCAGGCCAAAGAGTTCCATCTTAGTTTCATCAGACCAGAGAATCTTGCAGGCTGTCATGTGCCTTTTACTGAAGAGTAGCTTCCGTCGGGCCACTCTACCATAAAGGCATGATTGGTAGAGTGTTGCAGAGATAGTTGTCCTTCTGGAAGGTTATCCCATCTCCACAGAGGAACTCAGGAGCTCTGTCAGAGTGCCCATCGGATTCTTAGTCACCTCCCTGACCAAGGCCCTTCTCACCCGATTGCTCAGTTTGGCTGGGCGGTCAGCTCTAGGAAGAGTCTTGGTGGTTCCAAACTTCTTCCATTTAAGAATGATGGAGGCCACTGTGTTCTTGGGGACCTTCAATGCTGCATAAAAAAAATGGTGCCCTTCCCTACGTACAATTCCTTCGACATCATGGCTTGGTTTTTGCTCTGACAAGCCCTGTCAACAGTGGGACCTTATATATACAGGTGTGTGCCTTTCCAAATCATGTCCAATCAATTTAATTTACCACAGGTGGACTCCAATCATGTTGTAGAAACATCTCAAGGATGATCAATGGAAACAGGATGCACCTGAGATCAAATTAGTCTCATAGCAAAGGGTCTGAATACTTATGTAAATAAGGTATTTCTGTTTTTTCATTTTTATAAATTTTCCACAAAAAAAAGCTGCGGACGTTAAGTCATTATGGGGTATTGTGTGTAGATTGATGAGGAAAAACATTTATTTAATCAAGTGGAAAAAGTCAAGGGGTCTGAATACGTTCTGAATGCACTGTCTATATATATTTATAAATTGGGTGGTTTGAGCCCTGAATGCTTATTGGCTGACAGCCGTGGTATATCAGGTATATATATATATATATATATATATATATATATTTGGAACTCAGTCGGGGTCTCAACTTACTATTGAGAGTTATAATTTTTCTCTCCGCCCAATGGCAAAATGAGTAGAATTGCATAAAATGTGTTACAAAATTGTAACATTTTCTCTCCACCTCATGGCAAAATGTGTAGAATTGCAGCAAACTTGGTTTAAAATGGCAACATTTTCTCTACACCCCATGGCAAAATGTGTAGAATTGCAGGAAATTAACCGCTAAAATGGATTGGGCAACAAAAAAATGATTTGGGCCCCTAAAAGGCTAGTGCCAGCTCTGACTGCATGTGTGGGTATGGATGTGGGTACGCAGACCCACGAGCCACTACAGCCCCTCATGAGGAGTTCAGATGTTGTGTGGCTCATCCCTGCTCCAAGTTATGGGGGCTCCGTTTGCAACATGTAACATTTGGGGAAAACATTTTATTCCGTGACACAAAATTCAAACATTGCAACTTTTTGTGTCCATAAATTCCAAACAGTGTCTGCATTTTGTGCACAAAGTGCAAGTGTGGACCACGCCTCTTTATCAAAGATTTCTATACAAATGGTATCTTTACTCTTCTTTGCCATTCATTATCCCTCACTTTCCTTTGCTTTTGCATTTCTTCTAAAATGCACATGAAGAGATCCATGCAAAGACAATAGAGGAAGGTTTTGATACCGTCTCTGGTACAAGTAACTTGCATACAGAAACACATTCATCATGCAGTCACGGTTCAAAATATAAAAATATTATTAGAAAAATACAAAGATTAAACAATATCAACAAAAGGATTATTGCAATTGATTTAATAATACAAATGTTTTGTTTAAGAATGTAAACTAGCCTGTGTCTGAAGGTCCTTGCCATGTCACCCAGCCCCTCCTCTGTACCCCCTCTCTCAGTCACATCCCATCCGTGTCAGTGTTGCCACTTCCACTGCTGTTGTCCAGGTGACAAGGTGTGTGTTCCTTGCATGTGACCTTTGACCTAAGGACACGTTTCCTGTGGTTGAAGAATTTAATTATTATTTAAAAAATTCTAAGAACAAAGTAACACAAGCAGCATAAAACAAGTCTCTTTACCATACCAACATAACTCCCATGCATAACCCCTATGAAGACAATTTATGACAAAATACAGATTTCAACAAATGTTCTCTAAAACATAGAAACTTGCCAACCTTCTGTAGTTGAAGTTAAACCTCGATCTGGGATTTCTGCAGCCTAAGAGCTCATCCACTGATGGAGCTCTTTCCTGGCACATGAAACAAAGAAAAATACATTTACAATACACATTAACTTCATATCGGTTTCCTTTTAAACTGAAACAACATTTGACGTGTGTTCCATCCAGATGGAGAGAAGTGAGTTCAGTTGACGCGACTACTGATAAGTGGTTTGCTATGTAATAAGAAAACCTCAACTAGTCAAGAGATAAACAATTGAAGGTACTTTACTGCTGAGATATTCTCCTCCCCGGGCCCTCCTGCACACAACTGGTGGTCTTGCGAAGCAGTGCACACATCATACTCCCCTGATGTCTGACTTTGCAGCTCCACACTACTATCTGTGATTAAAAATAAAATAAAAAAAATAAATAGCTAACAACATAGAATGCTAGGATTTCAAAAAAGCATGGTCAAATCAAATCTTAAGCTAAACTCATGATTGTTATTGAATATTTTCTTTTTTGTGATGGTTATTTGTCACTTGTCATAGATTTCTTGCCTTTGGTTAATGTATCTTTGCAGTCTTCCTCACTGGTCTGGCTTTTCTGTGGCAGAGAACACACAGAAAGAGAACACTCAATATAAAGTGGGTTGCAGAGACAGGAAAACACATGAGTTGCCAAAGCAGAAACACAGAGTTCAAAAGTAATAAAACTGCATTGTTTTAAATCAGGAAGCAAATTACTTTAACAATCTTTGCAAGGAATCATCCTCAAAGTCTGACGTCTGAGAGTGAAATACGTTAATTCTTATAAATATGTTTCCAAAATCAAAAGGCTATCCTAGGCTATCCTTTACCAAAACGTTTTATGGAAACAATTAATGGAGAGAGAATCTGAGAAGCTTGCAATTCAGTGAATCCAGTAACATTCTAGATTTGAATTAAAACAGATCTAAATGGAAGCGGTTGGTGGAACCCATTCTCACATCATGTTGGGAGCAGGTGTGTCTGTGAAGCCCGGTCTGTAGTGCAATAACCTTTCCCTCTGTCCGGAACAACTGGACCTGCAGCTCATCACAGCGCTCACCCAGCTCCCGAATCTGTTTCCGGTACTGGTCCTTATCCTGGAGGCTCCGGCAATTCTCCTGGTGGTACTCCTCACGAGAGGCGATGGCCTATCGCAACAATAGATGAAAAACAAAACAGGGGCTTTGGTTTGCTTTGCTGTAGTGGTTTATATGAAACAGATGGCAAGTGTGGCTGGATGAAGATCTGATCACAACCATGCAGATAGTCAATTATTTCATTTTGATCAAATAGATTAAACTCTTTTGGATCAAATTAAAATAAGCACTACGGGACGAATCTTAACCTCCACTTGAATTTTCACTTAGTCATACATTGATGTCAATGGGAGACAAAGTGAAAGGGGAAGTTATGGCATGGGGCATGACCCCATGCCAGTGAAGTCCTAGAATGACACAGTCCTAGAATCACACATTGTTCACCTTGTCTCTCTCCCTGATAACCTCATCCATCTGTTTCAGGATACTCTCAATTCGGTCACGATACATTTTGGCATCCTTCTTCAATGTTGTGCATTTCAAGTCAAGAACCTCGTTCGCCTCCAAGTACTGCAAGAATAAATCAAACCTACTTATTACAATTGGAACGACAGAACTTGCCCCATCATGGAAAAACCCAACTTGGAAAAACCCAACTTGCACAATTTAACACACAGGCAGCTATTCCAATGAATGAGGAACAAGCTTGGGCAGATAACAAAAATAAGAACATTTACGAATTCCGATGCTGAGAACCAGCATTTTGAGGAAACAATATGATTTGTGTTATACATTTTGCACCTGTGTTAAAAGAGCAGTTGAATAACTTATATTTAAAAAAAATTCTATATAATCAGTAGTCTTCTCTACAACTAATCCTAAACAGTGCTCATTGTTGTGCAAAACATCAGGCTGTGATGTATACCCTATTCCGCTGTGCCTCAGCATCGTGAAGATCTCTGCGCAGGGTGTAGATGTTGTTGACCAGCTCCTGGTGCTGAGCCTGAGAGTGCTGCTTGTAGTCCTCTAGACTTTCAGCGCTCAGCCTCTCTTGATCCAAGGGGGCTAGAGCTGTCCCCTGTTGGAATATACAGATGAATCCTGTCACACTACTCAAGACAATACTTTAACCACACTACTGTACCGGCTTGAATCGTACTGTGCAGATTCAGATATTTTCTTTTTCACGTTGTCCTATTCAGCAGAGTTCCCTCAAACTATAGGGGATGCGTAACCAAGCCAGCACAGTACAGCTCAGCTCAGCTCAGCACGACTTGGCTCAGAAAGGTACAATTGTGCATCTGAAAAATCACGTACTTTATTTGAAAATACATTTTTCTTGCGGCGCACACAATGGCACTCCTAGCTGTTATTCCAAAATGTGTCCAGTGCAGCGCAATGTCCTTTTTATTTCACTGCATATCCAAACATTTGTTGAGAAATGATCACTGACACTGATTGAGAAGAGATCAAACGTACCTGAGCAGACGTCTCCAGATCCTGGATGCGCGCTGTGAGCAGATGATTGTGTCTCTGGAGCTGCCACATCCTGTCCTGACTGGGTCTCTGCTCCATTGCGTTCTTCAGTTTCACAGTTCTGATTTTCGAGTCGCTCTCTGCGTTCATCAGGCAGTGCTTCAGCTTCTCTATCTATTGATCAATTAAAATCCCATAAAAACTGTATTCGCTGTTGCTGATTGAGTTTGTGCTGTTCTCTAACAAATGTGTCAACATGTCTGACTGCAGAGCTCTTTTTATGCAGAAAATGTTAATCATTTGTCATAAGTTGTTGTGTTTGGGTTTGCCAGAGCTGCAACCCCCTTCCTTATCTCACCTCCAGCTGCAGATCACGGTTGGACATGAGGGCACTGTTCTTCTCTTCACTCAGCTTGGTAACATTGTGCATCAGGCTGTAGTTCTCGTCCTTCAGGTGGCGTACCTCCTCCCACAGCCGGTCCTTCTCTTCCCGCATACGATGCACACGTTCCTGCTGCTTCCGCAGCTCCCTCTCCCTAACCTGGTGCTGGCGGACAGCGTCCTCCTGCGCGGCTGCAGCCGCAGAGGCCTCTTGTCTGCGCCGGCGTTCCTCCTGCAGTCCCTTCTGCAGACGTGTGACCTCATTCATCAAGAACTGAGTCAGTCCTGACTCACCCACCGTGTCTATGTCAGAGAGAGGACAGTATGTTATGCAGTGGAGGCTGCTGAAGGGAGGATTGCTCATAATAATGTCTGGAACGGAGTAAATGGAATGTCATCAAACATATGGAAACCATGTGTTTGACGTGTTTGATACTATTCCGCTCCAGCCATTACCACGAGTCCGTCCTCCCCAATTAAGGTGCCACCAACACCCTGTGGTGTTATATTATGGTCAAATCCATTGTCACAGTCAGACATGGGCACTTTTAAGGATCTGAGCAATACATTTAACTCATAACTTACAAAAATGCATAAAAGCTTGAATGGAAAATACAAAACTTTTCTACAGAAAGATGGTTCATAACTACTCACCAACTAGTATAGAGAAGACCCGGGCAGGTTCTTTGCCAGTAATTTTGTGATACAGTTGAGGGTAGTCCAGCTCCAAGCTCTCCAGGAATGCCACATAGCCTTTCTGTCCAGTCCTTTGCAGAATATCCAATAGTGCACCTGTGAGCATGAATCTGAGGTTTAAAAGTAAGGTATGGACATGCATTTCAGGTCATCCCAGGTCATCTTTATTTGGCAGATTATAACATCTCTCAATGGCTGAATTGAAATATAGCAAACTTCTGAGACGCGCAGTACAATTGCAATAAAGATGACCTGGAATGCAACTTAATTGTTGTAGTTCAAAGTAAAAAGTGGAACACTCGACCGTTTTCTCAATGACCTGAAATAGAAGACAGTGCCTTACCTACTTTGCGTCGGCGGATGACCAGCATGGGGTCATTTAATATCTGCTCCTCATCATCACAGCTTAGCACCTTGCATTGCCGCAGGTAGGGAGTGATTTGCGACGGCTCAATGGTCTTTATCAGCAACAGTCTGTATTCCTCCAGCTGGACCCAGCACTCCTCATCCTCCATTTCTGACACACTCTGACTGTCAGTCCCGATTGTCTCTGGGTCCCTGCTGGTCCAATAACTCCTTCACTAAGGGTTTATCAACTTGGAGCGAACTCTAGTTGTTAAAGTGGCTACAATCCAAATATGAAACTGTTATGTGGAACTGCTGTTTTATGACACAAGAGTCAAGTTCCTTTTTTTGTATGGGTTATTTCAGTTTTTCCATTTCCCAAGTATTTGTGCTGAGACAAACTCTTCAAGAAAAATTTTAATAGTGAAAATGTAACAACAGTAGTGACTTGAAAAGTTGAGAATAATCGACCTACCAACATACAGAATGTTCCTTTTTTCTTAATAAGCCAACACAGAATTATGGAGTGATTAGAGTGATAGAGTATTGGCAGTAGTACGGACATCTGCAGTTACTCATTCTCTTCTTTAATGACTTTGAGGCAAATCACTGACTCCCTCAATCATTTTCTTCCATCTTGTTTGTCGCTAAAACAGTTCTGTTGATAAAACGACTTAATTACTCTAGTTTTGAAAGGTAAGGTAAAATCATGTATTTTCTTAATTGTAAATAATATTCAAAACAAGTTACTCATTGAGTATTTACTAGTTTATATATACACACACAATATAATATTAATACATTTATTAACTAGGATTGCAAAATTCCAGTAACTTTCCCAAAATTCCCAGGTTTTCCAGAAATCCTGGTTAGAGAATGTCGGATTTTCAGCTTATTCCCTTCTGATCCCGGGAATATTTCAGCCAGGATTTGGGGAAAGTTACCAGAATTTTGCATCACTATTAGCTCACGAAACTGCACAATTGTTAGTTTTAGGCTAATAAAGTTTCGCATCCTGGATAAAAAAAATATTTGATCACAGGCAGAGAGGTGTGCCCCTTTGAGGACATTTCTGGCCAAACTTTGACCACAATTAAACCACCCTACCAGATTATAATGAGTGTTATAAACCAGGTGATTTGAGCCCAATTACTATTTACTGGTCTAATTACAATGGTAACCAGTTTATAACAGCAATAAGGCACCTTGAGGGGTTGAGGTATATGGCCAATACACAGTGCATTCAGAAAGTATTCAGACCCCTTGACTTTTTCCACACTTTGTTACGTTATAGCCTTTTTCTAAAATTGATTAAAAAAAATAAAGAATCCTCAGCAACGCAAAGTACCTGGATTCAGCCCTTAGCCATGGTACTGTAGATAGGTGTGTGCCTTTCCAAATCATGTCCAATCAATTGAATTTACCACAGGTGGACTCCAATCAAGTTGTACGGAAATAGGATGCACCTGAGATACACTATGAGATACAGTCTCATAGCATAGGGTCTGAATACTTATGTAAATAAGGTCTTTTGTTTTTAATACATTTGCTAACATTTCTAAAACCCTGTTTGATCAATGGAAACAGGATGCACCTGATACATTTCCAGTCTGAGTATTCAGACCCTTTGCCCATGAGACTGGAAATGAATCTCAGATGCATCCTGTTTCCGTTGATCATCTTTGAGATGTTTCTCCAATCAAGTTGATCAAATCTTAGCTTTGCCAAGATAATCCATCCACCTGACAGGTGTGGCATATCATGAAGCTGATTAAATAGCGTGATCATTACACAAGTGCACCTTGTGCTGGGGACAATAAAAGGCCACTCTAAAATGTGCAGTTTTGTCACACAATGCCACAGATGTCTCAAGTTTTGAAGGCGTGTGGAATTGGCATGCTGACACCAGGAATGTCCACCAGAGCTGTTGCCAGAGAATCTAATGTTAATTTCTCAACAACAATCCGCCTCCGTCATTTTAGAGAATTTGGCAGTACGTCCAACCGGCCTCACAAACGCAGACCATGTGTATAGCGTCCCGTGGGCGAGTGGTTTGCTGATGTTTTGAACAGTGCCCCATGGTGGCGGCGGGGTTATGGTATGGGCAAGCATAAACTATGGACAACAAACACAATTGCATTTTATCGATAGCAATTTAAATAGATACCGTGAAGAGATCCAGAGGCCCATTGTCATGCCATCCACCACCTCGTGTGTCACGACAATGCACTGCCCCATGTCGTAAGGATCTGTACACAATTCCGGGAAGCTGAAAATGTCCTCGTTTTTCCATGGCCTGCATACTCACCAGACATGTCACTCATTGAGCATGTTTAAGATGCTCTAGATCGATGTGTACGACAGCGTGTTTCAGTTCCCGCCAATATCCAGCAACTTGGCACAGCAATTGAAGTGGGACAACATTCCACAGTCAACAGCCTGATGAAGGGGATGTGTCGCGCTGCCTTAGGCAAATGGTGGTCACACCAGATACTGACTAGTTTTCTGATCCACGCCCCTACTTTCTTTGAAAGGTATCTGTGACCAACATATCTGTATTCCTAGTCATGTGAAATACATAGATTAGGGCCCAATAAATTTACCCCATTTCCTTATATGAACTGTAACTCAGTAAAATATTTGACATTTTTGCATGTTGCGTTTATTTATGTTCAGTATATTATGGACCATGAAAATGGGTATATGGACTGATCTGCAAAATAATTGTTGAGGGTCAACCTGAGCCAAGTGCTCTGAAGATCCATCCAGACATTTATTTTTAAACAAGTAGAATGATTTATTACAAAATTGTACAGGTCAACATAACTTTCTCTTTTTACAATATGTATAAGAAAAACTCAAATATGAACAAAAACAAGTACAAATATGAACCATTAGTTTAGTGCAGTGGTCACCAACCGGTCTGTTGTGATCGACTGGTCGATCACCAACCATTTCTGTAAAAAAAAAAAAAAAAAAAGCCATGCTATTTTCCTTTTTTCACACTGTTGGCAGTAGGTACACTTGATTCAGCAGCCCTTGCACAGGGAAGACTGTTCCCATTTTTAACAATTTCATGTGTCTTAAGGTAGAGCAAATCAAGTGAACCTATAGACCTGCCACTGACCAATCAGATAGCTCAGATCACCATGTCTGCAGTGTCCTTGTGCCTTAGACTGTTAAAAGAAGCCTTGAACGCACAGCAAAGTTGATACTGTCAGATTTAAAAACAATGACTAGAGAGACTCAACGAATACAGCCAAGAGCTGCTGTTTTTACAAGTTCATGTTTAAGTTATTCAGCCCTGTCAACACTTATAAGCCATAGAATGCACGTCCCCCATACTTCCACTCAGGCTACAATCAGCACTGCAGCTGCAATGAATGAGTATATAAAAGCATTCCAATAAGCTTGTGTTACTATTAGCTGCTGGTCTTTAATATTGAGGAATATTTCACTTTCTCTGGTCATAGGAGTAACAACATTCATTTAGTGCACGAGGCAGAAATAACGCAGTGCGTCTTGACTTTTGCCATCAGCTGGAAGACTGTGTCCCCTTTTCTCAGCAGAGGGCGGGAGAGCGATAGGATGGCGGGAGAGCGGAGGGATGGCGGGAGAGCGGAAGGATGGCGGGAGAGCGGAGGGATGGCGGGAGAGCGGAGGGATGGCGGGAGAGCGGAGGGATGGCGAGTCGGGTGAGAGGAAGCCTCAGAGCTGCTCCCTCCCCTCAGACTGAACATCAGATGCAGGCCATCAGTCCAGTAAAAAAATAAAAGCAAATTATGCTCACCCAGCTGTGCCTCACAAGTAATAAAACAAATGATCAATTACCAGTGTGATTATATACCAAATGTTGTGTGTGTGTGTGATATATATATATATATTTTCAAAATGGTCTGAGAAGAACATTGCCAGGGCAATTCAAGCAGAATCAATACGCAGTGATAATGTATTGGGGCCTATATCCTACTGCACTAACTTCATGGCTACAGAACTGTTTTTAATTGGTTAATGTTGCATAGGCTTACATTTTTTAAGTCATGTTCATTTAAAATATGAGCGGTAGATCGGCTTGCATTTTGACTCAAAATGATCTTGACTCAGAACAGGTTGGTGACCACTGGTTTAGTGCAAATTCAACAGCTTAAAATTCTTCTGAACTACTCTGTATTGAGTGATCAAAGAATACAGCTATCCACTGCTATCCTCTATCAATTCCAGTAACATTGCCTTCTATAACAGTGACATCACAACAAGATTGGCGAGAACTTTCAACCACAAAACCTGGTTAACAAGGAAGACCGCACGTCATTCCAAAACGACTCCATTTACTCTGTGTCCTTGTTGAGGTAGCGACTTTTGTTTCTTGTGGTGATTCCAGAGAAGGAGGTGGCGGGAGGTCCTGTTCCGTCAGTGCTCAGCAGAGGGGCCTGAGAAAAGATCATAACACAAGCTCAGCGGCTCAGCGAAAGGAGGAGGACAGCATGGCAGTGTTTACAAAACACATGGTTTGGGACTGAACTCACCTGGAGTGTTGTTGGCTGTTCATACCCAGTATCCGTCTGCTCCACTGGACGGTTCCTGAAAGGTTCCTCCTCCACATCATCGTGGTCCGGGGTTGGGGACTTGGAAAGTTTCACTGGATTGATAGTAGCCAAAAGAGCAGGCATGGTGAAACAGGACAAGAAGCGAGCCTTCAGGAGCAGGTAGCCTGGGTTATGGCTGAAGCGCTCTGCCACAAAGCTCCGCACTGCAGCTACCTGCTGCTGCTCTTCCTGGTTCTCTTTCTCCTCTGGGGGCAGGAGCTGCATTGCACGAACTGCCAATGCCTTTTTACATTTCAGGAGACCCGATAGGGTATTAAGACTACTGACAAAGGGGGGTAGGTAGGGCAGAGTGACGTCCAAACCCGGAAGCGCAACTCCTCGCTTGCCGCTCAACCACTCTCTCACTTGTGCCGGGTCCTCCATGAACATCAGGTTGGGCTCAAACTGCATTAGCTCCGGATTGCGGGGAGGAGGGGCACGTTTAGGGTTGTTAAGCTGCACGATTCGGAGGGCTCCCCCCTTTGGGAACGAGGCGGGAAGGGAACCTGGAGGGACGTTGAGGACTAAAGCCTGTGGAGGGCCCGTCTGTGGTCTGATGGGAGCCGAGATGACCGTGTTCATGGGAACAGGTGAAACTGCATTGAGCTGAGGACAAGTGGTTGCCACAGTCTGCATGACTGGGTTAGTTATTCTCATGCTGTTCACTGGGTTGGTCATTCTTAGAGCAGTGTTGCTTGTGATGGTAATGGAGGTGGAGAGAGAGGTTAACACAGATGGGGAGGCAGTTCCCTGTGCTATGGATGAGGCAGGAGATACCATAAGGGCAGATGGGTCTTTAGGGGTAGAGGGAGATGGGCAGACATAGGTCATATTGGGAGAGGCCTGTGTTGCAGCAGCATTTAGTGGGACTTGCTGATTGATAATAATAGGAGATGGACAAGCAGGTGCAAGAGCATTTGCTGGTAGATTCTGAGGTGTCATCTGGATGCCAATGCCACTGATTGGCACAAGTCCAATGGGCGTCAGGACCCAGGCAGTTTGTGGAGGGGACATAACCACGTTAGAAGGCTGGACAACTAGGCTCTCTTTGGTACGGGCTTTCTTGCGTTTGGGAGACTCTTCCACTGATTTTTTAGCAATGGCAGCATCCTTGAGGGCCTGTGCTTTCTCAGTAGGTTTACGATTGCGTTTTTTTCCTGAATGATTCTCATTTGCCTCCTCATTCACCCTGTCTATTGTAGTTGATTGGATGGAAAGGGGAGCAGGGAGTATAGGTCGGTTGGGGATCGAGGGTATAAGTTGGCCAGGTGTGGAGAGTATAGGTCGGCTGGGGGTAGAGCGTACAGGTTGACCAGGTGTGGAGGGTATAGGTCGGCTGGGGGTAGAGGGTCTGAGTTGGGTAAGTGCGGAAGGCACGAGTTGTTGTCTGGAAGTTGGAGTGGAGGGGACCGCAGGATGTGGGATGGGCTGTACTACAGGCGGTGCAATGACAAAGGTCTGAGGGATCATCATCACAAGTTGACTGTTCTGCTGCTTACTGTTCTGCTGCTCGTTTCCCTTCTGGTTGAGCATACTGGCCACTGTTCTGGGACCATGGCGTTGCTTTGGGTTTTTCAATGAAGCTAGAAAAAGTAAATAAAAACAGGGGTATTTACATTAAACTCACATTATAAATGTAATATCAATGAATAATTATTACTTTTTTTAAAATACTGTGCAATTGACCATCACTGATTTGAGTACTGAGTCTCTTAGCTAATGTATAAGTGATTTTGGGTGGTAAAAACACACTGAAAGTAACCAGGAAGTGACTGCCCCTCAGCCTTGTTTGTAGTTTTTTTTTATGGTCTTCAATGCCCAAAGATGTAGTGCACTGGTCTTCACACACAAACACTTCATAAAAGGCATCTGGTAGAAATAAATTCCTCTACAAACACACATTTTATATCTTAACTGACAGCGTCAACATGAATTTCATGACACAATCACGAAGCCAATTCAAAACAGCAAGGTAAACGATAAGGAAGTAAAGCGGAAGTGGCCGTCACTTTCACAGGGTTATATTCAAGGCCATATGCAAATATACTGTTACCCTGTTTCGCTTCCCAAGATTTGTTTCCCATGAGTACAGCCTGAAACAAATAAATTGGCATCACAATAAGCCCTGTTCAAATTGATTATAAATAGAAATTACTTTAGATGCAAAAATGTAAAACCGTATAAAGGTTGTAAAGTATGAGAACTTTTTGTTTACAGGGTGGTAAATTATACTCACTTGGTTGTTACGCATTTTAATGATCTGCTTACAGCCTTCTGCATCTAAACGGAGGACCTGTTTCAGATCACAACATTAGAAAACTATCAGGATCGGCTGACAATGGATTCAAAATACGGTATTATAAACAGTTAACCTTTTTCAGATATTCTGGGCTGATGTTATGATGCATTAATTGTGTACCATAATAACTAGTCATGTGCTCTTGATATGCCAATGAAGAACATTTGTAAAACGTGTTCAATCGTTCCTGTACACTACCGTTCAAAAGTTTGGGGTCACTTAGAAAAATGTCCTTGTTGTTGAAAGAAAAGCTAATTTTTTGTCCATTAAAATAACATCAAATTTATTAGAAATACAGTGCAGACAGTGTTAATGTTGTAAATGACTATTGTAGCTGGAAACGGCTGATTTTTTATGGAATATCTGCATAGGCGTACAGAGGCCCATTGTCAGCAACCATCACTCCTGTGTTCCAATGGCACGTTGTGTTGGCTAATCCAAGTTTATCATTTTAAAAGGCTAATTGATCCTTAGAAAACCCTTTTGCAATTATGTTAGCACAGCTGAAAACTGTTGTTCTGATTAAAGAAGCAATAAAACTGGCCTTCTTTAGAGTAGTTGAGTATCTGGAGCATCAACATTTGTGGGTTCGATTACAGGCTCAAAATGGCCAGAAACAAAGACCTTCCTTCTGAAACTCGTCAGTATTCTTGTTCTGAGAAATGAAGAGAAATTGCCAAGCAACTGAAGATCTCGTACTACGCTGTGTACTACTCCCTTCACAGAACAGCGCAAACTGGCTCTAACCAGAATAGAAAGAGGAGAGGGAGGCCCTGGTGCACAACTGAGCAAGAGGACAAGTACATTAGAGTGTCTAGTTTGAGAAACAGACGCTTCACAAGTCCTCAACTGGCAGCTTCATTAAATAGTACCCGCAGAACACCAGTCTCAACGTCAACAGTGAAGAGGCGACTCCTGGATGCTGGCCTTCTAGGCAGAGTTGCAAAGAAAAAGCCATATCTCAGACTGGCCAATAAAAAGAAAAGATGGGCAAAAGAGCACAGACACTGGACAGAGGAACTCTGCCTAGAAGGCCAGCATCCAGGAGTCGCCTCTTCACTGTTGACGTTGAGACTGGTGTTCTGCGGGTACTATTTAATGAAGCTGCCAGTTGAGGACTTGTGAGGCGTCTTTCTCAAAAACAAGGACATTTCTAAGTGACCACAAACTTTTGAACGGTAGTGTATGTTACTATACTGGCTAGAATATCTGCAAAGGCCTACTTCAGGGGTTTGCAAACCTTTTTGGGCCATGACCCCATTTGAATATAAAAAAAGTGAATGTAATCAACAGCCAATGTTTACTTTTTTAAATTTGGGCTATGACAATCTATTACAAATCAGTCTGACACTACTTTTGACAGTACAGTATTCCAATACGAAGTAAGTATGGTTTAAATGACTGAAATGCATCAGAAAGGTATTGGGAAGTACAGACGATCACCAGGGGAAAGAATTGAATTATTTTTTGTGTAGAAAAGATAATCATTGATGTTATTTTTTCCCCCCAGTCTGAGTTAGTGCCTGGTCTGTTCACTCTGTCCTAATGAGTCCTGCTCGGCTTGTGGGTAAATATACACCGAATGTACAAAAAACACTAAGGACACCCTTCCTAATATTTGAGTTGCGCACCCCCCCCTTCCCCTCAGAACAGCCTCAATTTGTCGGGACATGGACTCTACAAGGTGACGAAAGCGTTCCACATGGATGCTGGCCCATGTTGACTCCAATGCTTCCCACAGTTGTGTCAAGTTGGCTGGATGTCCATTGGGTGGTGGACCATTCTTGATGCACACGGGAAACTGTTGAGGGTAAAAAAAAAAAAAAAACAGCAGAGGTGCAGTTCTTGACACAAACCGGTGTGCCAGGCATCTACTACCATACCCCGTTCAAAGGCACTTAAATATTTTGTCTTGCCCATTCGCCCCCTGGATGGCACACATACACAATCCATGTCTCAGTTGTCTCAAGGACTAAAAATCATTCTTTAACCCATCTTCTCTCCATCTACACTGATTGAAGTGGATTTAACAGGTGACATCAATAAGAGATCATAGTTTCCACCTGGTCAGTTTATATCATGGATAGAGCAGGTGTCCTTAATGTTTTGTACACTCAGTGTATGTGTTCCTGAAAGTCTTTCAGTGATGGGGTCATAATATTGTGCAGATTAAAATGATTCAAAAGACAGAGGCACATTTGTAGGAAGAAAACATAACCCCCGTTTATCACAACCACTGGACGTAACCCGGTTCTATGAACCAAGCACAATTTTATATATATAATTTCAAAGTTTCTCTCGCGACCCTATTTTAAAAATAGTTTGGGAAACGCTGGCCTAGGAGCTTGTATCCTTAACTTGTTAGGGAGTGGAAGCTGAGGGGTCGGTTTTGGAGAGTCTGGCGTGCCCAAAGTAAAATGCTTGCCACTCAGGCTCAGAAAATAGGATATGCACATAATTAGTACTATTGGATAGGAAACACTCTTGAGGTTTCCAAAAGTGTTACCATTTTGTCTGTGAGTGTAACAGAAGTCATTTGGCAGGCAAAAACCAGAGAAAATTCCATCCGGAAATCTCATTCCTTGTGGCTTATAGCTCACTTTGAGACAGTGCCTTTAGAAAAGTCTTTATACCAGGACACTGAATGTAGTACCTATTGCTTCCACTGGATGTCAGCAGTGTATAGGTAAAGTTTAATGGAAATCGGAACCAATGTGTTAGTCGAGGGAGCTATTTTTCAGTTGCACGTTTTTGGGCGCACGTTTGGCTGAGCGGTCCACTTTATTTGACTTATATAACATTTAGGTGACCATCCAAGTGAAAGATTATCACTTTTATTCATAAAAGATAAGCTAAGGAAGCATTTTAATTGGTTTTTGTTTTGTTGAGGGAAAGTTTATAGGTATAGTCGAACGCGTTCTCGTCACATTGGATTTTCTGAACACAAGGTGCCAACCAAACGGAGATTTAAGGATATAATAAATTACTTTTTCTAACCAAATACCCATGGATTGTCTTCGTTGGACACTCAGGAAGCCCTCTGCAGAAGTTCTACAAAAGGTAAGGCACAGGTTTTCCCTGTGAAATGCATTTTCTATCGACCGCGCAGGTTAAAGATTTCACGGTAGAAGTTAAGTAAAACCTGACTGGTATAATATGAAATTACATCATTGTGCGCATTCATAGAAAATGGTATATTTGTGGGTTCATTCCCTACCTGCAGAAAGAACAAGAACACGGGGGTATTGGTGAGTCCAATGCTCTCTGCTCTCTCTCGCACCGTGTCCGCTAAATAAAAACAAGAGACCGTAGGATCAAGTCAGGTCATCGGTTCAGTCCTGAAACAACCATTATGAAACCACCAAAACGCTAATGCTCATTTTCTACAAGTGAGAGAGAAGTTGTGACTTATTGCCTTGACATCTCGGAAAGTACCTTCACTGCGCTTGTTTGAAGAGAGCGGTGGGGGCATAAGCACATTGCCCACCCAGGGAGTGACTGCCAACTGAAGGGAATAGTTGAGAGTGGTGCAGGTTTCACTGTTGGCAGAGGAGTCCTTTTGTCTTGAGGACTTGTGGGCGGTCCCCTGGTCACCGCTCATACACCCACTGTTTTTCTGCGCAGACAAATGCATGGGATAGAAAACAGAAGACCGGTATCACAGGCTTTACAAGGAGAAGACCTCTGTATTAACAAAGCTCAATCTGTGTCATAGATTGAGCTGGATGGGCCATGCAACTAAAGCGTTGAGCACACAACTATGACAACATATTTTGTTCACTCCCTTCTAACCTTGATTCAACAGTTTATAATCTACGTATTTGTATGAAATGGTCAGATGCATTTATGGATTGTAATAATAATAAAACATTTTCATTAACATTTATACAGACAAATGAATAAAATGGACGCACTGGAAACAACTTTGTTTGGGATAAAAAGCAATTGAAACGCCTGTTTCACCACAGTGTCACCTGGCGACTTACGTGTTTTCTGGCATTCGCTTTCTTCCAAGCGATCAGGTTTCTCACCTCTCCGTAGCACACCTTCAGCATGGCCAGGTCACTGTTGTAATCCTATAGAAGGAACACATACAGAGAATATCACATGCTACTATATGTCACAAAGCAGGATCAATGGGTTAGCTTGCCAACTTTCCAACATATTCTAAAAACAGAGACACTCACTTGAAAATGAGCACGGTGTAATTGACGCCACACTCCAAACAGCTGATTAATGTTAACTGCCTAGCTTAATGATCCTGTATTGTGATACACTCTGATTAAGTAAATATTTATGGTTACCGATGCAGATCCACAGTACGCTTTATGAGGAGTGCTAATTAGGAACAAAATGACAATAGGGACAGGTGTTGAAAATGTGCATAAGATAAACACATAATGGTGCAACACACCACATGATTGTTTAGAAATAAAGAAATTCCGGTACCTTCTTCGCTAGGATTGGGGGGTTTTGTCCGATGACAGTGGCAGCAGGCTTGCCAAAGCGGTCCAGGATGGTGGAACGTACCACTATGAACTTGCGTGCTGCATCCTGGCTGTCCGTCGTTGCCTGCTCTTGCATTGTGTTCTTGCTGGGCCGTTCAACCATCATGCTCCTCACCTTCCCCGGCCCTTCAAACTCCTTCTCTAGCACAGGAATCCATTGCTCCATGTCTGGTTGGGTGTAGTCTTTGATAACGTCACTTTCCTGATCAGACCAGTTCGGTTCAAATAACCTCTTCTGTTTCTTCTCGTCGTCACTGTCCATAAACTCAATCTCGACGTTCTCCTCCTCATCGGAGCTTGAGTGCACATCATCGTCTGGCCTCATCAGCTTACTCTTGGTGCTCCTCATAGCCGTGACCTTTCTCCTTCTCTGCAGTGTTCTTTCCCTTCTGTCCCTCTGTCTGGGCTGTTTACAAAAACAAGTGAAGAATTAACTGTGTCCAGTGTCACAGACTGAGTTAAGAGGGACATGAAGGCTACTTAGTCAACACTGACCTTGTACCCGGTCATTCTCCTCCACTGTTGAAGGACCTGGCAGTCAATTCTGTTGGGAATCTCGGCAGCAATCTTGGACCATTTACCTATAAAAAAAGGACAAAACGAACTGTTACACGATTATTATCAAGAAAGACGATGGATTATTATGATAGAACGCTGACTCGCTCAGAAGCTATATCACAGTTCCTACGTCCATATTTCTCCACCAATTGTCTGAGCTGTGCCTTTTCCTTCTCGTCAAAGGGCCCTTTCTTCACATTCCCAACCAGGACGTCCACGTACCTACAGAATAAAACAGAGTTTGTCAGTGACAGTATGTTCTAACCCTTTTTAAGTTTGAGTTAACTAAAAATGGGTTGGCCATCAGGGAAATGGTCAGGGAATGCTGTGAGAGTTTGGTCAATGTATTAGCTCTATCGATCAGTCCACATTAGTCCTCACCGGTCCCTACACTGGCCATCATTTCTGCCAGGCACATCCTGACGGATCTTCCACCAGTTCCCCACCCCGTGTTTAGCCACTGCTCTCAGTAGCATCTGCAACAACAACCAAAAACCGGAGCACAACTTATATTATCAAATAACTATACACTACCGTTCAAAGGTTTGGGGTCAGAATGTCGTTTTTTAAATAAAAATCGCTTTTTTTGTGTCCATTAAAATAACATCAAATTGATTAGAAATACAGTGTAGACATTGTTAATGTTGTAAATGATTATTGTAGCTGGAAACGGCTGATTTTCTATGGAATATCTACGTAGGTGTACAGAGGCCCATTATCATTAACCATCACTCCTGTGTTCCAATGGCACGTTGTGTTGGCTAATCCAAATGTATCATTTTAAAAGGCTAATTGATCATTAGAAAACCCTTTTGCAATTATGTTAGCACAGCTGAAAACTGTTGTTCTCATTAAAGAAGCAATAAAACTGGCCTTTAGACTAGTTGAGTATCTGGAGCATCAGCATTTGTAAGTTCGACTACAGGCTCAAAATGGCCAGAAACAAAGAGAAAAAGGACAAGTACATTAGAGTGTCTAGTTTGAGAAACCGATGCTTCACAAATCCTCAACTGGCAGCTTCATTAAATAGTACCCGCAAAACGTCAACAGTGAAGAGGTGACTCCAGGATGCTAGCCTTCTAGGCAGAGTTGCAAAGAAAAAGCCATATCTCAGACTGGCCAATAAAAAGAAAAGATGGGCAAAAGAACACAGACACTGGACAGAGGAAGATTGGAAACAAGTGTTAAGGACAGACAAATCTAAGTTTGAGGTGTTCTGATCACAAAGAAGAACAGTTGTGAGACGCAGAAAAAATGAAAAGATGCTGGAGGAGTGCTTGACGCCATCTGCCAAGCATGGTGGAGGTAATGTGATGTTCTGGGGGTGCTTTGGTGGTGGCGAAGTGGGAGATTTGTACAGGGTAAAAATGATCTTGTAGAAGAAAGGCTATCACTCCATTTTGCAATGCTATGCCATACCCTGTGGACGGCGCTTAATTGGAGCCAATTTCCTCCTACAACAGGACAATGACCCAAAGCAAAGCTCCAAACTATGCAAGAACTATTTAGGGAAGAAGCAGTCAGCTGGTATTCTGTCTATAATGGAGTGGCCAGCACAGTCTCTGGATCTCAACCCTATTGAGCTGTTGTGGGAGCAGCTTGACCGTATGGCATGTAAGAAGTGCCCATCAAGCCAATCCAACCTCGTGGGAGGTGCTTCAGGAAGCATGGGGTGAAATCTCTTCAGATTACCTCAACAAATTGACAACTAGAATGCCAAAGGTCGGCAAGGCAGTAATTGCTGTAAATGGACGACACTTTGACGAAAAGCAGTTTGAAGGACACAATTATTATATATTTTTTTTATCATTATTTATAACCATGTCAACATCTTGACTATATTTCCTATTCATTTTGCAACTATTTTCATGTATGTTTTCATGGAAAACAAGGACATTTCTAAGTGACCCCATACTTTTGAACGGTAGTGTACATTTCGGGACATCTCAAAACGTCCTTGTAACAGATTCGATGAATCACAACAATTTCCCAACAAAAATCCCCAAACCCTTCTGACCATACCTCATCTTCTTCTTTAGACCAATAGCCTTTTTTGAGGGTGGGGTCCAGAACCTGAGTCCACCGATACATCAGCTGACATGAATCCCGGCCCTCCATGAAATAGGAGACTGGAGTAGAACAGAAATCACAGAGAAAGCAAGTGAAATTTCCAGAACCCAACACACGATGCACTACAACGACAAGCTACAGTACCTTATATTGAACAAGCACTTTGTCTAGAGAAACTAATTAGTAGACTAGAGCAGTGGACAGTAAGTAGTATCCCGAGAGCTTTTCACCCCACTGGAGCCTTACGATGAAGGGGACATCAATAACAACAACCGTCATCGATGTGCACAAACAAAAACGTTCATGCGTAAAACCCCAGTGTGTACACTGGGTGGTGGGGACTTACTCTGGGTGTATGGGATGTAGTTCCCGATACGCATCTTCTCCACCAGCTCTCTAAGGATCTCGTCCTCCGCGCCGCCCCACCTCCTCCTCCTGAAGTCGGCGCAGATGTAGCGCTGGTATGTCTGGAGACACATGAAGGCTGTCCTGTTGGTCTGTGTATGGAAGACAGGGGGGAGGACACGAGTTCAGAAAGGATAACGCTGAATAGGTGACACATTCAAAGAAATGGGTTAGACGTTCAGGGAATTACACTTGATCTACCTACTACCGAGAACCTTAACAGTTCAGTCAGGCACTTATCTCTAAGCAAAGCCCAATCAATCAAACAGGACTGGAAATAGCACCTCTGAATCCCACTGACAGGAAGGGGTAATGACCATGAGTCATGATTGGCCAATACTATATGCTCTTACCCCAAGTTTATCAGCAATCTGATCCCAATTGTGGTGCCCATATTTTACAGCGACTTTCTTGAGCATCTCAATTTCGTTTTCCTTCCAACTGGCTTTGTTAATGGAGGGATGCAGGTAGTTCTGCCAAAAGCTTTTTATGTCTTCAGCTTCACGGATGCCTTCAAACTGGATAGGAATAAGATTTCAGAGTCAACTCTTGAGCCTTTTTATCAATAGGAAAACAAACAGGGGAGATGACAGAAGTTACTCAACCCACATCAATATTGGAAATCTTTTGCCAATCATGGTCATCATTGCGGTCA
The DNA here is from genome assembly GCA_030435695.1 of Brachymystax lenok tsinlingensis. Lineage (NCBI taxonomy): Eukaryota > Metazoa > Chordata > Actinopteri > Salmoniformes > Salmonidae > Brachymystax > Brachymystax lenok. The sequence goes on along the minus strand of CM059807.1, from coordinate 38,578,454 downwards.
CCCATCAGCTCATCCTCCTTCAGTGCACTGCAAGGTAAAGCAGATCCGGCAACAGTTATACACCAATGGTTGGACTCAGGAATGGACATTACAATACATATCGATTAAACAATTCAAATCCATTTAACCTATCCGTGTAAAGTGAGAACAAACACAAAACAGACCTGTCTGACAAGATAACCTGACGCATCTTGGAATTAATAGGCTAGATCATTATTTCCCATTAAAGAGTTATGACGGTAATCACCTGATGGCCTCAATGTCCTTTTCAATTTCAGTGATTTGTTTCTGCAGGATTTGCTTTTCCACATTTTCAGCTTTGACCATTTTCTGTGTAAGGTATTCCACCCTATGAGACAAAAGAAACTTAATGTCATTCATGAAGGCCATTGGGTTAATAATAATCTACTCAACTTCTATAGCGCTTTTTTTCAGTTGTTAAAGCCTCTAACAGATGGGTCGACACCAATCCTCAATAAATGTTAACCTACATTTTGCTACGTTTTGCTACATTTTGAAAAGCACAGGAGCAAATAACACATTACCATTTCAAAATCCATCTATACTTTCACATTTTGTTGCTTTAAGAAGATTAAAATCAATTTAATTGTAATTTTTTGTCAATGATCTACATAAAATACTAATGTCAGTAGAAGAAAAATTCTAATATTTTTAAAAGATGAATGAAAACTTAAACACTAATGTAGCGTGAATAGAGAAGTATTCACCCCGAGTCAATACATGTTAGAAACACCTTTAGCAAGTGTGCTAAGCTCATGCACACCTGTATTGTGCAATATTTGCCGATTATTATTATCTAAATTCTTCAAGCTCTGTCAAGGTGTTGGGGATCATGACTAGACGTACATTTTCCAGTCTTGCTATAGATTATCAAGCAGGTTTAAGTCAAAACTGTAACTTGGCCACTCAGGAACATTCACTGTCTTCTTGGTAAGCAACTCCAGTGTAGGTGTGGCTTTGTGTTGTAGTTTATAGTCCTGCTGAAAGGTGAATTCCTCCCCCATTGTCTGGGGTAAAGCAGACTGAAGCAGCTTTTCCTTTAGGATTTTGCCTGTGTTTAGCTCCATCCTGAAAAAACTCCCCAGTCTTTGTTGATGTCAAGCATACCCATACCATGATGCAGCCACCACCAAGCCCTAAACATAAGGCTTTGAATTTAGGCCAAAAAGTGTACTCCTTTGATGTGTTTTTTTGCAGTATTACTTTTGCGCCTTGTTAAATACATATTCATGTTTTGGAATATTTTTTCATTCTGTTTATTTTTCTTATTTTCTTCTTGTCCTTTAGGTCATTATTTTTGAGTCACTTCAATGTTGTAGATCTATCCTCAATTCTCCCATCACAGCCACATTCTGTAGCCTTTTTAAAATCCCCTATTGCCTCATGGGTGACATCCCTAAGAAATGGCCTTCCTGTCCTGAAGCTCAGTTCAGAAGGACGACTGAATCTTGTACGTGTCTGGGTGGTTTAATATATCATCCACAACATCATTATTAACCTGACCATGCTTAAAGATATATTCAAATGTCTGATTTGTTATTGTTACCCATCTACCAATCACTGCCGTTCTTTATGAGGCTTTTGAAAATCTCCCTGGTCTTTGTAGTTGAATCTGTGCTTGAAATTCAATACTTGACTGAGGGACCTTACAGATGCTGTATTTATGGAGGACAGAGGTAGGGGTAGTCATTCAAAAATAATGTCAACCCCTATTATTTCACACAGAAATCACACTTTTGTGATTTAAGCCACATTTGACTTCTGAACTAATTTAGTCTTGCCTAAACAAAGTGGGTGATACTTATATAATAACTAAAGTATAGTTGTTGTATTTTAAAACATGCATTTTCTTTTCGCTTTGACACGATGGTGTATTTTATGTCGATCAATGACAAAAAAAAGATCAATTACATCTATTTCAATCCCACTTTAAAACGCAACAAAATGTGAAAAAAGTTCAAACGTTGCAGTTGAAATTGGTGTTATCGATTCTTCTTCCATAGGCTCAAGGGGTTGTAGACTTTCTATAGGCACTGTGCACTGTACATAATGAAAACAACCCTTTACTCTTTACTTACTTGGACAGCTTGGGCTGTATCATGCGTTTCATGCTGTCTTTCATGACAGCATTTATCAGCAGAGTCTTCTGCCACCCTTCCCCTGAAAAAGCAAAAATCGGCAATTTAAAAAGTAATCAAGACGCCACGTCACATTCTGATAGTGGTGATGTCACATAACAAGGATGCATTAAGGTCTAACAATTATTATTTTTATACTCACATCTTTTCATCTTGACGTCGTCAGTAGGTCCGATTCGTTTGCTCATCTTCTCTCTGGCTTCTGGATTAGCAGGTGGGCCCTGTGGGAATCGGAGAGGTAATGTTAAAACATGGAGATATACAGTACCAGTCAAAAGTTGACACACCTACTCATTCCTGGATTTTCTTTATTTTTACTATTTTCTACATTGTAGAATAATAGTGAAGACATCAAAACTATAAAATAACACACATGGAATCATGATGTAAACAAAAAAACAAACAAAAAAAGTGTTAAATCAAAATACAGTTTCTTCAAAGTATCCCCCTTTGCCTTGATGACAGCTTTGCACGCTCTTGGCATTCTCTCAACCAGCTCCACCTGGAATACTTTTCCAACAGTCTTGAAGGAGTTCCCACATATGCTGAGCACTTGTTGGCTGCTTTTCCTTCACTCTGCGGTCCAACTCATCCCAAACCATCTCAATTGGGTTGCGGTCGGGTGATTGTGGAGGCCAGGTCATCTGATGCAGCACTCCATCACTCTCCTTCTTGGTCAAATGGCCCATCTGACTGTCTGCAAGAGCATGCAAAGCTGTCATCAAGGCAAAGGGTGGCTACTTTGAAGAATCTGTCCAAACTTTTGACTGGTACTGTACCTTTGACCAAAGCTATATCCCCCTGACCCTGCTCATATTGTACTGAATCTGCAGTCTGATACCTACCAGAAATGTGACTTTATCTCTGAAATAGGGCTTCAGAAAGCTCCCCAAGAAAAGCTTCAGTGTGGGTTGTCCAGACGTGGTAGCCTGGGGAGTTCCTGTGCCAGACAGCTGAGTCATAATCTCTTTCTGTAGGTTAAGACGGACATTATTACATCGCATGGACATTGCACAGCATCATTTAACAGATTCCCAGATTCCATACTGCACCTTTAAGAAAAGCTGTATGCTTTTAGTTGTTGGCCTCTTACTTGTTGGTGTTGATTGTCTGATAACAGTCGCTCCAGCTCCTCTAATTTCTCTTTCATCACTTCCTGGTAAACGAGGTTCATTTGCAGACATGTATCTGCGTTCTGGGGTAGATCCAGCTCCTCAGCACTGTCCTCTTTGCTCTACCAGACGTGGGAGAAAGGAGAGGGCAGGAATTTTACAGACACCTTACTTTACATACTGTATTATTTACATCATGTGATAAACTGAAAACTGGAGTGATAGAATAGTGAAAATGATAATCAATACGAACCGATTCTGTTTCACTTCCTTGGACATCCTCATCTGTTTCAACACATTATAAAATAAGTCACATGGTAGAAATGTATGCTAGCAGGAAAACGTATCCATGAAACAATGCATAATCTGTTTAAAGAACACAAGGCAAGGGCAATGGCTACCTGACAGAATCTCAGCATTAGATGCATTTGGGCCAAGAGTGCACTCCAACTCCTCAATCTCTCTCTGTATTTGCTCCCGCTCTGCCTCCAGGTTCCCCGGAGGACCCTAGAAGAGCCGGTTAACATTATTTCTCAATTCATCTGAGATAAATCACACGGTACTATTGGTGATGTCAATGAGTCTTACCAAATCTTCTGGTTGAGATGCATTATCGTCTGATCCATCATCTGACAACAGTTATAAAAAATTAAATAAAAAATGTTAAAGTACATTTAGGAAGCCCTTAGCCAAGCAAACAAAGCCAAGGAGTTGTGGAGACTAAATTGCATTAATCCTATCAATAGGATTAAATGCGTAGAAATAGAATGAACAGAATGGAACTTCCCATTCAAGTCAATGATTTGTAATTGCTATGCTATTAATACTATCCATAGGCGAAACCTAGATCGATAACTTCTGAAAGACTGGGGGTCAGGGTCTCTCACTGCAAGCTCACTGCAACAATAACGCAGAAGCAACCCCCTGCCCCCCCTCCCAAAACAACTATGAATAAACATACAATAATTTTCCGTGTTTCATCATTTTCCTTCAATTCGCAAGAGGCTGAATGTACTTCAAAAGAGAAGGTATCCAACCGAGCGAAACAGCGCCCCTCTGTCTCTCTACGTGATGCTGTCTGGTCCAAACGAGTATGACATTGTTACTCGCCCGTAACATTGAAGGCAAGGGAAACCAGCGAGCATCTGGCCTCCCTTGACCAAAAAAGTATTACAAAATGTGCCAATCAGCGTTGAGCTAAACTGAGCGAGCTCAACAGTGAATGGTCCTGGCAGAAGTGGGATCGGACCTGGCATCCACGACAGTGCGTGCACTTGGCCAGCGAGCGCGTTTCTATAAGACGTAGACTCACAAGCTAGCGCGAGGACGCGCTCTTTGAAAGGAGTGAGTAGTGTAACGACCCTGGGTTTATACGCGTGCATATCGACTCTGCCGCTTGAGCATGCTTTTGGGACACAGTCGGTAGCGCGCTAGACTTCGGGCTAGAAGGTTGAGACCTGCTCCCTGCCGGTTTCATTACTACACATATATACACATATATCATGGTCGCAAGGCATATGAATTTACAGGGTTATAGAGCAAACAACGCAATTATCACAACACATAGGTTGTAATATAGCTTCCCTAATGATTTCACCCTCGCACCCCTAACTTACTGCTTTAACATACTTCATATACCCACCAGATGAACAACTGTCTGAAGATGGCTCAATGGAGTTGCTTTCGGGACCAAGGGTGCGCTCGAGCACCAAAATCTGGCGTTCGATTTTCTCCCTCTGTGCAAGAAGGTCATCCGAGGACATAATGGACGAGACACCCTTTAAAAACAATGTAAAATGAATGATAACAAAACCAGGGATCGATTTATTATAGGACAATATGCATTGAAAATACAGGACGTTACAGTAACGTTAGCTAGCTGACAACATTGAAAGGAAGCAGGGGGAGCGTGCTGGAATCCAACCCCATGCGCGAGCAGCAACATAACATTTGCAGGTAGCTAACGTAACTTAGTAACTAGCAAACAACACCTGAACTAAACCCAACGTGCAAAAAAAGAACATCCCTCAACTTCAGCATCAGTCAAAAGTGTTCTAATTTAGCGAACTAGCTAGCCATGCAGTCTTGACCAGGAGGAGCATCTGAAAGCTTGCTAAAGCTACTTACCAAGACTGTCATCCAAGTTAACAGATGTGTCTTCTTATGTTATACATAAAATATTATGTAGCAACAAATATATTTAACTAGCTAAGTCCCAGTGAAATTGTCTGACATGCTATTTAATTTAACATCCCTACGTGCTACAAACGCATTGCTGGAATATTAACACTTTTCCCAGAATGCAATTGTGAAGGAATCAACGTGTATGTTGTTGTTTTTAAAATTATATTATTGTTTATCATGCATAAACAATTTAGACCCATATTCAAAGAATAGTCCTACTCAAACACTATTACTTGATTAAAATAATCACATTTTACGTTGTAATATTCAAATACCCACAATGCAACACGGATCTCACAGTAAACGTCACAGCCTTGGACAGAGTCGCTCCGTTGTCGAAGCCAAAGATGATCGATAATACTGACAAGATCCGTGTCTCTTCGTCCTAACAATGGGAGTCGTTGTCCACAAAGAGGCACGGTGGGCTGCCCAGTCCCGCCTATCCTTTCTTTGAATTGGCTGAATGCATCTCATTTATTGTAATCCGTTTTGATTGTTCGATAACGGTTGTTGACGCCTGTATTCAGTGGGAGAGATGCTAGTATGCTACTAGCCTCATACCATGAATACAAATAGCCATCTCGAGACAACTCCTATATAAATTGTTTTTCCTCAATGTTGCCGGGATATCACGTGTCCTACTTATGTCAGTAAACTCATAACAACGTAAGCATTACGAAACTTCTATTAGTGCAAATAAACCTCAGGTAGCAAATAAGCCATTTATTACTTTGTTGACCAATTAGACTCATTGGCCTCCATACAAAAACTCGGGGGATCTTGGGAGGGTTCGGGTCCCCGTTTTTGGCCTTGTGGGAGATCTGTCGGCGTGCCCTTGAGCAGGGCATTGACCATGGATGCTTCTGTGTGTAGCTCTGAATGGGATTCTGTTGGATGACTGGTGTGGTGTAGTTGTTGAGCGGCTTCACTGCAAGTATATTGTATGTTTTGGATATTAAATAAAATCAAAATCTCATGACTTGGTGGGCGAAACGCCGAAAAACGCCACCTGCTAGAGGGAGACAGATTTTCCCTCTGTAGTTGGGTCTCTCTCTTCCTCTTTGTTGCAGCACAAGCTTATCAAACAAAGCCACCACACAATTGTGACAAACTGCTGGAGCAGTTCAACCTTATTGGGCACAGGGGGAGAGTAGTGTGTTTTTCCCTGGTTTACATTCGGTCTTTTGCAGGTTTTACTATACCATTTCTTCCATTCTAGCCAAATTCCTCATCTGCTTGCATGCGCCTCCCCTATATCAAAGTGTTTTGGTACTTCCCTTATGCGCTATGCTTGTCAGTGTGCTAACGTTTATTATAAACTGGGTGGTTCGAGGTCTGAATGCTGATTGGCTGACAGCCGTGTTATATCAGATCATATACCACAGGTATGACAAAACATTTAGTTTAACTGCTTTAATTACATTGCTAACCAGTTTATAATAGCAATAATGCATCTCGGGGGTTTGTGATATGTTGCCAATATACCATGGCTATGGGCTGTGTACAGGTACTCCGCGTTGCGTCGTGCAAGGAACAGCCCTTAGTCGTGGTACAGTGCCTTCGGAAAGTATTCAGACCCCTTTACTTTTTCCATATTTTGTAACGTTACAGCTTTATTCTAAAATGTATTTAATGAAAACATTTCCTCAGCAATCTCCACACAATACCCTACAATGACAAAGCAAAACAGGTTTAGACATTTTTGCACCTAAATATATATACCTTATTTACATAAGTATTCAGACCCTTTGCTATGAGACTCAAAATTGAGCTCATCTGCACCCTGTTTCAATTGATCATCCTTGAGATGTTTCTACAACTTGATTGGAGTCTACCTGTGGTAAATTCAATTAATTGGACATGTTTTGGAAAGGCACACACCTGTCAATATAAGGTCCCACAGTTGACAGTGCATTTCAGAGCAAAAAACCAAGCCATGAGGTCGAAGGAATTGTACGTACTGCTCCGAGACGAGATTGTGTCGAGACACAGATCTGGGGAAGGGTACTGAAACATTTCTGCAGTATTGAAGGTCCCCAAGAACACAGTGGCCTCCATCATTCTTAAATGGAAGAAATTTGGAACCACCAAGACTCTTCCTAGAGCTGGCCGCCCGGCCAAACTGAGCAATTGGGGGAGAATGGCCTTGGTCGGGGGAGGTGACCAAGAACCCATAGTCACTCTGACAGAGCTCCAGAGTTCCTCTGTGGAGATGGGATAACCTTCCAGAAGGACAACCATCTCTGCAGCACTCCACCAATCAGGCCAGACAGAAGCCACTCCTCAGTAAAAGACACATGACAGCCCGCTTGGAGTTTACCAAAAGGCACCTAAAGACTCTCAGACTATGAGAAACAAGATTCTCTGGTCTGATGAAACCAAGATTGAACTCTTTGGCCTGAATGCCAAGCATCACGTCTGGAGGAAACCTGGCACCATCCCTACGGTGAAGCATGGTGGTGGCAGCTTCATGCTGTGGGGATGTTTTTCAGCGGCAGGGACTGGGAGACTAGTCAGGATCGAGGGAAAGACCATCTCTGCAGCAACCATCTCTGCAGCACTCCACTAATCAGGCCTTTATGGTAGAGTGGCCAGACAGAAGCCACTCCTCAGTAAAAGGCACATGACAGCCCACTTGGAGTTTGTCAACAGGCACGTTGGATTAACTTTTTAAGGTTTGGCGAAGGCCTTTGCTGTGATGGCCGAAAACATCCAGACAAAGATGGAGGGTTTTTGTTTCTTTTTCTCGGGTTGTGAGGTGGACGGAATACTCTCAAGTGGAGCCGTGACATCTTTCGGGCACTATTCGGCCTGCTAGATACAGAAAATGATCAGGTACTTCTGTAGGCCTACATAGATTTAATGTTTTTATGTTTTGTGTTGAAAAAAATGTCTCACATGAACATGTTGATTAATGTTGAGGCACTGGAAAATATATAAAAGTGGCAACATTATTGATTAGCTGATAGACTTACGTGTGCAATGCTCCTCCTCACGGGGAACCTTAATGTGGTCCTGTGTTTCCTTTTCATGGCTGGACCTCCTTTATGTTGCTCCACTTGAAGCACTAATGGTTTCAAAAGAAAAACAATGTAAATAATCACAAATGGAATTCTTAAAACACCATAACTTTTTCAACAACAATTCAAAGGGTTGTTCATTGAAAACTAGTACAAAGTTTCATAAGTTTCATAGTGTGGAGGAAGATAACAAATAGGCCTACCTATAACAATATTTAATAATGAAACTTAAACCAGAAACATTTCTGGTGTACCTTGAGGTTGATTCTGAACGTGGTGATCTTTGATATAAATCTGAGCCTCCCTTTGCCTTGTTTCACTGCCTGAGGAGACCTGGAATCACTCCAGGCCTGCTCCTCAGACCCAGTGGCTATGACAAATGCCTCTCTGTCAAGGATGTTGTCAGCCATTTTAACTGTAAGAACTTCAGCTGGGAAAGTCACTTTTCCACAGTGTTCGGCCTCCATTATGGGACTAGAGGTCCCAGATACATTTTCTGTCACTGACAGATCGCCCTTGTGAACAGATCACGGTATTATTGTAAATCTGTGAGAAACTGCCAGACACCAGAGAGCTACTACCATCCAAGAACTTTCACTTGAGAAGTAGTGAAACTTGAGCTACGGCGGCTTGATGCTCTGGATGGAACACCGTGAAGATCTCTGCTTGTGGTGGCCAAAAGTTGAGAGTAAATTCCCTCAGCATATTCTGCAACCTTTTAGCAAGCCTAAGCACCACGGGTAGAGATTTCACTTTTGTAAAAACTGATTGTGCGATACATTTCATATGGCTCACAAAGGAATCCATGATTTCAGAGGCTTCAGAACCCACATTAACTGTAGTAGTTAAATGTTCCTCTGGCATAGCTGGCAGATTTGTTTGACTGGCCAGATTACTTGTAGGAGACTCAGGCGTGCAAGCAGAAATTTGTGCAGGTAGAATTCTGCTAGACCTAATGAGCACCTCGATAATAGCTTTACTGACTTCTGACTTCAGGTCAACACTAGAGTTTCTTAATGGTTGACGTTACAGTGTCACGCCCTGATCTGTTTCACCTGTCCTTGTGATGGTCTCCACCCCCTCCAGGTGTCACTTATTTTCCCTGGTGTATTTATCCCTGTGTTTCCTGTATCTGTGCCAGTTTGTCTTGTGTGTTCAAGTCAACCAATGTGGTTTTCCCGTGCGCCTGTTTTTCCTATTCTCTTTTACTAGTCCTCCCGGTTTTGACCTTTGCCTGTTTTTCTGGACTCCATTCTCGCCTGCCTGACCATTCTGCTTGCCCTGACCTCGAGCCTGCCTGCCATTCTGTTCCTCTGGAACTCTGAACTGGTTTTGACCTTTTGCCTGTCCACGACCATTCTCTTGCCTACCCCTTTTGGATTGTTAATAAACATCTTGGACTCTAACCATCTGCCTCCTGTGTCTGCATCTGGGTCTCGCCTTCTGCCCTTATACAGGAGATCCAAGCATTGTGTCAGAGGGTGAAGGTATGAGCATGTTTTGACTCACCATGCTGCCAGAGGATACTGTCTCTTTCGAATATGTTTTTCTCTGACGCAGTCTACCAGATTAAGACTACCAACACAATCCCTTGATGCTAAAATAACTTTGTGTGCGAATCATGAAACACCTCCATTGTTCCTTGCTCTCTTCCCTGGCATTCTCCTGAGTCCAAAATGGCAGCAATGACTTCTCCTGTCAATGGTGCAAGGCACGCCTCAATGTCCCTGTTCTCCTTAGATGCAGTGGTCTTGGTTTGAGGCGCAGTCTGGCCAGTGACTTCAAACCGCCACAGAGATAACAGACCCCATCTTTTCAGCGGCTGGTATGGCATATCGCCTCCCAGTGTCGAAACACACAGGGCTTGATTTACCTGAGCTGGAACAGGAGATGATCAGTGAGATGTCAGAGTTAACCTGACACACGACATCTCTGACCACATATATGGCCAATCCAGGTGAGCCAGAAGAGCTGGATTGATCACCCAGTGCCTGAAGAATTGTCATGGAAGAACACCTGTTCTTTCCATGACAGAGTGACCAGGTGAAAGCTATGATCCCTTATTGATGTAATGTGTTAAATCCACTTCAATCAGTGTAGATGAAGGGGAGGAGACAGGTTAAAGAAGGATTTTTGAGACATGGATTGTGTATGTGTGCCATTCAGAGGGTAAAAGGGCAAAACAAAATATTTAACTGCCTTTGAACGGGGGTATGGTAGTAGGTGCCAGATGCACCGGTTTGTGTCAAGAACTGCAACGCTGCTGGGTTTTTTTACACTCAACAGTTTCCTGTGTTTATCAAGAATGGTCCACCACCCAAAGGACATCTGGTCAACTTGACACAACTGTGGAAAGTATTGGAGTCAACATGGGCCAGCATCCCTGTGGAATGCTTTCGACACCTTGTAGAGTCCATGCCCCGATGAATTGAAGCTGTGCTGAGGGCAAAACGGGAGGTGCAACTCAATATTAGGAAGGTGTTTCTAATGTTTGGTATACTCAGTGTATGTGGTGTCTGCATTCTTTACAATAAACATTTTAGTTTCTTAGCTTTGTAACCTGTCAAATGCTGTGTAATGTGTGAAAAAGTTAACCTGAATGGAGTAGTGGGGAATAGGGGATACCTAGTCAGTTGTACAACTGAATGCCTTCAACTGTCTTCTGCATTTAATCCAACCCCTCTGAATCAGAGAGGTGCGGGGGACTGCCTTAATCGACATCCACGTCTTCGGCGCACAGGGAACATTGGGTTAACTGCCTTGCTCAGGGGCAGAACGACAGATTTTTACCTTTCGGTTAATGGCGCCATCAAGCTTTAATATGTGTGCAAGGGATGAGGATCTCAATCGCCATATGGAAAACCATGGTCGCTATCACATTTTGGTAAGGTGTACTTTGGTCATCTGTTATAATACAAAAAAATTAAAAATATTTTTGAGAGATTGTGGTGTCAAGTGCTTAGTAATCAATATGATGAATTTCATGTCCAACTTTCTATGAAATGATCACAAATAAACTTACCCAATCTCTCATGCCCTCTTGAATCACCTGCCACTGCCTGACAAGGAAAACAAAAGTAAACATGTTCAGTTGTTTTGTAGTGATGAGCCACGTTGTTGAATATGTACAGTCGTGGCCAAAAGGTTTGAGAATGACACAAATATTAGTTTACACAAAGTCTGCTGCCTCAGTTTGTATGATGGATCAGATGAATTGCAATTAATTGCAAAGTCCTTCTTTGCCATGCAAATGAACTGAATCCCCCAAAAACATGTCCACTGCATTTCAGCCCTGCCACAAAAGGACCAGCTGACATCATGTCAGTGATTCTCTCGTTAACACAGGTGTGAGTGTTGACGAGGACAAGGCTGGAGATCACTCTGTCATGCTGATTGAGTTTGAATAACAGACTGGAAGCTTCAAAAGGAGGGTGGTGCTTGGAATCATTGTTCTTCCTCTGTCAATCATGGTTACCTGCAAGGAAACACGTGCTGTCATCATTGCTTTGCACAAAAAGTGCTTCACAGGCAAGGATATTGCTGCCAGTAAGATTGCACCTAAATCAACCATTTATCGGATCATCAAGAACTTCAAGGAGAGCGGTTCAATTGTTGTGAAGAAGGCTTCAGGGCGCCCAAGAAAGTCCAGCAAGCGCCAGGGCCGTCTCCTAAAGTTGATTCAGCTGCGGGATCGGGGCACCACCAGTACAGAACTTGCTCAGGAATGGCAGCAGGCATGTGTGAGTGCATCTGCACGCACAGTGAGGCGAAGACTTTTGGAGGATGGCCTGGTGTCAAGAAGGGCAGCAAAGAAGCCACTTCTCTCCAGGAAAAACATCAGGGACAGACTGATATTCTGTTAAAGGTACAGGGATTGGACTGCTGAGGACTGGGGTAAATTCATTTTCTCTGATGAATCCCCTTTCCCATTGTTTGGGGCATCCGGAAAAAAGCTTGTCCGGAGAAGACAAGGTGAGCGCTACCATCAGTCCTGTGTCATGCCAACAGTAAAGCATCCTGAGACCATTCATGTGTGGGGTTGCTTCTCAGCCAAGAGAGTGGGCTCACTCACAATTTTTCCTAAGAACATAGCCATGAATAAAGAATGGTACCAACACATCCTCTGAGAGCAACTTCTCCCTACCTTCCAGGAACAGTTTGGTGACAAACAATGCCTTTTTCCAGCATGATGGAGCCCATAACTAAGTGGCTCGGGGAACAGAACATCGATATTTTGGGTCCATGGCCAGGAAACTCCCCAGACTTTAATCCCATTGAGAAATTGTGGTCAATCCTCAATAGGCGGGTGGACAAAGACCCACAAACTCCAAGCATTGATTATGCAAGAAAGGGCTGCCATCAGTCAGGATGTGGCCCAGAAGTTAATTGACAGCATGCCAGGGCGGATTGCAGAGGTCTTGAAAAAGAAGGGTCAACACTGCAAATATTGACTCTTTGCATCAACTTCATGTAATTGTCAATAAAAGCCTTTGACACTTATGAAATGCTTGTAATTATACTTCAGTATTCCATAGTAACATCTGACAAAATTATCGAAAGACACTGAAGAAGCAAACTTTGTGGAAATTAATATTTGTGTCATTCTCAAAACTTTTGGCCACGACTGTAGAATGCATAGTACTTTAAAGATTTTGACTCTTGCGTAATTCCTCCTCTAAGAGTTAAATAACTGTCGCTCTGTTTTGGTATTTATCCGAAGACTGAGCTCTGGATGAACAGAATACCACATGGGGACCTAAAGGACAACAAGCAAAATGACTGAGGTCTAATCCAAATACCTATACAACGTTAACCATGATCTCAATACTCTCACTACTACAATGTAGACCAAATCAATTTGACATTTTTGTCATTGGCTAAACTAGGATATTAATTGCATTAATGAAAGCCACCTGCCCTTTATCAAATGAATCTTCCTTTGAATTGATTGTGTGACTTTTAAGTGGTTTTGATTGAAATACTAAATCTGCATAAGAAATGGCACACTAATCATACTAAAAAGAGTAACATCAAGTCAAAGCAGCCCATTATTTAGCAAATGCATAGACGGATAGATTCAAACCTAGCAAAGAACGCAAAAAAAAACAATCCTACCTTCCCAGACTTCTACTTCTTCTCTTCTTTTAGCTGAGCAACTGGCTCTTTTTCCTTTACCACCTCCTCCCTCCGTTTCTCCTGGTGACTATCTTCCAAGTCCTGTTATAATTAAGTGTTGTTACAATCATCATAGCCTCTACAAAAGGAAGCTTTTTACAATGTTTGTAGACATTGTAGACCATTTTTGTTGAAAACACTAACTCCAAGCTGCCAAAATAGACCTACCTTCTTTTTCGTCTGACATTATATCAAGTTTATTAAACGAAACCAACATGTGCAGATGTGTGCCAGTGCTAGTCCATCTAAACATGTACTGTATCTACCGTGGACACAGCAGAGGGTCTGAACGGCAGAAACCAAAGTAGCCTAAGGATAAACCCATATTGACCTTGACATCATAATGATTGATGTCATTGTGGGCATTGTCATAGTGGACAACAGTGGCCCTTGACAGGAACATGCATGCAACCATGTCCAATTAAATTAGCCTAATAATGTAGTAATAATTCAGCCTGTTGTAGGCATAGGTCCAATAACTGGTTCTACACAGTTAGACAATATTTCATCACTCGCAGAGTGTGGTGGGGCTACAGTGACCTTTGGCTGAAATAAGCATTGTAGCTTTAAGACAAATTTGGGCAAAAAAAACAAGGACATGTGCCGCCCATAGTTGGCTACTAAATCTATAAGTTCTTATTCTAGGGCTATCTTTTACGAATATACAATAAATGGTAACGTGGGTAGGCTAACTTACTGGGTAACATGGGTTATAGGCGATTCCATAGCAAGACTAACCTACTAAAATATCAATGCACAGTTCAGTCATAAGCTAACCAAAATGGTATAGTTGTATTCAGGGGTGGGAATTAGAAGAAATCACTCCTGAAACCCTCCAATGTAAAATCCATGAATTCAATGTAAACAAATGAAAAGATGTACACCAGAACAACAGCAAAGGACCTTGTGAAGATGCTGGAGGAAACAGGTACAAAAGTATATGAATCCACAGTAAAACAAGGCCTATATCGACATAACCTGAAAGGCCGCTCAGCAAGGAAGAAGCCACTGCTCCAAAACAGCCATAAAAAAGCCAGACTACGGTTTGCAACTGCACATGGGGACAAAGATCATACTTTTTGGAGAAATGTCCTCTGGTCTGATGAAACAAAAATAGAACTGTTTGGCCATAATGACCATTGTTATGTTTGGAGGAAAAGGGGGGGAGGCCTGCAAGCTAAAGAACACCATCCCAACCGTGAAGCACGGGGGTGGCAGCATCATGTTGTGGGGGTGCTTTGCTGCAGGAGGGACTGGTGCACTGTTCCGGATTGGTACACTACTGCAGGATCCACCGAGAGGCTCTTGCTGCCAAGGGAATGCCTGACAGCTTGACATACGTTTTAGACACTACAGTGAAAATTGTTAACTTTGTTAAAGCAAGGCCCCTGAACTCTCGTGTATTTTCTGCATTATGCAATGATATGGGCGGCGACCATGTAACGCTTTTACAACATACAGAAGCGCGACGGTTGTCTTGGGGCAAAGTATTGACATGTTTTTTTAAATTGAGAGACGACCATAATTTACTGACCATAATTTTCATTTGTCTGACCGCTTGCATGATGACGAGTTTCTCACACGACTGCCCTATCTGGGTGATGTTTTTTCTCGCCTGAATGATCTGAACCTAGGATTACTACAGGGACTCTCCGCAACTATAATCAATGTGCGGGACAAAATTGAGGCCATGATTAAGTTGGAGATCTTTTCTGTCTGCATTAACAAGGACAACACACAGGTCTTTCCATCATTGTATTATTTTTTGTGTGCAAATTAACTCAAGCTTGCAATATCAAATGTGATATAACGAAGCACCTGGGTGAGCTAGGTGCGCAATTACGCAGGTACTTTCCCGAAACGAAGGACACAAACAACTTGATTTGTTATCCCTTTCATGCCCTGCCTCCAGTCCACTTACCGATATCTGAACAAGAGAGCCTCATCGAAATTGCAACAAGCGGTTCTGTGAAAATTTAATTTAATCTGAAGCCACTGCCAGATTTCTGGATTGGGCTGCGCTCAGAGTTTCTTGCCTTGGCAAATCGCACTGTTAAGACACTGATGCCCTTTGCAAACACATACCTATGTGAGAGTGGATTCTCGGCCCTCACTAGCATGAAAACTAAATACAGGCACAGACTGTGTGGAAAATGATTTAAGACTGAGGCTCACTCCAATACAACATTGCAGAGTTATGTGCATCCTTTCAAGCACACGCTTCTCATTAACTTGTGGTGAGCTATTCACTATTTTTGATGAACAAATAAGGTTTTATATGTAAGATGGCTAAATAAAGAGCAAAACTATTGATTATATTATTATTTGTGCCCTGGTACTATAAGAGCTCCTTTGTCACTTCCCACGAGCCGGGTTGTGACAAAAACTCACACTAATTCTTATGTTTAGGGGGGACAGAGATATAGTATTAGGATCGGGGATTGAGATGTATGCCAGTTTCTTTTATAGCTCTCTGCCTCCCTCCAGTGGTTAAAAAGAATACATGATACCAGAGATGGTTTAGAGCAGGGGTATTCAACTGTAACCAGCAGGATTCGGACCTCGTAGGGTTTCTGTATCAAAGTAACTCCTCACAAATACCTCATTACTAACCAGACTCGCTGACAGTCTCAGAAAAAGTGGATGAAATACAAATACATTAAAAGGGGATCAGAGGTTGGAAAACTGCCGCTTTGTAGCTAGTAATTTAGCTAGCTACAAATCTCCAGAGAATCTCTACTAGCATAGAACGGCTATGTTCAAGCAAAGTTTGTGGAACACATGCAGTGTAGAATGCTCACAAAACAAAAACAACCAACTTTGAAGGATGTCTAGTCACATGTTTATTAATCACAATATTTGCGTCAGTGTTAAATACATCTGTTGTTAGTATATATTGTTTTCAAATCGCCTGTTAAAGTGATTTAAAACTAAACATTTGATGATGTACAAGTAAAAAAGATGTGCACTATTTTTTGGGGTCACAAATCAGTGCACCCACCACAACTTAAAATTCTCGCTTGAGTGTTGTGACACACCATAATTGTTTTCCAGTTCCTTGTTGCTGGATGGTACTAGATCTGAAATCTCTAGTGTCCTTTAAACTCCATCAGCCTTCATTGTGAATCTCAGATAGGTTGTCGATGGACTGCAGCAGTTGAGATACTAGACAAAGACTCTCTGCACTTGTATATAATTGCCTGTGGACAAAATCAAACCGATAGCCTGAACTTGGAGCAAATACCACAATGTTTAATTAGGGGTTATGTAGAAAACACAATGAACTGAAATTGCACATTACCCAATACCCACACAATCAATATGAGGGACTGTTTTTATCCAACCTGCATGTAGACGACACTATGGGAGAGAAAACTCACTTGATGGAAGTCTCTGCATTGAGTGCTGCTTTGTTAAGGTACTCTGAGGCCACTTTCGCATTATGTTTCATTGTATTTAAGGCAGCTGTCTCTCCAGCTCGAAGTCTCTCATTCTCATACCGGTACCCCTCTACTTGGCCCTGCAATATAAAGAGGATCCCATTATGCAATCACATGTCACTGAAGCTCATTATCCAGTAACACCATCAACACCAGTAAAGGTCAAACCTGTAATTGATGCAGCTCCTGTTTGAGTTTTGATACAATGTTTTCAGCCTTAACTGCTCGTTTCTGTCAAGAAGAAAAAGGTCCAAATAATGAATAAGACTTCATATCTCAACACACTTCTGTTTAGTAACTAATCATGACATTTGCTTGGAATCTTATTGAGACATATTTCAGATGATCAGTGAACAAAGATGATTCTTCATCTTTGCCAAACGGATGAACTAGGAGAGAGAGGGACAGATGCATACGGTCATTAACTGCAGGTTCTGCTCGACGGAATGAACCATGGCCTCTAAAGCCTGAGCCTCCTTCTCCTCCTGCACTCTTCTCTTGTGCAACTCATCTGTGACGTGTCGAATTCTATGGGGCAGTCAGAGAGACATGATGATGAGCATAGGTTAAACACTCTTTAAATAGCATTAACATACAGTACCAGTCAAAAGTTTGGACACACCTACTCATTCAAGGGTTTTTCGTATTTTCTTTTACTATTCTCAACATTGTAGAATAAAAGTGAAGACATCAAAACTATGAAATAACCAAAAATAAGTGTTAAACAAATCAAAATATTGTTTATATTTTAGATTCTTTAAAGTAGCCACCCTTTGCCTTGATGACAGCTTTGCACGCTCTTGGCATTCTCTCAACCAGCTTCACCTGGAATGCTTTTCCAACAGTGTTGAAGGAGTTCCCACATATGCTAAGCACTTGTTGGCTGCTTTTCCTTCACTCTACGGTCCAACTCATCCCAAACCATCTCAATTGGGTGGAGGCCAGGTCATCTGATGCAGCACCCATCACTCTCCTTCTTGGTCAAATAGGCCTTACACACCTGGAGGTGTGTTTTGGGTCATTATCCTGCTGAAAAACAAATGATAGTCCAACTAAGCCCAAACCAGATGGGATGGCGTACCGCTGCAGAATGCTGCGGTAGCCATGCTGGCTAAGTGTGCCTTGAATTCGAAATAAAACACTGACAGTGTCACCAGCAAAGCACCCCCACACCTCCTCCTCCAGGCTTCATGGTGGGAACCACACATGCAGAGATCATCCGTTCACCTACTCTGCGTCTCACAAAGACACAGCTGTTGGAACCAAAAATCTAAAATTTGGACTAATTAGACCAAAGGACAGATTTACACCGGTCTAATGTCCATTGCTTGTGTTTCTTGGCCCAAGCACGTCTTTTCTTCTTATTGGTGTCCTTTAGTAGTAGTTTCTTTGCAGCAATTCGACCATGAATCTAGCACCAGTTAGCCGCGAGCCAGGCGCATCTCCCGGCTGGCAAAGGAAAGTACCACAACAACAATACCTCTCTCGCCAGCTGGCTTGGACCCCTTCTCGACACGACCCCCCATCGTACCACCTCGACTGGTCTGCCGACGAATACTCCATCCGCTGTGCCTGCAATCGGCCTCTGTCGGACGTCGGAGCAGAGGGTTCTACCAACCCCGGCCGGCTAACTCTAACTTTAAACGCTGTGTCTCCTGCGTGCCAGCGTAGTAACGAATACTTCCCTGTCCCATCTATTGCTGTTCACTGGACCCTATGATCACTCGGCTACATAGCTGATGCCTGCTGGACTATTCATTAATCACGGTACTTCATTCTGTTTATTTTTGTTTATCTGTTGGAGCCCCTAGGCCCACTCTACATGCCTCAGATTCCTCCTTTGTCCCACCTCCCACACATGCGGTGACCTTACCCAGTATTACCAGCACGTCCAGAGATGCAACCTCTCTTATCATCACTCGGTGCCTGGGCTTACCCCCACTGTACACTCACCCCGCCATATCCGTCTGCACACTATGCCCTGAATCTATTCTACCACACCCAGAAATCTGCTCCTTTTATTCTGTTCCCAACGCACTAGACAACCTGTTCTGATAGCCTTTAGCCGTACCCTCATCCTACTCCTTCTCTGTTCCTCGGTGATGTGGAGGTAAACCCAGGCCCTGTGTGTCCCCAGGCACTCTCATTTGTTGACTTCTGTAATCGAAAAAGCCTTGGTTTCATGCATGTTAACATCAGAAGCCTCCTCCCTAAGTTTGTTTTACTCACTGTTTAGCACACTCCGCCAACCCTGATGTCCTTGCCGTGTCTGAATCCTGGCTTAGGAAGGCCACCAAAAATTCTGAGATTTCCATACCCAACTACAACATTTTCCGCCAAGATAGAACTGCCAAAGGGGGAGGAGTTGCAATCTATTGCAGAGATAGCCTGCAAAGTTCTGTCATACTTTCCAGGTCTATGCCCAAACAGTTCGAACTTCTAATTCTAAAAATGAATCTCTCCAGAAATAAGTCTCTCACTGTTGCCACCTGCTATAGACCCCCCTCAGCTCCCAGCTGTGCCCTGGATACCATATGTGAATTGATTGCCCCCACATCTATCTTCAGAGTTTGTTCTGTTAGGTGACCTAAACTGGGATATGCTTAACACCCCGGCAGTCCTACAATCCAAGCTAGATGCCCTCAATCTCACACAAATTATCAAGGAACCCACCAGGTACAATCCAAAAATCTGTAAACATGGGCACCCTCATAGATATTATCCTGACCAACTTGCCCTCCAAATACACCTCTGCTGTTTTCAAATCAGGATCTCAGCAACCACTGCCTCATTGCCTGCATCCGCTATGGGCCCGCAGTCAAACGACCACCCCTTATCACTGTCAAACGCTCCCTAAAACACTTCTGCGAGCAGGCCTTTCTAAACGACCTGGCCCGGGTATCCTGGCAGGATATTGACTTCATTCCGTCAGTCGAGGATGCCTGGTCGTTCTTTAAAAGCAACTTCCTCACCATCTTAAATAAGCATGCCCCTTTCAAAAGATGTAGAACTAAGAACAGATACAGCCCTTGGTTCACTCCAGACCTGACTGCCCTTGACCAGCACAAGAACATCCTGTGGCGGACTGCTATAGCATCGAATAGTCCCCGCGATATGCAACTGTTCAGGGAAGTCAGGAACCAATACACGCAGTCAGTCAGGAAAGTAAAGGCTAACTTTTTCAAACAGAAATTTGCATCCTGTAGCACTAACTACAAAAAGTTCTGGGACACTGTCAAGTCCATGGAGAACAATAGCACCTCCTCCCAGCTGCCCACTGCACTGAGGCTAGGTAACACGATCACCACTGATAAATCCATGATAATCGAAAATTTCAACAAGCATTTCTCTACGGCTGGCCATGCTTTCCTCCTGGCTAACCCAACCACGGTCAACAGCTCCACAGTTACTTGTCCGAGCCTCCCCAGCTTTTCCTTCACCTAAATCCAGATGTTCTAAAAGAGCTGCAAAACCTGGACCCGTACAAATTAGCTGGGCTAGACAATCTGGACCCTCTCTTTCTAAAACTATCCGCCGCCATTGTTGCAACTCCTATTACCAGTCTGTTCAACCTCTCTTTCGTGTCGTCCGAGATCCCTAAAGACTGGAAAGCTGCCGCGGTCATCCCCCTCTTCAAAGGGGGTGACACCCTAGACCCAAATTGCTATAGACCTATATCCATCCTGCCTCTCTAAAGTATTTGAAAGCCTAGTTAATAAACAGATCATTGACCACCTCGAATCCCACCGTACCTTCTCCGCTGTGCAATCCGGTTTCCGAGCTGGTCACGGGTGCACCTCAGCCACGCTCAAGGTACTAAATGATATCATAACCGCCATCGATAAGAGACATTACTGTGCAGCCGTATTCATTGACCTGGCCAAGGCTTTCGACTCTGTCAATCACCACATCCTTATCGGCAGACTCAACAGCCTTGGTTTCTCAAATGATTGCCTCGCGTGGTTCACCAATTACAGTGAGGGAAAAAAGTATTTTATCCCCTGCTGATTTTGTACGTTTGCCCACTGACAAAAAAATTATTAGTCTATAATTTTAATGGTAGGTTTATTTGAACAGTGAGAGACAGAATAACAACAAAAAAATCCAGAAAAACGCATGTGAAAAATGTTATTAATTGATTTGCATTTTAATGAGGGAAATAAGTATTTGACCCCCTCTCAATCAGAAAGCTTTCTGGCTCCCAGGTGTCTTTTATACAGGTAACGAGCTGAGATTAGGAGCACACTCTTAAAGGGAGTGCTCCTAATCTCAGTTTGTTACCTGTATAAAAGACACCTGTCCACAGAAGCAAGCAATCAATCAGATTCCAAACTCTCCACCATGGTCAAGACCAAAGAGCTCTCCAAGGATGTCAGGGACAAGATTGTAGACCTACACAAGGCTGGAATGGGCTACCAGACCATCGCCAAGCAGCTTGGTGAGAAGGTGACAACAGTTGGTGTGATTATTCACAAATGGAAGAAACACAAAAGAATTGTCAATCTCCCTCGGCCTGGGGCCCCATGCAAGATCTCACCTCATGGAGTTGCAATGATCATGAGAACGGTGAGGAATCAGCCCAGAACTACACGGGAGGATCTTGTCAATGATCTCAAGGCAGCTGGGACCATAGTCACCAAGAAAACAATTGGTAACACACTACGCCGTGAAGGACTGAAATCCTGCAGCGCCCGCAAGGTCCTCCTGCTCAAGAAAGCACATATACATGCCCGTCTGAAGTTTGCCAATGAACATCTGAATGATTCAGAGGACAACTGGGTGAAAGTGTTGTGGTCAGATGAGACCAAAATGGATCTCTTTGGCATCAACTCAACTCGCCGTGTTTGGAGGAGGAGGAATGCTGCCTATGACCCCAAGAACACCATCCCCACCGTCAAACATGGAGGTGGAAACATTATGCTTTGGGGGTGGTTTTCTGCTAAGGGGACAGGACAACTTCACCGCATCAAAGGGACGATGGACGGGGCCATGTACCGTCAAATCTTGGGTGAGAACCTCCTTCCCTCAGCCAGGGCATTGAAAATGGGTCGTGGATGGGTATTCAAGCATGACAATGACCCAAAACACATGGCCAAGGCAACAAAGGAGTGGCTCAAGAAGAAGCACATTAAGGTCCTGGAGTGGCCTAGCCAAACTCCAGACCTTAATCCCATAGAAAATCTGTGGAGGGAGCTGAATGTTCGAGTTGCCAAACGTCAGCCTCAAAACGTTAATGACTTGGAGAAGATCTGCAAAAAGGAGTGGGACAAAATCCCTCCTGAGATGTGTGCAAACCTGGTGGCCAACTACAAGAAACGTCTGACCTCTGTGATTGCCAACAAGGGTTTTGCCACCAAGTACTAAGTCATGTTTTTCAGAGGGGTCAAATACTTATTTTCCTCATTAAAATGCAAATCAATTAATAAAATGTTTCACATGCGTTTTTCTGGATTTTTTTTGTTCTTATTCTGTCTCTCACTGTTCAAATAAACCTACCATTAAAATTATAGATCATTTCTTTGTCAGTGGGCAAACGTACAAAATCAGCAGGGGATCAAATACTTTTTTTCCTCACTGTACCTTGCAGACAAGAGTTCAGTGTGTTAAATCGGAGGGCCTGTTGTCCGGGCCTCTCGCAGTCTCTATGGGGGTGCCACAGGGTTCAATTCTTGGGCCGACTCTCTTCTCTATATACATAAATGATGTCACTCTTGCTGCCGGTGATTCTCTGATCCATCTCTATGCAGACGACACCATTCTGTATACTTCTGGTCCTTCTTGGACAAACGAGCTTCAATGCCATACAACACTCCTTCCGAGGCCTCCAACTGCTCTTAAACGCTAGTAAAACCAAATGCATGCTTTTCAACCGTTCGCTGCCTGCACCTGCCCGCCCGACTAGCATCACTACCCTGGGCGGCTCTGACCTAGAATATGTGGACAACTACAAATACCTAGGTGTCTGGCTAGACTGTAAACTCTCCTTCCAGACTCACATTAAACATCTCCAATCCAAAATCAAATCTAGAATCGGCTTTCTATTTCGCAACAAAGCCTCCTTCACTCATGCTGCCAAACTTGCACTAGTAAAACTGACTATCCTACCGATCCTCGACTTCGGCGATGTCATCTACAAAACAGCTACCAATACTCTACTCAGCAAACTGGATGCAGTCTATCACAGTGCCATCCGTTTGTCACCAAAGCCCCTTATACCACCCACCACTGCGACCTGTATGCTCTAGTCGGCTGGCCCTCGCTACATACTCGTCGCCAGACCCACTGGCTCCAGGTCATCTAGAAGTCCCTGCTAGGTAAAGCCCTGCCTTATCTCAGCTCGCTGGTAACCATAGCAGCACCCACCCGTAGCAAGCGCTCCAGCAGGTATATCTCACTGGTCACCCCCAAGCCAATTCCTCTTTTGGCCGCCTTTCCTTCCAGTTCTCTGCTGCCTATGACTGGAACGAACTACAAAAATCACTGAAACTGGAGACACTTATCTCCCTCACTAGCTTTAAGCACCAGCTGTCAGAGCAGCTCACAGATCACTGCACCTGTACATAGCCCAACCAACTACCTCATCCCCTAACGTATTCATTTATTTATCTTGCTCCTTTGCACCCCAGTATTTTTACTTTGCACATTCATCTACTGCACATTTACCATTCCAGTGTTAAATTACTATACAGTAATTACTTCGCCACCATGGCCTATTTATTGCCTTACGTTCCTTATCTTACTTCATTTGCACACATTGTATAAAGATTTGTTTTTTTCTACTGTATTATTGACTGTATGTTTGTTTACTCCAATGTGTAACTCTATGTTGTTGTATGTGTCGAACTGCTTTGCTTTATCTTGGCCAGGTCGCAGTTGTAAATGAGAACTTGTTCTCAACTTGCCTACCTGGTTAAATAAAGGTGAAATAAATAAAATAAATAAAAATGAAGGCCTGATTCACGCCATCTTCTCTGAAGAGTTGATGTTGAGATGTATCTGTTATTTGAACTCTGTGAAGCTTTAATTTGGTCTGCAATTTCTGAGGCTGGTAACTACACAGCTCCGGCGCCGACAGAGATGGCCGACCTCGCTTCACGTTCTCAGGAAACTATGCAGTATTTAGTTTTTTTTACATTGTTACCCCGGGAAATATTAAGTTTTATTACATACAACCGGGAGGAACTATTGGATATAAGAGCAACGTCAACTTACCAACATTACGACCAGGAATACGACTTTCCCGAAGCGGATCCTCTATTTGGTCCACCAACCAGGACAATAGACTGGATCCCAGCCGGCGACTCAAAACAACGTCGGCGCCGGAGAAGGGGGAAACGCGGCGGTCTTCTGGTCAGGCTACGTAGACGGGCACATCGTGCACCTCTCCCGAGTATTTTACTTGCCAATGTCCAGTCTCTGGACAACAAGGTGGATGAAATACGAGCAAGAGTTGCCTTCCAGAGAGACATCGGCGACTGCAACGTTCTTTGCTTCACGGAAACATGGCTCACTCAGGATACGTTATCTGAGTCGGTACAGCCACATGGTTTCTCCACGCATCGCGCCGACAGAAACATACATCTATCTAGTAAAAAGAAGGGCGGGGGTGTGTCTCTTATGATTAACGAGACGTGGTGTGATCATAACACCATACAGGAACTCAAGTCCTTTTGTTCACCTGACATAGAATTCCTTACAATCAAATGCCGACCGCATTATCTACCAAGAGAATTCTCCTCGATTATAATCACAGCTGTGTACATCCCCCCTCAAGCTGACACATCGACGGCACAAGCATTTCCCTACACTTGCATTAACATCTGCTAACCATGTGTATGTGACAAAGAAAATTAGATTTGATTTAATGAACTTATCCTCTGCAGCAAAGGTAACTCTGGGTCTTCCTTTCGGTCCTCATGAGAGCCAGTTTCATCACAGCGCTAGATGGTTTTTGTGACTGCACTTGAATAAACTTTAAAAGTTGACATTTTCCGTATTGACTGACCTTCATGTCTTAAAGTAATGATGGACCGTCATTTCTCTTTGCTTATTTGAGCTGTTCTTGCCATAATATGGACTTGATCTTTTACCAAATAGGGCTATCTTCTGTATACCACCCCTACCTTGTCACAACACAACTGATTGGTTCAAATGCATTAAGAAGGAAAGAAATTCAACTAATTAACAAGGCACACCTGTTAATTGAAATGCATTCCAGGTGACTACCTCATGAAGCTGGTTGAGAGAATGCCAAGCACATACAAAGCTGTCATCAAGGCAAAGGGTAGCTCCTTTGAAGAATCTCAAATATAAAATATATTTTGATTTGTTTGACATGATTCCATGTGTTATTTTGTAGGTTTGAAGTCTTCACTATTATTCTACAATGTAGAAAATAGTACAAATAAAGAAAATCCCTGGAATGAGTAGGTGTGTCCAAACATTTGACTGGTACTGTATGTGTACAGTTGACATCTTAAAATGTACATCTAAAGAGTAATATTCAAAGCATTACTCCCATGCCATAACATAATATAGGCTTTAACACCATCCCTTAAATCCTTCTCATGCACCAGGTAGGTCTGTACTCAGCAGACCATATCAACTGGCAATTCTATCCACCTACCTTCGATCATCATACTCAGACTTTTTCACAAGATCTTTAATGTGCTTCCTGAGCTGCGCATTTTCCTCCCTCAGCTTAAAAAGAGAAACAGAAATAATCAAAATAAAGGACTTGTGACTAATCACACGTCATATCCAATCACACGTGTGCCTCTGTAAGCAAAGCCTTGAGAGAGGAAAATGACCTTTTGTTGATCCCTATTGCCATTCTCGGTACTACTCTTCTTGGTCTTGTAGGTGAGCTCTGCCATTGATGTCTCGTCATCTCCCTCATAATTCACCGGGGCCCTTCTGGACTGGTGGGCCTCTGGTGAGAATTCTTCATCCACCTGCCATAGGGAGGATGAAGTCTCCTCTTCTTCCTCTGTGCACAGGGAGGACTGACCAGAGTATGTGCTGCTGTCTGCTGCTGCAGTGCCACACAGTCCAAACTCATGTGCCTCCTCAATGGCTGATGGCTGGTAACTCCCAGCCCACTCCTCCTTAGTGTCATTTTCCAGAAACTGAGGAAACGGTGTGTGGTCCATGTAAAACTGACCCTGGAAGTCTTGATCGAAGCTCTTCGGGGCAGTATATTCCCCCTCTGCCAGGAATGTGCTCCCATATGCCTTCTACAAAACAAGAAGCAGCAGTAAGGTAAGTCACCTTCACACCAAAATTCCACCAAAAGTAATATTCTTAACAGTCTGACCAGGTCTTTGTAAATTATGCTGTGACTTTTTCCAAGGACCTAACACCTAATTTCATACATAGGCTTTGTAACAGTTCATCTCTGGGGTTTAATGTAAGACTGGTTCATTTGAAATGCTCAGCACCTTTCGCGTTGAGTAATTCTTCTCATCTGGATCCCCTTTAATATCTGGGTACTGGTTTTTACTCCGGATGAACTCTTTGAAGGAGAAAGGATTCATCTCCTCTCCATCTTCTCTGACTTCATCTATGAAATAAGACATGTCGGTAAATATTTGGATGATAGTTATTTTCAAACTGTCTGGCTGCCATTATTGGAGAAATACAACAGTTGGACTTTGTTGTGGATGTGTAGGGGCCAATACCCCGTCCTACTCCAGCAACAAGTGCCATGGGATTTGTACATCCAGATTGTCTCACTAAAGGACAGCACTGTGCCAGAGCAGGGTGCCTGGGTCATGGAGTTCTTAGACCAGAGCTAAGAGTGCCTCACTAATGGCCCTCCAACACCATGCCAGCAGAAATAACTCTGATCCTGGTACCAACCATGCCAAACCCACAAACGC
This sequence comes from Brachymystax lenok tsinlingensis, assembly GCA_030435695.1. Lineage (NCBI taxonomy): Eukaryota > Metazoa > Chordata > Actinopteri > Salmoniformes > Salmonidae > Brachymystax > Brachymystax lenok. The sequence goes on along the minus strand of CM059807.1, from coordinate 38,551,483 downwards.
ACTAGACACTTGTAACACAAATTAATGCACCATTACTTGCTGATCACTCTTCGATGGTGCTGAACAGATGTGCCCCTGTCTCAGGTAGATGAGATGTGTGTTATTGCATCCAATGATGTCAATATCAAGTAGCCTGTGTCTATGGTTGCATGCATCATGTCATCGGAATACTGGATCAGCTAGATATAGCTAGTTTAGAATCTACAACTGAATATTGGACAGATGGATTTGCTATGGAAGTAACAACTTACCAACTTCGATTATATTCTTTTTTTCAGAGGTTTTATGCTTTGCCATGTTGACGGTTAACCAGTCAATCGGTGATGGTATGAGCGGTTGTCAGCTAACTTCAGTGGCTAACGCGTAGTTAGCTGGCTAACACAGACAGTTTACGTTACCTAGCTAGCTAGCTTGCTGAAAACAGAAGCGTGGCACTGTGCATTGATAATTAACTATCGAAATAATGTACTAGCAAATGACTGGACGTAGACGAAATTGGTCAACATGACATATTCCAGATGTGGTGGTTGTTAGTCAGCTGTGTGCGTCGATGCGCCAAAGGTTAGCTAGCTGCTGAAAATCACGTGGACAATCCTAAACTTCTCACTGGCTACGACTCGGGTGACGTTTTAGGGAACATAAACAACATTTCCCATGAGTCGATCCGATTTCCCGGCAAATTTTACACGTGCCGCGATCCATTCGAAGTCCTGGTAAGTGTATTTGATTAAATTGTCATTCTCATACATGTTTAAAAATATTCAATTGCACACATCATAGCCGGCGAGTTGTCACATTTATTTTCTTAGCAAACAACCACTTAATTTCGCCGTCGTGTTAGCTAGACTAGCGAGCTAACCATCACAACGGAAATTATTAGGGCACTTGTGAAACTGATTTAGTTTTTCGCTATTTGTGCTTGGTGATGATACAAATACAGTTAACTCGCATGCCAGGTTAGTCAATAACACTACGCACTGTTGGCAAGAAACGATAAACGTATTTGTAAACAGATGGAACATGTTGAATGAATTACACACAGCTAACTAGGTAGCCAGAAGATTCCGACCCTACCTTTATGCTTGTTTACACTGAGCTGCACTACTGGGGTCGGAACGCCATAATGGTTAAGAATAAGACACCACAGAGCTGGTGCGAGATATTTTCGGGAAATGTATTTCAATGCAGGTGTGGGAAATGCAAATGTACTCCCAATTGGACCTTTATCCAAACTGATACTTAGAGAAGATTGAAATACTGCTCGTTTTTCTGGAAAACTCTCCTTTATCATATTCAACCTAGCTAAAAGTAGCCACAGCAGCCATTATGGAATGGCATGTCACGTTGAACAACAAAGGAGCTGATTGGCTGACACTGCCATTCCAAGATGGCTGTGGTGGATACTAGCTGGCATGAGGACGAATTGACAAATTTTCCGGAAAAACTAGAAGAATCTTCTGGATGTATCAGTTTGGATAAAGTTAAAATTTGGAGGACAGTGGCATAGGGTTAGAATCTTCTGGCTAACTGCAGAAGATGCCAAGATCATGGATTTTCCAGACTCAGTGCATGATGAATACATAGGTGGATGATTCATATCAATCAATCTTTCATTCATATTCATAATGCACAGCGGGGGGGGGCTAGGATTCATCCGATGCAAGTTATACATGAGGACTTTGCTTAGTTTACAGATGTGGGGAACATTGTTTTGGAAAATTGAAAGATGTCATGATAACCTGCATGATGTGTTATTATTTACTTTAATAGACTCAGACTGAGGAGAAATATTGATCATGTCCCAAGAGAAGCCAGATGCTGGCAGCCAGACACAGTCGCAGCCTCAGACTCAGTCCCAGAGTGGCTCCAGCTCCTCCTCTGGGTCAGGCACTGTCAGCTCAGTGGACACCATCCCTGTTAGGGACCTTGGCTCCATACCAGAGGAGCCTGAGCCACAGCCATGGGGTCGCCTGCTGCCTATGCAGAGAGGCTTCAGAGCCCACAGTGAGTGCAACCACAAGACATGCCCCGGTTTTCTGGGTAGATGGGATACCTTCAGTTTGGGCTGTGACAGTCATGGAATTTTGGATGACAGATATTGGTCAGCCAAATGATCGTGGTCACCGTTTTAATTGTTTGAATAGACAAAAGAGTAGACACACATTTTCTCCTCTGCTCCGCTCCTGACTGTATGTGCTGCTGCAGCAGTAGGGATGGGGGCGTTGCCTAGGAAACCGAAGACTGTTTGTTACAACACCTTGCTGTTTCAGCCATAGAGATCCATTCTAATTCCAAGTTCTATGGTTTCAGCAAGGAGCAACTACATTTTATCACGTTGTAGAGCCCTTCGGCTGTCAATTTTTTTTAAAGCCGTTATGACTGTTATTTTATTTATATTAAGGTCTTCATCCATAACCGGCAGTTATACAGTAATTGTGCCAGCCCTACCTTCAGGCATAGCTATGGAATTGTAACACGAAATGTGATGGCTCCATATCTATCTGCCGTTATGGCTTAGCTTCTGGAAAACGCTGCCACACATTTTTCAACTAACCTGGTCTTGGCTATACTTTCTTCGTTTTGATTCAGAAGAAAGGTGTATCTTATAAACGTCTGTCTAGTTACATGTGGTTCTACAAAAAAACGGTGAAAATTCTGGAAACTGTAAAAATCCATGTTTTGTACGGTGCGAGGAGGTTCCTCGCCATCCTAGCTGCTGCACATCTAGCATTTCCCAGCATCTTTGCACTAGTCGGTTCTATGCGGCCACGTGTAGAAGTAGATGACAGTGCGTCACACAGTGCAGCCAAAACAAAGATCTACACACATGGCATTTTTCACTCGATTACAAAACATGGATTTAATATCTTTCTGAATTTTCTGTTTTTTGAAGAACTGCTTGCAACTGGACACGGACATTTATAATATACACCTTTCTTCTAAATCGATAACTAAGAAAGTATCACCAAGACTAGGTAAAAAACATGGAGCAGTGTTTTCTATTAGCTAAGCTGTAACCCCAGATATGGAGCCATCACATATCCCGTTACAATTCCGTTGCTACTTTAGGCAGTGAATACAGGGGCACGTTTAGTTCTTAAACATTTTGTTACAGTTTGTACTGAAAGACACGTTTTCCCACCACGGTGCGCACCATTCCTCAACATTCTTTGAGGTATATTTGATCCCATTTGGGTGTGGCGGGGTGGGACCATTTGAAATGGCAAACTACTGCAGCAGCACACTGTACAAAATCGCCCTCTGAGCCACCATAATCAGTAATTAAAATGTTCTTCAACTGGTCATTCAGAACAGAACTGTTTCCGTTCAATTGAACAACGTTGTGTCCTGCTGAACGCGGTCCATGTGGAAACTGTGTGTGCGCAGTTTGCTTTGTTTGTGTGAGATTCTTTATTTCTCAACTAGCAGCATTAGCATCTGCATATTCTCTTCTCTGTTGAAGTGATGGTGTTTAGTTTGACTTTTTTTTCAGACTGTGTTGAGGACGACACTTGGTTTGGCCGGGACAGTAAATGTAACTATTGCTTTGATGACCCCATACTGAAGAAATCACCCAGATTTGCTACCTACAGCAAAAAACACTTCCGAATATTCAGAGTAGGTCTATTCATTTGGCAAAATTATGTATTTCATATTTTGTTTACAGAAGCAAATTGTTTTGTTCACAATGTTTGCTCAGTAATGACGGTCAGATCTTCACCTTGCAGGAGCAGAACATTGTCTATGTCTTTGACAACAGTGGCAATGGCACGTTTGTTGACGGTAAAATTCTTGGGAAAGGAAAAACATTGCCTCTAGCAAACAATGCAGTGCTGTCCCTAGCTGAGGAACGCCATAAAGGTAACCTTGTTACAGTTTTGTTTTCAAGTCATTTCTGTTTAGGTCACTGATACTCAAAAGTCTATCATTCCACTATATTCCCTGTCACTCTCAACATTAAGTATACTGCATCATTCCCTTATTGGTGATGCTGGTTTTAGTTTTTTTGCATTTATAATCAATGAGATTGATAGTTTCTCCCCTCATTAGTGTTTGTGTTCATTGATCTCATGGCGGATGAACAGGCCAACCTCCCCAAAGAGTTCAGTGAGAAATACCTGATTACCAAAAAGATTGGAGCGTAAGTGAGCATTTTGATTCATTTGAACTTGTTTTACAAAATCCAGATTTGTTTTGAATTACAGAGCGACATTCTATTATGATCAATGTGTGTAAACGTGGCTGATAATGATTTGTTACACCAGTGGTGTGTGCGGAGAAGTGAAGCTGGCCTTTGAGAGGGCCACTTGCAAAAAGGTGGCTGTGAAGACAATCAACAAGAAGGACTTCCCAGCATCTGTCGGCGTAAGTCTTTTAAAATTTTTTCCTAGTTTTCTAGTTTATGAACATTACTGCAATAAAAGTAACTCTTCTTTGTGCAATTATAGACTGCCACACGAAATGCGGAACGAGAGATCCAGATCCTCCAAAAGATTGACCATGTAAGTAAGTATTCATTGTCATTTTTAATAGCCTGTTTATACACTGAGTGAACAAAACATTAAAGACACCTGCTCTTTCCATGACATAGACTGACCAGGTGAATCCAGGTGAAAGCTATGATCCCTTATTGATGTCACTTGTTAAATCCACTTCAATCAGTATAGATGAAGGGGACGAGACGGGTTAAGGAATGATTTTTTTAGCCTTGAGACATGGATTGTGTATGTGTGCCATTCAGAGGGTAAATGGGCAAGACAAAATATTTAAGTGCCTTTGAACGGGGTATGGTAGTATGTGCCAGGTGTACCGGACGGTTTGTGTCAAGAACTGCAACGCTGCTGGGGTTTTCACCCTCAACAGTTTCCAGTGTGTATCAAGAATGGTCCACCACCCAAAGAATATCCAGCCAACTTGACATAACTGTGGGAAGCATTGGAGTCAACATGGGCCAGCATCCCTGTGGAACGACATCTTGTAGAGTCCATGCCCTGACGAATTGAGGCTGTTCTGAGGGCCGGGGGCGCGCAACTCAATATTAGGAAGGTCTTCATAATGTTTTTTTACACTCTGTACATCTAGAACGTATTATGCTGTAATGACTGCCATGGAAAGGAGCCTAGTAAAGCAATGGTTATTTTCATGTCCAACCATGTTTTTTTGGGGGGGTAGTCCAATACCATAGAAGTAGTCATTTTCAACTTGTTTTCTACTGGACACAGTCATAACACTTTTTTTTATACAACCACTTTGTATCAAAAACACCTATAGTATTTGCCTGCAATTCTTCTGTGTAACTTTTGCCTCCTGTCTTTTCCAGCCATGTCTGATCAAAACAGAAGACTTCTTCCAAACAGACGACTCATACTACATTGTTTTAGAGCTGTGAGTTTAGTATTTTATTCAAGCAGACACTTAAAAAAAAAAAAAAAGACAAACCATTATCATTACATTGCATGTAATATTTTCTGTAGTCTACCTCAGAAGTACAATTTTCACAATTTCCCCTTTGTTTTATTCTGTTTTAACTGACCGCATATGTGTTTCAGCATGGAGGGTGGAGAGCTCTTTGACAGGGTCAAGAGCAAGCACCAGATAGAGGAGTCAATTGCCAAGCTCTATTTTTACCAGATGTTGAAAGCAGTAGAGGTGGGTGGATTGATGCATTTCTCCATCATTTTTCCATTTGAATTTCTAGAAGAGTGATATTCATGGTAGGCTTTATTAAATAGGCTCTGCTGTGATGTCAAAATACACCACACCTATCTTGTTTTATATTGGCGATAGGTACTTTCGCTTGAGTAGGTTTACACTGCTTCCTTATGCTGGTTTATTTCACATTCCTTCCACTAGTATCTTCACAACAATGGCATCATCCACAGAGACCTCAAACCTGAAAATGTGCTGCTTTCGTCTCAGGACGATGTTTGTGTCATCAAGGTAAGGATTCTCAAGTCATCATGTGGGTAATTCTTCCACAATAATTGAACATGGTAGATGAAGAGGAAGTGAGGGGTAGATGAAGTTATCCACCTGGAAACTCATTGTCTTCCTGAAGCAGAACTTTAGATGCTCTCTATCTGGAGAGGGAGGGGCTGAAAGCTTGGTTGAAGAGTGACAGGCCTCTCTATGTGACAGATCACAGACTTTAATCAGTCCAAGATACTGGAGGAGTCTGCCCTGATGAGGACCCTTTGTGGAACACCCACATACCTTGCACCTGAGGTGTTCACCGACGCAGTCACCGTGGGCTACAGCAGGGCCGTAGACGCCTGGAGTTTAGGGGTCGTCCTGTTTGTGTGGTAGGGATCCATACTCCTGATGACAGGGTAACATAAACGACAGTGCTGCATGCTCTGACTGTAGTGGGAAGTGGCAAGTAACTTGTTTCTGTCAACATTTAAAGGGAATTGTAATTATTTCAATTCATTTGCAAATAACTTGGGCCAAGATAACCTTGCGTGCTGTTGAAAAGTCTTCCTGTTCACAGATTCACATAACTTATTAAAGTGAAGTGTACTTCCTGTTTCCCTCACAGCTTGGCAGGCTATCCCCCGTTTCACCCTAATGCACAGACTGGTTTGTCAGTCAGGGATCAGATCACGCAGGGAATTTATACATTTATTCCATCCAAATGGGACGGCATCTCGGATGATGGTAAGAGACTACTGTCAATCCTGTTTGGCTCTGTCATGTGTGCTAGAGCACATATACATTTGAAACAGATTCTTCCTGTCTCAAGTTGGGAAAGAATTTTGGGTACTTTACTACAGTCGTATTGATAATTCAATAAATGCTGTCCAATACTTATTTTACTTACCCAATCATGTCTAGCTAAAGATGTCGTGAAGAGGCTGCTTGTAGTGGACCCCAATGCCCGCCTCACCATTGAGGAGGCTTTAAACCATCCCTGGCTCATGGTAAGAGCTTTATTGCCGTCTCTCATTGCCTTGCCCTAGTGCCATAAAGGCGGGTACGTTCACTGGATGGAGGGGTATTTGGGGCTAGGCAGTGTTGTAAGTGGCAACGGTGAATAATCTCTGGTCCCATCAATCTCCGTCTCAGGATAAGGCCATGAAGGAGACTGCTGAATGCATCATGTACCCAAAAGACTCCGGAGATGCCGCAGCAGCTGATGCCACAGCAGACTCCGTAGATGCCACAGTAGTGAGAAACAATGTCATTCTACTACAGCAGTGTTTCCCACCCCTCTCCCTGGGGGACCACTAGACAGTTCATATTTTTGTTGTAGCCTTGCACCGACACACCTGATTTAACGAAGGTCTTGGTGTCTAGTGATTCCGTGGAGGAGGAGGAGGGAGAGAGAGAGAGAATGTTGCTAACAAAATGTAACTATGTCTCTTGTTACTTTAGGCTTCAACTACAAAGAGGTCAAGAGAGGATGATGATGACGACGAGCAGCAGCCGGCAAAGAGGAGACCAGGCCCATCCACAGAGGCGACATGAGTCACATTTCATCCTCATCACCACATTGGAGACTCCCTCCAGGTAGTTTTCCACTGGAAATTAGGCCCCTGGAAATTTACCAGTATATTGTATTTTATCACACTTCTATAGCTACATTTCCAACTTGTCCAATGATTTTAGACATTTAGAACGTTTGAATAGAAAAATAGATGCGACAATTGCCTGCTGCGTTTCCATCTAACTCTCTTGTTGATAGAAACAGCTATATGTAATGGTCACACACAAATACTTTTTTTTGCCATTTTTTTTTGTTTATAATAAAAATTGGGTGGTTGAAGTGTGCCCATTAATAAATTGGCCACAGCCTGTATGCCCTCCCACCTATCTGTTTTTATGTCTCAGGAAGCCCACAAAAGCCAGCATGGATAGAATGCAAGAATTTTAATTTTTAATAGTTCTCATGTGCCAACATATCGCCATGGTGAAACTTGCATCCAGCCAACCAGAATAGCAAGGCGAAGCAATTCAGTCTTTCTTGAAAGTACAGACAATTGTCCTGCAAAGAAACATTATTTTTATAGTTGAAAAATAGATTGAGCAAGCAGTAGGCATTTAGAATTAAATGTGGAGTGGAGCTTCCAAATCGAGCAATCATGATTTATTTGAAAAACAACTTTTCCATCAAGTTCGACAAACGCAAAATCCACCCGTCGAACAGATAAAAATGTTGATCTTTAGAACATGTCTTCTATAGCTGGAGTTTCCATTACACCATGGTGCAATCATCCGAAATGTACTTGATTAACGTTACTATACCGAACAAAAATATAAACGCAACCATTTTATTTTACTGAGTTAGAGTTCATATAAGGAAATCAGTCAATTGAAATAAATTAATTGGGCTCTAATCTATGGATTTCACATGATTAATATTAAATTCTCTGGCAACAGCTCTGGTGTACATTCCTGCAGTAACCATGCTAATTGCACTCCCTCAACTTGAGAAATCTATGGCATTGTGTTGTGACAAAACTGCACATTTTAGAGTGGCCTTTTATTGTCCTCAGAACAAGGTGCACCTGTGTAATGATCATTCTGTTTAATCAGCTTCTTGATATGCCACAACTGTCAGGTGGATAGAATATCTTGGCAAAGGAGAAATGCTCACTAACAGGGATGTAAACAAATTTGAGAGAGAATTTCTGGGATCCTTTATTTCAGCTCATGAAACATAGGACCAATACTTTACATGTTGCGTTTATACTTTTGTTCAGTGTACATGTTGATTTCCAACTTGTGGGCACATACTGAGCTATGTCTACTGGAAATTGCCTCCTGTTTTGTAAATAAATGTTTTTGTACAGCTACTGTTGAATAAACAAACATTTTCCCGTTTTTATTGTTATGCATCCCTTAATTTTAGGCAGTTGTATGTAATTGAAAAATATATTATCTTACTCTATTCAACATTTCCCATCTCCACTCCAGATCAAGGTCCATAATGCTGAACCATCTAGCTAGTAATTTTGTAGCATGTCATACAGAGGTTAATGTAAGGCACTGATCACTCTCCCATTGAGCCTATAAACAACCTCAATCTCGAGGTCAACATGGACAGCACAAACATAATCAGTAAAGACTGCTGGTAGTAGTGTTGCTTTCAAGCATTGTGCAAGCTTTTATATCAAACCATATTTAGATTATTTCATAGCTTTGCTTTGGACCTGTCCCGGAAACTGTACAGCACTGTGTGTGCCTTGTCAAAGGAATCACCCAGCGCAGACTGGACACGACTTTTCCAGCTCAACAGCTTGGGACGATCCTTCAGGATGTCTCTGCCGCCACCTAGGGGCTGAGAGCAAAGCAGTCCATTTAGTAGGCTGAAATGGGTAGCAATCCATACATCAAAATGTATTGTAAGTGGTCAAACAGACAGTCTTTGAGATTTGACATTCCTGACTACATTGTAGGACCATTTTCTCAGCAGAGGTGGCTGGTTCACCCAGTGGCTAAGCTCTGATGGACCAGTTGACCCACTGCTCCTCACCTGCATGAGTTCACAAATGGCCAGCAGGTCAGCCAGGCTGATGTCATCTCCACAGAGGAAGGGCTGCCTCTTGAGGAACATGTTCTCCAGCTTCTCCAGAGTGTCACTCAGGTCTGCCAAAGCCCTCTCCACCTTCAGTGGGTCTGCTGGCTGCCCTGTCATAAAGGGCAGTAAAACCTACAGCACAAAGCAGCAATCGTGCCATCAACAACAACCACAGAACATGAGAAATATAACATGTTCCATAACAGTAAAATTATATTAATGTGTAATACCCTGCAAAAAGATGGCTGTGGGACTAGACTACATTTCACCTGCCAAGTGACAGAGTAGTGTTTCATGAGCAAGCCTTACCTCCATGAGAAAGACCTTGGCCGCATGTGGCCGGGTGTTGGTATGGTGCCAGGCTGTGTATTCATCCACTCTCGCCCTCCTCTCTGGGTGGCGTGGGTACCAGTTACCTGGGACATCGTATTTGGTGGCCAGGTATTTTAATATGGCATCACTGTAACAAGATGAGGGAGGGGAAATGTCCCTTTTATTTTTTTCATTTAACACATTTTTTTACATTTGAAACTACAGAATGAAGAGTGTTACCTCTCAGTCAGAACAAAGTCATTGTCGACCATCACAGGGACCTTCTGCATGGGATTGAGTTTCGTATACTCTGGTGTCCTATTCTCCCCTACATATAAACAAAGTTATTGAGATACAGTATGGTAATTACATTTCTTTGAGGTATTGGTTTATGCATGGAGCAATAAATAAATAAATGCAATATGCAACAATTTCAACATTTTTAAGAAGCCGGATGTGGAGGTCCTGGGCTGGTGTCATTACACGTGGTCTGCCGTTGTAAGGACGGTTAGACTTACTGCCAAATTCTCTAAAACGACGTTGGAGGCTGTTTATGGTAGAGATATTAACATTCAATTCTCTGGCAACAGCTCTGGTGGACACTCCTGCAGTAAACATGCCAATTGCACGCCCCCTAACTTGAGACATCTGTGGCATTGTGTTGTGTGACAAAACTATACATTTTAAAGTGGCCTTTTATTGTCCCCGGCACAATGTGCACCTGTGTAATGATCATGCCATTTAATCCGCTTCTTGATATGCCACACCTGTCAGGTGGATGGATTATCTTGGCAAAGGAGAAATGCTCACTAACAAGGACGTAAAACAAATGTGTGCACAACATTTGAGAGAAATTAGCCTTTTGTGCATATGGAACATTTCTGGGATTTTTATTTCAGCTCATGAAACCAACACTTTACATGTTGGGTTTATATTTTTGTTCAGTGTATTTGTCCAAATTTGAAGACATGGACGATTGTGAAATAATAATAGCATACTGTTGTCATTCTGAATAGCTAGTTAGTACACATTCGGGACAACTATCAACAGACAACACGCATGCTGCTGTATAGAGTAGGACAAAGTTCAAGGTACAGTAGATCTAAGTTCAACGCAGGACAGAGCAGATACATTTAGATTTTTAAACAATGTAGCGCTCAGTCTGTCTATAAATATATCTAACATATATACGCATTTCCAATTAACATTAACAATCTTGCTTTAGTAGCAACAAAACGATAGCTATATTGATTGCATGTTTAGCTAGATATTGTTGGTAACTAACGTTAAACGTTAGCTAACGTTCGCCCAGCCCCCTTGAAACTCACCTTTTCGTATTGCAACCGTTTTCACCTTGTGTGGAATTTGATTGCAGTTAAGAAATATATGTATTGCTCTACATGGTTGTGACAATAAATCTAAATACACCTCTAGTTCTACGGCCGTTCTACCCGCCATGATAAAGGTATTTGTATTGCTTGCCGACGTTAGCCAGGCACTGTAGGCTACTAGTATTTTGCCAGCAGCACAAATTATGTCACTTGTAGGGTAATGACAAAACTTTCCAAGTAAAAGCCCCCGTTTCAAACCATTGCAATGTGGATAACTAATTCAAATTATATTGAATTTGAATCAATGGCCACTTTTATTGTGCCCGACAAGAAGTAATTTACGAAAACAAATAAAAAATGTGGCGGCAGGCAGTCTAGGGGTTAAGAGTGTTAGGCCAGTAACCGAAAGGTTGCTGGTCCGAGTCCCCATGCAGACTAGGTACAAAATCTGTCGCTGTGCCCTTGAGTAAGGCACTCAACGCTAATTGGCCCTGTAAGTCGCTCTGGATAAGAGTGTCATGTAAAATGTTATTGCTACAGCCCAATAATGAAAAAAATACAATGTTGACACTGGTATGTTGACAATATTGGGCTGTAGCGAGATAACCTTTCTACCTGTCCCAGCTAAAGTGGGGTGGAAGATATTCAGTAGGGTCTCTACTAACCAAATATGGTTCGTTTTGGATGGGGACTGTGTCGCACGGCCTGCTGCTGACTTTTCACTCTGCCGTCCATAGCTCCCAATGCATTACACTGTAATAGACTGTACATGGGATACATATTGGCTTGTAGAAAGAACTGTTCTTCCTGTCTCAGCTAAAGTAAGGTGGGAAATACTCACTAGAGTCTCTACTAAACAAATATGTGTCCCCCTCCAAAACTAACCATATTTGGTTAGTAGAGGCCCTACTGATTATTTCCCTTCCCACTTTAACTGAGACAGGTAGAAAAAATGTCTCTCTACAAGCCAACAAGTATCCCATATACCGTGTATTGCATTGCAGTAAATGGAGTGGGTGGAGTTAGGAGTCACCAGTACTTCGTATTAAACCCGTTGCCCAGCACAATTGACCCATTTAAGTTTAGCAGACTCCAATAACAAATATTTGTATTTTATTAAAAGTGTATTTCTTTAAATATACACTGAGTGTACAAAACATTAAGAACACCTTCCTAGTATTGAGTTGCACCCCCTTTTGCCCTCAGACCAGCCTCAATTCGTCGGGGCATGGACTCTACAAGGTGTCGAAACCGTTCCACAAGGATGCTGGCCCATGTTGACTCCAATGCTTCCCACAGTTGTGTCACATTGGCTGGAAGTCATTTGGGTGGTGGACCATTCTTGATACACACAGGAAACTGTTGAGTATGAAAAACTCAGCAGCGTTGCAGTTCTTGACACAAACCGGTGCATCTGGCACCTACTACCGTACCTCAAAGGCACTAAAATATTTTGTCTTGCACATTCACCCTCTGAATGGCACACATACATAATCCATGTCTCAATTGTCTCAAGGCTTCTCAAGGCAAATCCTCCTTTATCCTGTCTCCTACACTGATTGAAGTGGATTTAACAAGTGACATCAATAAGGGATCGTAGCTTTCACCTGGATTCACCTGGTCAGTCTATCTATGTCATGAAAAGAGCAGGTGTCCTTACTGTGTTGTTATGTGTTAATAACATTTAGACTACGTTACCCAGCAGGCTAGGGGGGTCACGTGGTGGGGGTTGAAGAATGCCTTGCATGGCTTAAGAACGGTGTTTGCTAGCTGAAGTATATGTTCATTAAAAAGTAGTTAAACCTACGCCCCGGTTTGTCATTATATAAAGGAACAAACATAACATGGTGTCAGAAGTGGTAGTCGCTATGGCGAGACAGAGAAATTAAATGAGTAACTCTGAAAGTTTCCACGAAGAACATTGAACATTCTACCACAAGTGACGTGAGTAGTCGAAGACGCAGCTTGCAATTGCGCGGGTAACGAGCCACCCAGCGGCGAGAGTGACAGCAGCGGAGCGAGGCTGCATTTGAATCTGTTGACGAGCAACATACTGAAGTAGGAGAAATTCTGGTTTTCCGTCATGGATAGGCTTAGTCCTCCTACTCCTATGCAGTTAACAGGCAATTTAGCTGACAATTGAAACGTTTCAAGCAGAGATTCAATATCTACCTAGCAGCCAGTGGAGCAGGGGGAGATGATGACAAATTGAAAGCTTCCATTTTTCTGCACGTTCTTGGAGAGAGGATGCATTGGACGTTTACAATAGCTTTCAACCAGACGAGGTAAACTTGACATTGCCTGTGCTAATGGCTAAATTTGAGGAGTACTTTGTACCAAGCCAGAACGTCACGTTTGAGAGATACAAGTTTTCTCTCATGATCAGAAACAGGGAGTCAGTTTTGACCAGTATTTGGCTGAGCTGAACACACTGAGCAAAACATGTGAATTTGAAAATCTGAAAGACTCACTAGTGAAAGACAGGATAGTCTGTGGCATACTTGATAATGGACTCAAGGAGAGATTGCTAGTGAGCAAAGATTTAACTTTGGAGAAAGCAGTGAATATGTGTAGAGCAGCTGAAACCACCAGAGCACAAGCTAAAGAGCTGCGCAGGGATGAGACGTCAGTGCATGCCATAAAAAGAGAGGAGCAACACACACAACGCCTTACAAAACAGAAACAAGCAAAAGAGAGAAATCAAAACACTACATGTGGAAATGTGGATTTATCCACAAGCCAAAAAATTGCCCTGCATATGGCAAATCATGTAACAACTGTGGGAAAAATAATCATTTCTCAAATGCTGCAAAGCCGAGGCTACAAAGAAAAAGGTTCACACAGTCAAGGAGGAGATTGAAGAATTCTTTGTTGATTCTGTGGAAATATGCAATGCAGTGAAAGCTGAATGGATTGTGCACATTGATCAGAATGAAACTATAATACCATTCAAGCTTGATACTGGAGCACAGGTAAACCTGTTGTCGCTGGATGACTACAAAACACTGAAGGTGAAGAGCAAAATACACCCGGTGAAAATTAAGGTTACTGGTTATACTGGGGAGAATGTACCAGTCAAAGGAAGCTGCATAGTAACTTTACAGCACAAAGGAAAACAGTTCAGAGCACAGCTGCTGATTGTGGAAAAGAGTGTACAGCCTATTCTAGGAATCAATGCATGTGAAAAGCTCAATTTGCTGAAAAGAGTGTATGTAGTGACATCACAGACTGAAAATGACCAGGAATCGCTACTGGCTGAGTATGAGGATGTGTTTGAGGGTCTTGGATGTTTACCAGGAGAACACAAAATATGTACCAATGACAAAATTATTACTCCAGTTGTGCATGCATGTAGAAAAGTTCCATTTGCATTGAGGAAAAAGCTCAAGGAGGAACTCGACGCATGGAAAAGATGGACGCTATCACAAAAATGGATGAACCTACAGACTGTGTAAGCTCACTGGTTATTGTGGTGAAAAAGAATGGCGATCTCAGGATATGTCTAGACCCAAGAGATCTCAACAAAGCAATCAAGAGAGAGCACTTCAAGTTGCCAACCAGAGAAGAGATAATGTCGCAGTTTGCTGGAGCAAAGTGGTTCAGTGTTTGATGCTCTCATCAGGATTCTGGCAAATGAAGCTAGACGATGCAAGCTCAAGGCTATGCACATTCAAACACACCTGAGGGCAGGTACAGATTTCTTCGCGTCTACCATATGGGATTCTCTCAGCGCCAGAGGTCTACCACAAGACAATCCACATGATCTTCGAAAGCATATTCCTGGAGTGGAGACCATGATGGATGACATCATCGCCTGGGGGCCACAAAGAAGAACACGACGCAAGAGTGAGACAAGTGCTGGACCTGACACGGAAGGTCAACCTAAAACTAAACAAGGACAAATGCGAGTTTGGTGTGAAAACACTTACCTTCGTGGGAGATGTACTTTCAGAGGATGGAGTCAAACCAGACCCGAGGAAAACATCAGCCATCAACAACATGGAGCGCTCAAGAACAAGGACGACGTGAGACGCTTCATGGGCATGATCACCTACCTTGCAAAGTTCATACCTCAACTGTCAGCACAGTCCGCTCCACTCAGATGTCTACTGGAACAGAAAACGAATGGGAATGGTCCCATGAACAGGAAAACTGCTTCAAAAACCTAAAGAAGACAATCACAGAAGAGCCAGTGCTCAGGTTCTATGATCCAGAGAAAAGCACAAGGATTTCTGCAGACGCAGCCACAGTTTGGCCTGGGAGCAGTTCTTCTGCAACAGCATGATGAAACATGGCAACCTGTCGCATATGCATCCAGAGCCTTGACAGGCGCAGAGACAAGGTATGCACAAATAGAGAAGGAACTACTGGCGAGCACATACGCTAGCGAAAGGTTTCACCAATACGCCTATGGACGAGACTTCAAGTAGAAACCGACCACAAACCATTGGTGTCAATCATGTCTAAACCACTGAATGATTGTCCAATGAGAATCCAGAGAATGTTGATCAGACTGCAAAAGTATGATGTGAAGATGATCTATACCCCGGAAAGTTCATGTTCACCGCCAACACTCTTTCTCGAGCAGTCGACAAGAAAGAGAGCTTGACACACAGAAAAACACTGAGATTCAGGCCTACGTCGACATGATCGTAGCATCACTTCCTGTGTCTTCTGAGAGAATGGAGCAGATCAAAAGAGAGACCGCAGCTGACCAAACAATGACAGAGTTGAAAGAAACAACACTGATTGGATGGCCCCACAGAAAACAACTGTCCAAGGAGAATACAGGATTACTGGATGTGCAGAGCAGAGCTCACCGTTGCCAGATGACATAGTGTTCAAAGGCAACAAGATTGTCATTCCCATGACACCTACGCAAAGAAATGCTACAGAAAATACATGAGCACTTGGGTGAGGAAAAATGCAAACGACGCAGCACGAGAAGTAATGTACTGGCCTAGAATGAACCAGGAAATCAGCCAGACCACTGCTTCATGTGAGCTGTGTTTGGCATGCAGGCCAAAGCAGCAAGCAGAGCCGCTAATGCCTCATCCAGTACCCAACAGACCCTACTACAAAGTTGAGTTGACCTTTTTGACTGCAATGGCAAAAAGTCACATTGTTGTTACTGACTACTACTCAAACTACCCTGAAGTAGCAACACTGCCAACTACCTCCAGCAAAGCTGTAATCACATACCTGAAATCAGTCTTTGCAAGACATGGGGTTGCGCCTGAACTGTACTCAGACAATGGTCCGCAGTTCTCAAGTTCCGAATTCGATCGTTCGCTAACGACTGGGATTCCGACACAACACCTCCAGCCCCAACTACCCAAGGTCCAACGGCTTAGCAGAGAGTTCAGTCAAAATTGTTAAAGGTCTGATGAAAAAGGCACACACGGAAAGGAGGATTTCCTAAAAGTCTGATGATCTACCGCAGCGCACCGCTGCAGAATGGACTTTCACCTGCACAAATGTTGATGGGGACGTCGATCAGAACCAACCTACCCATCCACAGACTTGCTGACACCCAGAGGTGCCTACAAAGTCAAACTCGCTAAGGAAAACAGAAAGACAAACAACAAAACAGCGACACTAATAAAAGTGCAAGACACTTACCTGAACTGAAACCTGGAGATCAGGTACGACTCCGAGACATCACTACAGGAACCTGGATGCAGCAAGGGTGTGTGCAGAGAGAAGTTGCACTGGCGATCCTATGTGATCCAAACGGAGCATGGATCACAACTGAGACGAAACAGAGTGGATCTAAGGCTTCAGCCATTCACTCAAGGGACTGAGGATCATCAGGAGGATACTGCTGAAGCGTCAAATTATTTCAGAATGGACAATTCAGTCAGAACACCCTGACTGACAATGAACTGACTGACAACGAACGCTGTCCAGCTGTTACAGGAAGCACTTCAGCAGAACGACCAAAAAGGACTGTCAGAGCCCCTGAAAGGCTTATTGAGAATTGCTAAAAAGAAAACAAATAGAGACACTATAGAGTATTGTTGACTATATTTAGTTTGAAAATAATAATACATCAGAATATGTTTAATGCCTCTTAAGTGATGAGAGTAATGTAAAAAAATTACAAAAAAAAAAAAAAAAATGTGGATAAGAAATGTGTGTTGAAAAATGTTATGCAGGTTGAGTAAAGAAATGTGATGTGACAGGTGTTGGTACATAGAAAAGTAGTTATATTTTAAAGGAAGGAAGATGTGTTGTTATGTGTTAATAACATTTAGACTACGTTACCCAGCAGGCTAGGCGGGGGTCACGTGGTGGGGTTGAAGAATGCCTTGCATGGCTTAAGAACGGTGTTTGCTAGCTGAAGTATATGTTCATTAAAAAGTAGTTAAACCTACGCCCCGGTTTGTCATTATATAAAGGAACAAACATAACACTTACTGTTTTGTAAACTCTGTGTAGTCTACACAGTAGCTGTCAACGTACCAGTATGTGCAAACTTAAAAAATAAATGATTGTATAAATAATCCAATATACAATAAAATACGTCAAATTATATATTTTTCATAGGTGGTTGCAGTGCTGATTAAAAAAACAGTTGTACTGCCAAAAAATGGATATTCCCAATTTAGTTTGTCTTTGCGGGGACTCTTGTTTTGAAAAGAAACAACCGCGATCGTACTGCCAGCATAATATTCTGTTGCTAGGAGAACGGTAATCTGTAGGCTACATAGTCACCAATTGAGTCAAAACAAAGTCGTGCACGGCGTGATCAATGGATGGTCGAGCAGCAGATTTACCATAATCTTTTTAGATTTTAGCTGAGGGTTTAAGACATGTTTTAAGTATAAAAGAACGCTTAGAATCTATTTTGTGAGAAAATGTTTGCAGTTCATGCTCCGTTTTTTAAAGATTACATTATGGCTGTAAAAACAACAACATTCTTAAAGTTATACACCGTCAGTTAAAATTGTATATTTACTTTAACCTAGATAATGAATTTACGTGATACAGTCATGCGAATATTAGGAAGGCGTGATTACTAGGCTTCTAAATGAGAACTAAGTTTCTCCAGGAACGACATAGGGGAGAGTTTCCGGGCACACGGCAGAAAGTGCCCTGCCGACTTGTAGTCATTCAGCTTGTGCTTTACCATATTTAGCTGTGACGTGCTCGCAGGTTGACTTTTGTCATTGAGATAGGCATGCATGAACAGAACCGTGCTCATTCTCAGAATGTACTTTTACGAAAATTGACCATTAGTTTGTGAGATATCAGTTGAGATCACAGCTTGGCAAATCTGTATATAGCAACAACATGATGCACAGACAGCATGGGGTGGCATCAGTTTCTTGGAGGAATATATTAGGTTTCTTGTTTTAATTCACATGGAAGATATATCTCCATCTGTGTTTTCAATATAAAATTGATCCCTCAATTTCTGTAGTAACTTATTTTATTTGTATCTATACCCGTTATGGCATTTTCCTTCCTCTTTACCCTGAATTATTTGAACATCATAGTGTGGAAATATATGTAAAACACAGGGAAATCACGTTTTCGACTACTGGGCCTAATAGAGTAAACATGGCAAAAACAAATGTAGACATTAATAAATGCATTTATATAGCTTCCAATATATTTTATACAATGGTGGGGGAGTGCCAAGATGGAGGCGCGGTGGCTTCAAAACAGCGCCCCCTATCAGTCATTTGCAGCGGCGGGTGTGACAGCGACGGGCGTGTCAGCGGTGGTCTTGTCGCAAAACTAAGATGGTTCTGCCGAGTTCATCTTCAGCGTTATTCGATGGAAGGAAAGAGAGGAAGGCTCCGTACCACTCTCTCACTTGAGTATCTTAACTAGTTATTTTCAGATGATCTCATTTTGCTCTTTTGTAGCTTCTATACCTGTTCGCTCCTCTCCCTGTAGGCTTTACAGACGCTCCCCAACCCTTGGCTGCAACCCTTCTAATTTAGTGTACCCTGCACACACACCCCATGTGGAATTCCTGGTCTCTGGCAGCGTTTGGAACTGCCGAGTTCTTCTCAGCCTATGCTGCCCTTCAGTCCCTTGACTTTTTGGCCCTGACGGAGACATGGATCACCCCAGAGAACACTGCTACTCCAGGTGTTCTCTCTTCATCTGATTACGTTTTCTCTCATAGTCCGAGAGCATCTGGTCGTTGCGGTGGTGGCACAGGGCTACTCATTTCTCCTGAGTGGAGATTTTCTAGTATTCCCCTTGCTCACCTGTCCATCTCCTCATTTGAACTCCATGCTGTCACTGTCACTTGGCCACTCAAACTTAACATTGTTGTCATCTATCGCCCACCAGAGAGTTCCTCAATGAGCTTGACACCTTAATAAGTACATTTCCTGATGATGGCTCACTGCTCTTCATACTTGGCGACCAACCTCCCAACATCTGCTTTCGATTTATTTATTTCCAACTCTTTCTTTCTCCCCTCATTGCTTTTTTTGACCTCACCTTTTCCCAGTCCCCTCCCATTCACAAGGAAGGCAATAAGCTTGACCTCATCTTACTAGAGGCTGTTCGTCCTACTAATCTCACTGCAACCCCCCTCCAAGTCTCTGGTCACTACTTAATTTCCTGTTCTGTCTCCCTCTTCTCCAACCCTAGCCACTCAGCCCCCTCCCAGATCGTCATGCGCCCTCGCAATCTTTGCTCTCTCTCCTACTACTCTCTCCTCTTCTATCCTATCATCTCTCCCTTCTGCTAAATCCGTCTCACTCCTGTCTTCTGATTCTGCCTCTTTGACCCTACTCTCCTCCCTTTCTGCTTGGCCCTCCCCTCCTGCTGTGTCACTGAGTAATTCATTGCGAGCTTACAGAACTTGGCTGCGGGCAGCTGAGCAAAAATGGAGGAAAATTAGACTTCTGGAGGACCGATCATCCTTTCATTCCCTCTTTTCTACCTTCTCTTCCTCTGTACCTGCTGCTAAAGCCACTTTCTATCACTCTAAATTTCAAGCTTATGCCTCTAACACTAGGAAACTACTTTCCACCTTCTCCCTCCGTAATCCTCCACCCCTTCCCCTTCTTACTCCCTCTCCGCAGAAAACTTTGTTAACCACTTTGAAAAGAAGGTTGACGACATCCGCTCCTCATTTACTCGGCCTATTGAGTCCATTGGTCCCACACATATAGAACTACCCTACACCTTGACCTCTTTCTTCCCACCTTTGACCGCCCAACAACCTGCCCGCTCGACCCCATCCCATCCTCCCTTTTCCAGACCATCTCTGGAGACCTTTTCCCATTCCTCACTTCCCTGATCAACTCATCCCTGACCACTGGCTATATTGACTTCAAAATGACTCGAGTCGCTCCCCTCCTCAAGAAACCAACACTCAACTCCTCTGACGTCAAAAACTACAGATCAGTATCCCTTCTATCTTTTCTTTACAAAACACTAGAGCGTGCTGTCTCTGACTAACTCTCTCGCTATCTCTCTCAGAACGATCTTCTTGACCCTAACCAGTCAGGATTCAAGACAGGTCACTCAACCGAGACTGCTCTTCTCTGTGTCACGAAGGCTCTCCGCACTGCCAAAGCTGACTCTCTCCTCTGTTCTCATCCTCCTAGGTCTATCTGCTGCCTTCGATACCGTGAACCATCAGATCCTCCTCTACACCCTCTCAGGTCTGGGTGTCCCAGGCTCTGCACACTCTTGAATTGCATCCTACCCGAAAGGCCGCTCCAACCAGGTGACGTGGAGAGGATCTGTGTCTGCACCACATACTCTCACTACTGGTGTCCAAAGGGCTCGGTTCTAGGCCCTCTCCTTTTCTCACTATACACTAAGTCACTCGGCTCCGTCTCTCTATCATTGCTATGCGGAATGACACTGAGCTACTTTTCTCCTTCTCATGACACCCATGTGGCGACACGCATCTCTGCAAGCCTGGCCGATATCTCAGCTTGGATGTTGGCCCACCACCTCAAGCTCAACCTCGACAAGGCGGAGCTGCTCTTCCTCCCGGGGATGGCCTGTTCTCTCCAAGATCACGGTTGACAACTTCATGTTGTCCCCCTCCCAGAGTGCAAAGAACCTTGGCGGGACCCTGGACAACACCCTTTCGTTCTCTGCAAACATCAAAGCAGTGACTCGCTCCTGTAGATTCATGCTCTATAACGGCCATAGAGTACCACCCTACTTCACACAGGAAGCGGCGCAGGTCCTAATCCAGGCACTTATCATCTCCCGTCTGGACTACTGCAACTCGCTGTTGGCTGGCTCCCTGCTTGTGCAATCAAACCCCTGCAACTTATCCAGAACGCTGCAGCCCGCCTGGTGTTCAACCTTCCCAAGTTCTTCCATGTCACCCTGCTCCTCCGCACCCTCCACTGGCTTCCAGTTGAAGCTTGCATCCACTACAAGACCATGGTACTCGCCTACGGAGCAGCAAAATTAACTGTCCCTCCCTACCTTCAGGCTATGCTCAAACCGTACACCCCAACCCGAGCACTCCGTTCTGCCACCTCTGGTCTCTTGGCCCTCCCAACCCTACGGGAGGGCAGCTCCTGCTCAGCCCAGTCCAAGGTCTTCTCTGTCCTGGCACCCCAAAGGTGGAACCAGCTTCCCCCTGAAGCTAGGACAGCAGAGTCTCTGCCCATCTTTAGAAAACATCTAAAACTTTAAATCTTCAAAGAATATCTTGAATAATCCTACAGCCCCACCCTCTCACCCCGACTCCCCCAAAAAAACGGCCTTTTGTGAACAAATACACACTTTACTTTTTTCCCCCTTACTAGCTCTGACTTTGCTGATAGCTACTTTATTGAGGAAAATACACTAACTGTAAGTTGCTCTGAATAAGAGCATCTGCTAAATGAATAAAATGTAAATCTCATGCATACAGTGAGGGAAACAAGTATTTGATCCCCTGCTGACAAAGAAATGATCAGTCTATAATTTTAATGGTAGATTTATTTGAACAGTGAGAGACAGAATAACAACAAAAAAAATCCAGAAAAACGCATGTGAAAAAAGTTATAAATGGAATTGCATTTTAATGAGGGAAATAAGTATTTGACCCCCCTCTCAATCTGAAAGATTTCTGGCTCCCAGGTGTCTTTTATACGGGTAACGAGCTGAGATTAGGAGCACACTCTTAAAGGGAGTGCTCCTAATCTCAGCTTGTTACCCTGTATAAAAGACACCTGTCCACAGAAGCAATCAATCAATCAGATTCCAAACTCTCCACCATGGCCAAGACCAAAGAGCTCTCCAAGGATGTCAGGGACAAGATTGTAGACCTACACAAGGCTGGAATGGGCTACAAGACCATCGCCAAGCAGCTTGGTGAGAAGGTGACAACAGTTGGTGCGATTATTCGCAAATGGAAGAAACACAAAAGAACTGTCAATCTCCCTCGGCCTGGGGCTCCATGCAAGATCTCACCTCGTGGAATCAGCCCAGAACTACACGGGAGGATCTTGTCAATGATCTCAAGGCAGCTGGGACCATAGTCACCAAGAAAACAATTGGTAACACACTACGGCGTGAAGGACTGAAATCCTGCAGCGCCCGCAAGGTCCCCTTGCTCAAGAAAGCACATATACATGCCCGTCTGAAGTTTGCCAATGAACATCTGAATGATTCAGAGGACAACTGGGTGAAAGTGTTATGGTCAGATGAGACCAAAATGGATCTCTTTGGCATCAACTCAACTCGCCGTGTTTGGAGGAGGAGGAATGCTGCCTATGTCCCCAAGAACACCATGCCCACCGTCAAACATGGAGGTGGAAACATTATGCTTTGGGGGTGGTTTTCTGCTAAGGGGACAGGACAACTTCACCGTATCAAAGGGACGATGGACGGGGCCATGTACCGTCAAATCTTGGGTGAGAACCTCCTTCCCTCAGCCAGGGCATTGAAAATGGGTCGTGGATGGGTATTCCAGCATGACAATGACCCAAAACACACGGCCAAGGCAACAAAGGAGTGGCTCAGAAAGAAGCACATTAAGGTCCTGGAGTGGCCTAGCCAGTCTCCAGACCTTAATCCCATAGAAAATCTGTGGAGGGAGCTGAAGGTTCGAGTTGCCAAACGTTAGCCTCGAAACCTTAATGACTTGGAGAAGATCTGCAAAGAGGAGTGGGACAAAATCCCTCCTGAGATGTGTGCTAACCTGGTGGCCAACTGCAAGAAACGTCTGACCTCTGTGATTGCCACCAAGTACTAAGTCATGTTTTGCAGAGGGGTCAAATACTTATTTCCCTCATTAAAATGCAATTCCATTTCTAACATTTTTCACATGCGTTTTTCTGGATTTTTTGGTTGTTATTCTGTCTCTCACTCTTCAAATAAACCTACCATTAAAATTATAGACTGATCATTTCTTTGTCAGCGGGCAAACGTACAAAATCAGCAGGGGATCAAATACTTTTTTCCCTCACTGTATATAAATCATTGATCTGGACTTAAAGGGATACTTAAAAGGATACTTAAGGATTTTGGCAATGAGACCCTTTATCTACTTCCCCAGAGTCATATGAACTCGGGGATACCATTTTTATGTGTCTGCGGTTTCGAGGCTAACGTTATCTGCTAGCAGATACCATAGACTTCCAAAATGTATGCTAATGGTAGTTAGTAATTACGCTATCACTGGGAAGTAGATAAATGGCCTCATTGCCAACATCCCAGAGTATCCCTTTAACAGTACCTAGTTCATTTTGTTGTTTCCTGTGTTCCAAATGTCTATACTTCACAATCCCTGACAAAGAACACACATTCTGGAACTTTGTATCAATATGACAATGAGATATTCAGAGCACTGCCAGTTGTTGAATAATAAGTAATGTGGTACAGGTTTGACAAGTCCTTGCAGCAAACACTGGAGCTGTGTTTCACAGAGGGGTTGACAACAATGTTGTCCTTGGGCCGTCATCTGCTTTTGAAGCCTTCCTCTTGTCTCCGGACTGGAACTCTGTATGGATCTCCAGGAAGGTTTTGTTCTTGGTCTCAGGGACTACCAGAAATATGTATACAGCCACCAAGACAGAAATCACCAAGAACACCAGGAAACAGTACTGCTGCAGCTTAGTCTGTTGAGGTAGAAGAGAACACCAAACCCATCTAAAACCAGCTCTCAAAACAGCCATCTCTCCTAATTTCATATCAATCGACAGTACGGATCAAACTACTCTAGTATTGTATAACCTACTGTTACACAATCTTTTTATTTAACCAGGCAACTCAGTTAAGAACAAATTGTTATTTACAATGACGGCCTACCCTGGCCAAACCCGGACGACGCTGGGCCAATTGTGCACTGCCCTATGGGACTCCTGATCATGGCCGGATGTGATACAGCCTGGATTTGAACCAGGGACTGTAGTGACGCCTCTTGCACTGAGATGCAGTGCCTTAGACCGCTGCGACACTAACCATACTCCTTCATTTAAAGGTTAAGTACAACGGTTGCAAACACTTGGAACCTACCACAATAAATGGAAACACCATGCCAATGAAGAAGAAGCTGAGCCAGTTCACGGACCCTCCGATCATGTACGCAGCAGGCCGACTGGTTTGTGTGAATAACTCTGTGGTCAAGATGTTTGTCACACCACCTCCAAAGGACAAAGTGAAGGTATAGTGTTCGTTTTAAATTCATTTAGAATCAGATAATGAATAATATTGTTGCCAGATCACACAGTTTGGCAATACTGGCATAAATGAGCGATAAGTAAGTTATGACGGTTACCTGGTCCCAAGCCAAAGCTGAGTATGAAAGCAAAGACGCATCCCATGCTAAGATAAGGCATCCATAGGCCTGCTCCCTGTGTTTAACGAAAGACAACAACAATTCGATCATAGAAAACTACTGTTCTCAAAGTGGCCAGCCAAGCAACATTAAAGGCTCAATGCAGCCATTTTTATCTCAATATCAAATCATTTCTGGGTAACAATTAAGTACCTTACTGTGATAGTTTTCAATTTAAAATTGTCAAAAAGAAACAAATAGCTTCTTAGCAAAGAGAAATTTCTCAAGCATTATTTTGCTAGGACTGTCTGGGAGTGTGGAGGGGAAAACTGAAACCTAGCTGTTATTGGCAGAGAGGTTTTTAACTTTCTTTCTTATTGGTCTATTAACTAATTTACTGCCTGGTGATGTGACCAGGCAGGCCTAAACTCCATTCCACCAAAACAGCCTAAAATTTCAGGCGGTCTTTTCAAACAACTCTTACACCAAAAGGGCATTATCATAATAAAAAAATGTCACAGTATTATTCCTACCTCACAGTGTGGAAATATATAAAATACAAGAAAATCACATTTTTGACCGCACTGGGGCTTGTTACCAAGAAATGATTTGATATTGAGATACAAATGGCTACATTGGACCTTTTAAGGGTTGGTTTAATCAACCATAACTTAAGTGCAACACAGGTCTCTATACTCTGATTAATAAGAGACTGAAATGGAATTGTTAGATCAAAGATACTTTACTTGGAAGGTGAGGGTCAGAGTGAAGCAAATGCACCAGAAAGCCATGAGGGTGTACCCTCCGATGATAAGCACTTTTCGTCCCAGAGAATCGATCAGCATGCCCTGAAAGACACAGCATCTCATATGGCATACCAGCAGAAGTATAAGATCGTGGAGAAATATAAGATCCGAGTTAAAAAACCTACAGATGTAGGATATTAATTTGATAAACTTGATTAACTTGTCGCAAGATAACTTTCCTTTAATGCAGGACATTGAAAACGTGTAGTGTATTTGAGGTTTACTGAAGTTTGTAATTTCGACTTTAACATTTCAGACTTGATTTTCCCTCACGAAAAATGTATCAACTCCTACAAAAATGTCCATTAATTATAAATCCACATAATTCACATTTCCTGTTGCTGCAGGATTAAGATCCTACAGCTGTAGTCAACACATCTTAAATATGTTAATCCACCAGATGAATAGTAACATAAATCATAGCATAGCATTCAATGAGAACAGTACTGACATACCAGCATAACATGATGGAATTAGCGATCAGCCATTAAACAGGATTCTAAAAGACTCATAAATCCATGCAAAGAGGCATGGGGTTGTATGACATTTCCGCTCTACAATGGACTCCATGCATGCTACTAAATACTTGGAAATATACAGTACCAGTCAAAAGTTGACACACCTACTCATTTCAGGTTTCTTCTTTATTTTTACTATTTTCTACATTGTAGAATAGTAGTGAAGACATCAAAACTATGGAATAACATATATGGAATCATGTAGTAACCACAACAAAAGTGTTAAACAAATCAAAATATATTTTATATTTGAAATTCTTCAAAGTAGCCACCCTTTGCCTTGATGACAGCTTGGCATTCTCACAACCAGCTTCATGAGGTAGTGTAACGAGTGTGCTGAGAGTCGCAGCTCAAATAAGCAAAGAGAAACAACAGTCCATCATTACTTTAAGACATGCAGGTCAGTCAATCTGAAAAATGTCAAATCCTTTGAAAGTTTCTTCAAGTGCAGTCGCAAAAACCATCAAGCACTATGATGAAACTGGCTCTCATGAGGACCACCACAGGAAAAGAAGACCCAGAGGATAAGTTCAATAGAGTTACCAGCCTCAGAAATTGCAGCCCAACTAAATGCTTCGCAGAGTTCAAGTAACAGACACATCTCAACATCAACTGTTCAGAGGAGACTGCGTGAATCAGGCCTTCATGGTTGACTTTCTGCAAAGAAACCACTACTAAAGGACACCAATAAGAAGAAGAGACTTGCTTGGGCCAAGAAACACGAGCAATGGACATTAGACCGGTGGAAATCTGTCCTTTGGTCTGAGATTTTGGGTTCCAACTGCCGTGTCTTTGTGAGACGCAAAGTAGGTGAACGGATGATCTCCGCATGTGTGCTTCCATCATGAAGCATGGAGGAGGAGGTGTGATGGTGTGGGGGTGCTTTGATGGTGACACTGTCTGTGGTTTATTTAGAATTCAAGGCACACATAGCCAGCAAGGCTACCACAGCATTCTGCAGCGATACGCCATCCAATCTGGTTTGCGCTTAGTGGGACTATCATTTGTTTTTTTAACAGGACAATGACCTCAAACACACCTCCAGGCTGTGTAAGGGCTATTTGACCAAGAAGGAGAGTGATGGAGTGCCGCATCAGATGACCTGGCCTCCACAATCACCCAACCTCAACCCAATTGAGATGGTTTGGGATGAGTTGGACCGCAGAGTGAAGGAAAAGCAGCCAACAAGTGATCAGCATATGTGGGAACTCCTTCAAGACTGTTGGAAAAGCATTCCAGGTGAATACCTCATCAAGCTTGTTGAGAGAATGCCAAGAGTGTGCAAAGTTGTCATCAAGGCAAAGAGTGGCTACTTTGAAGAATCAAAAATCAAAAATATATTTTGATTTGTTTAACACTTTTGGTTACTACATGATTCCATATGTGTTATTTCATAGTTTTGATGTCTTCACTATTATAATACAATGTAGAAAATAGTAAAAATAAAGAAAAACCCTTGAATGAGTAGGTGTGTCCAAACTGTTGAATGGTACTGTATGTACTATGACGAATAGTTGACACTCACACAGGTAAGGGCAGTGAGACATTCACAGGCTCCTGTGCCCACAGTTACGTAGGGTATGTTAACCTCTGGAATTCCGGCCTCCTCAAACACATAATCTGTATAAAAATAAATCTGCAAGAGAGAGAGTGATAGAAAACAAATGAAACACAGGTCCTTCACACTATACCAGGGATGGGTAACTTTGATGGGGGTGAACTCAAATCTGAACTCATCATGCAGTCAGAGCGAGCCCTAGCCTTTTGGGGCCCTAAGTAAAATCTTGTTGGGGGGTTGATCCGCAAGCCTACAAAAGGGGGCCGCAGCCAGTTGCCCATACCTGGTGTATACCATATCATACTGTATACTGTACATGTATACCCAGTGGCGAATTTAGGTATAGGTGACATGGGCAGCAGCCCAGGGCGGCATCTTGCCGGGGGTGGCACAACAAAAATTGGAATGGTGACATTTGCGCGATCGGTTTTCTATCGCTCATTTGCACGTCACGTCAATGATATCATGTCACCGTGTGGGACTGTTGGTCAATTAACCTTGTCGGAGTGGGCGCCCTGATTCTAGTTTGTGAGCTAGGCAGGCTACTGCCTGGGAAGGTCTCCCACTCAGAAGTATGAGATGGGGCGGGGGTAGGTTGACCTTAGGTCTCCCCACTGGAAGCCCGAGGTAGGAGGAGTGGGGGAATCTATCAAATAGCGCACCTCTAACTTTGTATAGTACTAATGCAATTAGTAAAATCTGTCACACTACGAAATGCTACCAAATATACCACACTTCATTCATAATACTGTGAATATATAGTTTCACAGACATATTGTTGCATTTTTTTCTGGTTTGTGCGAAATCGTTAAGAATAATATAAAACCAGTCTGCACACCACCAAGGTGAATTGGTTTAGTCTAGACTCTTGGTTGACAGTGGGGGATGGGTAATGTATTGATACTCAAGTGCCAAATCAACACAAATTTATTTCTATTTGTCTGTGTTACTTCTTTTAGATATTCATGAGTCTTATTTTTGTATATATTTTTATATTTATATCGTTTTAGATGTTATTTCTGTTGTTCCAATTACAGTTAGTGCAGAATGATGCTTTTCTTTGGGAAGGGGGTGGGGGGCTGAAGGGGGTTCGCCCAGGGAGCCATACAAGCTAGAACCGCCACTGTGTATAACCTATAGTCAATATGCCCTATAACAATCTGAATGTCCTGCAGGTATATGAACTTAACACGAGAGTTCTGTGAATGGAATATTGTACATTTAAACCAACTTCTTCTGATCTCAACTGACTTGAGTTCATACTGATAAACGTTGCAGCCCCGAGGGGACATAGGGTAATGTGTGGCAATTTGATCTGTTGCTAACATACAGCGTTGATGCCGTTGAGCTGCTGGGCAGCGTTGAGCAGGATGATGGTGAGGACTTGCCAGCGGAGGCTGCGGTCCATGAACAGCTGCCAGGGCTTCTTGGGTTTAATGCCAATTGCGCTGACCCTCTCCCTCTCCATGTCCTCCCGCTCGCGATCAAAGTTATCCGTGCCGTGGAGTTGCTTCATCGCTGTCCACAGGAAACACAAGACACAGCTCACATGGTCCCTCTCCACTCCACGCTTCATTTATTATCCCTCACACTCATAACAGGAATCCAGTCATTCACCCAGCCAGCCTAACAAAACCAAACCAGACAGACACAGTGGGATACACAGAGATATTTCTTTGATGAGCAAGGATTGTGTGACTAATGAGAGACATTGCCTATTCGCAGTGTAACCTGCTGTTACAGTATGCACTGCAGTCATGTGCTTGACCCAGTATGTCTCTCAAGGGGAAATATTTGTACAATTTCTGTTTCCGACCCTTCTGATCTCAGATAAAGGCTGAATCACCCCCTCCAAACTTTCCATCATGTGCATCAATCAATGTTCAGGTACGGAGTGACACAGCTCGGCTCTCTTTTTTGAGATGAATGATCGTAGGTTACAATTTAGGTTTGCACACTTTGATCCTACTTTTTTTGCTAAAACAATTGTTTTCTGTCTCAATAGTTTTCAGCACGATGACTGTTGTCAGTCCTTATGTGAGAGAGCTCATGGTAGATATTTTGACATGTGATTGGAACATACCATTTCTACATCCAACGTCATCCCCTCTGTCGATCAGCAGGTAGCGAGGGCTCTCTGGGAACCAGGGCAGTATGAGGAGCTGCAGGAACGCTGGGATACAGGTGGTGCAGAGCAGGATGGGCCAGTGCTCTTCTTTACCGAGGAGCTCACTGCAGGATGATAGACACTCATTATAGGAACGCACACAAGACATTATGCGCAGTCTTCATTTCAAAGTACACTGGAGGTTAGTAGGCAATAGTCCAGGATGATATAAACTTACTTAAGCCCAATCACCTGTCCAGTAAGGATGCCCCCGGTGATGAAAATAGAAGTCCCCATTGCCATGGCACCACGAAGTGCCCTTGGGGCGATTTCCCCCAGATACAGTGGCTGAACGCATATGCCGATACCTGGCAACCAGCATATTATTAGAACAAAATGTGGTACATTGACTTACAGACAAGACAGAACCTTCAATAAATGTATCTTTTTCAACACAACCAGCTTAAAAATGAAGACTGCAAACTACTGATGTCAACACTTCACTTGACTAACGCACTGACATATTTACCCGCGTTTACTCCTGTGAAAAATCGTCCAACGATGAGCAGTTCAAATAATCCAGTGGGGTAGCTCAGGCCCATCAACAGAGCAGCCAGTAGGGCAAATGCGTTGTTCATCATTAGTGTCCCTTTTCTTTGACACAGAATATTTGCCGTTAATGAAACTTGTATTGAAAGTGCCTTGTTTGGCGAAAGAAATGCATGCAGTCTATTGGCTATTGCCAAAATAGTAATAGCTAATGTGTAAAATTGGAGACTGACACAAATATCCAAATGAGGATTCAAACCACTATTAACAAAACACTTCTTTATACCTCCCAAATCTAATGGCCAGTGTTCCACCTATAGTTGCTCCAACAAATCCTCCTATTGTGAAAATGGACACGATGCTGGACCACAGGAGAGTGAGGTATTGCTCTGAGATGTCCTCATCATAGCGCTCCAGCCAGGTATGGTTGATGAAATTCTGCACAGACTGGGAAAAAAGCACCCCTTACTCAACATAGCCTTGAAAAGCAGATGCATTGCTCACAGCTGAAATGTAATTGTAATTTGCATGATTTAAGAACGTATTATACCTTTGAATGTGTGTGAGAAATGTACCAACACACAGCAGTTGCACAATACTGAAATGACATGGTAGAATTAATCTCTTTTTACTCAAAAGGGTTACATGTTACATGCTCGTAAGTGTTACATTTCTTTTGTCATGATTCCCTTGTAAATGTGCCCTAAGATTGACATGGAAGCTAGCCTCCAGGGCTGCGTGTGACTGCTTAGACTGACTGTTTTCTGAACACACAGACATGGTTCAATGAGGACAGAATACAAATGATTATCCAATGTCAATATCATCTTCTTGTTAATTCAATAACACCAAAACCTTTTCTATTTAGCCATCTCAGTATATTAAACTTAAACAACCGCAATCTGCGGTTGAAACAATGACAAAATGCAATCCCCTCCATTGTTTCAGTAAACAGCTGAGGGAGGGGTCTGGATAAATGTAACCAAGCTCAAATTCATACACAGAGCTATGGATGCAAGGACTGACCATCCATGATATACAAATTCTAGTTTAAACCATGTTTTAAGGCTATACAGTGTTTACATTTACTTTGTTTACAAACATTGGAATAAAACAAGCTCACATTGTGGGTTCTGATGGGGTACAGCAGTTGAACTAAGGGGCATTTATAAGTTAGATTTAAAAGTTAGATTCTTAAAGAAAAAGTAGGTCCATATCATTAATTAAGTCCTAAAATGGATGTAGCAACTTCAGATCCCCCCTTTAAGTAGACACATATTGACAATAATGTCTTACCTTGGTGGGGGCATTGATGATCGAAATATTATAACCATATTGAAAGGTCCCTCCAATGCAAGCTGCACAAATTGCCAGTAGAAGGGATTTGTTCGGACGCTGAAACCAATAATACACATAACTGGTGGTTTAGCATCCCATAATATGTACAGATTCTGTGCTGTACTTATAGAACAGAAAAAGGACAACTCTAACAGGTGTAGCCCAATCATGATCATATTTTACTGTTAGGTAGCTTTTGGAAGTTCAAATGAGGCACAAATACATATCAAATATATCTTAGCTAAGGTTATTAATTACAATAGCCAAGTGTAGAGAATGAAATAGGTTTCTTTAAAAAACGTTATAATAATTTGAGTCCCTGTTTGCAGGTGAAGGACACCAAAAACAGTGGGCTTAGTTAGTTTAAAACAAGATATGTATTATAATACATGTATTTATTATTTATTAAATATAACTTAGAATTCACACTAATGATAATAACAACAACACCAATAATAATAATACATGTGTTATTACTGTTGTTATTATTATTACTAATATAGCAATAACACTTCTTCTTCTTCTTCTTTATTATTATTATTATACATACCTTAATTTTCTCTTTTGTTTCTGTGCTGCCTTCAAGCAAAAGTTGATATTCTGTATCTCCTTTAGTCATTTTAAGTCCTATTTTTTGTTTCATCTACAGTATGTACAACTTCAGATTGTATACAGGTTTTTCTGTCTAGCCAAAGGCAAAGTGCAAAAGTTTCTCTCTCCCAGGCTAATGTAGACTACTCATCCTCAAGTGGAGTGCCTTTCGAGGATGTGGTCGGGTTGCGCAGTAAATATAGTGAGGATAATACAATTGATCAGTTGTTCCTTGGATGACCCAGTGTCCCCTCGTCTGAGCATAACATTGCATTACAGACTTCTCTCTTTTTTACGAGTGGGAAACTCTGCTCTCTTTAGACACAGTAACCATTAGATATGCACTAAAACGCATTTCTCTCTCACACACCGGTTACAGATAATACATTTTGTGCGGATATCTTTCCCCCTTATCATGAATAAAAGGCCTACCTCTTTCTTTAATTCTGTAGACACTTCATTGCTATCCATTTTGAATTTCGTTCATTGAGCCCAACAAATAAAAAGGCACTATTCATTCAAGTAAAGCAACTGCAACCTACTTATGGATTAAACCTAGGCTATTTATGGTCTGGTCACACCCATACTAGTTGTAGGTGTGATGATTCCATTGTAACCTAGGCTGTGTTATTATCACTAGTATGAAGGTGTTTAATTAACTCTTGACAGCATTCCTTTAGGCTACTCTGTGCTATCAGTAGGCCTATGCAGTAAATTGACCTTAATCTGATGTGAAACAAGTTAAGAAATTGCACTACTGAGGTTGACTAATAATGATTTTGATCATAAATAAATAAAAAATCCAACATTTGGCAAGGTGCAATTTAAAAGGTATAGCCCAGGTCTTATTTGAAAACCATGCACAAAAAAACTAAGAAGAGGTATATTGAATGATTGGATTTGACCTATTTTATGGTCATCAGTGTGGCAATTTTCCTTTTTGATTATAAAGACCTCGTTGTTTGTGAAGTCAAGTGACCAGAAAAGCTCATAAGCCCCTTCGTGGTCAGCAGGATGGTCATTCCACTGTTTCCGGATAGGCTACATGCCTTTGCTATAATTTCAATTATTTCCATTTCTACATTAATTTTCACAATTGGAAAAAACTGAAACCTCTTTCTTCAGTTTATAGACTATAGCCTATAGAGCCTAGCTAGCCCTAGGGACTACATACCTTTCACTAGACCTACAGTATATAGTAGCCTAACCTTACAAGTTTACACAAACATATTGGACTTGGAATGTCAAAATGCCTAAATTCATACCCAATTTGTAGACAAAAGAGACCCTTGTATTTACTTATATTATATGATGTATAGTCTACTAAATTAATACAACTGTAAACAGTGCTACTGACATAGGCCTCCTTGTTCTTTTGAGCTGTACTTCTACATTTTAGTCTCAGGGCGGCGCTGTCAAGCCTTCTAAGGGCTGTGATTAGACGGGATACGGTTTATGTCAGAATGGCACAGAATATATTTTTTACGTAGTCGGTTCGAATTTACGCAGCAGGTTAGGAGAATTAACGCAGCAGGTTAGGAGAATTAACGTAGCAGGTTAGGAGAATTAACGTAGCAGGTTAGGAGAATTAACGTAGCAGGTTAGGAGAATTAAATTAAGGTTGGGAAAAATGTTGAGTTAGCTAAAATGCTGAACTGCACACAAAACAAATCTACTTCAGACGTCAATTTGACAACTGTATTCGATCTAGCCGTAACCTCATCTAAAACGCAGATTGTTCTATCTGTGAGCAAATCATAGACAATGTGCAGCACCGTAAACGTTCCCCCTGTCCTGTTAAGATGGTGGAAGGTAGTTGTACAGCTGTCATGTCGGGCGGTAGAAAGCCCCGTTCTGTGGCAAACCCCCTGGAATCCGCGATCACCACACCCAGTGAACGAATCTTGAGAGAATGCCACAATTTATATATCGACAGCGAAAACGGTAAATAGCAAGCTATTTCTACACACATAGCCTACACGATCAATATAACGGCCGTGCATATTCGCCACGCCTGCTGTGCAATAAAGTCGCAATTCATTTAAAAGTTACTGCTTGTGTTACACGTGCTCGAATATTCTACTCTGATCATCAAGCGTTGTCTGTCACTATCCAGTAATATGTCACTCACCCCAAACAAACAGGGTATTTTACAGTGCTAACTTCTTTGTGTTGTTGTTGTTTAACCAAGTCTTTAACCAAGTGTTTGGGTGTGTATTTGGCATTAAGGAAAATGTAAAATTTTGGTCATATGTCATCTCTGTCATATTTTAAATAAGAAATATAGCCTACAGTTTGTCAGTGGTCGAAAAAGTACTCAATTGTCATACTTGAGTAAAAGTAAAGATACCTTAATAGACAATGACTCAAGTGAAAGCCACCCAGTAAAATACTACTTGAGTAAAAGTCTAAAAGTATTTGGTTTTAAATATACTGTTGACCTAAAGACCCCTGCCTACTAATATCAACACTTTTATATTTAGTTTTGAGTAAATTGTTTACCTTCTGCAGGTTTAGGAAATATTGCCTTGTCATTCCTTTAACAAAAAAACATGTTTTAAGATATTTTCTAATTTAATGAAAGTTCACAGAAGTAACAAGTAATTGTAGACCTAGTGATATCAATTTTGTTTATGAATTATTAAGTGATTGAAGCTCAATTCATTACCAAATTGGTAACGGAATTACAAAAAAATGTGTTATGGAATTACTGCAACTGAATCGGCTGCATTGGGAAATCAAAATTTGGTCATTCCACCCTGGCCTTGATGTTAGCGTCCACAGACAGACTGGACTGAACCAAATCTGAAACTATCATAGATGTATGTTTCACAAGTTTGGATAGCAGAGTACAGTATAACACAGTGCAGTGAGTAGAGCACAGTAGAGTACAGTATATTGTAATGTACTCTAATGTACTGAGCTATGCTCTACTGCACGGTACGGAACTATACTCATCCCTACTCTACTGTGCTGCGCTGTGATGTCCAAACTTGTGAAACATGAGGAAAATGACATTCATATCCATAATTATTCATTTCTGTGTAGTACTGATTAGGGACCCATTATGTAATTCTGTTACCATAATTCCATTACCGGGTGTAAATCCACTTCACTCACTGTAGTTCAATAACCAAAAGAGATTTTGTCAAACTCGATGTGCCATGTCATAGTTGACACCCTATTCTTTCTGCAGGTATCTTTGAATCTTAATTCGATAGCAGATATTTAAGAGTTTTTAGAAAACGGTCGCATAAAAACCTGAGGGAGGTTTTACCGTAATTCCATTACCAAAGTTTGCATCTGCACAGTTCTTCCACTAAATTTAGTTTTTGTAAAATGTTGTGTGGAAATTGTTAAAAGTAGTCTTTGTGCATGGAGTTGTATGGTTTGTTAAACTTTGAAGACAATGGTTTTTGTTTGGCATACATTTAAAACAACCGAGTCAAAGCCGTAATTCCGTTATCGTTAATATATATTTCCCTTGGTTTCCAGACTGTAGCTGCAAATCAGGTATCCTAAAGCAGGTGTCGAATTAAAGCCTGTCATTATAACAGATTACCTTGTTATTTGTAGTTCATTTGATCACTTTGAGTGGAAACAAATTTTGCTTAAATCCCCCTGATGCCACTCTCCTGTAGTGGAGTCCTGTCTGCCGGCTCTCCATGTATAGTGTCCTAATCAGATTTGACAGAGGCTGACCCCAACTGCGATATAGTACTGTATCATATTTATTTATTTATTAGTTATTCACTGTGTATTTATTCCTCGTGTCACTATTTGTGTTATTTATCTTTAACTCTGCATTGCTGGAAAAGTACCCATAAGTAAGCATTTCACTGTTAGTCTACACCTGTCTTCACAAATAGAATTTGATTAGATTTGAAATCACGGCTTGCCTGACCCATACTGTAACAGTAGTGTCCAAAAGAAAGGAAAGCCACCTGATCTGTGTATGTTTGTGTGTGTTCAGGGCTGGTGAAGATAGCAAGCCGACTGGGTCTCCGGCTCCTTCCTCCACGGAAGAAGATCATTGTGATGATAATGGGGAACCACTCTGCTGGAAAAAGCTCATTTATTAATTGGTAATATAGCTCCCTAGTATAACACAGGCTAGGCCACAATCAAGAGTTGAGTGTAGGAAGGAAGGAAAGAGAGCAAGAGAAAAGAAGAGGGAAATATGTTTAAAATGAGGCTGACTAATGTCCACACAGGGACATGGTTTGGAGGTGCTACAAGATACAGTATTAGCCTAGACGTTGTGGTCTAACAATCAGGTGATTTATCCGAGACATTGCCTAATGGAAAGAAAGGAATCTAGCAATTTAGTGAGGATATGAATTACCTAAGAATGTAGATGTATGAGTCTGTTTAATAAATGACAGATTCTGTTTTTGTTTCACATTTGCTTTGTGTAACATTTTCATTATTATCACTGTATCCTAAAGGATATCATGAATATCATAGTCACACATACATTTTAAATCAATAATAATTAGCAAGTTTGATTCTGTGATTTTTCCCAGTGACGGAATTTGTCAATGTGCAGTGCATTTCACGCAATTGTTGACCCAATTTCAATTTGACTTGCTGCCATTTCAGGTATGTGGAAGAACATATACAGAAAACAGGCGTGGCCATAGAAACGCAGGGATTTACATTCATAACAAGTGGTCGGAAAAGAGAATCGCTGACGGTACGTTTGTAGCACCACGCCACCACTGCTGTGAATGTCTCTCAAAGCACTTTTAACCATGTTATGAAAAACTTGCTTCGTATTCAGCCAGTGGCGATTAAATAGGATAATAATAAGCCTTGTGGTATGCTAATAATTGCTTACCAATGGTTTACTGTTGCAGGCTCCATGAATCCCATTCATTATAGCCATAACTATAATCACTGCAGCCTGTTGTTGGTCACCAATGGTACATATTCAGGAAGTCTTTACAGCGTTGGTGCTGTCATGTTAGATGTACACTTTCAAATCATTTCCACTCAGTTGGGATTTAGGCATATAGCTGGATCTACACATTGATGTACAGTGCCCTCTGTAATTATTGAGACAGTGACACACTTGTTGTTTTGACTCTGTACTGCAGCACTTTTGAGTATAAATTATATAATGACTATGAGGTTAAAGGCTGCCAGCTTTAATTTGAGAGTATTTTCACCCTTGCCGGGTGAACCGTTTAGAAATTACAGCACTTTTTGTACATAGTACCACTGTTTTAGGGGACCAAAAGTATTAGTACAAATGAACTGATACCGTAAGTAGTCAAAAGTTTAGTATTTGGTCCCAAATTCCTAGCACGCAATGATTACACCAAGCTTGTGACTCTACGCACTTGTTGGATGCATTGGCTGTTAGTTTTGGTTGTGTTTCAGACTATTTTGTGCCCAAATGAAATGAATGGTAAATAATGTATTGTATCATTTTGGATTCCCTTTTATTGTAAATAAGAATAGAATATGTTTCTTAACACTTCTACATTCATGTTGATGCTACCATGATTACAGATAGTCCTGAATGAATCATGAGTAATGACAAGTCAAAGTTAGATGCAGAAATTTCATACACCTAAGACATGCTAGCCACTCACCATAACAATAACAGGGGAGGTTACCATTTTTGGGGTATGATATTTGTGTGTCATCTCACTCGGGGCGGCAGGTAGCCTAGTGGTTAGAGCGTTGGGCCAGTAACCGAAAGGTTGGGGGATCGAATCCCCAAGCTGACAAGGTAAAACCTGTCGCTCTGCCCCTGAACAAGGCAGTTAACCCACTGTTCCTAGACCGTCATTGGAAATAAGATTTTGTTCTTAACTGACTTGCCTAGTTAAATAAAAAAAATCACGATTAATTCAGGACTATCTGGAATCATGGTAGCATCCACATGAATGTAGAAGTGTTTAGAAACACACACATTCCTATTTACAATAAAAGTGACTTGAAAATTACACTACATTATTTACCATTT
The DNA here is from genome assembly GCA_030435695.1 of Brachymystax lenok tsinlingensis. Lineage (NCBI taxonomy): Eukaryota > Metazoa > Chordata > Actinopteri > Salmoniformes > Salmonidae > Brachymystax > Brachymystax lenok. The sequence continues at coordinate 38,513,165 of CM059807.1, read as the reverse complement.
GTATTTATTGACTTTTGTATTAGTATTAATTAGGGATCCCCATTAGCTGTTGCCAAGGCAGCAGCTACTCTTCCTGGGGTCCAAACACATTAAGGCACTTGCATTACATATAAAATAAAACAGTACATCATATAAGATTATTACACTACTACATATCTACAATACAAAATGTATAATACCACCATACTACAATGCACGTGCGTGTGCTTATGCGTGTGTCTGTACTTTGTGTGTGTCTTTTCACAGTCCCCGCTGTTCCATAAGGTGTATTTTTACCTATTCATTTCTAGTTGGCACAGAATAATCTAAAACAAACATCAAATGCATCCAACAAGTTAATAGATTAACAAGCTTGATGTAATCATTGTGTGCTAGGAATATGGGACCAAATACTAAACTTTTGACTACTTTAATACACATATAAGTGAATTTGTCCCAATACTTTTGGTTCCCTAAAATGGGGGGACTATGTACATAAAGTGCTGGAATTTCTAAACCGTTCTGCCGATATGGATGGAAATACCCTCAAATTAAAGCAGATCGCCTGCACTCTGTATCAGTTCAAATCCAAAGTGCTGGAGTACAGAGCTAAAAGAAGAAGATATGCTTCACTATCCCAATAATTACGGAGGGCACTGTATTCACGTAGGAATGTACGTTTCTTTGGATACAAGCTTCTGCTAAATGACATATTATATATTCTGTATATTACATTGGGACATGGTTGCATCTGGGTATATTACTCTATTTCGAGGTCTGAAAAAATCGGACAAACTTTAATTCTATGACTTGAACAATGTCAGTGCAGTGAAATTGCGCTCGTAGGAGTTAGATTAGTTAAAAAAACCCAGCGTGCCGGTACCATGTAACACACAGATAATGTTGCACGCGTTAAATCTAGTTTTGACATTGTGCAACTAATATGGAGTTAAAATAATGCGATGAGATGCCACTTTTCTTGCTTGCTTAAGCGATGCGTGTATGCCTGTGTAAATGTAATGGTACATACAGTGGTGATGGCTCACTCCGCATGCTGCTCCATCCCCAGAGGGGCTGGGCTGCGCGCAGAGAGAGAGTGGCATATTTGCAGTATCATCAGGCTAGGCAACAAGCTTCTGTCTCTCTCTCTCCCTCCCCTACCTTGGTGAAGGAGATGAAGATGGGTAATATAATTATAGTGAAGGTCTGGAAGGATTATCTGCTTTATATACAGGAAGGGCTTAAAGCCATGCGCAAGCTGCAGCAAAGCCCCTGGCATTGAGACCAAGAATATCGCTTTGCCTGGCTACTCCAGGAGGAAGACATCTTTCTGACCAGCTGGGCTCCCAACAAGTCCACACGTAGCTCGACATTTTCTGTCTGTTCCTACCACCTCTCTCACTATCTTTTTATCTTCCACAGGGAAATGCCACGCTCCATCTCTACCCCCATTTCCGACCACTCCTGGAGTTTAAAGGTAGGGTTTCCCCTGTCATCGGAAATCCTTTCCAGTGTACCTGGCGTACGAGTCTGTTTGTGGCACAATTGATGTTTTTTCTCTTGTGTGAGTAATTAGAGAGTAAAATTGATTGCCGTCTAACTTCCACAGCTGTATATTCCGCCTGTTTCACTGTTTTATGCTGTACTCCTATTTTGAACCCGTTGTCGTTTTCACAGCAGGAGGAAAGTCTGCACACCTGTAACTTAATGACACATTTGTGTGCTTCTGTCCATTATTCTTATGGGAAGCACATTTTGGTGCACCTCAGAACCAGCTAAAAGTGTTTACTCTGGAGCAGATTTTGCATCTATTCTGCATCTATTAAGTTTTCATCTATTCTGTTCAGGGAGGACTAAAACACACAAATGTTAGTAAATACAGACCATTTCACAGTAAACTGTCTTAATTCCCTTTAATTAATGCAAACTTTACACTGGTGCAAAGGCTTAAAAGGGCAATGCAGTCAAAAACATGATTTTTCTGTGTTTTATATATATTTCCACACTGAGGTTGGAATAATACTATGACATTGTGAAAATTATGATAATGCACTTTTAGTGTAAGCGCTGTTTGAATTTCATATTCATTTTCACTCTGTCAGGCGGTCTATGTTTTTTAATAGACCAATAACAAACAACAGCTAGTTTTCAGGTTACACGTCCCTCCCATTCGGCTCCTCCAATTAGGCCCCTCTCTCAGACCACTCCCAGACAGTCCTAGCACAATTCTTGCTTGAGAAATTGCATGTAGCTAAGAAGCAATTTTTGATTGTTTTCAATTAAAAGTGTAAAAAAATAATCACAGTAATTGTTACCCAGAAATTTGATATTGAGATAAAAATGGCTGCATTGGACCTTTTTTAAAGTTGTAAATCTGACCCAAGTGGCTTTGTCCACGGTATCAGAACATTGCATCAAATCTACTTGGAATGCATTGATTTCTTATTGAAGTCTTGGTTCAAGCATGTCCAGTGTAACCTACTGCTGCTTGGTTCCCTCCATAGGGTGTGTCTGTCTGATAGGAGCTAGAGCTTAAAGGTTGTTTGTCTTGATGACTAATGCTCAATTCTGAGTCATCGTAGTCTGGTTGCGTCTCAGATGTCTATAATAGTGCACACTACTTTTGACGAGAGCCCCGTTCCCGATATAGCAAACGACTTTTGACCAGAGCCCTATGGGCCCTGGTCAGAAGTAGTGCGCTCTATAGGGTGCCATTTGGGACATCAGGGTTGTTTAACACTTCATCTGTGCTGCAGACTCTGTGTGGTTGCTTCTCGCTGTCATTTATATCTCGGGGGTGAGACTGGGATTACGTAGGACCATCAGACAAAGTCGTGCTGTCATCTTAGGAAAAGTGCCTGTAGAGCAGCTGCAGTAGGTTGGAGCTCCTATATGATGGCTACAAGGTAGCTGGTAATATGAATGTAGATACGATCTTGGTGGGTGTGTCCAAGGTGTCTAAGGCCAGGGGAGGACCTGTGCAGTGCGGCTCAGTGTCTCTCCACATTGACAGTGAGACGTGTACACACAGAGAGAGAGAGAGAGAGTGCGGGTTCACCGGGTGCAGAGTGCACAATGCACTGTATGGAGCTGTGAGTCACACGCCCCGTCTACAGCAGTGCGGTGGAGTCAGAAGGACAGGAGGAGGAGCGGCTGAGAAATGTCACGGCTGTTCGAGATGGAGCAGCCAAGGCACCAGCAGCAGCCACTGCCACTGACTGAGGAGCCACAGGCCGCCCGTCGAGGCGCTGGAGAATCACCATGGATCTGTCCTGGATACGGCTAGCTATTTATCTCCACATCACCACCGACACCAACTGCGTTCTCCAAAGACATGTTGAGATGTTATTAAGCGGTGGAGGATGACTCATCGAAATCTGTCTTCCGTGAGATTATTGCCATTTGTTTGCTGGTTTTTACTGTCTTTCAAGACTACTTTCTCTATTTGCTTGATACTCTTGTCAGAACAAGTGTGTACTCTTGAGGAACAGGTGTTTAATCAAGTAATATGTTTAGTGTCATTTCTACAGTGTTGGAACAGCAGTCTTTAATCAAAGTCTTGTCAAGAGGTTACATGTTCAGATCTCAAATTTGATGTACAGCATCAAAATGGCATGCCAAGTTTTCCGTTTTGACAGCCGTCAGTTTGGTCCAACTCTGGTTGGGTATACTATACTACAGTACTTGAGTGCCTGGATTGGGTTTAACACAGGTGGCTCTGGAGCCATATGTGTCAAACTAGATCAGCGCCCCCTGTCCCTACAATCTTATTAATTGTGACCTAAAAGGCTAAACTGATCCCAAATCGGCACTTCTACTTCGAGACACTTGATATAAACACCCCCCTGCCCTGTACTGCCCCGCAGGGTCACGTTGTCTTGCAGTCTTGGGTGATGCAGCATTTTTTGCAGCCTTTGACCTTATCCTGGTGCACCGGATATGCCGGGTATCTATCCCTCTGTCAGGTGGCAAGCCCAGTGCTAGCAGGGTCAGAATAGAATATCGCTCTCTTTACCTTTTCAAGAAGCTTATTTGGGCCTCTTGCAATTAAGGAATCTATCCCAAACTGGGGCAGCATGTCTGTGTCTAATCTATTTGATTTGTCTATTTTTTTATGTTCTTCTTGCATAATGACAATGACAAAGTTGTCTTCTGTCTGTCAACCCCTATAGGGACGGACACAGGAGTCTGCGCTGCGCCCTTAATGTCTTAGAACTGGACCCAACTGGAGCGCAGTAATGGGTGCTGGACCACACTGTGTTTGACATGCCCCTCTGTTGTGCCGTGAAAGGGACCTTGTCCTTGAGTCTTGGTTGTGTTGTGATTGGAGACAGGGCCGTGTGGGTGGAAATCTATGGAGACGTCTCATCTCGTCTCGAGCCGCTAGGGAGATTGACGCATTAGGGGAGCGAGCAGCCCCGTTGATATAGGAGAATGTTGGGAATGCTAATGTGCACCAACAGCAAGAGCAGCACAAGGCTTTGATTTGTACTGGCTGGTAACACCTGCCTCTCGCAATGATAAAGCCCCAGTGTCATGGTGGGTATGTGTCTCTCAACAGTCATCCTGTTCTGATTCTGAGAGGGAAGGGTTTGGGGGGAGGGTCAGTCATAGCTACAGTACATGGTTGTGTGTGTGTGTGTGTGTGTGTGTGTGTGTGTGTGTGTGTGTGTGTCTGTGTCATGTAACCCCCACTGTGCGTTGCTTCACAGTCGTTCTTCACTGGCTAGCTTTATGTCTCACTCCCCTCTGTAAAGCTGCCAGTTGAAGAGCTGTTGTGGGTAACTATGACTACAGATCTCTCTGCAGATGAGGATGGTAAGGCATAATTCAGACCTTATACGAGTCAAATTGAGGGTTGATCTCTGAGGCCGTGTTTTGTTTTTGTCTGAGTAGAGGGTTTTAGTGAAGTAGCCTACTGCACTGTAAAACAATGTGTACTACTAGCTCTGGATCCAATCAAAAGGTTATTGAAATTGTTTGCAAATGGTTAATCCTAATTGTTACTGCAGGCGTATGCAAAATCGGTTAGTTAAAAAATGTAGAATAGACAGTCCTTGCAGACTAGCGCTGCGGCCATCGTCCACAGCTTTCCAAGTATTGACCGCACTGCAGCTTTATGGGCAACAAATAAAACAGATTTTGGTGCTGACAGCCTAAAGCGGGACTCCACTTCTTATTTATCGCCCACAAGTTTTCCAGAAGGGCCACACTTTAGTCCAGCCTCCTTTACAGTGCCTTAAAGTATTCACACCCTTTGACTTTTTCCACATTTTGTTGTGTTACAGCCTGAATAAAATTTTTATTACATTTAGATTTTTTTGTCACTGGTCTACACAAATAATGTCACTGGTCTACACACAATAACACATAATGTCAAAGTGGAATCATGTTTAAAATTAATTACAAATGAAAAGCTGAATGTCTTGAGTCAATAAGTATTCAACCCCTTTGTTATTGGCAAGCCTAAATAAGTTAGGAGTAAAAATGTGCTTAACAAGTTGCATGGACTCACTCTGTGTGCAATAAGTGTTTAACATAATTTTTTTAATGACTACCTCATCTCTGTAACCCAATTATCTGTAAGGTTCCTTAGTCGAGCAGTGAATTTCAAACAGATTCAACCGCAAAGACCAGGGAGGTTTTCCAATGGCTCGCAAAGAAGGGCACCCATTGGTAGATGGGTAAAAAATGAAAAGCAGACATAGAATATCCCTTTGAGCATGTTGAAGTTATTATTTACACTTTGGATGGTGTATCAATACACCCAGTCACTACATAGATACAGGCGTTCTTCCTAACTCAGTTGCCAGAGTGGAAGGAAACCGCTCAGGGATTTTCACAATACCAATGGTGACATTAAAACAGTTACAGAGTTTAATGGCTGTGATAGAAAACTGAGGATTGATCAACAGCATTGTAGTTACTCCACAATATTAACCTAATTGACAGTGTGAAAAGAAAGAAGCCTGTACAGAATAAAAAATAAAAATCCTAAACATGCATCCTGTTTGCAACAAGGCACTAAAGTAATACTGCAAAGCAATTCACTTTTTGTCGAGAATACAAAGTGTTATGTTTGGGGCAAATCCAATACAACCCATTACTGAGTACCACTCTCTATATTTTCAAGCAAAGTGGTAGCTGCATCATATTATGGGTATGCTTGTAATCAATAAGGACTAGGGAGTTTTTCAGGATTAAAAAGAAACGGAAAGGAGCTAAGCACAGGCAAAATCCTAGAGGAAAACCTGGTTCAGTCTGCTTTCCACCAGACACTGGGAGATGAATTCACCTTTCAGCAGGACAATAACCTGAAACACAAGGCCAAATCTACACTGGAGTTGCTTACCAAGAAGACAGTGAATGTTCCTGAGTGGCCGAGTTACAGTTTTTACTTAAATCTACTTGAAAATCTATGGGAAGACCTGAAAATGGATGTCTAGCAATGATCAACAACCGTTTTGACAGAGCTTGAAGAATTATTTTAAAAGAATAATGGACAAATGTTGCACAATCCAGGTGTGGAAAGCTCTTAGAGACTTACCCAGAAAGACTCGCAGCTGTAATCGCTGCCAAAGGTGCTTCCACAAAGTATTGACTCAGTGAATACTTATGTAAATGAGATATTTATGTATTTATTTGCAAACATAAAAATAAAAAAATCAGTTTGTCATTATGGGATATTGTGTGTAGATGGGTGAGGAAAAATATATTGAATCAATTTTGAATTCAGGCTGTAACACAAAATGTGGAATAATTTATAGGGTATGAATACTGTATGAATACTTTCTGAAGGCACTGTATGCACACAGACAGTCCCAATTCACTCCTTACCTCTTCCTCTTGGCCCGTTCAATGTTTGCAGATATGTAAGGTACAAGCAATATGGTGGAAGCTCCACCACTACACTGCTTACACCTATCCAAACCTTACAGATCTGATCAAGTTAAAGGGTTCGGGCCAAGGGGGAGTGATGGGTAGCAAATTGGGTCCGGCTGACTTTGTTGGCGTGTGTTGTAGGTGTTACGGACTATCTGTCGGCTGAGATCTCCACCTCCAAGCAGAAGAAGTTTAGTCTGGTGACGTTCGTGGACACACCGGGCCTGGTGGACGGGGACATGGTCTATCCCTTTGATGTCAACCGCGCAATCACCTCGTTTGGTATGACTCATTCCCTTCGCTGGTGTGGCTTTATATACAGTTAACGCATACATGCGCACTCACACACACACACCCTGATCCCGTCACATAGGCAGGACTGCATCACCTTGTGTAATCATTCTGGTATGTTGGTGCGTGGGGGAGGATGGTATAGCACAAAGAGGATCTTTTGTGATCACTCTGATGCCTAGTCACTTTACCCTGCCTTTATGTACATATCTACCTCAAATACCTCCTACCTCTGCACATTGATCTGGTACTCCCTGTATATAGCTACATTTTTGTGTATTTTATTCCTCTTGTGTTGCTATTTTTAAACTCTGCAATGTTGGTTAGGGCTCGTAAGCAAGCATTTCACGGTAAAGTCTACACACCAGTTGTATTCGGCGCATGTGACAAATATGTTTTTTGGGGATTTGATTGTATCTTTTATAAACACATTCTACATGGGGGTGCCTCTTTCCAGGGGAGCAGGCGGACCTGGTCTTTGTGTTCTTCGACCCCATGGGCCAGGCGCTGTGCAAGCGCACGCTCAACATTGTGGAGAAGCTGAGCGATAAGGTTGCAGACAAGCTGCGCTTCTACCTCAGCAAGGCAGATGAAGCCGGGAGGGAGACGGACAGACAGGTCAGTTACTCTTTGACGATGCACTGTCCATTTAACCTCCATCTAGATCCCTCTGATGTCCATGCAGTGACTGGATCGATGTCTGTGGATAAAATGTGTGTTGGTTTATGCTAATTGGTTCAGAATGGATTTGATTTTGAAGCGCATTATGGCAGTTGCTGTGTGGTATAACAATTTTATGTAACTTGGCAATTTAATTACATATTATTTTTATCACATCATAATTAAGCAATAAGGCCCGAGGTGTGGTATATGGCCAATATACAACGGCTAAAGGCTATGTCCAGGCACTTTGCGTATACCACAGCCCTTAGCTGTGGTATATTGGCCATATTCACAAATCCCTGAGGTGCCTTATTGCTATTATAAACTGGTTACCAACGTAATTAAAGCAGTAAAAATAAATGTTTTGTCATGCCCGTGGCATACGATCTGATACAGTGCATTCAAAAAGTATTTAGACCCCTCCCCCTTTTCCACATTTTGTTACGTTACAGCCTTATTTGAAAATGTATTAAATAAAAAATTTTCCTCATCAATCTACACACAATACCCCATAATGACATCACAATAGCCCATAATGAGGATTTTAGAAATGTTTGCACATTTTTACAAATATAAAAGATACATAATTATTATTCAATTGAATGGACATGATTTGGAAAGGCACACATCTGTCTATATAAGGTCCCAAAGTTGACAGTGCACGTCAGAGCAAAAACCAAGCCGTGATGTCGAAGGATTGTGTTGAGGCACAGATCTGGGGAAGGGTACCGAAACATTTCTGCAGCATTGAAAGTCCCCAAGAACACAGTGGCCTCCATCATTCTTAAATGGAAGAAGTTTTGAGCTACCCAAATTCTTCCTATAGCTGGCCGCCTGGCCAAACTGAGCAATCGGTGGAGAAAGGCCTTGGTCAGGGAGGTTACCAAGAGCATGATGGTCACTCTGACAAAGCTCCAGAGTTCCTCTGTGGAGAACCTTCCAGAAGGACAACCATCTCTGCAACACTCCACCAATCAGGCCTTTATGGTAGAATGGCCAGACGGAAGCCACTCCTCAATAAAAGGCACATGACAGGTCGTTTGGAGTTTGCTAAAAGGCACCTGAAGGACTCTGAGAAACAAGATTTTATGGTCTGATGAAACCAAGATTGAACTCTGGCCTGAATGCCAAGTGTCACGTCTGGAGGAAACCTGGCACCATCCCTACGGTGAAGCATGGTGGTGGCAGCTTCATGCTGTGGAGATGTTTTTCAGCGGCAGGGACTGGGAGACTAGTCAGGATTGAGGGAAAGATGAACGGAGCAAAGTAGATCCTTGATGAAAACCTGCTCCAGAGCGCTCAGGACCTCAGACTGGGGCGAACCTTCCCCTTCCAACAGGACAACGACTCTAAGCACACAGCCAAGACAACGCAGGAGTGGCTTCGGGACAAGTCTCTGAATGTCCTTGAGTGGCCCAGCCTGGGCTCGGACTTAAACCGGATCGAACATTTCTGGAGAGACCTGAAAATAGCTGTGCAGCAACGCTCCCCATCCAACCTGACAGAGCGTGACAAGATCTGCAGAGAAGAATGGGACAAACTCCCCAAATACAGGTGTGCCAAGCTTGTAGCGTCATACCCAAGAAGACTAGAGTAATCGCTGCCAAAGGTGCTTCAACAAAGTGCTGAGTAAAGTAAGGCTGATATTTCAGTTTTTACCTTGTCATTATGGGGTATTGTGTGTAGATTATTGAGGGGGAAAAATGATTTAATCCATTTTAGAATAAGGCTGTAGGGGGGGGGGTCTGAATACTTTCCGAATGCACTGGATACCACGGCTGTCAGCCAAGCAGCATTCAGGCCTCGAACCAACCAGCTTATAAATATGTGTTATAGCACATGTTACTTCCTCAAGCTTAGAATATTGCATACATGGAATCTCTCTAGAATACTTTTCTGTTTTAATTTGTTGTTTTCCCATGAACAGCGTGTCATGATGCAGATAGTTCAGGAACTGTGTCGCCGACCGGGTCTGAACAAGTGTGGCTTTGAGATGCCCACCATATACATCCCTAACCCCCAGAAGGTAAGACATCACGGACTAAGGCTAGACAAGTCTATCCAGAGACCTCGTTCAATATAAAACTCTGCACAAAGTCACAAACATAGGTTGAAAAGTATTCTCAAAGCATTTCCTGATATTTCAATGTGTATGTACAATGAGAACAAAATGTCTTGGTGTTTTTTTCACAGGATATTTAGGCCCTACTGCACTCTGCCCCGTTTAGCTTGCCTCACAGTTAATTTGGCAAAGTCATTCATTTCCTTTTCAGCTACTACTTTACCAAGTATTTTTTTATGCATTTCTACTGAACTGATCATTAATAGGGCAAGTAGGATATATATGAGGCTTTTATGTGCAAAATAATTATATTTTGAAACCATGTAGACGTATGAGAATATAAAAAATTGCTTTAGTAAAATATTAAACCCATGACACTGTCCTCTGGGGGGAGGTTATGGAGTTGTTTCAGAGCATTTCCGTCAAGTGTAGCCTACTCCCTGTAATCGATCTTCAGTTGTTGAACATAGTTTGGTTAGGTCTGGATTTAAGGCACTCTGTCATCTCCCGTGATAACTGGCTGTGGAAGGTAAATCCTCCTGATCAGGAGATCTGATGGCTGTGGATCGCTGAGAACAGGATAAATCGCTTGTATTATGACAGCTTGGAGAGTTATATTTTGTTTCAGTGGGACTAGGGGTTGTAAACCACCAGGCCTGATCAGCCACCTTTAGCCTCAGACCTGAGTAATCGCTCCCTCATCCGGTGATCAATGGTCGTCAGGCTGTGCGATGGATGGTCGGTGGATTTTTGCATTCGTCCTGCACGAATGAATTACTGCTGAGAGAGGGAGGCCCCACTATACCAGAAAGTACACAATGTGCCAGAGTCAGTGATCTAAGCATCTGACTCTGGACTACAAATGTCCCCTGGCAACGGGGGTTCGAGCCCCGTCTTGGCCACTCTCTGTCTATGCTCCTATCTGTCTCCCTCTCTACATTTACCGCTGTACTGTCAAGAAAAAAAAACGTAAAAATAAGTATTTATGTATATATATGTATAATTTTTTTTCTGAGGCATAAATAAAAGTTCACATGGCTGTTAAAAAGAACTAGATATAACCACAACTAGGGTGGTCAGTGTAGGTGTTAACACCTCTTTAGATTTTAGCACCAAACTTTCCAGTCTTTCCTTCTCAAAACGCCAAAACACATCCAGTAAATCAACATCAAAAGTGATGAACATGCATTGTGTACTTTATGGAGGATGATGTTGTGTGACCAAGAGGTTGGCTGCTTATTCCTCTGTCCTGTTGTCCAGCCGAGCCGGTGTGTGAACCAGATCGACGGAGTGTGTCAGACGATAGAGAAGACCATCAATCAGGCCGTCCAGAAGACACTGGACCAGCTGGAGAAGGACTGTGACCTCATCTCCTCCACAATTGACAACAAATTGTCCCAGGACAGGTAAGAGAAGGAAACAGTAGGTATCCTAGTGGTTTGAGAGGTGGACCAGTAGTGGTTTGAGAGATGGACCAGTAACCGAAAGGTTGCTCGTTCAAGTCCCGGGCCGGGTGATGGAAAAGTGGGTCTTGAACTGGCCACTGGAGAGCTGCTGGTGTCACTCTACCCTTGTGCCCTTGAGCAAGGCACTGAACCCCAAAAATAGGGGACCAGGCTATTCCTCTCTTATTGCCTTTACATGCCACAAAGCTCCATTAACCCCTGGGCTTGTCTGTCTGTGTGTTCCTGCAGGGTGGACGTGAGTTTCAACAGCAGTGTCCGTCTGCACTCTTTCCTGTGTGGGGCACTGGGCATCCTACTGCCGTGCCTTTTCATCCTCAGCTTCATCGTCAACACCTTCTCCCCAGAGGAGCTGCAGGAGCTTTTGGGAGATGGGCTGGCCAAAGCCCTTGGGCTCTCCGTGGTAGGTAACCTCTGACTCCTAACCCCTGACTCTTAACATTCATACCCTGAATTCCAAATCGCCCCCTAGCCCCTCCTCCCTAGGAACTCCTGTAGATGCATTACGATGCAGCTCTAATGCATTTTAAGACTTCTCGTGACCAACCATGACTCAGAATAAGAATAATATTCCTTTTGTCTCAAAATACTGGACAAAATACTGTTCTAAATATTGCTGTTGTTATGCTCGTCTCAACAGGGTGTAGCTGTCTTTCTGTGGAACTGGATACCAGAGGATTTCCAGATATTGTTTGTGATCATATTTGGTGTACTCTGCTACTTTTTCTTTTGTCTTGCCAAGTATTTTGCCCGGTAAGCAGAATCACTGTTTCTCTCTTTTTCTCACGCACAAAAAACACAGAGTAATACATTGTTTCCTCGATTTTTTTTTCCCCCTCATGGAAAACGTTTCCCACTTTGATTGACAGTTGTTGTCATGTGATTGTGTCCTCAGCCAAGGGAATAGGACTCTGACGAAGAAGGAGAAGAGAAGCCTCACAGAGTACAGTGATTACGTCCAGGATGTCGTCAAAGCCAAGAAGGTGAGATTTCATTGCAATAATTCTCATTCTGCAATTCGGTCGAAGAAGTTGAGTATTCAAGTGTGTCAATTTAGATATATTTCTGAGGCATGAAATGCGCTACTGGGTACATATCTGTATTCCATTCTCAACTTATTTCAACAGGGAAAACTATACGAGGAGTATCTTGCGCAGTGTGCTGCTGAATATGACTTCTGATAAGGGGTGGATCCATCGGAAATCTACATGCCGGACTTTCTCGTGGATTCGTTGTTTTGTAGGACATCTTTGTGAGTCTTTTCATAATCACACTGGTCAAGGGCTCACGTGTCTAGGATTGCACAATTTCGGAAGCTTTCTGGTACATTTATAAACATTTACATGCCACTGGGCTGGGAGTATTTCTTTCTGTAATAAAAGTCATTCTGATTGGCTGGGCCTGGTTCCCGAGTGTGTGGGCCTATGCCCTCCAGGCCCACCCATGGCTGTTCCCCTGCCCAGTCATGTGAAATCTGTAGATTAGGGCCTCATTTATTTATTTCTATTGACTGATTTCCTTATACGAACTGTAACTCAGTAAAATCTTTGAAATTGTTGCATTTTGCGTTCATATTTTTATTCAGTGTATAACTCAGTGTGAGATACAGTATACTGTGAGAGAAATATAAAGTGCCTTTTTTTAAATTTGGAAAACTGTGATTTAAGAAATATCTCAATGAAATTTGTGTCTTTTTCAGGATGTGTATGTATTTGCATCTGAAAGCGTGTATGGGACTGTTGACTTGTTTATAGACTACCTTTCTTAAATGACTCTCTAAGTTAACAAGCAAACGGACTATTTGCTAGCAAGTTGTTTCTTAATGTCTTTTTGAAAAATCTTAGATTATGTTTGAACGTGCTTGGGGGATCATTTGTCATGAATATGTTGTATTACAAACATCTCCATAATGCTGATTAACACTAACAAGTGTGTCGACAGTGATTTTGTTTCTGTGGGAATGCAAAGGTAGAGATGATGATGACGTGAGAACACTGTGTGTGGCAGAGAATGCTATTTTCTAGCAATATATGGAGACACCAACTCTATTTTAAAAGGCCAGACGTTTTTACCAGACTGCTTCCACATGGCTGGCAAATGAAATAGAACGGTCAGTGCTTTCTCCCGCCTCCTATTTCCTTTCATGAGAAAGATTTCCAATGTAGAATGGTTCACACAGCACAGAATAGTAGTGAAAGGTGTGAGAAGTATTTTTAATCAATAAGGCCTGAGGAGGTGTGGTATATCGCCAATATACCACGGTTAAGGGCTGTTCTTAACCACGACGCAACACGGAGTGCCTGGACACAGCCCTTAGCCGTGGTATTTTGGCCATTTATCACAAACCCCCCAGGTGCCTTATTGCTATTATAAACTGGCTACTAATGTAATTAGAGCAGTAAAAATAAATGTTTTGTCATACCCGTGGTATACGGACTGATATTACCACGGCTGTCAGCCAATCAGCATTCAGGCTCGACCCACCCAGTTTATAATCCTGTTTGTGAAGTGAAGCCCTAACTAAGCGCTGATGTCTATTTCACCTCCTGAATGTCTCCTGTTGTTTAGTAGTACATGGTTTTAATACACTTAATTATATGGATTAGTGTACCGTTTGTCTTACTGCTAGTCTTTTTATCAGTGAAACGGAAAATAACTTACCATGCCTTCAATGAATACAGTATATAGAATATATTTATTGGCCTCATAAGGTGCCTGCTTTGAGGTCATTTATACTTGTACAATGCACAATACCTCCACTGTGTACTGTTTGCAATAATGTTTCAAACTGTAAACACAAAGTTTGGGAATGTCTTCAGTGTAGCTTTAGGGAATAATCACTCCTGAAGTTCTTGTGAAATGGTGCTGTTCTTGTGTACTGGTGTTTCAGTTATTTATTTTTCAATATAATACACTTGTTAAATTATGTAAATGTATCCTGTTTTTTGCTTGTATAACTTCTAGAAATGTCTTTCTTCAACCGTCTGATAAGCTGAAGCCTAGTTTACATGTTGCAGTGCCTCAAAAAGTAGGAGGCCTCATACATTTTTAAGCTATACTCTGTAATAAGTTAATTAAATGTTTTCTGATTAATCCTGTGTATTCTGTATATTTTCTACCACGATCACACACCAGGGATCAGTTTGAGAACTAGAAAGTTGCATTTAACACTGGTCCAGTGTCTATATAATTCAACACTGAGAAGTGTGAACCTAACATTCTGGTTTGTGTAAAGCCTTATTTCCCAGAGTGCCTTGCCTTTTGGGTGAAGTGTAGTTACTACCCATGACTGTATTTGACAGAGACATGCTTGTTCCATTCATCCATTTTCACTCGTGGCCTTCAAATGAGATCCTAAGCAAATTTAACACAACACGCATTTCATAAGGCCTTATTTTGAAGGTGTAGTTTTACCCTAACAGTGACCTGAAACTCATGGTTTACAGTAGTGGTAGGAAACTGAGGCTCTGTCCACAATGCACATTAGTGACATCTGCTGGTCAGCAATAAATGGCAGTGTGATTATTTTTTCTCCACTGTTTTAATCAAAACTGTGGCGAAGTGGTAAATTGTCTTTAGTAGCCTATAACCAGGTTCGCATCATGCTTCCCTTTTTGCCTTTAAGTTTACTATTTTTCAAAAATGTAATCTATGGCATTATTTGGGATGCTTACTTAAGCAATAAGGCTTAAGCTGTTCTTAAACACAGCCCTTAGCCGTGGCATATTGGCAATATATCACAAACCCCTGAGGTGCATTATTGCTAACTTAAACTGGTTAGCAACGTAATTAGAGCAGTAAAAATACATGTTGTGGTATACCACGGCTGTCACCCAATCAGCATTCAGGGCTTGAACCACCCTGTTTAAGACTCAAAAAATGAACAACAGTGCTGAATGTGTTTCTCATAAAACAATTTAAAATACTTTGCCTTCAACGGGATCCGACCTCATACCGTCACATCCCTGAATTTCCATAGTTCCCTACGTTACCTTTTTGTACAAAATCCTAACTATATTTGTAAGTAAGGTGTCCAGTAGCGGTCTGTGTTTGAAAGCAGCTTGGCCAATCAGTGGGATCTCGCATTTTGCAAAACACTGTTTGAAGAAGCATGTGATCAAAGGAAGCTTCGGACGTCATTGATGACGTACTTCTGATAAAGTGATACACGCGTCGGCCACACTGCTTCGAAGTAATGCCTTGATCACACCGACAGAGTTCTTGCATTTTGGTACACCAGAAGTACATTAATTTCCAATGGAACATTGTTTTTGCCTTGCAGCATTGCTTTGCAGAGGCAGTTGCTGTGTGGTGCTTTATCGAAGTATGTGTCAAACTGTATGCATAGACTGCTAGACAGAAATGGTAGCAGAAGGTAAGTGTTTAACTTTTGTTACACATATCCAGATGATGCTGCGTACCTTTTTGTGCAATGACACTGTCGGTGTGATCAAGGCGTTAGCAATTTTGACGCATGCCTTGGAGCTCTGGTATCAACCATGACATCACTAGTTTACAGGCCACATCAGCCCTGCAAGTCACATTATGCTGGCTTGCAAAGTGATGTGTAATTCCTATTGGAATCCAGCCAGAGTGGGGATAGCCAACATTTAGAATTTGTATTACCCACAACCTGCATTTAGAATGACTGCTGGGGTGAGAAGACTAAGTTAGCCCACAAGACTACCCAAACCATCTTAACCCGAACAACCGTTTCAGTAACGGGTGCAGAAATCTAAGTAACAGATTGGATTAGTTTCGAAAAACGTATGTTATTTATATTTAAAGTAGCATCAAATTAATGAATCAATGTACATGCAAAAAATAGACATTGAAACAGACAACTCAAAATGTACTGTACCTGCAATAGAGCATGCTGGGAAATATGATGGTCGTGGTTTTGGTTTAACACCTGAATCAACACTAGAAATGTTACACTGAAAAATCAACACTAGGTATCTCTGGCCAATTTGCTGTGTAAAAAGATCCTCTTTTGTCATTCTTGTAAAGGGCTTTGTGTCGCTGTCTTTTATAAAGATAATATAGCTTTAATTCTAATACATACTGATAGCAGAACAGGAAACATTGTTGAAGACTTTTATTTCAAAGTTTCCATTATAAAAAAAAAAATACCATTTAAGCTTCTCTGTATGAAGAATATGTCTTTAAAAATGTGGTCTTGTTTTTCACCTCAGGGCTCAAGTATTTTGGAATCTTCAACATGCCAAGATGGGAATACTTACTCCTCTACACATCTAAGGGAATGATAAGCAAGTTCTGAAAACAAGACCTCTTCAAATACAGAGAACCAATATATGGTAAGAAAATAAAAGCAACAAGTTAATATATTTTTGCAACAGGACCAACCCCAATGTGACCAGGCCTCGAACTTCAGTTCCCTGAGTTAATAACAAAGAGCATTCATAGCCTTCAGCAACTATTACATGACCATATCTAAAAGAACAACCGTAATTTAAGTTTTGTTAGAAAGCACAGACATACTTTTCTATTGCGCAAGCATTACCATAGATTAAAGTACATTTCAATTTCTCGTTTGTGCAATCTACAGATGTAGTATCTTAATTTGATCACCCCGATGCAGGAAATGCAAACTTGCAGCTAGTGTATTCCATTTTTTAAAAGGCTTCTAAAGTTTTACATTTCCACTTAAACGTTTCAGACTTGATAACTAAAAATGTATCAAATTAAGATCCTGCATCTGTACGAGCAAGGCAACAAAGGTCACCACCAATAAGAAGGGATGCATTGTAATCCTTAAAAGAATGATTTGTAATCATATTGTGAGGATTTCATGCTTGTGTGTGTGTGTGTGTATGCGTCAGGTGGGGAAAGGGACATTCAATGGCTGCAACTACAGATTATGTGTAGTTTATCTTATGATATTTGCATGGTTGAGGCAAACATTGCAGCTGACGGTCTAAATGCAAAGCTGACAAACCTAAGCGTTGTTTTTGTGCGGCTTCTATGGGTAACAATGTATTTGCTTCTGTAAATTGGGGCTGAACAATCTATAAGAAATCCTATTATTTCAACCACCAGATACTGTACATGATCTGTTTGAGTCTAAAACTAAATTAGTTTGATCTCAACCTTAGAAAACTCCAGTTTAAAATTGTACAGCCCGGTTGTTACAGTGTATTGAGGATTTTAACTATATACAAAGTTGCATATACAAAAAAATTCAATACCCCTCTCCGGCCCTTTATAAACAAAGTGTACAGGTAGATGCATCATGCAGAAGCACAAAGACTGCATCCAGGATTGCTTTACTGTGAAATCGCAGAACATTGCCGTGAGCACACAGTTCTGCCATTACGGCATTGGAGCATGTTAAAACCGTGTATGGCTCATGTTATTGGTAAGAATACAGTATGTAATCCATCACCGTAGAAGTTCTCTATAGAACCATCTCAGTCTCGATTCCAGGGGAGTGACTCCAACAGTCCCAGACAGGGGTCTTCTGCTGTATGTCCACAGTATGGCTGCTCGGCATCTCATCAGCACCAATAGTGTCCATATTTTAGTGTCCAACAGACCCCAGACGCACTGAGAGCCTGAGACGTGGAGGCTCGCTCACTGCGACCCTTTGTCTATCAACCAAGACATGTCCCCTGTCCTGCAATGCGGAGGAAACAAAATAAGTGTAAGACTGGAACTGAACTGCATGTATAGAATAAGCATGCGGAGGCAGATTTTGGTGTGTTCTGACAGTGTTTCACATATAGCCTCATGAGGGGATTGTTAGTGGAGAGATTGAGAAAGGCGTGCATCTTAGATTTCGTACTTGCGTTGTCGGGTTAACAGCCTTCATTTTGTATGAGTGCACAATTAAAAATGAAAGATCAACATTAGAGAAAGTAAGACAGTGTTTACAGTAAAGCATTGCAGTACACATCTTAAATGGACAGACACCCACTGGCAAGTGTATGTAAACCCTCCTCTACTTATTAAACATAGGAAATGTCTTTCACAGTTCATTTGGTAACATTTGTAGAGGAGCAAAGACATGCACTTACTCCACATCTCGCTTTCTAATCGTCTTTCCGGACCCTAAGACCTCTGCCACACGGGATACAATGGGGTCATAGTTCATGCTGGCAACGGCAACCACCTCCTCACTCCTATAGGTGAGAGAGATACCCAGAGAAACATTTAGACAACAAACTAGGTTTAATGGAGTTCATTCTGTGGTAGGGACGAACTCTACTGGATTATATAAGGACAAAACATGACAAAAAAAACAGGATTTACTTTACAAAACAACCAGGACTGATGGCGGAAAGCATCTCAGTAGATAGCCACGATGGTGTTTGGACACATACCTGGTGTAAAATGCCACAAACTTTAGTTCGTCCACGTCCCCTTGGATGACGACATCGTCAAAGCCCTCTCCGTAACCTTGGTGACAGAATAGATACACTTTAGGTCTGGTGCCACACCACCACCATACCCATCACGATGGCATACTTTTAAATCCTAAAATGACTGAAAAGCCTCAGTGTCTGACCTCACAGCTAGGTGGCAGTACTATAAATATATCCAATGGTTCAGTGGGTTAGACTGAGCACTGTGCTGGCAACACCGTGGTGGAGGTTTTGAAACATGCACAGGCCAAATATACGTGTCACATTTGACAGTTCTGCCATGTGCTTTGAATAAAATCTGCTAAATGACCCTACCTGTAGTAAATGATATTACTTGTGGGAATGAGGCTCTGTTTACCTGCGTAGCGTAGGCTTTTCCCAAACATGGCCGACCAGAAATAGGGCACCGTTTTGATCTCAGTGGGTCTTCCCATCATGCCGAGCGCTGCCACTCTCCCTGTCAATCACAAACGAATAGAAAAGGTCCCATGAAAACAATCTCCTGCAAATCCAGCCTCAGATACGCAGCTGAGTGTTTGACCGTTTAGGGCAGGGGTGGGCAACTCCAGTCCTCGAGGGCCTGATTGGTGTCACACTTTCTCCATCCCTAGCAAACACAGCTGATTAATCAAATTGCATTCTCAACTGAAGATCATGATTAGGTGATTATTGGTGTCAGGTGTGTTAGCTGGGGCTGGGGAAAAACTGTGACACCAATCAGGCCCTCGATGACTGGAATTGCCCACCCCTGCTTTAGGGGGAAATGCAAAAATTCTACCCCAAAACAATCTTTTGGTATTTGTTTCATTAGTCCATTGTTGACATAAGCAAAACATTTTGGGACTGTCAGCAAACAAGTTTTCAAGATATGCAACTTTCAAAATATAGAAATCATCCCCGTATGATGCATTTTTTCCTTTAACACTTTATTAACACGACAATAAACACTTACCGTGCACATGGGCCATTTGCCAGTGTGGGATGTTCACCTTCTTATTGCTGCGCCCCGGTAAAGGAAACGTCACAATGTCTCCTCCGGCATAGACACCATCAATGTTAGTCTGCATTGTCTGAGGGTTATCCAGAAGAATACAGGAGCCAATGTGGAAATCAAGAGGATCTCTTACTAGACAAGCCACCTGACAAATTAGATAACTGACGAAAAACTCACGGCTCTAGCCCTACAAATGATCCAGTAACACTTGTACATCGTTGCAATAGAGTGGCACTGAAATTAACTGTTTGAATATACATTCAAAGTATTTGTGTGTCATTAGAATTGTTTGATGTTTGTAGTCATTGTAGTTTCTACCTTGTTGACGGGGACGAAACCCTTGGAATCCATGTGAACTCCGCTCTGTTTCAGGAATCCAGTGGCTGGGCCCGACCCTGCAGGGTGAAGAGACATAGACCACCATTAATCCACCACCATGAATCAGAGTAAGATCAGTGGTTGAGTTTGTTGAACTACATTACGCTCCTGCATGACCACTGAAATGAGTGAGTGTGCTAAAGTTGAGGCTATTGCGGAACGAGCATTAATGTCTCTGACCTAGCCGCCTCACCTGTGCCAATAACGCACACGTCCGCCCTTAGTACTTTCCCACTCTTCAGAACCACCTCTTTCAACTGCGGAACATAAAACAAAAAACATTGACAAAAACAGTGAGGCAACACACACGTAATATTGCCACTAGATTACCCTCAGTTCTGCTACTTTCCTTCTTGAGTACAAAGTATATCTTTTTTGGCAAAACCATTATTGGCACACGCTTCTTTTACTGAGTCACACTTGAAATGGAGGTTGTAACTGGTAGTTATCTGGGCTGATTATCCTGTTTGTTGGCACTCTGGTCTACTTGGGTCAATCACACCCATTCATCAGAGTTCAATGGCTGGATACCCATTCTCCTCTTCTCCCCAAGTGTATACTTGCACACTTCTTCTCATAGATTTGTGTGTCATTGGCAAAGAGGGAGTTTCCACCATAGCGAAATCCATGGTAGAGAATTGAGGCGAAGCCTGAAAATGGTCTTGTCTGGCCAGCAGCGAGAAGGAAGGAGAGAGCCAACTGTGCATAATGTCATGCTGTTTCTCTCACTTTCGGAATACCTGTCCATGATGGCCAACCATCTCCGACACTTCATTCAACATGTAGAACTTCACCCTGTTCGTCTCAAACAGCTGAAAAGACAGAGAGAGCACTGGGTTAAGATTCATAAGATCAAAGCTACTTCTCAAAGAGTTGAGCTTCATTGGCGGTGAGGCGGCAACTCGTCCTATAAATACCCTCTTCGTAATGGATTATTAACACGATGCATTATGGTACAAGGCATGACTGTTTCCACAGTCTCCCTCTGCTGTGTCTTATCAGCAGGGAACATGCAGTGTTACATCACCTGGGTATACGGAGGCCCTACACACACACACACACACACACACACCAGGGATACACCCGGTGTACCCTCCCCTGAAAAAAACAGTATTAATGGACAATATATACCTGATATACCTAAATAAGTGCATGAGCACCGATAAGAATATACTGTTTCCTAACATATTCCCTTTTGGTGCCTGGTGCATTGAGCCCAATGAACATGATTCACATTTAGAGTATATGTTTCTATGTGTAGAAATGCTGATGAGGGTGTTCTAGAGGTAGAAGGGCCGATTTCCCAGGGATGGGTCCCTACCTTCATTATGGCTTTCCCTACTTTCTCCCCCAGAGCTTTCCGGAAAGGGACTGCTTCTATCCCAATGATGGAGACGGAGTGGGCCTTGTCAGTGAGAGCAGCAGCCACCTCCATACCTAATGCAGAACACTGATGATTACTCATGCACACATTCACAGATCGAAGTGTTACAATTACAGTACTATTATGACTACAAAGATTCCAAACAAAGGTTCCACGAACTACAACTTTTAAGACTTAACGTAGCCTTCATAAACCCTTTGTAAAATTCGACATGTGTGAATTTACATCTACTGCATGTCTGTCATCTCGCTCACCAACAAATGATGTTCCCACAATCACAGCATTCTTGTTGTTGGCCAACCTGGCTACGTTATTAGCATCTTCAGGGGTCCTGAGGTGAAACACATTCCTAACGTCCTGGCCTTTATAGTTCATTGGCTTGGGTCTTACAAAAGACAAAGAACAGTGGTGTATATCAGTGTCAATAGAACAATGAGTTATGTCAAAACTGGTCATATCAATTACAACAGAATTTAATTCCATTTTATTGCATTCAACCAAATACTATTTCCGGGTCACTCCTCACTTGCTTCCTGTGGCAATGAAAAGCTTCCTGTATTCCATCCTAGAGCCGTCTTGAAAAGTCACAGCCTTCGTCTTGACGTCCACTGCCACAGCCTATGACATCCGAACATCACAGTTAGAAAGAGAACATGGGTGTCACCAAGGGGAGGTGTTGATTAGGGCACACCGAACTAAAAGTTTTGTAACGGAAAACTCAAATCTTCTTATTGGAAGATGTTCAAGTAGCCACTCCATTTCAAAACTGCCTGCTTAACACAGCCAAGTTGTGGATTCAAATGTAGCCTATATAATCAGTGTTTCAGGTCTCACCTCCTTCTCTGTGAGCAGCTCGATGTCATGGGCTTGGAGGAAGTCTATGGAGCGCAGCCGGAGCTGCTCTGCTGTGCTCTCTAAGGACTGAGGGGGAGACAGTTACAGTACACCACAGACTGGATTTTATGGGGTGACGTTTGTTAAGTTTAAATGTTATAGGTGAAGTTCATTGAAGAAATGACACTTATGAAGCTAACGCAACAATTTGTTGGTTTCGTTTTCAACATTATCCCAATTTAAATTGCAATGTCACCAAACCGTTTTCCCATAGATATCATGGCCAAATGTCAACATTGGCCAGGACCAATATTATCCGAAGATTACAGGCTAAAGATGGGTGAATACTAGCAATAACAAAATGGTAAGTATTTTGGAGCATGACATCTCTGGGGAGAATATATAATCTGCTATGAAACACAGTAGGGCATAACTGACAGGCCTTCGATCAGCAATTTCAACAATGTTTGTATCCAGAAGAATCCTCAACTTAAAGAACCCTCATGGACACTAAGTCTTTATGGGGATAGTCCTTGTGTAGTCTCTGTGGTGTGTTCTGGATCTCTGTACAAACCTTACTCAGTTTAGGCCTGTCATAGGGTGGGTATTTGTCCATGGTGCACATGACAATGCGATCGGTGAAGCCTTCCTGTCTCAACGTCTCAGCGCACACCAGCCCTGCTGGACCTGGAGACACAAGACACTAGTTTACCGTCTATGCAGGATCTTAGATCCTTGCTATCCGAACTGAACCCATGCTCCGTTTACCAGAACTATTGAGAGAAAAAATAAGTGAATCGGAGCGTGGATTAAGTTTAGATACCAGACACAATTTTAGAGCGGTGTAAACATTAACAAAACTTTGATAAAGAGCCAGCAGTAAAAATGTGTAAAAAGCACCATGAATAGGGTTGCAAAGGGAGGGAATATTACTGGAAACTTTCTACGTTTACCAGTAAACTACCAGAATGTTGGTATCTTTCAAGGATTTTATGTAATCTATCACAAGACATCTAGTGGCCCTTTTGGGTACTTCAGATTATCACACGTCTCTGTAATTATCTCTGTCCCTCTGTGTGGCCTTATCACACGTAAAATACACTGAGTGCACAAAGCATTAGGAACACCTTCCTAATATTGAGTTGCACCCCCCTTTTGCCCTCAGAACAGCCTCAATTCATCGGGGCATGGACTCTACAAGGTGGCGAAAGCGTTCCACAGGGATGCTGGCCCATGTTGACTCCAATGATTCCCACAATTGTGCCAAATTGGCTGGATGTCCTTTGGGTGGTGGACCATTCTTGATACACACTGGAAACTGTTGAGTGTGAAAAACCCAGCAGTGTTGTAATTCTTGACACACTCAAACCGGTGTGCCTGGCACCTACTACCATACCCTGTACCATACCCATTCACCCTCTGAATGGCACACATACACAATCCATGTCTCAAGTCATAAAAAAAAAAAATCTGTGGATCATCAATAAGGGATCATAGCTTTCACCTGGATTCACCTGGTCAGTCATGGAAAGATGTCTTCATGTTTTGTACAATCAGAGTATATTAAATAACTTAACAAGAGGATTTTTAAAATAAAAAACTGAATGAAAAAGCTGTAAAACATTATCCTAAATATAAACCATTAACTTAGTGAATATCCATTGGTGTTTATTATGAGGGATTCAGCATGAAATATAATTTATATATTGTTTTACAAACTTGTATTTATTTTACTATGTCAATACGTATTTGTTGTCACTGTTTTGGCGTCAACCTGGTGGCAGTTGTGAAAAAAGTAAATAGTTGGGAAGAGTTGCAGGGTTAATTGAAAATAATTGTTGATGCTTTTTTCATTAATTAGGCAATTTTCTCTTGAACCATATGGCCTATCTACTAGAATCTCATGGACAATATTGACACAGATATAATAAATTAATACTATATATGAATACATTTTTGGAAAGTTATTCATATAAATGATCAAAGTTACAATAAATTGCCATATATTTTCTGTTAATTACCAAAAATGTTGGTAAATTACCGGTAGCTTAGCAGCACTAACCATCACCTAAAAACCTGGTTGTTGCGGTAATGTTTGGGAGCTGCCATCTATCCTTTTTGGAATACTTAGTACCTATAATGAACCAAACACAGATGGTTCCAGTCCTAGTTTGAACAGACTTCTATTTACCAGCGGTGTGAGAGTGCAAGGAGATGCTCAATGGCCAACTCACCTGATCCAACGATGAGGATGTGGCTGAAGCCAGTGCTGGAGTTAATGACTGCTGAACATCGGGCCATGGCCTTTGACCTCTTCTGTGACTGAAGATCCTAGAAGATGAAAATGTTTGCCAGGTCAACAAAAGGAGATCAGTTGATTTAAAACAATGATCTGTTCTAGATAGTCCCAGAATATCTTTACCTGTTTATTAGCGCGAATTATCACCTTGTCCTTTTCAACTCGGACCTGAAGCAAACAGACATGAGCGATGTGTACACGGTTTTGACGATGCTTAGAGACAGTATGTGAAGTCAGGGAATGTGAATGGCATGGCGAACCGAACGAGGAAGGTCACCTGGAAGGTGGGCAGGCTGTCCAGCCCAGGAAAGTCCTCAATGTCTCCTGTAGCGATGTTGAAACAAGCTCCGTGCCATGGGCAACGCACGTGCCCTTTGGACAAGACACCTGCAACAGACAAAGATGTGTATTCCACTGTAACATACACCAATCCATCTCAGAGCTTGTTTATGAAAACATAAGATAGCAAAAAGATACCATATCAATATTCCATGAAAAAAAGCAAATGCAGAACCGGACTCACCTTTGACCAGTGGTGCCCCATAATGTGGACATTTGTGCCCAATGGCAGAAAACTCTCCATGTTCTTTGATGAGCAGCGCTCTTCCACTTCCCAAATCAACCTCTCACATCCTATGCAGGGATAAGAGCACACACACACGGAGAGAAAATATGTGCGTGAAAAAAGTACTGGTTGCAGCCATAACAATTCCAGGTGATTGACCTTCTATATGTTGTCTTTTGTTTGGCCTTACTGTCCATTTTCCATGTCCTTGACATGACACACTGAGGCCTCCACGTAGTCACGGGGTTTGTAGAGGCTAAGGGGGGCGGCAGCGGAGTCCTCGTCGGAGCAGTGTCCCAGCGCTCCGTTGGGCCTGCAGTCAGATAAGGGGCTTGCCTTTCCATTGGGTGACATCACATCTGCTTCCTTTTCTTTCTCCAAGAGGGTAAGCTCCACTTTCACCTCAACTGCAGGACAGACCATTAGAAATACGACACTCTTTTCAAGCTGATCTTCGCCCAGTCACTTGTTTTTATTCTTATCATATGGTACAGTTCATAACTTTCACCCATCCTCCTCCTAAACTTTTAAGTCACCAGCCGCCCCTGATATTCATATTTCATTTGATTACCATACCCATATATTTTGGGGGAATAGAAATGCTCAAAATTTGAGAAAAATATCTCTCTCTCTCTCTCATAGCTAACTACCAGGAAGTACTACCAGAAAAGACCGGCTGAGTGGGAGGAGAGCTTATATTTATGAGCTCACCTTGACTGACAGCTCTTTGAAACATCTATGTCAAGCAACTTGGAAGCAGAGAGCAGTGTTGCAGTAAAATCATCAAGCAAATTTAGTGATGCACAAAGCATCATTTAAATGTTTTATATACATCTCCAGTTTGGCATGTCCGTTATGGTCAGTTCACAGCAGCACTGACGGATGTGTTGACATGACAACTGCGTCAGAGTTTTGAATGACACCCCCTATTGTTCCATGCTGGCTGAAGACCTAGCTAGCCAGTAACTAGCTAACACCAGACACAGATGAAAAAGGAAACAAGTATCTTTGCCATAGACAAATAATGTAAACTTGTCATTATATTTGCAGATAGCTGTCTAGCTATATAAACAACACCCCTCTGCAAACACACCTTCTCTGATGTTGGTTAAAAGGCAGTACTCATTTAAATTAGGTAAGAGAATATCATGTTACCATTGGTGTATTAAAACGAGAGTTAGAGTGATGTCACTATCCCCTTAATAATCCCGCCTCCTGAATCCAAGTGTTTGGCATGGGACCAGTAACTTTATGATCACACTTTATCAATGTAGAAGCAACAGTCACTGTTCATACTTTGGTCATCATACTTTGATCTGGTTTCAACCAAATATCATCCAATTTCATGAAAAACATGATTTTGACTGTTTAGATACAGTATATATTTAGGATCACTACACCATGCATTAGATATTTTCCTGAATAACACACAGGGATAAGCCTAAGGGGATGTGTGGGTTTATTTCTTGTGAGGCGCCCAAGAGGCATTTGATGACAGTTGCCTCTGGGGTTTGTATTTTTTAATTCGAAGAAATGCTTTTGTAACCCGTTTCCAATGCAGCTAGCTTTATCTCTTCGGCTGGAAAAATGTGCTGACCATCCGGTTCTTACGTGGTAATCTGGCAGGAATGTTCACCTGCTGAGCGAGTCTTAATTAAAATCACTGGAAAATCATGAGTGACTGCAATCGCAGGAGAGGAAAGGGGAGAGGCTCCATCCCCAGACTAATATGGGATCTTTATTTTTATGAGAGATATTATAGAATCTTACATAAGAGGAATTCACAATTTGTACAGTAGATTTGCTATAGAGATATATATATATTTTGATTATCTTTCTTTTGATTTTAATAGCACAAAATCACTGATCGGGACCATTCTAAATCCATAAATTGATACTCAACCATATGATCCATGCTGAAGTCAGAATCTCTCCTAAACATCAGATGCATCTTTAAAATGTCCAGTAATTGCCATATGTATTTGATAAGAGATATGCAGTATATAAATATCATGAAGAATAACACCATCATTTAACATTAAATAACAAACTCAATAATTATTTAATTCAATCAAATCTAAAGTACGCGGCACAGCCCATTCATGTGCATTAGCAATTTATTTTCAAATCATCATTAAAATCATATAGAACGTCTATATTATGGTCCTCTACTCATCTTCTCCTGGACAGGGGTTTATTTGTCAATGGTTAGCAAACTATGTCAGATGACTCCGTCCTAAAGCCTGTTATCTTTAACGGAGTCTTTGGCTATCTGCCCATGATGTGTAGCTGTGTAACCAAGCCATTACTTTCATACTGTAAATAACATGTATAAAGTGTCATTTTTACCATCATACACTGCTAAAAAGATATGACTGATTTGCGGTTCTATATATAACCTTTTCTTCTAGCAATGCAAGCTGCTTGTTTTTTTTTTTTATTATACCTGCTTAGATAAGGGACCTTTCTCTCCACTGAGATTCTCCAATGCATCAAAGAGCAAAACTGAGAGTGAATTGTACACCTCAGGACAAACATACCCTTGCTTGTCATTGAAGGAGGAGATACTCTGACATAGGGGAGATTATACTGCATTCTCTCACTTCATCCCCCTTTCCCACACACTCATCCCTTTATCTTCCTACTATTTTTTTTTATTCAGAAGCATCATCTGCTGAATCTTTGAGTGGGCACTGATGGACTTTCTAGTCTTAGAAACAATTCTGTGTTGACAAATATGTTGCTAAAATATTTTATTGGACCAAAGTGAGGGGCCACGTGAATGACATCTCAGCTCCCACTAACACATCTGCTTTTCACTGACTCAGGTGTCCTGGAATATTTTGACTAAGCCCACGTTTTCTGAAATTTGCAGCATCATGACAATACACTTAGATAATTACCATCATCTTCAATGTTCCTCTTTATGATTGAATTTTTAACCCTAAGTACAGTATAACAATAAATACAAGAGTTATTACAGGAATTACTACAGAGTAGTAAGGACACTAATGTAAAGTTTACCCTGATGGTGTGATATTGTATTTTACAGATTCAAAACATGTATTTATCTCTCATTGTGTAAAATCCATTTTTGTCTTGTTCAGTGTCTGATTTTGTTGACTATACTGGTGCTCATCACTGCTGTGTCCAAGGTTCCATTCAGGGGCCCATTTGTTTCCTACAGACTCTTGACTAAATAGACTTTCACTGTGAGGGGCATCTATTCCAACACACCACCCTCAAAAGATCTCCCTATAGTACTGGAGACAGGTTCCCTATCCCCCACACTTTATCCACACTAGCTCCTAGTGTGGTACTGCAGTGGTTGTTTTTGTGAAAATTATGTTTAATTCGTTTGTGTTTTTTCTTTTAAAATCGCTCTCCCTAAGCACTACTGAAGGTCAAAGATTTAAGAACAACCAAAGATTTTAAAAAATAAGTAATGTGTTGGATTTCAGCACTTACTGCCCCCTTCAACAAGCTGACTGCATTTAAACAGCGATATGTTTGCTTTGAAAACAGCCAAACATCTGCAATCATAACTTTCAGTCTCACTGCTACAGTATGCAGCCAAATCAGACCCAGTGACCGAGCTAGCGTAGCTACCCTTCATAAGTGTCTTAATGACATCAAACGTGGGATGTCTGACAAATTTCAATGATAAGAAATGAGATGGTTGTTTTATTTGCCTCTCACCTTGCTAGAACCCAGATTGTAAATAACCTTGCTCATTCGTCCACCAATGTAAAGCCTACGACCAGAAACGTTGACGTCTTCTTTGACCCTGACCTGAAGCTCGAGTTGCATGTAAAAAATGCTGCAGCTCGGCGTTAAACAGGCACCAGGAAATGTAACCATAGCACACCTATTTTGGATTCTGCACATTGGCTACCAGTCACTTTGAGAATAGATAAAAAAAATGTATTAATCACATTTAAGGCTTTATTAGTTCCATCCTATAGCTCTGATCTTTTATCTCCTTACGAGCCAGGACACAGCCTGAGATCCTCTGGCAGGGCATTGTTGACCATTCTAAAGTCTAGGTTGAAAACGAAAGGAGACCGGGAATTTGCTGTTAGGGGCCCTAGACTTTGGAATGGTCTGCCAGAGGACATCAGGCTTGCAGATTCAGCATCTCTTTTTAAATCCCCACTGAAGACACTTCTATAAAGATACTTTTAATGTAGGATTTTAACTAGCTATCTTTTTTCATTCTCCTTCCTCCGGTCTTTGTTTTTTTGTACTTTTATTTTATTATTTTATGATGTGAAGCACTTTGTTACTTGTATTGAAAAGTGCTATACAAATAAAGTTATTATTACTACATTGTGGCATACATTTGAAACTCATATTTGACTATGTAATCCTTTTGAAGGCAATGCAATTGAGAGCATAAAAATTCCTCCTCCACAAAATGCCATGCTACAAAGGCAGTCAGGAGGAGAGTTTGTATGACCTATATATAGCTGGAGAACAAGTGCCAATTATTCCAGGATTTTAAAGGAGGCGAAGGTGCTCACCTGGTTTGCTTTTGGAGAGGCATCCTCCCATGATGGGCCCAAGGTAGAGCCAGGAGGCCTGGCAGGAGGAAGCCCAGGGGAGCTGAGGGGGAGACAGGGTCAGATCCTGGGGTTGGGTTGCTGGGTTGGGAGGTAACGACGACAACGTTGAAATGGGGGTATCAGCACGTGCAGGTCCAGGCCAGCCATCGTAGACCTCAGCTCCTCCACATCACCACCTGGGAAGAGGACGAGTGATAAACAACGGAGTGTCTGAAAAGCTCAGTGAAGGCTGGTAGAGGGAGAAAATGTGTAGATTACATTGAGCCCGTCCTCACATTTCTCCCTCCACCGGCGTCACTGGAAAAGCCCGAACATCAGACAGCACCACTACACAGCTCTAGAAGGTTCTCACGACTACTTGTCGTTCTATTTCAAATACTAGTTTCGATGTCTCACAATGGGATGCGCCTGGGCGTGTCCATAAGCCCGAAGTATCCAATCACATAGCGTCTGTTGGAGACAGACAGGTCGAGTGGGGAATGAGGTGAGCCCCTTTCGAGTTTCAAGTTTTAATGTCACATGCACAAGTACAGTGAAATGCCTATATTGCAAACTCTAAACCCAACAATGCAGTAATCAATAACAATGTAATACTAAAAATAACAAGGTAGAACAAAAACACGAGAAAAAATAAGAAGAACACAATAACGTAAGTAAGCATACTATATACAGGGTCAGTTCCAGTACCATATTTACAATGTGCAGGGATACTGGATCAATAGAAGGAGATACAGTTGAAGTTGGAAGTTTACATATACCTTAGCCAAATACATTTCAACTCAGTTTTTCACAATTCCTGACATTTAATCCTAGTAAAAATTCCCTGTTTTAGGTCAGTTAGGATCACCACTTAATTTTAAGAATGTGAAATGTCAGAATAATAGTAGAGAGAATGATTTATTTCAGCTTTTATTTCTTTCATCACATTCCCAGTGGGACAGAAGTTTACATACACTCAATGAATATTTGGTAGCAATGCCTTTAAATTGTTTAACTTGGGTCAAACGTTTTGGGTAGCCTTCCACAAGCTTCCCACAATAAGTTGGGTGAATTTTGGCCCATTCCTCCTGACAGAGCTGGTGTAACTGAGTCAGGTTTGTAGGCCTCCTTGCTCGCACACACTTTGTCAGTTCTGCCCACAAAATGTTCTATAGGATTGAGGTCAGGGCTTTGTGATGGCCACTTCAATACCTTGCATTTGTTGTGCTTAAGCCATTTTGCCACAACTTTGGAAGTATGCTTGGGGTCATTGTCCATTTGGAAGACCCATTTGCGACCAAGCTTTAACTTCCTGACTGATGTCTTGAGATATTGATTCAATATATCCACACAATTTTCCTGCCTCATGATGTAATCTATTTTGTGAAGTGCACCAGTCCCTCCTGCAGCAAAGCACCCCCACAACATGATGCTGCCACCCCGTGCTTCACGGTTGGGATGGTGTTCTTCGGCTTGCAAGCCTCCCCCTTTTCCTCCTAACATAACAATGGTCATTATGGCCAAACAGTTGTTTTTGTTTCATCAGACCAGAGGACATTTCTCCAAAAAGTACAATCTTTGTCCCCATGTGCTGTTGCAAACCGTAGTCTGGCTTTTTTATGGCGGTTTTGGAGCAGTGGCTTCTTCCTTGCTGAGTGGCCTTTCAGGTTGTCAATATAGGACTCATTTTACTGTGGATATAGATACTTTTGTACCCGTTTCCTCCAGGATCTTCACAAGTTCCTTTGCTGTTCTGGGATTGATTTGCACTTTTCTCACCAAAGTATGTTCATCTCTAGGAGACAGAACGCGTCTCCTTCCTGAGCGGTATGAAGGCTGCGTGGTCCCATGGTGTTTATACTTGCGTACTATTGTTTGTACAGATGAACGTGGTACCTTCAGGCGTTTGGAAATTGCTCCCAAGCATGAACCAGACTTGTGGAGGTCTACAATTCTTTTTGAGGTATTGGCTGATTTCTTTTGATTTTCCCATGATGTCAAGCAAAGAGGCAGTTTGAAAGTAGCCCTTGAAATATATCAAGAGGTACACCTCCAATTGACTTAAATGATGTCAATTAGCCTATCAGAAGCTACTAAAGCCATGACATCATTTTCTGGAATTTTCCAAGCTGCTTAATGGCACAGTCAACTTAGTGTATGTAAACTTCTGACCCACTGGAATTGTGATACAGTGAGTTATAAGTGAAATAATCTGTCTGTAAACAATTGTTGGAAAATTACTTGTGCCATGCACAAAGTAGATGTCCTAACCGACTTGCCAAAACTATAGTTTGTTAACAAGAAATTTGTGGAGTGGTTGAAAAACAAGTTTTAATGACTCCAACCTAAGTATGTAAACTTCCGACTTCAACTGTATGTATAGGGGTAGGGTGTATAAGATAAACAGAGTAGCAGCAGTGTACTGTATATGATGATTGTATGTGAGTGGGTGTGTAGAGTCAGTATAAATGTATGTGCATATTATGTGTGTGTGTGTGTGAGCAAATGATGGAGTGAGTGTTTGTATGAGTGTTGGATTTTCAGTGCGCGTAAGTGTGTAGAGCCCTGTAAGTGTGCATAGAAACAGTGCAAAAATAAGAATACAATTCAAGGGTCAACAGATTGACCAGTTTGGCAACACGGACTTTCTGGCCTCTCTTAGCTACAGCGCACCTTAGCAACGGTAGCTGCTAGCTAGCTAACGCATCACTAGCCTCGCGGCTGTAGCGTTCCCACGGTGCACATCCTAGCTAGCTTTAGCAAGGCTTCTACGAACTAGCTTACGCCTAACTAAATCCCAGAATTTACACGTGCATTTTCAGCATAGCCCTGTTCTACACAACGCCACTGTTGCCCCAACCCTAGACGAGCCTACCACAGCACTCAAACAACCACATTCTTGTGCTTGTGGCTCCATGATAGTTGGAAGGATTTTTCACCCTCTAAGCAACAATTGTCTGTGAAGGGGAGAATGCTCAAGAAGCACTCGACAACCCAGTGTCCTGCAAGCATTGTTAATTGCCCTCTAGAGTTGGTTTGAAAAGGAGGCTAAAATGCTCCGCTATTTCCACCCCCTCCCTCCCCTCTCAGACACCGGCGGAGGTTCAACTCCCCACAACGTAGAGTGGCCAGCTCCCTTGGGGGCCCAGGATCCCGGAAGGGACCTATATGATGGGAAAAGACTACCATCCCGCTAAGCAACTGCTTCCCGCGTTCCCAGCCTGCATCAGAGAGGCTAGGAGCTCATGGGATAAGCCCAGCAATATCCTGGCTAGGGGGATTCCCGAGAATGGACATCAACAATATGGAAGAATCTGGGTGGAGCAGTCACTGGCTTACCACCTCCAACCAACACTGTGCTGCTAACACTACTGGCAGTTCCCTCCCTAGAAAGACAGAGCGCTTTTCTGCCTCCATTTTCCATAAGACGTACAAAGCCCCGGCCTTATCAATCAGAGCACTTAACGTGACCTCTTTATTGTTGGCTTACCAAGCAGAGTTAGTGCAGGATGTGTGGAAGCAACTGGATTCGGGGACCCTGAATAAGGATGCTTGGGATGAGATCTGTATGATTACGGATCTAAACCTCTGGGCCTCACGTAATGCCATCCCTGGCTGTGGTCATACCGTGAGCCTGGCGGTGTTGGAAGAAAGGGCACTTTGGCTAAGCTTTTCCAGCTTAACAGACAAAGAAACCGTGGACCTCCTGGATGCCCCTGTGACACCCAAGGAGTTGTTCGGCTCACTGTCGACTCCATGCAGATGTGTGAAATGCGTATGAAAGAAGGCAAAGCCTCCCAGGCCCCGTGGCAGCCTGTTGGTCACTGCAACTTGCCATAGCCTCACAGCAGGGAGGCAGCAAAAAGCTGTCTTTGGGGGCCCAAGACCCCCGGCGACTCAGCAGAGTGCCAATGTCTTCGCTCACATGGGAAAACGGGGGACGTGCACTCTTACCCCCAAGTGCCATCCGCCCTTTGGCTATCCCCTAGGCACCTTCTCATGTTTTAAGCCAGGACGACAGTCAGCATGTCCTCTCTCCCTCCAGTCACTTCTGACTGACGGAGCTGAATGACAGATTGCCATAACCATGGCTCCCCTTGCCTTGCGGCATTTTCGCCTCTTACTGTCTATTGCACGAGAAACACAGTTTAAACAGGCTCACATGAGTACCTCCTCAGTGCTACCACCAGGAGGTGGCAGTCAATTCCCCTGTTTCCATACACTAAAACAGGGAAACAAGTTTCTGGGGTTCACATCAAAGATTGCCGTAACCCTCTGAGTTTCTCTGGATCTTTTGGGGAAATCTTAGAAAACTCTTGCCATATCAATAGAGCTATTGAGTTATAGGACAATCAGTAAGGTTTTCCATTACTCATATTTTCTGGTCCGAGGAAATCTGGTACACCAAGTCCATTTTTTCCTCGTCCCGTTCCTACCTGCGCTTGATATCGCAGTCTGGGATTTTGTCAGCTCTACTCTCCCTTTGGGGAAATCTTCACTCTTATTAGCCCTCTTCTCCGAGGTGGGGCCAAGACAGACCAGACACATAGCTGATCTATTGCTTAGGATTAGGACATCTGGGTTACAAGCATGTTTCGTTCCACCTTTAAGCTACGCCGGTTGAAGCATTATGTCACTTCGTTGGCTGCTGTCTCACGCAAAAACCCCACTCGGTGACACGGTATAGCCATACCCATTGCCACCTGCTAGGGACACCGTCCAAGAGGATCAGGCATGTTTTGGATAAAAACGTTATACCCATATGCCTCGGACGCATTACGAGGATATCCCAGCAATGGAACACACTCTCTGCCCTCCCCTGCAATGCTATAACGCCCTGGGGTGTGCATGACACGCTCGCACTGGCACTTTCAACCAGTTCCTGAGAGCCCGCCCTGACTTGAAAAGACAGACTGTAAAAAGCGACAACCCTATGGAGGGTTTTGGGAGAACCCGTCCCTATTTAGTGTTTATGCACCACTAGGGGTGGAAGCACTGGCACAGCCTCTCAAGGGTAATGCCCTAAGCTTTTTCTCTCTCCTAGGCCTGCCACAGGCTTATCCCTCATCTTCGAGCCCTTCAATGACCAAGGATACCCTGGTTGGCAGAGATCACTCTCCCGCATTTAACCAGTCCTGGTAGTCACCAATACGCAGGGATCTGCAGCCCAAATGAGATTTGCCTGCGACAAGCCGACAAGTCAAGACCTTTCACCAGAGTGCCAGTGCCCCTCCCACGCGCCCACTGTCTGGTAAAACAGGAGATGTGTTTTTGGAAAAGTGGTGTGACCTACACAGATCATCCCTTGGAAACAGAGGGAAGATCTCCAAAAGGTCCAGTGAACTTCTCTCTCACCTGTCACAGCGCACCCGTCACACAGGCCTGGACATTTACAGTAGGGTAACACCCTCTGTAGTTGAGGGTGCATGTCACTTACACAAAACCAGTCTTCAAGCATTTAGCCTGCCACATAGAGGTCTTCAAGGGTCCACCTGGGACAGGTCCTGTTTGATTGTCATCGGTTCTTAGGTCTATGTAACTACAGCTGATACTCGGTTGGACCCGAATGGACCCGACCACGGCTCTGCATAGCCTACTTATTTTTCGCTAATAAAAGGTGAATTTATTGACTTGTAAAGGCTTAGCCAACATATAAAATACCTATTTGTTAACCAGAAGAGAAACTTAGCTGATAAACATGCTTTTTTTTGTCACTTGGATCCAATCTGGTCTGATTTTCCTTGGGTCCGTTCGGGTCCTCTACATGGGACATGTTGTGCTTGAGGCTTTCCCATGGTGGCCTGTTGTGCTTGAGGCTTTCCCATGGTGGCCTGTTGTGCTTGAGGCTTTCCCATGGTGGCCTGTTGTGCTTGAGGCTTTCCCATGGTGGCCTGTTGTGCTTGAGGCTTTCCCATGTTGGCCTGTTGTGCTGCTGGAAAGCGGGGAAATGTCATGTTTCTCTTTCTAACCTGCTTTTCCGTCTTCAGTTTGCCCCGGGGTCTTCCTGGGTACCCAAACCCACTATTTTATGCCCAGGGTCAGTGGCAACTGTGTTGTAGCGCCCTGGAGCTTGTGGTTACACCCACCGCTCTTCACGTTTATGGAAGTAGAGTGTCTCCACCTTTTGCGGCAATGACCCCAGCGTTTTCTGGGCACCTCTCTGGAATGGGAGGCCCCCCTACCTCTTTAATGGCTATTTTTGGATGGTGGAGACTATTGTATTGGAAAAAATTACACCAGAGGTATGGCTACCTCTTGGGCACTGTTCGATGGCATCTCATTATGGGAGATTAGCATTTTGGCACGTAGAGCCATCCCTCATACTTTTATAATGTCTTGACTGACTGGATGTCTCTGCACCTTTTTTGAGGCATCTGAGGGATGATACTGTTGGAACTACACTGGCTTCGGAGAGCATGTCTGCATTATGGGAGTTGTCCCATAGTGAGACATCAAAACGAGTATATGAAATAGAACTCAAGATTACTTACGTAACCCCGGTTCTATTTTAAATGAGTGAGATCGCAAGAGTGCAAGGAGGAGAGGCAAGCTCGAGAATGACCAGTTTGGCGGGTGAAAGGCTCCCTTTATATTCGCCACTCGACTCTGTCTCCAACAGCTGTGTGATTGGATATTTCGAGCTTATGGACACGCCCAGGCGCATCCCATAGTGAGACATCTCACAGAACCAGGGTTACGTAAGTAACCTAGAGTTCTTCGCAAGCCCTTCTCTTGTAGAGTGTGGTGTGTTTGCATTTATGTGAAACACTCCATTTGGGAAATTGAAATACAATACTTACAGTAGATCAACCATGGCTCAACATTTTTACAATGAACCAATAGGCTTTTTAAGCTATTCATGATGCTGAGAAACATGGACAAAGTCCTGGAAATGCCACTGTGGTAGTTAAGACTAGCCTAACACCTACACCCATTAGCATTCACAGCACCATCCACAGTCCCTTCAATGGCATTGTTAAAACATATTTGTTTTCCACCAAAAAAACAGCCTCATCAACCACTCGTTTGAAAAGGGTATGTAGTTGTCCGTCAACCTGCCCGTCTGTACATATTAGATCAGAGAAGAGAACTCCATATTTTAGCGATTTTTTTTGGAATACAGTATGTCTGTGAGGCCCAAACTTGGTTCTCTGAGGTTATATAGAGCAGCTATTACTATTCCTGTGTGCTCTGCCCTCCAGCAACACTTGGCAACAACGTAAGGCTGAGAAAAGGTTGTCACTTGTTTTCAACCTTTCTCTCTCTACCATGAAGCTAATGAGTGTGTGTGTGTGTGTGTGCGCGCGTGCGTGTGCATGTGTCCAAATGCCCTTAAAGTGGAAGTAATAGTGTTAATTGGTAACATTTTTCCATGTACATTGTTACTTAATACATGACATGTTGCATACATAAGTGTTAACCATTAACAGCCTTTGCACCTATTCACTTTAATGTCACTCTGTAGTGGAGGGAAGCAGAGGCCCCATGAGTTTCAAAACCACCTTTGTTTTGCTGCCAAACACTGCCCACACACCCCTGCCAGGACTTGTGGTATTTCAACCCACTTGATGTTGCTTAACAATACAGCGGTTGATATGAATATGAGTGCAGTACTACAGTAAGTAGCATAAGAACAGTATGATTCACTAGCAACAGAAAAACATCCTTTGGTGGTGCAACTAAAAGGAGTACTTGATATTCAGAGCACAGCTTAATGTCCATGAGGTAAAAAAAAAAAAAAGAAAATGAAGCTTGAACTGTTGAATGGAGCAGTGGTTAAAAGTACTAGAGACCAAGTGAGACATGGAAAGATCGCTCTTCTGAACGACAAAACACATTTCACACAGTAAAAAGTTTGTGCCATGTAATCACTGTTAAGACAGTACGTGTGCGTAAATACTTCACAATACATTCAACTCAAAATGATCCCAAAAACATTCAAGAAGTTGAAGGATATTTACATTTTACTTATTTTGTAGCATGGAAGTAATTATCAAGAGTCAGTTTTGTCATCTTTAGAAGCTGAGCATGATAATATAGAAGCTGAGCATGATAAACAACTGGGTAAGCCTGGTTCTTTTTGGGAAGAATGTGGGCGTTTGTTTTTCCCTACACAATTTGTGAAAATCTCCATGGCAACAGTTCCTTATTTCCACTCTCAATGACGCGCCAACAAACAAACATCTCAAAATGAAATGTTGTATTAGAATGATGTTGTTTCCTTATGAAGAAATCAATAACAGTCAAAAACTTTATTAAGACTGAACCCTTACAAAAACAATGCAATTTCACAATTGTAACATTTTCGTATTTTCACATGTGAAATAGCTGTTTTCACATGTTGAGCTTAAAATGTACAAAATTATAGTTCACATTGTAACACCACCTTTTCACATGTGAGAAGAATAACATGTTTTCACCACACATGTGAATTGCAGTTTCACATTTGAAATTTGCATTTTCACATGAAAAGAAAACTCCAACTGTGAAAATTTCACTTCCACATGTGGAATTGCAGATTCACACGTGGGGTTGAAATAATGTTATTCTCCTCACATGTGAAAAGATGGTGTTCACATGTTGCAGTAGCAATGTTTCCACCGGTGGAATTAGGGTGACCAAATCTAAAAAGCCCAAATGCAGGACAAGGGAACGATTTTGCAAGACATTTGCAAAACAGTGGACAGAGAAATTGTTTTTGGGGCAGGTTAATGGATCACATTCAAACGGCGACATAGTTCTGCTGTATGAAGGTCACTGCCTGTAAAAGGGGCAATCCTTAGTTGCTACATCAGTTTTGACTAAATATGAACCCATAGATTCTTGAAGAATACACTGATTATACAAAACATTAAGAACACCTGCTCTTTCCACGACATAGACTGACCAGTGAATCCAAGTGAAAGCTATGATCCCTTATTGATGTCACTTGTTAAATCCACTTCAAATCAGTGTAGATAAAGCGGAGGAGACAGGTTAAAGAAGGAGTTAAGCTTTGAGACAATTAAGACATGGATTGTGTATGTGTGCAATTCAGAGGGTGAATGGGCAAGACAAAAAAATTTAAGTGCCTTTTGAACGGGGTATGGTAGTACGTGCCAGGCGCACCGGTTTGTCTCAAGAACTGCAAAGCTGCTGGGTTTCACGCTCAACAGTTTCCCATGTGTATCAAGAACGGTCCACCACCCAAAGGACATCCAGCCAACTTGACATAACTATGGGAAGCATTGGAGTCAACATGGGCCAGCATCCCTGTGGAACGCTTTAGAGTCCATGCCCTGACAAATTGAGGCTGTTCTGAGGGAAAAAGGGGATGCAACTCAATATTAGGAAGCTGTTCCTAATGTTTGGTATACTCAGTGTATAACATATAAATGCCTCATGAGCTTATTTTAAACTGTCATACCCCATCAGAAGCCAAAATATAATGTTGTTTTACACCAATGTTTGTAAACAAAGTAAATGTAAACAACCGCTGTATAGCTGGTCGGTCCCTGGATGGGAGACCAGCTGTAGCTGGAAGTAATAGAAAATAAACCTGGGGAAAAAAATGTCACATGGGGAATTAATTTTTTCTCAAGGGAAAACTTCACAGGTGTCCAAAAACCACATCTGAAATGTCAACAACAATTATATATAGAGTATTTTTTTGTAAGGGAAGAGCACTATATCTTCCATGTTGTCATATCAATAATTCCGTACAAATTAATGTTTTATGAACATCAAAACTGCACCAGAAAGGCTGCTATTGTGAGGTTCAAGCAAGCCTGAGATATTTTGTGCTACCCCAAAGTAGGTTAAGCAGATTTGGTCCTCACAACATGACGCAGATCCCAGTCGCTCACCATTGGGCCTGTCCCCAAGCAGTGCTAATGATCCTTCCTGAAAACAAGCTGTCAGTTTCACTCACTTCTCTCCACAAATGTAATACTTTTCACTGGAATGTATCTGGGAGTAAGCCACTATGGCTCAAACCTTAGGGTGGTGATGGGGTTGGTACTGCCTAAGTATGGATCTGTGTGAAACCAAAAGTTGAAAAAAATGTTGACAGGAATGTTAAAACACAGATGGCCACCGCCATTACTCAGAAAGGGGACTTCACTTTTTTTGAGCAGCCCAGGTAAACATCATTTCTAAACAGACTCCAGTTGAGGACTCCAACTGCATGAACATTTAACTGCACCACAGCCAATAGCACCTTACTTGATCCCCGATGTGGCACTCCTGAGGGGTTGGTACCACACACCAGGTAAAATGAGGGAAAAAAACATGTGATTCCCAGATAACAACTTTCCACATCTGCACCACCTTATACTGCCAGGAGAATGTTGACCCATCCAGGTCATGATGAAGCCCACACACAAACAGATACAGTAGGCCAGGTAGTAAGTGACCCTTTTCCCTAAAGAGACAATAACAAACTCCACACGGACTATACCTGCACTGAACTGCCTTGGGCATTCAGTGACATCAAGAGTCAGATGTAAAGTAGCAGAAATTATTTTGGTTCCTCAAATCAACCATACAATAGGGTGCCATTTTCATCTTAAAAGGCCCAGTGCAGTCAAAATTCAGTTTTCCCTGTGCTTTGTATCATACTGTACAACAGCTGATGAAAGTAACGCTGTAAAAGTTAGAAGAAAAACAATGTATTAGTGTTATTTCCTGATAGTTGCTAGCTAGTTGAAAATACAATTGAAACAGGATAGTTTTGGCTTGCCTGCTGACATCACCAGGCGATATACATCAACAGACCAATAACAAAAGAGAGTTCCAAACCTCTGCCAATAACAGCTGGTTTTCAGGTTACATAGACCTCCAATTGGGACCTTCACTCAGACCACCTCCAGACAGTCCTAGCAAAATTATTGCTTGAGAAATTGTTCTTTTGCTAAAAAGCTATTTTTGTAAAAAAAATTACAATTGTAAAAGGAAAACTACTACAGCAAGGTACTTCATGCAGTAAGTGTCTAACAGTAGAATACTAATACACAAATAAATAAATGTAATTAATAACGTCACCATACTCAAAGGGATATTCAATGTCTGTTTTTACCCATCGACCAATAGGTGCCCTTCTTTGCAAGGCATTGGAAAACCTCCCTGGTCTTTGCGGCTGAATCTGTGTTTGAAATTCACTGCTTGACTGAGGGACCTTACAGATAAATGTATGTGTGGGGTACAGAGATGAGGTAATCATTCAAAAATCATGTTAAACAATATTATTGTCCATGCAACTTATTATGTGACTTGTTAACCAAATTCTTATACCTGAACTTTAGGCTTGCCATAACAAAGGGGTTGAATACTTGCTGATTCAAGACATTTCAGGTTTTCATTTTTTATTAATTTGTAAGAAATTCAAAAAACATAATTCCACTTTGTGTAGGCCAGTTCCAAAACTCAATTTCATCTAAAGTCAGGC
This sequence comes from Brachymystax lenok tsinlingensis, assembly GCA_030435695.1. Lineage (NCBI taxonomy): Eukaryota > Metazoa > Chordata > Actinopteri > Salmoniformes > Salmonidae > Brachymystax > Brachymystax lenok. Next base: position 38,472,017 of record CM059807.1, on the reverse strand, counting down.
TGTAATAACACAATGTGGAAGAATTCAAGGGGTGGGAATACTTTCTAAGGCACTGTACATAAACTAAAGAAACGTCCTCTCACTGTCAACTGCGTTTATTTTCAGCAAACTTAACATGTGTAAATATTTGTATGAACATAAGATTCAACAACAGACAAACTGAACAAGTTCCACAGACATGTGACTAACAGAAATTGAATAATGGGTCCCTGAACAAAGAGGGAGGGGGTCAAAATCAAAGTAACAGTCAATGCAGCTGGCCACACCAGATACTAAGTACTGCAGTGAATCTCCTCCTCATGGACTGCACCAGATTTGCCAGTTCTTGCTGTGAGATGTTACCCCACTATTCGACCAAGGCACCTGCAAGTTCCCGGACATTTCTGAGGGGGGGAAATGGGCCTAGCCCTCACCCTCCAATCCAACAGGTCCCAGACGTGCTCAATGGGATTGAGATCCGGGCTCTTCGTTGGCCATGGCAGAACACTGACATTCCTGTCTTGCAGAAAATCACGCACAGAACAAGCAGTATGGCTGGTGGCATGTCAGGATGAGCCTGCAGGAAGGGTACCACATGAGGGAGGAGGATGTCTTCCCTGTAATGCACAGCGTTGAGATTGTCTGCAACGACAACAAGCTCAGTCCACTGATGCTGTGACACACCGCCCCAGACCATGACAGCCGCTCTACCTCCAAATTGATCCCGATCCAGAGTACAGGCCTCGGTGTTGCGCTCATTCCGACGATAAACGCAAATCCGACCATCACCCCTGGTGAGACAAAACCGCGACTTGTCAGTGAAGAGCACTTATTGCCAGTCCTGTCTGGTCCAGCGACAGTGGGTTTGTGCCCATAGGCAATGTTGTTGCCGGTGATGTCTGGTGAGGACCTGCCTTACAACAAGACTACAAGCCCCCAGTCCAGCCTCTCTCAGCCTATTGCGGACAGTCTGAGCACTGATGGAGGGATTGTGCTTTCCTGGTGTAGCTCGGGCAGTTGTTGTTGCCATCCTGTACCTGTCCCGCAGGTATGATGTTCGGAAGTACCGATCCTGTGTAGGTGTTGTTACACATGGTCTGCCACTGCGAGGACGATCAGCTGTCCGTCCTGTCTCCCTGTAGTGCTGTCTTAGGCATCTCACAGTATGGACATTGCAATTTATTGCCCTGGCCACATCTGCAGTCCTCATGCCTCCTTGCAGCATGCCTAAGGCACGTTCACACAGATGAGAAGGGACCCTGGGCATCTTTCTTTTGGTGATTTTCAGAGTCAGTAGAAAGGCCTCTTTAGTGTCCTAAGTTTCCATAACAATGACCTTAATTGTCTACCGTCTGTAAGCTGTTAGTGTCTTAACGACCGTTCCACAGGTGCATGTTCATTAATTGTTTATGGTTCATTGAACAAGCATGTGAAACAGTGTTTAAAGCCTTTACAATGAACATCTGTGAAGTTATTTGGATTTATGAATTATCTTTGAAAGACATGGTCCTGAAAAAGTGACGTTTCTTTTTTTGCTGAGTTTATAAAGTTAGTAGTTGATTAGCTTAATTTCTCAGATTAACAAAATAATGTTGCAGGAATGCTAATCTTATCTATTTTTAACAACAGAATAGATTTGTGACCAGTGTTCAATGAGTCTATATACTGTGCATATGGCAGAAGTCTACAAGGTGCAGATTAGAGTACTGGGCGGTAGCCAACTAGTAGTGATGACTGTTCAACAGTTTGATGCCCTAGAGATAGAAGCTAAGGGTCTTAGGGACCCAGCTGAATATCTTCTTCAGCCTCCATCACAGTGTCGGTGTGGAGGGACCATTTCAGGTCCTCAGTGATTTGCACGTTGAGAAACTGCTTTTGACCCTCTACACTGTGACCCGTCTGTGGGTCGAGTCGTGCTCTCTGCTGTTTCCTGTAGTCCACGATCAGCTCCTTCATTTTGTTGACGTTGAGGGAGAGGTTATTTTCCTGGCACCACTCCACCAGGGCTCTCACCTCCTCCCTGTAGGCGGTCTCGTCATTGTTTGTAGTCAGGTCTACCACTGATGTATTGTCAGCAAACTTGATGATTGAGTTGGAGACGTGCGTAGCCACTCAGTCATGGGTTAACAGGGAGTACAACAGGGGGCTGAACACACACCCCTGTGGGACCCCCATGTTGAGGATCAGCGTGGTGGAGGTGGTGTTGCCTACCTTCACCCCCTGTGGTCGGCCGTCAGGAAGTCTTGGACCCAGTTAACCAGGGAGGAGTATAGACAGAAGGCCTTGAGCTTAGTGATGAGCTTGGAGGGCACTGTTGTTGAAGGCTGAGCTGTAGTCGATGAACAGCATTCTCACATACAGTTGAAGTCAGACATTTACATACACCTTAGCCAAATAAATGTAAACTCAGTTTTTCACAATTCCTGACATTTAATCATAGTAAAAATGCCCTGTCTTAGGTCAGTTAGGATCACTGCTTTATTTTAAAGAACGTGAAATGTCAGAATAATAGTAGAGAGAATTATTTCTTTCATCACGTTCCCAGTGGGTCAGAAGTTTACAAACACTCAATTAGTATTTGGTAGCATTGCCTTTAAATTATTTAACTTGGGTCAAAAGTTTCAGGTAGCCTTCCACAAGCTTCCCACAATAAGTTGGATAAGTTTTGGCCCATTCCTCCTGACAGAGCTGGTGTAACTGAGTCAGATTTGTAGGCCTCCTTGCTCGCACACGCTTTTTAAGTTCTGCCCACAAATTTTCTATAGAATGGAGGTCAGGGCTTTGTGATGGCCACAAATACCTTGACTTTGTTGCCCTTAAGCCATTGGATGTCGGCCCACCACCTCCATCTTGACAAGATGGAGCTGCTCTTCCTCTCATCACGGTCGACTACTCCAGTGTCCCCCACCCCCAGAGTACAAATAACCTAGGCGTGACCCTGGACAGTACACTGTTGTTCTCTGCAAACATCAAAAAAGTGACTCGCCTCTGCAGGTTCAAGCTCTACAACATCTATAGAGTATGACCTTTCCTCACACAGGAAGCAGAGTAAATCCTAATCCAGGCACTCCTCATGTTCCGTCTGGCCTACTGCAACTCTCTGTTGGCTGGGCTCCCTGTTTGTGCCATCAAACCCATGCAACTTATCCAAAACTCCGCAGCCCATCTGCTTTTCAACCTCCCAAGTTCTCCATCACCCCGCTCCTCCGTACACTCCACTGGCTTCCAGTCAAAGCACACATCCACTACAAGACCATGGTGCTTGCCTACAGAGCAGCAAGGGGAACTGCCCCTCCCCACCTTCAGGCTATGCTCAAACCCTACATCCCAACTCTGAGCACTCCGTTCTGCCACCCCTGGTCTCTTGGCTTTCCCACCCTTAAGGCACGTCAGCTCTTGCTCAGGCCAGACAAAGCTTTTCTCTGTCCTGGCATCCCAATGGTCCCTGCCCATCTTCTGAAAACTGATGAACGACTAAAATGTAAAATGCAAATGTAGATAAAAAAACCTGCTGCATTGGGCCTTTAAATCTGGTAAACCTTGAAAGTCCTCAGTTCGGTGCGGTCAGATCTTCACCAGTAATGCTATGCAAGAGTATATCATCGATGTCTAACCTTGTAATAAAATGTATTTTACATTTTTTTCACATTTATTGAAAGCAGTCACTCCCCTTAATGTATTCTGAAGATATTGTGACTCTAACGAACATGCAATTAGGAAAATTCTGAAGCTATTTTGAATCAATGTTCTTGGTCCTAATAGGAAAATGTACATTTTTTCAATTTCCTGAAAATATGAAGTTTTGGAGATGGTTTTCATCAGACAGCGATGGTATGTTGTTTCTCTATGCTGTAGACAAACTAACAGGATCAATTGTCCCCCAAGTGCGGGTGACTGGTTATTTAACATATCAATTGGTTATTATATTAATATTTCATTCATCGAACACCTGTTCCACAGGTAAATCAGGCCTTGGTTAAAGATTAGGCCTCTGGCTTTCATCTATGGCTGATAAGGGCAGACAACAAAGTTACACCACACTTAATGTTTGACCACACACTCTACTTAGCTATATGGAATTGTTAAGAAGGTCATACCAAGGATAATTTTGCTATTTTAAAATCGATAAATCTTATACAAACGCATTGAATAACAAGATCCCCTATATGGAACAGATAGTCCCCCCCAAAAATCTAAAGGAAGTTTGTTCTGAAGTGTCTGTCCTATATCTGAGATATAAGAAAGATCAGGAAACACACCCACACACACACACACACACACACACACACACACACACACACGTCAAAAGTTTGGACACACCTACTCATTCAAGGGTTTTTCTTTAAATTTGACAATTTTCTACATTGTAGAATAATAGTAAAGACATCAAAACTATGAAATAACACATATGGAATAATGTAGTAACCAAAAAAAAGTGTTAAACCTCCCTTTGCCTTGATGTCAGCTTTCCACACTCTTGGCATTCTCTCAACCAGCTTCATGAGGTATTCACCTGGAATGCATTTCAATTAACAGGTGTGCCTTGTAAAATGTTAATTTGTGGAATTTCTTTCCTTCTTAATGCGCTTGAGCCAATCAGTTGTGTTGTGACAAGGTAGGTGTGGTATACAGAAGATAGCTCTATTTGGTAAAAGACCAAGTCCATATAATGCACCTCAGATTACAGCCCAAATAAATGCTTCACAAAGTTCAAGTAACAGACATGTCTCAACATCAACTGTTCAGAGGAGACTGCGTGAAATCAGGCCTTGATGGTCGAATTGCTACAAAGAAACCACTACTAAAGGACACCAATAAGAAGAGACTTGCTTGGGCCAAGAAACACAAGCAATGGACCGGTGGAAATCTGTCCTTTGGTCTAATGAGTCCAAATTGTAGATTTTTGGTTCCAACCGCCGTGTCTTTGGGAGATGCAGATTAGGTCAACGGATGATCTCCGCATGTGTGCTTCCCACCGTGAAGCATGGAGGTGGTGGTGTAAGGGTGCTTTGCTGGTGACACTGTCTGACTTATTTAGAATTCAAGGCACACTTAACCAGCATGGCTACCACAGCATTCTGCAGCGATACGCCATCCCATGTGGTTTGCACTTAGTGGGACTATCTCTAGTTTAAATTGACACATTTTTATATGGATTTTTGTATTGTGCTAATTAGATTTCCGTGGGGGCGTGGACATCGACTCTAGGTTAAAGGATGGAAAGAAGCTTTTGAGTGACTTTTTTGTTTATTTCCAGAGGCTACCAGTTTTACACCGGATGTATTATAAACATTGCATTAGAGATAATCAGATTCCCCAATGAGAGGCTCTAGAAGAATGTGAAACAATCCTACATTTGTGACTAAGTGCATTCACCCCTTTGTCTTGTATATGCTGGCATGCTTGTTTAAGTTTGTTGTCCAAAAACTATAGTTATTTAAGGTAAGATCAATCTAACATTGATTTTTATGTTGTTTCGCCACTGTAAAATGTGTATTCTGTCATGGCAGTAACATGAAAACAGAAGGTTCATAATTGTACAGTAACGTTTACTCCATCACAGTTAATTTATGGAATAATACATGTCCAAGATGAACAAGGTTCCATGTAGATACTGCGCCTAAGACAGTTAAGTTGCCATACAATAGATGCTGAAAGTTGTTAAGTCTGGAATGTAACATATGATCTCTGAAATGTGTTTTTGCCATGATCAGCCTGCAGAGGTCAGGTTGTCGAACTTGTTGTGGAAATCAGAGGGTAACCATTAGTACACTTGATGGGATAAGGTAGGAATACCACGTGGAACCAGAGAAGTTCTATCTACTTACAATTAGTTGTGTTAACCATGTAACTTCACTCCAAACATGAAACTGAACTTACTTCAGTTAAAAAAGACCACTATCTGGAGAAAAAAAACATGCACAGGAACATTGAGTCTGATTTTGAAGTTGACAGATAAACAAAACATAATGAAGAATTAAAGAAATACGTAAAGCTGAGTAGCCGGCAGCGGCACTATAGAGATGTAGTGTCAGGGCATGTGTGCTACTTTCAGCATTTGCCTCCAAATTAGGCCAAAGGAGTTGTGATGTCATGGAAAACCAGAATAGCATTTTACAGAGGGGTGTCCACTCCTGCAGGGGACCAGTTTCCATGGTCAGAAACAACGATTGAAACAACCAATTTCTCAGGCATTTTACACATTCAGCACCTAGGTACACATGAATTGCACACACACACACACACACACACACACGAGTGCACGCGCACACACACGCAGTACATCAAAATGAAACTAAACAATTATTATCTCCCTCAGTGGACCTTTCATTGTGTTGAGGGCAGAATATCCCTCAATAAAAGAGTTCCTAATTGAGGTAATATTACTGTAATTTCCCTAACATAAACACACTTGCCACTGTATAAGTGTACATATTTGTGAAGTGCCTTGTGTTTATTGGTGTACTGTGTGTCAGAGTATTTGATATATCACTGCACCACATTGCTCCACTTCTTTAAGCAGGACTGCAGAAATACGTGGAACTGGCCCAGAAACAAGGTTCTTCCTTGGCTCTATAACGCTGAATGGACATAGTGCTGTACCACATGCAGAACACAGAATGTAGTAAAGTTAATTTGATATACTAAGCACCACACTACGATATATCAGCAGTAACGAGCACAATCATAAAATCAGCCCTTGTTGACTGTAAAAGAGGAAAATAATCTTACCCAACAAGCCAGTGTGGAGCAGATGCACTGTCGGGTGCCTGTCTGTCAAACGTCCCAATGTTCAGCCTTCCCTGTGGAGCACGGTAGCATACTACCGAACTAGTCCTCCGAGAATCCTGTCCCTCCTCCGGGGATTGTCGCTCTCTTCTAGAGTATTCCCACTCCGTATCTCCTGTTCAGCTCTCCTCCTGTCTCCACTTCCTCCTATGCAGCAGTAACGGCCGGTGCTCTAGTGGATGTGCTATCACTGAGAGAAACCTCTCGAGCAGCACAGTGATCGGGGGAGGGGTGGGGGGATCGTGGAAGCTGCTCTCTCTCACTGACGGAGCCGGCGAATGCAGCACCAGGGACCTCTGCCAGTTTCCAAGCTGTATGCAGTATTGACGGAGTTGCTGGGTGGATGCTAACATGGCACAAATTCTCACAGTGCTCGGCTCTTCCCCCTTACTCTTTCACTCTCTCCCACACACGCAGACAAACACACACACACACACTTCCCCTCCTGCTTAGATCCTTTCAGCATCGCCTTCAGATGCTAAAGGCCTGACTGCCAGTTAAGCCTGTTTAAAAGACTGGCTGGGCTCCCCCCTGCACTGCCTGGTCTGCCTGCTTTCTTTGCTTGTCTGCCTGCTTGGTCAGACTGGTCTCATAAACTAGACATAACATAGTAAATGTAAATCCAGGACATTGAAATGAGCATGATATGTTTAATTTATTTATTAGTTAAAAACTTTTCACCCCTTTTTCTCCCCAATTTTGTGATATCTAAATGTGTATTATAGTCTTGTCCCATAGCTGCAACTCCCATACGGACTCGGGAGAGGCGAAGGTTGAGAGCCATGCGTCCTCCGAAACAAGACCGTGCCAAGCCGCACTGATTCTTGACACACTGCTCGCTTAAACTGGAAGCCAGCTGCACCAATGTGTCGGAGGAAACACTACAACTAGCAACCGTGTCAGCGTGCATGCGCCTGGCCCGCCACAGGAGTCGCTAGAGCACGATGGGACAAGGACATCCCAACCAGCCAAACCCTACCCTAACAATGCTGGGCCAATTGTGCGCCGCCTCCCGGTCGCGTCCGGCTGCAACACAGCCTGGGATCAAATCCGGATCTGTAGTAATGCCTCAAGCACTGCGACGCAGTGCCTTAGACCGCTGCGCCACTCAGGAGGCCCTAGCATGATATGTTGGTTGCGTGTTCGAATCTCATCATGGAAAACTTTTTAACAACTTCTTAGCATGTTAGCTAACCCTTCCCTAACCTACAATGGCAAGAAAAAGTATATGAACCCTTTGGAAATAGCTGGATTTCTAGGTCACAACAATAGACAAACAGAGTCTGATTAAACTAATAAGACAAACAATTACACGTTTTCATGTCTTTGTTGAACACACCGTGTAAACATTCACAGCGGTTAAAGTATGTGAACCCTTGGATGCAATAACTGTTTGACCCTCCTTTGGCAGCAATGACCTCAACCAAACATTTTCTGTTGTTGCGGATCAGACCTGCACAACGGTCAGGAGGAATTTTGGACCACTCCTCTTTACAAAACTGTTCCATGTTAGCAATATTCTTGGGATGTCTGGTGTGAACTGCTCTCGAGGTCATGCCACAGCATCTCAATCGGGTTGAGGTCAGGACTCTGACTAGGGTACTCCGGAAGGCGTATTTTCTTCTGTTGTTGATTTACTTCTATGTTTTGGGTCGTTGTCCTGTTGCATCATCCAACTTCTGTTGAGCTTCAATTGGTGGACAGATCGCCTAACATTCTCCTGCAAAATGTCTTGATAAACTTGGGAATTCATTTTCCCGTCGATGATAGCAAGCTGTCCAGGCCTTGAGGCAGCCCCAAACCATGATGCTCCCTCCACCATACTTTACAGTTGGGATGAGGTTTTAATGTTGGTGTGCTGTGCCTTTTTTTCTCCACACATAGTGTTGTGTGTTCCTTCCAAACAACTCAACTTTAGATTCATCTGTCCACAGACTATTTTGCTAGTAGCGCTGTGGAACATCCAGGTGCACTTTTCCAAACTGCTGCACTTCTGAAATGTTTTTCTGGACCGCAGTAGCTTCTTCCGTTATGTACTCCCATGAGCACCATTCTTATTTTGTGTTTTACATATCGTAGACTCGTCAACAGAGATGTTAGCATGTTCCAGAAATTTCTGTAAGTCTTTAGCTGATACTCTAGGATTCTTCTTAACGTCATTGAGCATTCTGCACTGTGCTCTTGCAGTCATCTTTGCAGGACGGCCACTCCTAGGGAGTATCTGTGACAAACAGATGCATATCTGTATTCCCAGTCATGTGAAATCCATAGATTAGGGCCCATTTTATTTATTTCAATTGACTGGATTTCCTTATATGAACTGTAGCTCAGTAAAATCAAAAAAATTGTTGCATGTTGCATTCATATTTTAATTCAGGAAGCGACCAGAAGACATTTCTTACTGGTTGTAAATCTTACCAGTTAATAACCAAAATATGAAATATTTCCAAGACGTTAGGGAAAAAGACATCCTTACTTGGTAAAGACATAAGATTACAACCAACAGAAAACCAGTTTACAACTATAATTGTCTGGTTTTCCCCTGCTTGGTGGATAGAGTGGGAAAAGGGAACACTGAAGTTCTCTTGTGGGAGGGTGCATTGCTGTACTTGTTTCTCTGATTGAATTGTTTATTTCCAATAATTGGTATTATCCAGGTGGATTGTCAGATCCCCTCTGTAATTTATGACAATGGCAAGGCCTCATATAAAGGCTTCATGTAAAGTGATTGATTTTATGGAGATACTGCACCAACAACACACAGCTGGGTTATTCTTGAAATGCGTTGGCATTTGAGCCTCCCGGCTTTGCAACATGAAAAACACTTAAATGGACAAATAGTTACACATCATACATGATTTTGTTTATATGGATCTGTTAATTAATGATAAAAACATAATGCAAGTCCTTTATACTGCAAATCTTTAAAGTAGTACGGGCAAGCAAATTGGCTTGTCCCAGTGAGTTGTAGTGACATGTTTTGGGGAATTAAGGATAGCTTTCTATTATTTTGAATGCTAGAAAGTAAACAAAAAGTATTTAAAATATGATAGGTCATTCAAAACAAAGGCTATTAAAATACCTGGACCCAGAGAGTGACACCTGAACCATAACGTTTCAAATGAAATGTTTCGATTTGGCTGTAATGCTCAGCCACTGAAAACAAGCATCACTTGGGATCTCGTGTATTGCTGCTCTGCTAAAAATACCCTCTGCTGGTCACACAGAGAAAGAACAGCACCACTGGGTGTGTGAATGTGTGTGCGTGCGTGCATGTGTGTCTGTCAAGTGTTATTGTTACTATAAGGTAAGCAAGATGACTGATCGTCTCTCCCCAAGGGCAGGAGGAGGGTCACAACATGACATCACTAGTACATCACTCAGTTTAATTATGGTAGTACTCCTATAGTAGTGCTCCGCGCACTTGCCCGGGGACAGCCAGCCATGCACTCCAAAAACCCAGATTAAAGTACTACAGGCTAGCAAATGGGTGACTCATTTACGAGCTACGATCTCCAAATGTTAATGTCAGCAGCTTTAAGTGTAGGCTTAACCCCTGCCCCTCTCTGGGCAATACTAGGCTGTGTAAATACAAAACATCTGATTTAACTTACTTTGACACGGAGAGTGACTCATTTTACTTTACTCGTGATAAGTGATTGTTTGAACTTTCTCCCTTTTACATTTACAGTAGACTACATAGTCTTTCCTCAAACTTTTTTGTCTAGCTCCTCTCAAGCCTGTAGGCCTACTGCATTGTTCCTGAGCCAAAACGTGCATTAAGAACTCAGGCTGCCTCGTGGCCAAGTGCACTAAAAGTCCATTGGAAGTATCAGTTGAGGCTCACAATTAATTTATCTTCCCTGTTGCAATGAATCTCAGCAATTGACATACCTAAAGGGGAAGTTCCGTATTTTACAACACATTGTGAGATGGCAACAAAACAAATTAACAGCTACCACATAACCCACTCCCATAGATGTTTAGGTATTTTTTTATTTTACTAGGCAAGTCAGTTAAGAACAAATTCTTATTTTCAATGACGGCCTAGGAACAGCGGCTTAACTGCCTTGTTCAGGGACAAAATGACAGATTTTTACTTTGTCATTCAATTGGACTAGTAAACTTTTCGGTTACTTGTCCAACGATCTAACCACTAGGATACCTGCCGCCCCAGTGGCTAAGGTAGCTGACGTTAGTCGTGGCAAAGTTAGGCTATCCAAAGTCAAACTATATCTGGAGATCGTTAGGGACCGTCAATAAATTACACTAAGGAAACAACTGCAGAGTTTTTATTAGAAAATAAATAGCTCCCCGTTATGTTATGTAATATCGATCAGGGACCCTAAAAAAAAAAATTGTCACATGCGCTGAATACAACAGTGAAATGCTTACTTACAAGCCCTTAACCAACAATGCAGTTAAGAAAAAACAAGTAAAAAAAATAGGTAATAAAAAATAAATAGAAAGCAGCAGTAAAATAACAATAGCGAGGCTATATACAGGGGGTACCGGTACAGAGTCAATGTGCGGGGTTAGTCGAGGTAATTGAGGAAAACCACTTCTCAAAGTCATTTTTTTACTTCTTTCATACTGGACACAGAGACATAAAAATGGTATCCATGAGTTAATTTGACTCTGGGGAAGTACCTCATTGCCAAAATCCCAATGTATCCCTTTAAAGGACAAAGCACGCTAGCAGATACCCATAGACTTCTAGTTATTGCACTAACGCTAGTTAGCATTGGCTCACGAAACTACCTCTAACTTCCTTTATACTGGACACAGATACATAAAAATGGGATCCAGGAGATCATCTGACTCTGGGGAAATAGACAAAGGGCCTAATTGTCAAAATCCCAAAGTATCCCTTTAACATATAATAAATAATTGAAAGGAACTATATTATCTTCACCAGGGCCCAGTTTCATCGTTAGAATCTTCGTAAGAACATCTTTACATTTCCGAGCCATTTCCCCAAAACAGTCTTTGTTAACGTTGCACTTAAAAATCTCTCATAATCTAACGCCTGCCTCAGACCAGTGGTGGAACAGCTATTGTGCCTTTGGAAAATGTAATACCACATAATGTCAAAGTGGAATTATGTTTTTAGAAATGTTTACAAATGAATTAAAAATGAAAAGTTGAAATGTCTTGAGTCAAGCTTAAATAAGTTTGAGTATGGTGAAGTTATTAATTACACCTTGGATGGTGCATCAATACACCCAGTCACTGCAAATATACAGCCGTCCTTCCTAACTCAGTTGGCGGAGGGGAAAGAAATCGCTCAGGGATTCCACCATGTAGCCAATGGTGACTTTAAAACAGTTACAGAGTTGAATGGCTGTTCTTGGAGAAAACTGAGGATGGATCAACAACATTATTAACCTAACTGACAGAGTGAAAAGAAGGAAGCCTGTACAGAAGAACAAATATTCCAAAACATGCATCCTATTTGCAACAAGGCGCTAAAGTAATACTGCAAAAAATGTGGCAAAGCAATTCACTTTTTGTCCTGAATACAAAGGTGTTATGTTTGGGGAAAATCCAATAGATTACCGAGTATCACTCTTCATATTTTCAAGTATAGTGGTGTCTGCATCATGTTACGGGTATGCTTGTAATTGTTAAGGACTGGGGAGTTTTTCCAGTATAAAAAATAAACAGAATTGAGCTAAGCACAGGCAAAATCCTAGAGGAGAACCTGGTTCAATCTGCTTTCCACCAGACACTGGGAGATTAATTCACCTTCCAGCAGGACGATAACCTAAAACACAAGGCGAAATCTACCACGGAGTTTCTTACCAAGAAGACAGTGAATGTTCCTGAGTGGCCGAGTTACAGTTTTGACTTAAATCTGCTTGAAAATCTATGTCAAGACTTGAAAATGGTTGTCTAGCAATAACCAATGAGCAATTTTACAGAGCTTGAAGAATTTGGAAAATAATAATTGGCAAATATTGTACAATCCAGGTGTGCAAAGCTCTTAGAGACTTACCCAGAAAGACTTACAGATTTAATAGCTACCTTAGGTGGTTAACATGTATTGACTCATGAGTTTGAATACTTATGTAAATGCGATATTTCTGTATTTCATTTAAAATAAATATGATTTAAAAAAAACGTTTTAAGTTATATGGTATGTTCAACTTTGAAATCAATGGTTTTAGTTTGGAATACATTTTAAACAGAGTCTCAGCGTAATCCCGTTACCATGGAATTGTCCATATCAAGAGACCAGACATGCAGGAACCAAGCAGGCACACAAATTACAATGACCAGAGGCTCATGAAATTAATAAAATGAGTGCAAACGGGTTAGGGTTACCGACAAAAGCTTTCATTGCACTTTCCATCAGAAATACAGGACTTTATCCATGTTAAACAATATTGAAATATACAAATGTGGCTTTCAAACATTTCAAAAGTGAGTTAACTATGGTTGCAAAGGGAGGGTACATTCCTAGAAACTTTGAAAATGTACCAGTAAACTACCAAGGATTTGATGTAATCTATCACAAGACATCTAGTGGCCCTTTTGGGTATTTGAGATTATCACAGGTGTCTGTAATAATCTCTGGCCCTCCATGTGGCTTTATCACGTCAAATATATTGAATAAGATAGAATGACAAAGTTGTAAAACATTATCCCAAATAACTTAAACTTAGTGAATACCATTGTTTTTCATATGAAGGCTTCAGCATGAACTATGGTCTATGATCAGTATGTATTTGTTGTCAATGTTCGTTCTGTGGTTAAACTGGGGGCAGTTGTGAAAAAAGTCCATAGTTGGAAGAGTTGCAGAGTTAATTGAAAATAATGCCATTGTTGATTAGATGCTTTTTTCATTAATTAGGCAATTTTCTCTTGAACCATATGGCCTTACTAAAAGCTAATGGACAATATATACAGATATAAATTGTATATTTTTTACTATTCAAGTATAAAATTACCATACATTTTATATTAATTACCAAATGTACTGAAGATTCCGGTGACACTGGTAAATGACCAGTAGCTTTGCAACCCTAGTTTTAATATCTCAAAAAAGACCCAGGTAGTCGCAGTCTGAAATCAACTTCACACAGTCAACTGTAGTTTATTTTACCGTTCTCATTCAAATAATCAAATTAGGCAATGAAAGCTGCGGCTCCAGACAGCCGGCGTTTGTGTTACTATATTGTTTGTAAAGTCCCAAGTGAGTCTGTTTTTGTCCAATTAGATGTGGCAAATGTCCTAAATGTTTGAGATCATTCGTAAAATGTTTATAACCTTACTGAATCTCTCCATTGGCCTTCATGAACTCCTGCCACTCACAAACAAACAAAACAATACTCACGGGAGTTCCTGCTGCAATGGGATCGCCCGGCTTCGGTGGACAAATCCCTTAACAAGTGTGTGGACTCTCTTCTGAAACACATGAAAGTGTTGGCAATCGATGAATGATCTCAACCGTGGAAAGGATGGCCGTGTTCGCGAACGGGGGAGGAGAGGTGGCGTTCGATTACGGATTAAACATCAGCAGCAGGCTAACCGCATCCCCTTACCTTATATTATCCTGGCGAACGTGCAATCATTGAAATAAAACAGACGAGTTGCAGGCAAAGGTCAATCATCATGCAGAGGCGCCTGTTTTATGGCTTTTAATGACTCGTCTTTGGAGATAAAATGATTATGGTGTCTGTTCCGACTGGACCGGGACAGCAGTTCGACTGGGAAATCACGGGGGCAGAGTCTGCTTGTGCATAAATCAGATGGTGCAACAATGTAACTGTCCGTGAGAGACTATGTCTACCTGATATTGCACTGCTGTCACCTTTCTATCTCCCAAGGGAGTTTCCCCAAATATTTATCATGGTTGTTTACATTCACTGTAAGGCCAATGCGAAGAATGCTTTATACTGTGACACAAACTGCAATCTGTGTCTCCTGGTGCCCCCAATATTGTTTTAGGACATTTTAAATCACTGTAACATGAAGGAAACTCGGAATAACACCTATTATTATGTCACCTGCCCAACACACCTCAACAAGACCCTGGACCTATGTTCTGGCTCCATCAGAGGAGCCTACAAGACTACAGCGAGAGCTCATCTGACCACAACACAGTGCATCTTCTTCCTCTCTACAGGACTGTGCTGAAGAGTGAGAAAGCGCAAAAGCGGTAAGTGAAGGTTTGGACTAATGACAGCAATCTGGAGTAGCAACAATCTGAGGGCTGCCTGGAATGGAATGAGAACTGTGGTTGGGCTACAAGACGAGGGAAACAAGATGATACAGTTTGATGGTTTTAACTCAAACAAAGGACTGGCTGATGAGCTAAATGGTTTTTATCTCAGATCTATCTGACTATCAGAACTTTAGTGGAGGAATTAATGAGATGCGTATGAGGACAATCGGAGGACAATTGGAATTTAGCATCCAGTGTCACCAGCCTATTCAGACAGACCAAAGTTAAAAAGAGCGCAGGACCAGACAACATTGGTGGACAGGTACTTAAGTCATGTGCAGAACAACTCAGTGGCATTTTTCATCACATTTTCACTCGAGCTGCAGAAGGTGCCTAAACTCTGGAAGCATTCTACTGTTGTTCCTGGGGCAAAAAGCAAATCCCCCAAGATGCTAAATGACTTTATGCCAGTAGCACTGACATCCTTGGTGATGAAATCATTTGAGAAGTTAATCAAGAAGGATGTACTGTGTCAGGTTGACAATTCCCTGGACCACCTGCAGTTTGCTTACAGGGCCAAGCAGGGGTGGAGGACGCCACTCTAACCCTACTCAACTTCCTCTACAAGCACCCGGAGGGCCCAAAAACCCCACGCAAGGCTTCTGTTCATGGACTTCTCGTCTCCCTTCAATACTACCCAGCCTCACATACTAGCAGAGAAGCTCCTCTCCCACTTCAAGCTGGATGTGAACATTGTGGGCTGGATAGTGGACTTCCTTACCAACCGGTCTCAACAAGTGCGAGTAAATGCGTCATGTCAAAGCAGCTCTGCTCCTCCACCGGATCCCCACAAGGTTGTGTGCTCTCTCCTCTGTACATACTATACACTAACGACTGTCGTAGTGAATATGAAAACGGGCACATCATCAAGTTTGCTGATGACTCTGTCGTCAGTCTACTACAGGATGGAGAGTCTGAGCATGGGCCTGTGGTAGATGACTTTGTGTCATGGTGTGAGAACTGCTAAAGATATGGCCATTGACTCTTGAAGGCAGCCACTGAACCCCACACCCACTGTGGTCATGGGAAATGGCATTGAGCTGTTCAGTACCTACAAGTATCTGGGAACAGTGCTGGACTACAAGTTGACGTTTGAGGAGAACACATACCATCTGAGAAAGATGAACTCCTTTAACGTCAGCAAGACAATGATGACACTGTTTTACAGGAGCTTTATTGAATCCGTATTGATGTTCTCGATGGTGGCCTGGTTTGGCAATCTTAATGTTTGAAACAGAAATAGGTTGTACGGGGTGGTTAAGGTGGCCAGCAAGGTCATCGGGATGCAACAGGCACAGCTCAGTGACGTTCAGAAAGCGAATGGTTAGGAGAACCTTGACCATTTTGCGTGTCTCCCCTCAGGTCATCATAGACTTCCCAAACTCAATAGCAACAGATACAATAACTCTTTTTTCCCACAGGCCATTAACTTTCTGAATCTGCACATGCAATGTCTATCTATTGCTGCACTTTTGCACAATTACTCCTTTTTATCCATCTCATTGTTTCATGTTGTGTGTATATCGGTTGTATGGCTGTCACTGTTTTTAATGTTTTTTTATTTTTTATTGTTGAACCCCGACTGCACAACAAATTTCCCAATTGGGACAATAAAGATGCAGGGCCATGAGGGATTCAAAGGCTGAATCCCAACCTCCTCTGTGAAGATGCAGGTGTGCCACAGGCCTGAGTACCAGTTCTCCACTTAGTTCAGGTCCGAGTTCAAGTTCTTCCACAGGGGAATGAAGGCGGTTATAAGAGTAGTGGCCAGACCCCCCCGACTGTGACAAAGAGCGCAGTTCTCGCCATGATTTTGGCGGTCAGGAGCACCATCTTCTGTCAGTCGTCGTCGCTTACACTCCTCACACTCTCTCTGTCCCTCTCTTTGTATTGGCCAAAGAGCAGCTAGTGAGCGACTGGGAAGCCCGTCCCCCTATCCTGTGGTAGCACTTGGACCGCCTCAGCCAGCCCGCCTCATCCAGCATCTTAATAAAACACACCTGATAACCGGGAGATAATCCCAGGTCCTGAGGCAATACAACAGACATGCTGTTTTGTCGTATTGATAAATATCGTTGTAGGGAACAATAAGCACTGTTCTGAGATGAAACCAGATCTGTCCAGTGTGATCCTGGGGACTGAGCGTGTGCACAGGAAAGAAACATGAGCACGTTGGGCATGGGGGAACAAACACAAGGAGAAAAGGCCAGAAACTCTCGCGAGGGTGTCCAGAGCAGCCCGATACAATGGACTCTGAGTGGCTACTGCTGCCTCATGTATAACTAATTATTCCAAATGAAACCATGTGTTGATGTCACTGATATGAGTTTTTGAGATTGGCTCTTTGTGAGTCAATTTACTTATTTTTATCTAGAGAAACTCCATTGATTTGCTAAAATGTCAAGACTATGAACAGCACCTCGTGCTCAAAGCAATACAACTTAGGCTAAACAAGAGCACAACACTTGGTGAGGTCCTCATTTAGGTTTTAGAGCTCTGGGTTTGTAGCTGGCAGGGAACATGAAATCCTATCTGGCCACTAAGCCCTCGACTCTTTCATTCATTGACTTTATGGAAAGCGTTTGCTTTTAAATGTTACATGAAATCAATTGGAATCAGATGAAAAGGAGTCACATTCCACAGAAAATCAACACAGCCCTAAACGGATATTAAACTCCAAAGTTTATCAGATGTTTTCCAATCTCAAAAGTGGCCTTTTGTCAAGATGAGTCCACATCATAGGCCATGTGATTTGTAGACCCAGCTATATGCAGACAATCCAAAATGAATGGTACGGTTAAGGCTGCAAAGCTACCGGTAATTTACCAGAATCTTCAGTAATTATCAGAACATCTATGGCAATCTATCATCATTTTGGTCATTTATACTTAACTTAAAAAAATGTATTCATATTTAGTAATAATTTAATGTGTCCATGAGTTTCTAGTAGAAAGACCACGTGTCAAACTCATTCCACAGAGGGCAAAGTGTCTGTGGGTTTTCACTCCATCCTTGTACTCGATTGATGAATTAAGATGGCTAATTAGTAAGGAACTCCCTTCACCTGTTTGTCTAGGTCTTAATTGAAAGGAAAAAACAAAAACACTCGGCCCTCCGTGGAATACGTTTGACACCCCTGAAATAGACCATAGGGTTCAAGAGAAAATAGCCTAATTAATGAAACAAATCAACAATGGCATTATTTTCAATTAACTCAAACTTTTTTCACATCTGCCACCACCAAAAAGTTGCTGGATCGAAACCCTGAGCTGACAAAGTAAAAATCTGTTGTTTTGCCCCTGAGCAAGGCAGTTAACCAACTGTTCCCCTGGCGCCGAAGATGTCGATTAAGGCAGCCCCCCGCACCTCTGAGGGGTTGGGTTAAATGCGGAAGACACATTTCAGTTGAAGGCATTCAGCTGTACAACTGACTAGGTATCCCCCCTTACCCTTTCCCAGTTTGACACCAAAACATTAACAAACATATTGATATAGTTTATTTTTTTTTACAATGACATATTTCATGCTGAAACCCTCATATGAAACACCAATGGTATTCTCTAAGTTGGTTTATATTTAGAATGTTTTACAGCTTTGTCATTTTATAATCATCTCATTCAATATACACTGCTCAAAAAAATAAAGGGAACACTTAAACAACACAATGTAGTTCCAAGTCAATCACACTTCTGTGAAATCAAACTGTCCACTTAGGAAGCAACACTGATTGACAATAAATTTCACATGCTGTTGTGCAAATGGAATAGACAACAGGTGGAAATTATAGGCAATTAGCAAGACTCCCCCAATAAAGGAGTGGTTCTGAAGGTGGTGACCACAGACCACTTCTCAGTTCCTATGCTTCCTGGCTGATGTTTTGGTCACTTTTGAATGCTGGCGGTGCTTTCACTCTAGTGGTAGCATGAGACGGAGTCTACAACCCACACAAGTGGCTCAGGTAGTGCAGCTCATCCAGGATGGCACATCAATGCGAGCTGTGGCAAGAAGGTTTGCTGTGTCTGTCAGCGTAGTGTCCAGAGCATGGAGGCGCTACCAGGAGACAGGCCAGTACATCAGGAGACGTGGAGGAAGCCGTAGGAGGGCAACAACCCAGCAGCAGGACCACTACCTCCGCCTTTGTGCAAGGAGGAGCACTGCCAGAGCCCTGCAAAATGACCTCCAGCAGGCCACATGTGCATGTGTCTGCTCAAACGGTCAGAAACAGACTCCATGAGGGTGGTATGAGGGCCCAACGTCCACAGGTGGGGGTTGTGCTTACAGCCCAACACCGTGCAGGACGTTTGGCATTTGCCAGAGAACACCAAGATTGGCAAATTCGCCACTGGCGCCCTGTGCTCTTCACAGATGAAAGCAGGTTCACACTGAGCACGTGACAGACGTGACAGAGTCTGGAGACGCCGTGGAGAACGTTCTGCTGCCTGCAACATCCTCCAGCATGACCGGTTTGGCGGTGGGTCAGTCATGGTGTGGGGTGGCATTTCTTTGGGGGGCCGCACAGCCCTCCATGTGCTCGCCAGAGGTAGCCTGACTGCCATTAGGTACCGAGATGAGATCCTCAGACCCCTTGTGAGACCATATGCTGGTGCGGTTGGCCCTGGGTTCCTCCTAATGCAAGACAATGCTAGACCTCATGTGGCTGGAGTGTGTCAGCAGTTCCTGCAAGAGGAAGGCATTGATGCTAAGGACTGGCCCGCCCGTTCCCAGACCTGAATCCAATTGAGCACATCTGGGACATCATGTCTCGCTCCATCCACCAACGCCACGTTGCACCACAGACTGTCCAGGAGTTGGCGGATGCTTTAGTCCAGGTCTGGGAGGAGATCCCTCAGGAGACCATCCGCCACCTCATCAGGAGCATGCCCAGGCGTTGTAGGGAGGTCATTCAGGCACGTGGAGGCCACACACACTACTGAGCCTCATTTTGACTTGTTTTAAGGACATTACATCAAAGTTGGATCAGGCTGTAGTGTGGTTTTCCACTTTAATTTTGAGTGTGACTCCAAATCCAGACCTCCATGGGTTGATAAATTTGATTTCCATTGATAATTTGTGTGATTTTGTTGTCAGCACATTCAACTATGTAAAGAAAAGTATTTAATAAGATTATTTCATTCATTCAGATCTATGATGTGTTATTTTAGTGTTCCCTTTAGTTTTTTGAGCAGTGTATTTTACATGTGATGTACCCTCCCTTCGCAACCCTAGGTAAGGTTGACTACCGGTATACAGAAATATCATTAATTAATCATTCAGCATGTCATAATGTTTTGGGGGTTGCAAGCTTATCTTCCACATATGATTGGAACCTGACACTTCTGGAATACATTGGTAATTTGTTTAGACAAAGGTCAAAGATTAACCTGCGCAGACATGAAGGTCTCCTTCAGCTTTGGTGCAGCGCCTGGTGTGCACCATTGCCCTCAAGTGGTCCCTCGATTCAATATCTGTTGGATTTCAAAAAGTCTAATATTTCAAGTTTCTAACGCCAGCTTGCTGCAGCCCAACAGCTAAAGCATAGCAACAGTTAGAGGACGCAATATGTCTGTGAGCGCATGAGCAGCGCAATTGAGTCCATCTCAATTTTGAAGTAGTCCATTTTCTTCTATAAGTTGGTAAACAAACTGAAAGGCTGCATACTGCCCCCTGGAGTGTGTTGTTTGAACAGGTATAAAGCCTAGGTTGGTGATTTACTGCCACCTGCAGTTGTGGAACATTTGCTCATCAGTCTAATTAATTGGCTAATGACCTGGATGGAATTATATGAACCTTCCTTAACCCATAAGAAGACCCATCCAGTTGACTACTTCAAAAATGATGTGTACTCAATGGCGCTGCCCATGCTAAAACAGGGTTTTGGGCACTTGAGTTCTGTATCTATCTCTATGGGATAAAGGCAATGTTGGTTGCACACTACTGGCAGCCGGGTGAGCAAGAGATACATTGTGCTAGAATCAAGTTAGTCTCGTTTCTACTATTATGTTTCAGGTCAGGGATGGGTAGGCACAGTACACAGCAGGAGAAAGCGAGAGACCTAGTAGTTAAACTGTAAACTGTTTTTCTTCAAAAAGTGTTCTCCAGATTGTTGCTTTGGGAGCCTTTTTTTTCAATTCCATCTTCACAAAATTACTGATAATCTCCCCTCACAGCAAAACAACAATTGAAACAAAGCTAACCCATTATGGATGACAGGATGGGGTGTACGCTAAGTATACATAGACAAATTGATGAACTTCATATAGGTCATTTATTAAATCTTTGAGTACACGGCGCCAACGTGAACAAACATTTGACTTGGTAGCATGTTGTCATAACTAAAACAGAGTATTTGAGTGGGCTCACAGTTCTTGCAAACTGTACAGCCGCTGAGAAATATAGGACCTGTGTTTGCCAATGTCAAACATCCATTCAATTCCAATGTCAATGTTAAACAAAACATGGTTCTCCCAAGCTTAGATAAACACCACTCAAGTACTAGACATGCCATAGCTAATCTGAAACCATCTTGACCGCTAAACAGAGGGTGGAAATACTTAGCCATTCAATGAACACACGGAATTAGTTGCTAAGGGAAACATAATCCCCTCGGAATAATACCACGTACTGCAACTGTGTCTTAAATTCTTCTTAAAATGTATTTTGTAATAGTGCAACCATAAATAATTATTCTATGATAGATACATATACAGTATGTACCAGTGGAGGCTGCAAAGGGGAGGACGACTCATAATAATGGCTGGAACGTAGCGAATGGAATTGCATCAAACACCTGGAAACCGTGTCTGATGAATTTGATACCGTTCCACTGATCCCGCTGCAGTCATTCCCACGAGCCCGTTCTCCCCAATTAAGGTGCCACCAACCTCCTGTGGTATGTACTCTTACTATGCAGGAGAATTCAACTCTTCTTTTTTTTTTTACACCATTTCTGAAATTAGAAGATGAATATATGAGGAAATAAGTAGATGAAAAGGGCTCTTATAAACCATGCTAACAGAAATCAGGCTAACTGAACAAGGATGAACGGAAGGTTACTTCATGCTAGCGCAATCGTGAAGATCAGCATTCTCAAGCCTGGCCCAGACGTTCACATTCAGGTGATCCTCGTCCAATAAGAGAGCTGATACAAGGTAACCCAGCATAGATACAAATTTACATTTAGGACAAGGTTGAAGAAATGCTATGTAAGGCCCACAGTAACGTATAAGGCAGTGGCTGCTAGTGGAAGGAGAAATGGGGAGGGTAGGGGAGTCCGTCCTTCCCACTTCTCCTTCCACCAGCCTCCACTGGTGTAAGAGAATGACTAAAGAGGGAGGGAGCAGACACGGAGGGCTTCGGTAGGGAGAGGTGAGCAGCCTGGTCCTAGATGTCGGAGCCCATCTCTGCACACTGCTTGTCTGATATGTGTGAGGCAAGAGACTCGATGATGTCCAGCAGCAGCAGCTGGCTGAGGGACCTCAGGTTGGGGAGCTTGGACACCTTCAGGAGGGAGGGAGGGGAGGGGGAAAGAAAGCAACAAAAACAAAACCGGTCATGATCAAACAAAGACTCGGGAAGAGCAAAGTTGTCGAGCAAAGCCAAAGAGGGAGTGAAAAAAATTGCGGATCAAAACAGAGAAGTGCAAAACTGAAAACCCTGACGAGTAAGACATTACCAAGACAACTGCGGGCCGCATGAAAATCGGCATGCGGGCCGCATCTGGCCCGAGGGTGGCAAGTTTGAGACCCCTGGCGTAAAAAAAAGAGGAACGTAGTATTTTGCTTGGTTAGTTAAGACAAAAGATATTCCCGAATGGCACTGTAAGGTGAGCCGGCAAGCGTGGAGGATAAGGTGCTTGGACTGCGTGCTTGGCTGTAAACTGTCTCTTCTCTAACCACTGTGTAGAGAGGAAGACTGGGGTAATCCATTTGGGACAGGGGGATTCCCCACAGAGTTTCCCCTCAGGGGTTTAGCTTAGCTGTGGAGTGGGAGGCAACACCCCCCCAGGGCTCCGGACACCAGTAGCCCACCCACCTTGATGAACTGGTGGACGATGATGTGCAGGCAGTGCTTCTTCATGTCCCAGGCCTGGGTCTTGTCCGCCGCCTCCAGGATCTGAAAAGAAGGACCAAACGAGGGACACAGAACTGAAGGAGGATGCACACATGTTCAGCTACACACTAACAGGACACAGCTACAGGCTAGATTAGAACACGTGAGCAGGGATTAACGGTGCAGAATACCTGGAGGACGTTCTCCACCGTCACGTTCATCTCCAGGTTCTGCTTGCAGTAGGCCTGTAGCCTGTTGTTGGAGAAACCATAGTAATACGGTGCTGCGAACAGGTAGCTGTTATCAAGAGTCAAGGCCGTCATTGCACACAAATATCAGTATTGCCAAGTGAGTGTTGCCACTTTAATGGCACAATATGCATGTAGCATTGTACAAAACGGCTCCCCCATAGTATTGGACACAATTACAAATGAATGTGGAAGATGCTAGCCCCGTATGGGCCGAGTGGGGAGGATACAGAGAGTCTTCTGGAGGCATGTTAACGTCGCCGTAGTAGATATAGCGGAGCATGGACTCAAAGGCCTGCTTGCTGGGCACCATCTCCCCGATGGAGATGTTCACCTGGCCGTCCTCGGGCATGAAGGAACGGAACATCGCCTCAAAGTAGCTGTCAAGAGAAAAGAGATACATCAACCCCGTATACAAGTCTGCACACATACTGACGGACGCACACGCAGTCAGGGAAAGTAACTCAACAACGAGTAATCAACCCCACTTCTGATCAAGAGGTTGGTGGTAGTCCACGTGTGGGATTCAAATAGACCTGGGTCGTGTTCAGTAGGGAGCGAAACGTTACCGCAACAAAGTTTTGCAATGGGGGAAAAATAATCTGTTAGGACATCCATGTCAAAACGATTCTCCCCAATGATCACAGCCCTGTACAGTGGAAGTACCTTGAGCGGGCGGCTAGTATAGCTTTATGGGCGGGCCGCGGGTGGCCGTCCAATAGCAGGACGATGTCACAGAAGTCTAGGCCGCCGCCCTCCAAGTAGGCCTTCATGTCCTGCACCAGGGAGGTGCCGATGTCCACGGGCTGATCCGAGTACACCCTTGGGGGAGGCTGCTGCTTCCGCCGGACTATCTCCACGATCAGAGGGGTGGACAGGTGCTCAAACTCCTTGGTCATGATCACCTGGTTAAAGTGAGTCTCCTTCACCACAAAGTTAAGACAGTGCTCCTACGGTGGGACAGAAGAACAGGTCGTGTGAGCAATAGATTATTGACAGAATGTTTTTTTTTTCTTCTAAATGCTTGATTTTACAACCTGGAATTAGCAAAAACCCCCTTATGGGTCGTCCTACCTTGAGCTGATCCAGCTGCAGCTTGTTGGCTTGTTCGCACACGCTCAGAACGTTCTGGAGGTCCACCGACGCCTCGATGTACTGCACACACAGCTGCTCCAGCCGCGACAGCTTGAAGCTCAGCGCCAGCTTGTAGACATCCATGATCAGCAGAACGTCCTGGACGTGACCTGAAGAAAGTCCAAGAAAACATTGACATTTTAGTAATTTGCAGAGGATCTTAAAAATAGCCACTATCCAAGAAAGACAAGTACAATTTATCTGCTCTTTTGAAGAGATTTCATATGCAGTATGTGTGAGGGTAAATATTTGCCTAATCCCAAATCGACCCCCTAGCTCTTACCCTCTGTTGACCTGAGAGGAGTGGCTGGGTTCAAGCAATATGGTCATTTCTCCACCTTGCCTTCTGATAGAGGTGCCCTGGGGGCTGGTTGCTTAGGAGCTAAGGGTTGATTTGGTTATGATTAGGTATGAGGAAGCGGTGGGTGAACTCTGACCTCTGCGCGGGTACTGGATCTTGTCTGTGTACAGGAACTGCATCAGAACCTCGAAGGGCTGGGCCTCGGCCTCTCTGATGTGCACCTCCAGCATGGGCTGGTTCCCCGAAGCCCTGGTTCCCCCTGGGATATCTCTGGGACCTCCGGCCCCCGCCCCCTCCTCGCACCCCTCCTCACTGTTCTCCTGTTGTTTAATCCTCTGCACACAGATATAGGACACTTACTACCAGTCACTACTTCATGGGCCAGTTTCCCAGCCATATTAAGCCTAGTCCTGGACAAAAAAAGCCTTTTTAATAGAGGTTCTCCATTGAAAGGGCTTTTTAGTCCAGACCTAGGCTCAATCCGAGTCACAGAAATCAGCCCCATGTGTGTTACATTTAAATAATTAGGAAATGGTCGTCCCATTGGCTCAGTGGGTTAAGGGCATGGTGCTGGCAACACCAGCAATGTGGGTTTGATTCCTGCATGGACCACATTATACTGAATAATGTTGACAGTTCTGTAAGTGTCTGTCTGCTTGACCATGTTATTATACATGGGATGACTGACGACTACAGCATAACGAAAGTGAGAAGAGGACCCAAGCTCTCTCCTCTGACCTGTCTCTGTCTATCCCGGGCCTGCAGGATCTTCTTTCTCAGCCACTGGCATCTTGCAGTCACGATGGCAATATGGCCAAGGACCCTCTCCTCCCTCTGCAGTCAGAGAAAGAAATGGGAGTGAGAAAGAGAGCGAGGTCAAAATAAAGAGGAAGAAAGAGAAAGGGAACCAGAAAGCTGGACGATCACTTAAAAGGCAGCTGATCCACCTTTGTCCTCTACGAGGCAGGGTTATGCTCATTATGGCATGCAACAGGAAACGTTTTAAAATGTTTAGCAAAGGAAGACGGAAAATGAGCGTTTCTTATTAGACAAGTCCCGGTTCCAGTCCGTTTAAAAAAATATATAGATAGATTTGGTGCCTATTGAAAAGAATCTCAGCTCAGTCTCCTAGCAGCACGATGACAGCTGTGAGGACCCACCTCTCCCAGGATGAACTCCACATCGCAAAACTGACGGTTCTCAAACAGCTTGCCATAGTCCTCGTGGAGCGTGCACTTTGGGTAGCAAGAAAACTGACGGAAAAAGAATAACAAAAGTTCAGATGGGTTAATATGGGTAGTGAGTGACTAAAAAGTCCTATTTAACCCATTTCATTTTGTTCAATCGATACTTCGATTGTACCCATCGTGCTGAGCAACACAGTGGCACGTAGGGTAGCTGATTGTGCGTTTTGACCTTAAATGCTTTTCAACTCCCACAGACGCCCACCTGGAATCTGTACATCTCCCCGCTGCGCACGTTATTGTCCACCGTTCCCCCAAAGATGTACATGGCATCCTGGATCACAGCGGCCGCATGGAAAAGTCTTCCACTGGGCATCTAGAGGGAGAGAGAGGATGGGAGAGAAAACAGGGAGTGATTAGGACAACATGGACAAACGAGACCCCCATTGGTTTAGCTGAAGATCCCTTCATAACGACTAGAAAGAGAGGAAAGCGGATGAGGTCAGCGTTCGTGATACAAGAGGCAAGAGACGCACTGGCTTTTTCCTCCTCAGCCTTGTTTTAGAAATCCCCTAGGTCGTGTTCATTAGGCACCAAACAGTAGAAAACTAAATGGGACTACCTGACCTGAACATTTTTGTTTTCCTTTGCACAACGTTTTAAAGCGTTTTGTGACTATGTGCCCTAATGAATATGACCCAGCAGTTAGTGGCTCATACCGCATAGACACAGGTCTATAGGCAAAGGAAGATCCAAGGTGGTCTATGGGGTCTTTGGCCATACTTGATTATTTTGCTCCCCAATTATGCGCATGCCTAACCTGTGGCTTGTTGAGCTATTACATTCAGACTATATACACAATGTTCTTAAAGCTGCACTCTGTAGCTTGTTTTTCTATTCCTCTGGAGCTTGTTTGCTTCTGTTTTTGAGTCCTCAGAAGGGAGGGTATGTGCGAGAAGGGGAAGAAGAACCACCCAGGTTGGCTTAAATCAAACAGCAGTTGTTTTTTGTGTTTGTTTTGAGTTGTACCTGTATGGAGAAGAAATGCTACGGCGGGGGCAGCTTACGAGACGAGAGAGAGCAAACAGGCATTTCAAAAAGAGACATTTTCCATTTGATTAAAGATATTTTACCAGGATTGACCCTTGAGATGAGGTCATCTCGTTGCCAAGGGGATCCTGGAAAAGGTAGAGAGCAGTGGGACTTCAAAACATGTACATGTAAATCAATGGCACAAATAATGAATCCTATGCAAAAATATGTACATATCTTAATGGAAAATTCCACCCAAAAACTATATTTTGGTATTTGTTTAATTCGTGCATTGTTGATATAGTACCAAAATGTTTTGTATGTCAGCAATCAAGTTTAAGATATAACTTTTAATATAGAGAAATAAAGCCAGTATGTTGCATTTTGCATCATACCGGCTGTATCTGTATTTCGATAGTTAAACATCTTGAAAACTTGATTGCTGACGTACAAAACATTTTGTCGACTTAATCAACAATGGACTAATGAAACAAATACCAAAAGATCATTTTGGGGTGGAATTTTCCTTTAAGGTGTTGGATGACGACAAGAAAAAAAGAATCTGAAGTTATGTCCGCAACTCTGATACACCCGCAGTGATTTATTGAGACGCACACAAAGTTGTATGTTAGGTGTGCGTCTCAATAAATCACTGTGGGAGATTATTAAAGTCGCCGTCTTTTTTCATGCTTGCTATGCAACTCATCTCTCTAACGTTCTGTAGTATTGGCAGCCCGATCAATACAGACACATGGGTACCTCTGACATCAAATTAGGGCTACACCCGAAAATATGACAATGCACCCGACAATGCAAACATGCCTTATTTTCACTTATTTTCAGGTATAGAGAATATATTACAATCCCTAAGCCCTTCCCCCCTAGGTACTTCTGGACATCTGAGATTATTTGATAGGTTTAAGCAATATGGAGAAAATTCCACCTAGCCCCTATCAGAGGGCAAAGTGGAACGAATCCCAAATTGCTTACACCAATCAATTTCTCTACAACTGCACGGGGGGTAGGGGCTAGGAGTGGATTTAGGAATGGGTTTAAGACTAATCAGTACTAATAACTAGGGGCCCTACTCTGTGACCAGTGGACACCCGCTAAGCACATACCTCACTGTCCAGGCTGGGCTGGATCACCTCCCAGGTCTGGGAGTCCACGTCGTAGGAGTGCAGCTCGTTGGGCAGCGTGTTGTCGGCAGCGCCTCCAAACACGTACAGGTGACGGTCGAAGGCCACCATGGTGTGGCCATAGCGCCTCTGGGGGGGCGGGGGGGAGCCCCGCAGCAGGTGTTCGGTCGGGATGCGCGTCCACCTGGGCGTGACGGGAGGATCGACAAGACAGAATCTCGGTCATCTGACCCTCGGGACATCAGCACAAGCACTCCCTTCGTAGTGTCATTGAATACCTCTCTTTTGTGTCTACTCGTTCAGAGTGGCTTTATTAACGTTCAGTCTGATCTGGCTTACTTGGTATGCTCTGGCTTACTCACATGTGGCCCTTGAACTCAAACTGGAAGAGGTTGTTGGTGATCTTGGCTCCACTCTGGCCGGAGAACACAAACATCTTGTCCCTGCACACGGCTACAGGGAAGTTGCAGCAGGAGGGAGGGATCTCACCGCTCTGTTCAATCTGAGACACATCAAAAACAGAAATGACATCAGCATTTGCTTTCCTATGCATTTTCTTTTGCCATGTACATTGCCTTCGGAACATATTCAGACCCCTTGACTTTTTCCACATTTTGTAACGTTACAGTCTTATTCTAAAATGGATTATATATATTTTTTAATCCTCATACGCACAATATCCCATAAAGACAAAGCGAAAAAAAGTTATTCTAAATTTTAGCAAATTTATAAAATATAAAAAACTGAAATACCTCATTTACATAAGTATTCAGACCCTTTGCTATGAGACTTGAAATTGAGTTCAGGTGCATCCTGTTTCCATTATCCTTGAGATGTTTCTACAACATGATTGCAGTCCACCTGTGGTAAATTAAATTGGACATGATTTGGAAAGGCACATACCTGTCTATATAAAGGTCCCACAGTTGACAGTGCATGACAGAGCAAAAACCAAGCCATGAGGTCGAAGAAATTGTCCGTAGAGCTCCGAGACAGGATTGTGTCGAGGCACAGATCTGGGGAAGGGTACCAAACATTTTCTGCAGTATTGAAGATCCCCAAGAACACAGTGGCCTCCATCATTCTTAAATGGAAGAAGTTTAGAACCACCAAGACTCTTCCTGGAACTGGCCGCCTGGCCAAACAGAGAAATCGGGGGAGAATGGCCTTGGTCATGGAGGTGACCAAGAACCCGAAGGTCACTCTGACAGAGCTCTAGAGTTCCTCTGTGGAGATGTGAGAACCTTCCAGAAGGACAACCATCTCTGCAGCACTCCTCCAAATCAGGCCTTTATGGTAGAGTGGCCAGACGGAAGCCTCTCCTCAGTAAAAGGCACGTGACAGCCCACTTGGAGTTTGCCAAAAGGCACCTAAAGACTCTCAGACCATGAGAAACAAGATTATATGGCCTGATGAACCCAAGATTAAACTCTCTGGTCTGAATGCCAAGCGTCACGTCTGGAGGACATCTCTACGGTGAAGCATGGTGGTTGCAGCATCATGCTGTGGGGATGTTTTTCAGCGGAAGGGACTGGGACACTGGTCAGGATCGAGGGAAAGATGAACGGAGCAAAGTACAGAGAGATCCTTGATGAAGACCTGCTCCAGAGCGCTCAGGACCTCAGACTGGGGCGACGGTTCACCTTCCAACAGGACAACGACCCTAAGCACACAGCCAAGACAACGCAGCAGTGGCTTCGGGACAAGCCTCTGGATGTCCTTGAGTGGCCCAGCCAGAGTCAGGAACTGAAACCGATCTAACATCTCTGGAGACCTGAAAATAGCTGTGCAGCAACGCTCCCCATCCAACCTGACAGAGCTTGAGGATCTGCAGAGTAGAATGGGAGAAACTCCCCAAATACAGGTGTGCCAAGCGTCATACCTAAGAAGAGTCTATGCTGTAATCGCTGCCAAAGGTGCTTCAGCAAAGTACTGATAAAAGGTCTGAATACTAATATAAATGTGATAGTTTATTTTTATTGATAAATTAGCAACAATTTCTAAAAATCTGTTTTTGCTTTGTCATTATGGGGTATTATGTGTAGATTGAGGGGAAAAAATGTTTTAAGCAATTTTAGAGTAAGGGTGTAATGTAACAAAATGTGGAAAAAGTCAAGGGGTCTGAATACTTTCCAAAGGCACTGTATGTATATGCATTATGTGTGGTTGGTTGCGTTTCTATAAACTTGAGTGTGCTTGAAGATTCTCCTGTGAGTGTGTCTTTTCGCTAAGAGAAGGTTCTGCATAATGACCTCCTCCCAACAGGCATGCTCTCGGTCCTGAAGACTGATGGTCCACATGTCATTTAACCTGCAGGTAGGGAAAACCATGAAATCAGTTATCTTTTTATGTAAACATCAGGGCATTGTCAATAAATATGACACAATTGTCAAACAAACCTACCTGGCATTTCCATCGTAGCCAGCAAATATCCATAGCTTATCACTGTACACTGTGGCACCATGTGCTGACCTGGCCACAGGCAAACTTAAATATAGACAAAGACATGATTACACCACTGCTTGAAGCAATATGACAGACTAAGAGGTGATATCTTTTGGTAAGCACATGTATATATTGTACTTCCCTGTATCATAAATTACCTGCCCTCCACTTTCCACTCCGTCCACTGTCCGGTTGCAAACTTGTACTCAAAAAGGTCATTTTTGTTTTTAAGATTGGAGTTTGAGTAGATATCGCCAGTGTAGCCCCCTGAAAAGTTAAAACACAAGATTAAGGCTATTATGGACCACATGTAAAGTTGGATGAACACAAACTGGCAGGCACTGAAGAAAAACTCACCAAACACAAACATGCTGCTGCCATACACCACGGCAGAATGGTGATACCTGGGTGCAGGTGGCGTGCCGGTGGTGAAGGCTCTGGAACACATTCAGTGTGTCAGCCCTCAATTCAAATATGATGGATCTTATAGAACAGTATTGCCAGTGTCATGTACAGTGCCTTCAGAAAGTATTCATACCCCTTGACTTATTCCACATTTGTTGTGTTACAGCCTGAATTCAAAATAAATAAAATATCCCCCTTACCCATCCACACACACAATACCCCACAACGACAAAGTCAAAACATGCTTTTAGAAATGTTTGCAAATGAAATACAGAAATCTAATTTACCTAAGTATTCACATCCCTGAGTCAATACTTTGTAGCAGCACCATTGGCAGCGATTACAGCTGTGAGTCTTTCTGGGTAAGTCTCTAAGGGTGCGTTGCATCAACATGGATTAACTCTTAAACTGGGTTAAATCAAGGTTAATCTATTCATCTTGTTGCACCAAATTTTAAACCTAGTTTTAAATTCATCCTTGTTAAATTAAATCATTCCTCTAATCTAAGTTTTGTTTTCACTTTAAACCTAGATTTATTTTAAGCCTGTTGCTCAAAGAATTTTTGTAAAAATATAAACTTAGATTGAAGATTCATTCTAAACTACCGCTTGAGGTGGTTTAACTGATAGAATGGCAGCATATCTACTGTGGGGAGACCAAAACAAGAGAGAATAATTAGAGACAGGTTGAATCCTGTTGAGTACACCAGGATTGTGCAACATTTGTCCATTCTTCTTTTCAAAATTCCTCAAGCTCTGTCAAATTGGATGTTGATCATTGCTATACAACCATTTTCACATCTTGCCATAGATTTTCAACTAGATTTAAGTCAAAACTGTTACTCAGCCACTCAGAAACATTCACTGTCTTCTTGTGTTGTTTTGACCCCAACATAACGCTTGTATTCAGGACGAAAAGGTAATTGGTTTGCCACATTCTTTGCAGTATTACTTTAGTGCCTTGTTCCAAACAGAATGCATGTTTTGGAATATTTGTATTCTGTACAGACTTCCTTCTTTTCACTCTGTCAATTAGGTTAATATTGTGGAGTAACTACAATGCTGTTGATCCATCCTCAGTTTTCTCCGGTCAAAGCCATTAAACTCTGGAACTGTTTTTGGCCTCATGGTGAAATCCCTGAGCGGTTTCCTTCCCTTGAGTTAAGAAGGACGCATGTTTATTTGTAGTGACTGGGTGTATTGATAAACCATCCAAAGTGTAATTAATAATTTCACCATGCTCAAATGGATATTATTATTATTTTCATAGGTGCCCTTTGCGAGGCATTTGAAAAGCTCCCTGGCCTTTGTGGTCGAATCTGTGTTTGAAGGGACCTTAAAAATAATTGTATGTGTAGGGTACAGAGATGAGATAGTCATTCAAAAATTATGTTAAACACAATTATTGCACACAGAGTGAGTCCATGCAACTTATCAAATCAAATTCTATTGGTCACATACTCGTGTTTAGCAGATGTTATTGCGGGTGTAGCGAAATGCTTGTAAAAATGTCCCAGCTGTATGTAGTAACACAAAACATTTTCTGGGCTAATAATGTGAGAAATAATACATAAAATGCAAAATACTGCAAGGTTTCCTAAGAGCTAGAAGCAAGGCAGCCCTCTGTCGGCACCATCCCCCTATGTGACTTGTTAAGCAAATGTTGAATCCTGAACTTATTTAGGCTTGCCATAACGAAGGGGTTGAATACTTATTGACTCAAGAAATTTTAGCTTTTCATATATATATATAAATAAAATAAATGCCATTTAGCAGACGCTTTTATCCAAAACGACATACAGTCGTGCGTGCATACATTGTGTGTAGGCCATTGACAAAAACAATATCAATTTAATCCATTTAAAATGTAGGCTGTAACAAAAAAATGTGGAGGGGTGTGAATACTTTCTGAAGGCACGGAATATTTAAAGGAATTGATTAAGGTGATTCTTACCGGCACCATGAGCAGTCTTTCACATCGAAGCGCAACAAGTCATTCAGCATGTTCTTCCTGTCAGGAGTTAATAGGGGTTTATAGTTAGATCACTGAGGATTTCCACACGACCCCAACATTGCAATGCAACCATGATTTGAGACATGAATATGTGACTCAAACATGTCTTACCCATTATCTCCCCCGAATACATATATGGCATCCCTGTATGCCACAACGGTGTGCTTGCTGCGTCTGCAGAATTGAAAAAATATTTTACATATGCAACCATCACAATGGTCACAACAGCAATCACAAGGAATAGTAATGTGTAATGACATTAGTAATGACATTAGCTGTCAACTCACCTGGCACCGACAAACTCATCACACGGTGGGAGCCTTCTCCAGCGATGGACAGTCTCGAATGGGCCGAAATTAAGTGTCAAATATTCCACACTGTCCGAGCAGCTATGGTCGAAATCAACACTTGGTGCAACTTTGGTGGATTTACAAGACATCGTTACATGACCATCACATCCAACCAATCTCTTCTTAGCTGTCCATAGCAAGACCGTGCCCTCTAGGTCAAAAGCCACCCACCCTGGGATTATGCTGAT
Source organism: Brachymystax lenok tsinlingensis (assembly GCA_030435695.1). NCBI lineage: Eukaryota > Metazoa > Chordata > Actinopteri > Salmoniformes > Salmonidae > Brachymystax > Brachymystax lenok. The sequence continues at coordinate 38,438,531 of CM059807.1, read as the reverse complement.
ACAGTTACTAGATGAATTTGCAGATACACTGTTTGTCATTCAGTTAGCTAAGCTTTCCTTTCATTTTAAAATCGTCCTTTTTACTGGCGAAAGGGCAACCAAGAATAGGCGATGTGACTTAGCGAACGTTACCCTAACCGGCTAGCTAGCTAGCTAAGCTAGCTAGTTAACGGCCACTGAATAGCCAGCTAGCTACAAATAAATACATCGGGATGATAAATCTTTAATATGTTCCCCTCTATCTAAAAAAAAGAATACTCCAACAATGTATATACCATTAATATCTATCTTAACAAAAAGTGGCATTTACTAGCTACAACAATCGTAATGTTTTTCTTGCAGCAAGACAAAAAGTGTCACAACTCGCCCACGCCCCTGAAATTGTTGCTGGAAGTTGTAGTTTATACAATAGAGTTTCTTATAGTTCCCAACGTATCTTGACATTTATTAGAACATCATTTCCCATGAACAACAAAGAGTCTCATCCATTGGCTCTCAATGGGGAATATTTAGCCAATCACAGTAAGAAAGTGTGTTGCTTTCTTTTCTCTTCGCTTTATCCGCACTTCATCGTGTATAGTCGCCAGAAAAGGAAACATTTTTCCCAAGTACATACAGTATGTTCCTCTGGTCTATGCCTTCAGAAAGTATTCATACCCTTTGACTTATTTCAGTTTGTGTTACAGCTTGAATTCAAAACGGATTAAACATATGTTTTTCTCACCCATCTACACACAATACCTCATAATGACAAAAACATGTTTTTTTTTTTTTTTGCAAATGTATTTAAAATGAACATAAATATCTTAATTTACATAAGTATTCACCCCCTGAGTCAATATATGTTCACCTATGGCAGTGATTACAGCTGTGAGTCTTTCTGGGTAAGTCTCTAAGAGCTTCGCACACCTGGATTGTACAATATTTGCACTTTACTATTTTTTTCAAGCTCTGTCAAGTTGGTTGTTGACCATTGCTAAACAGCCAGATTTTCAAGCCAATTTAAGTTAAAACTGTAAGGCCACCCAAGAACATTCAATGTCTTCTTGGTAAGCAACTCCAGTGTGTATTTGGCCTTGTGTTTTAGTTTATTGTCCTGCTGAAAGGTGAATTTGTCTCCCAGTGTCTGTTGGAAAGCAGACTGAACCAGGTTATCCTCTAGGATTTTGTATGTGCTTAGCTTTATTCCCTTTCTTTTTATCCTATAAAACTCCCTCGTCCTTAACGATTACAAGCATACCCATAACATGATGCAGCCACCACCGTGCTTGAAAATTTAAAGAGTGGTACTCAATGATGTGTTGTGTTGGATTTGCCTCAAACATAACGATTTGTATTCATGACATAAAGTACATTTCTTGGTGAAATCCATGAGAGGTATTCTTCCTCTCTGACAACTGAGTTAGGAAGGACGCCTGTATCTGTGTAGTGACTGGGTGTATTGATACACCACCCATAGTGTAATTAATTACTTCACCATGTTCACCATAGGCTCCTGAGTGGCCAGTGGTCTAAGGCACTGCATCTCAGTGCTAGAGGTGTCAGAATACCCTGGTTCAAATCCAGGCTGTATCACAACCAGCCATGATTAGGAGTCCCATAGGGCAGCAGACAATTGGCCACGCATTGTTTGGGTTTAGCTGGTGTAAACAATTTCGAAAAGCATAATTACACCTTGACATTATGGGGTAGGCCAGTGACGCCTGTATCTGTGTAGTGACTGGGTGTATTGATACACCACACAAAATCTCAGTTTAACCCATTTTAAATTCATGGTGTCAAGGAGTGTGAATACTTTCTGAAGACACTGTAAATTCCACACTGATTACCGCTGTTCGTGTATACTCGTGGGATCAGGCGCCTCGCGAAAACTATTTGTAATGCAGAGACACTGAACTAAGTTACTGTGTAGCTACACACTTACAGACAAAATGACACACACACATTTGTGTTTACACATTATCCATTGTTACTATCATGACTTTACTGTAAAGTGGACGTAAAATAGAGATGATAAAATGGCTTGAAAAGAAAAGCAGAATGCTGCACATCAAGATATCATTTTTGAAATATTAACATAGGGAACAACATTCTTAATAAAGCAATACAACAGACACCTTTTTTAATTTGGGCTTTATTTAGAAAATACAAGAGCATCACTTTCTAATATTGGCAGGGCTGATGGGTTAGATCCGACTATTCAGTATTCACATTTTATTGTCCTAAATTTGCCCTCAATATGTTCTTGAATGCGTGTCTTTCACAAAGGGGAATCTGACCTTGTTGTCATTGAACCCAACCAAATAGACAAATGGGGAAATGGTTCGGGTCAGTTTTCAATTTCACCATAAATAAATAGGGGGGAAATAAAAGGGACCATTCGCCCCCTATAAACACAACACACATTTTAAAGCAGGAGAGTGACGTATGTTACAATGGTATGCATATCTTCAGATTGTAACTTAAAACGTTCCAGTTCTCAAACACCTACCGGGTACATTACATTTTGCAAACATGCACGGGAAAATATATTTTGGTATTTGTTTCATTAGTCCAATGTTACAGTGCTTAATTTGAGCCGTATCCTGCTGGAACAGGTCTGGCGCTTCTCAGTTCTGGACATTTTCGTTCCAGAACCCATTTGCCAGGATCCGTACATCTTGAGGCATGCTTAAAAAAAGAAAGGAGATGCTAAAATATGTATGTCCAACGTTTCGACAGACAAGCTGTCTTCATGAGGGTATAATGACAAACACTGCGGGATGACTCATTTATATAGTGTCAAAAGACACACACAGGTGTTTAAAATCATGGCCGGGTGTGGCCTGATATCATTGGTTAATTCTCATTAAAATAGCATACAAAAAACATAAATGGAGAGTATATGTTTTTTGTACGTTATTTTCGTTGATATTCTAAGAATGTATTATTTTTGGGCTGGCCCGACTTTATGGTTTGCCCAACATTGTGCCCTATACCAACGCGTGTCCATTGCTGTGGTGAGAGATGGAAACACGACTGTATCCTTTACATAACTAAAATGAGATTCACTTTCTATGATCTATCTCTCCCTCTTTCTACTCCGATAGACAAGAACCTTCAACTCTCTTCTCTCCAGCGTTGCACTTCGTCATTTATTTCCTTATATAATCATAGCCACAGGAAGGTGGCTGGAGGTGCCGCACCAACCCTGATAGATTGAAATAGCCTACATTTGCCAACGCTATATAATTACTGCTGTCTGTTCAGGAAGAAATGAAACAATTCTGAATACTACACCAGGAGTAAACCTATAATTTACCCACAGGGGATCAATATCTTATAAAACATTTTGGCTAGGTGTGGTTTGTGTGTAGCCCAAACGCAAGGCATGCCTAAAGTCTGGAACGCGCGGAAAATCTGTCAGTGAACAAACAGCATGCAGCCAAAACAGGCATTTCGCAATATTTCAAATACAATCGCGGGAAAACACAGGTTGGAAAGCAAATGGATCCTGCTGAAAAGAGAAGACTAACCTGTTATCAACTTCCAAATAGCCCTATTGAGCGAACAGCATTGTTTTACAAAGTAAAACAAGAGATAGATACGCTTTTTGGCACGAGCGCATCGGCCATCACTGGTGAGTGAGCAGCGCGTCATTGGGCGAGTCCGCAAAGCTTTTTTAGGACTATAATTTCCTCCTCATATTGTATAATATGTGTGTCTCCCAGCACACCTAGGCCTAGGCTATTGATGGATTCAAGACAAACTCATTTTCTATTGATCTCAGATTCTCAGTTTGTCAGTGTCAAAGTAGCCTGTCATTTCGATCATTTGTGAGGTATTAAAAAATGGTATGCTAAAGTCTCCATTAATCTAAAATGATGTAGAATTAATTTCATTAAATGTTTTAATAAAAGGCCACATTTTTCACGGACACTAGGCTACAATTTGTTTTCCCCATATGGGCAATTTACGCAAGCGCTTCTTCTCTACTGCTCTATGCCAGTAGCAAAAGCTATGATAATGCTGCATGGAATTTATTATATAGGGGATTTCTTTTCATGCACTCTGGTACATCAGAGCCCCCCAAGTCACCCCCCTCTCTGGCACACTTTGTTCTGGCACCTACCAATTTACAAATTAAGCATTGCATTGTTGATGTAGTCCCAAAATGGTTTGCTTGTCAACGATCAGGTTTGCAAGATATATAACTTTCAAAATACAGAAATACATCTGGTATGATGCATATTATGCATATCATATTATGCAAAACAGAGCATCATATGATTCAAAATGCATCATACTAGCTGTATTTCTGAAATCTTGATTTCCGACATGCAAAACATTTTGGGACAAAATCAACAATGGACTAATGAAACAAATACCAAAAGATAGTTTTGGGGTGGAGTTTTCCATTTAGGCAAACAAGTCAATACTGCTGACACATAGAAAGAGTTCATCATTCCATGATTGAGGAGGCAATGCTAAACAAAAGCGCTTATGCGGGCATTCAGGTCAAGGATATGCCACACACACAGCCTCTCTCTCTCTCTCTCTCTCTCTCTCTCTCTCTCTCTCTCTCTCTCTCTCTCTCTCTCTCTCTCTCTCTCTCTCTCTCTCTCTCTTTATCTTTCTCTTTCTCTCTTTCTCTTTCTCTCTCTCTCTCTCTCTTTCTCGCTCTCTCTCGCTCTATGCTCTCTAATGTAAAATTGGCCCCTGTCTCTCAAATCACCCTCCAGTCACCAGTTGATCATGTCTCTCACATGACCCCACAGCTTAGTGATCCACAGGTTGACCCCCAGCTCTGTCAGGTATTGCAGTTCGGGTGTGAGCATCTTACGGCACAGCTTGAGGTGGGTCTTGTCCACGTTCTTTTTCAGGTTGTAGCCCATGATGGACTTCTCCCCGATGGGCTGCCAGGGCTGCATGACTGTCTCCTGGATGCTATCTGCATCCACAGCATGCCCTCCCTCAATACAGACGGCCGCCATCTCTGCATTCCTCCTCCGGAGCTCCGCCACGTCGTCAGCCATCCGCTGGTGCCCGTATGCCTCCACCTTCCTCCAGAAGGTGGCATTGAAGTGTTGGTAAAGCCTCCAGTCCACTGCGTTCCACTCCAGGGCCTTGGCCCTCAACTCTGGGGTCAGTTTGGATACAGTGGAGCCCTTCCGGGCGTTGAGCTTGAAGAAGAGCAGGTCGTCCATCTCCCAACAGAGGGCGTCCATGAGTAGAATGAGGGACTCCTCAAAGTGTTCCACCAGCATGACCAGCTGGAAGCAGCCTGCGATGGCCCGGATGCCCTCCTCCACCCTCGGGTCGCCCAGCTCCAGAGTGTTGTCCTGCCCAAAGTCGAAGAACAGCAGATTCTTGAGGTAGAAGGAGTTGAAGCCATAAGGGTCAAAGTAGTGGCGGGGGTCACGCAGGAACTCCCCCATCTTGTCCTTGCCTGGTATTTTCCAGGTCATGGGCACCAGGCGGCCAAAGTAGTGGAAGGAGGATTCAAAGAGCTCAGCCGGGTCTCTGAGGATAGTGATGTAGGAGGTGTCTGTGGGGAGTACCTTGGCCAGCTCCGGTGCATTGAAGCGCATGTGGTTGCATATGATATTGAAGCACATGCCAGGCCTGTAGTCCTTGACCTGGGAGCGTTGGAACGGGGATGGGTAGAAGAAGTCATTACGGCTGTCTGGAAAGGCAAACTTGAGCCTATGCTTTTCTCCGAAGCGGAAGAGGATGTTGAGGAGCGTGCTGCTGGCCGTCTTGTGGGTCTTCATGAACATGACATCCACTTTGGGAGTGCAGAGGCCCGTCTGTCCTGTAGCATGCTGGGAGCCATTTGTGAATGGTGTGACGAGGGCTTGAGCAGGCCGATGAGCGCAGGAGTAAGGCACTGGCACCCTATGGAGAGCACATACAGTACCAGTCAAAAGTTTGGACACACCTACTCATTCAAGGGTTTTTCTTTATTTTTACTATTTTCTACATTGTAGAATAATAGTGAAGACATCAAAACAATGAAATAACACATATGGAATCATGTAGTAACCAAAAAAGTGTTAAACAAATCAAAATATATTTTATATTTGAGATTCTTCAAATAGCCACCCTTTGCCTTGATGACAGCTTTGCACACTCTTGGCATTCTCTCAACCAGCTTCATGAGGTAGTCACCTGGAAGGAATTTCAATTAACAGGTGTGCCTTGTAAAAAGATAATTTGTGGATTTTCTTTCCTTCTTAATGCGTTTGAGCCAATCAGTTGTGTTGTGACAATGTACACAGAATCCATATTTGGTAAAAGACAAAGTCCATATTATGGCAAGAACAGCTTAAATAAGCAAAGAGTAACAACAGTCCATCATACTTTAAGACATGAAGGTCAGTCAATCTGGAAAATCTCAAGAACTTTGAAAGTTTCTTCAAGTGTAGTCACAAAAACCATCAAGCGCTATGATGAAACTGGCTCTCATGAGGACTGCCACAGGAAAGGAAGACCCAGAGTTACCTCTGCTGCAGAGGATAAGTTAATTAGAGTTAATTGCACCTCAGATTGCAGCCCAAATAAATGCTTCACAGAGTTCAAGTGACACATCTCAACATCAACTGTTCAGAGGAGACTGCATGAATCAGGCCTTCATGGTCGATTTGCTACAAAGACAACACTACAAAGGGACACCAATAAGAAGAAGAGACTTGCTTGGGCCAAGAAACACGAGCAATGGACATGAGACGCAGAGTAGGTGAACAGATGATCTCTGCATGTGTGGTTCCCACCGTGAAGCATGGAGGAGGATGTGTGATGGTGTGGGGATGCTTTGCTGGTGACACTGTCAGTAATTTATTTAGAATTCAAGGCACACATAACCAGCATGGCTACCACAGCATTCTGCAGCAATTCGCCATACCATCTGGTTTGCGCTTAGTGGGACTATCATTTGTTATTTAACAGGACAATGACCCAAAACACACCTCCAGACTGTGTAAGGGATATTTGACCAAGAAGGAGAATGTTGGGGAGCTGCATCAGATGACCTGGCCTCCACAATCACCCGACCTCAACCCAATTGAGATGGTTTGGGATGAGTTGGACTGCAGAGTTAAGGGAAAGCAGCCAACAAGTGCTCAGCATATGTGGGAACTGTTGGAAAAGCATTCCTCATGTAGCTGGTTGAGAGAATGCCAAGAGTGTGCAAAGCTGTCATCAAGGCAAAGGGTGACTAATTTAAAGAATGTCAAATATAAAATATATTTTGATTTGTTTAACAATTCTTCTGGTTACTACATGATTCCATATGTGTTATTTCATAGTTTTGATGTCTTCACTATTATTCTACAATGTAGAAAATAGTAAAAATGTATAAAAACCCTTGAATGAGTAGGTGTGTCCAAACTTTTGACTGGTAGTGTACAACACATCAAAACACAAATATTATCTGATTTACCATTATGCAATGATGTAGAAGACCCAAAACTCATTTTGCCTCTCATAGTAGCTTATTACCATCATTCATGTGGCAAATAAAGCAATCTGTATCCTCTGTATATCGTATATATATTTCTACTGAATGTTGTGGATGCAATATTTACTGCAAAGGATGCCCAACAACTTCCCCTAGTAAAAAGTTTCTGAAAGGGGCTTACTCGGGCAGGTTGAAGTGGACCTGTGGAGCAGAAAGGCAGTAGAACAGGATCATACAACTGGTAAGTAGGGTACCCAGGACAAGGCCTTTGCACATCGACCTCCATTGCCTCCCCTGTTTGACAACCATGGTCCCAAATTGAGGGTTATCTGAAACAAAAAGCAGTGTAAGTTATCCACAGTGTACCAAAACAGTAGGCCGACAGTCCTGAAATCAACAATCTCCACCTTTTCATTGACATGGAATCTGTTAGTCTCTTGGATCCACTGTCACCTGTTCCTAATTCTTTGGGAACACACGTAGCAGCTCAGTCAAATGGTTGTTTCCAATGAGCACATTGTGTGCCTTTGGTAATGAAACAACTACTAGGTTTATGTTGAGCAAATGTCAAGAAATGTACATTCCTTGATCATTTGAACACACATACTGTATCCTTTATACAATTCCTTGGAAAAGGCGGGATGGGAAATTGTCCAAAGAAGATGCATGTCCCAGCACCTAATCATTAAAGCTATACACAAGAATGTATCATCATTTAAGTTGACATTTTGATACATAGAGAGACTTAACATTGTATAAGCCTTATTGTAAGACATTGTAATGGCTCACACATATTCTTCCAGTTATAAAGTGTGATACCGGCATGCTTTTAAAAGTGTTACAGCTATGCCTTTACTCTGAACATGGCACAGTGTAGCTACACAACAGCATGGACTGGTATACCCTGTGTTTCTGTGGCATCTGTTCCTTAGATGAATAATGCATGGGGCTGGAAAGTGATCCAGTACGGATCTGCAGCCATTCAACCTGCAACCTGAAATCAGATCGGACTGCACAGTGACCCAAAAGAAGCTGGCAGCATTACGTACGTAACTTGGGTCACCCAGTTGCCACCTAGAGCGTGCTCGAGCAACTATACTAAAGACAAACCAAGTCAAGAAAAGCTGTATCAAAATGCTCTTTATTTGAGGTTTCCTCAGTACTGAAATCTTCTGTGAACGTTCAGGTCTAACATCAGCTAGAATCCCCATCCCCATTTTGCAGACATTTGTGTGATAAATGTTTTTTCTGATGGAAAAGAAAACGTTCTGTGGCTGCTGGTCACTGAGTGATGGAGTTGAAAATGGGGCTATGCCTTCTGCTCCTTTGTCTGGGAGTTCCATGACGGGGGCTTTATAGAGGCATGTAAGGGGGCATTCTGCCTGGCCTCAGAGTCAGCCCAGGCACTGGGATATATGGGAGACATTTAAGCGCTAGTCCCCCTGAATCAGGGATCTTTTCATGGAGCTGTTTAACCTGCCAATGGACCTTGGTATAGATGTGTGCTTCGTTAGGCTGAGCACTTACTCTGCCTCTGGCATTGTTGGGCAGATGTTGGGCAGATGTCTGTTATTGTGTAATGTTTCATGTAGTATATTGTATCTACCAGGTATTGTCCGATATGGGTAGGTGCTAAGAAGTAACCGTGACATTAGAAAGTATTCACACCCCTTTTCCAAGTTATGTTGTGTTACAGCATGAATTTAAAATTGATTAAATTGAGATGTTTTTGTAACTGGCCTACACACAATACCCCATAATGTCAAAGTCGGAATGTATACTAATGAATTAAAAGTGAAAAGCTGAAATGTCTTGAGTCAATAAGTATTCAATCCTTTGTTATGGCAAGCCTAAATAAATTCAAGAGTGAAAATTTGCTTAACAAGTCACATAATAAGTTGCATGGACTCTGTGTGCAATAATAGTGTTTAACATGATTTTTAATCGTCTCTGTACCCCACACATACAATTATCTGTAAGGTCCCTCAGTTTAGCAGTGAATTTCAAACAGGGGGGAGGTTTTCCAATACCTCCGCAAAGAAGGGCACCTATCGGTAGATGGGAGAAAAAAAAATAGACATTGAATATCCCTTTGAGTTTGGTGAAGTTATTAATTACACTTTGGATGGTGTATCAATACACCCAGTCACTACAAAGATACAGACATCCTTCCTAAATCAGTTGCCGGAGAGGAAGGAAACCGCTCAGGGATTTCACCATGAGGCCAATGATGACTTTAAAACAGTTACAGAGTTTAATGGCTGTGATAGGAGAAAACTGAAGATGGATCAACAACATTGTAGTTACTCCACAATACTAACCTAACTGACAGAGTGAAAAGCAGGAAGACTGTACAGAAGAGAAATATTCCAAAACATGCGTCCTGTTTGCAACAAGGCACTAAAGTAATACAGAAAAAAATGTGGCAAAGCAATTACCTTTTCGTCCTGAATACAAAGTGTTATGTTTGGGTCAAATCCAATGCAGCACATTACAGAGTACCACTCTACGTATTTTCAAGCATAGTGTTGGCTGCATCATGCTATGGGTATGCTTGTAATCATTAACGACTGGGGAGTTGTTTAGGTTAATAATTGGCAAATGTTGCAAAATCCAGGTGTGGAAAGCTCTTAGAGACTAACAAAAAGATAACTGTTTGGCCGTAATGACCATCGTTATGTTTGGAGGAAAAAGGGGGAGGCTTGCAAGCCGAAGAACACCATCCCAACCATGAAGCACGTGGTGGCAGCACGGGGTGGCAGCATCATGTTGTGGGGATGCTTTGCTGCACGAGGGACTGGTGCACTTCACAAAATAGATGGCATCATGAGGGAGGAAAAGTATGTGGATATATTGAAGCAACACCTCAAGACATCAGTCAGGAAGTTAAAGCTTTGTCGTAAATGGGTCTTCCAAATGGACAATGACCCTAAGCATACTTCCAAAGTTGTGGCAAAATGGCTTAAGGACAACAAATGCAAGGTATTGGAGTGGCCATCACAAAGCCCTGACCACAATCCTATAGAACATTTGTGGGCAGAACGGAAAAAGTGTGTGCGAGCAAGGAGGCCTACAAACCTGACTCAGTTACACCAGCTCTGTCAGGAGGAATGGGCCAAAATTCACCCAACTTATTGTGGGAAGCTTGTGGAAGGCTACCCAAAACGTTTGACCCAAGTTAAACAATTTAAAGGCATTGCTACCAAATACTAATTGAGTGTATGTAAACTTCTGACCCACTGGGAATGTGATGAAAGAAATAAAAGCTGAAATAAATCATTCTCTCTACTATAATTCTGACATTTTACATTCTTAAAATAAAGTGGTGATCCTAACTGACCTAAGACAGGGGGATTTTTACCAGGATTAAATGTCAGGAATTGTGAAAAACTGAGTTTAAATGTATTTGGCTAAGGTGTATGTAAACTTCCGACTTCAACTGTATCTTCTGAACTTAGAACTATAAGGTTCTATCTGAAAAAATATTTTTCCAAGATAATCGGCTTTAATGTTCCGAACCCTCGTTAGTTTGAATGTATTCTGTCAGCATTTGTTTTTTACTTAACAACATGAATTGTGGTATTTGCAAACCATGCCCCCCCAAATATTCTAATGAGTCCCTGCCTCTACATTAGGAAGTAACTGGGCTTGGTGTGGGATAGCCCTTGCCCTTGTTGGGTTTGGTGTGGGCTGGCCCTTGTTGGATTTGGTGTCGTCTTGGCCCATGTTGGGCTGGTTCCCGCTGGCCCAGTGGTTCCTAACCAGGGGTACTAGGACCCCTGGCGGTGTTTGGCCTATCCACAGGGGGTACTTGAGATGACTCATCAGACCGTAGGCTTAAAATGCACAAGAGGGTTTGATTTGATTTGATTTATTAAGATCCCCGTTTGCCGATGCCTATAGAGTACCACAGTATGAGTCTTAATACCCATAAAACCTAGCGGTCAAACAGGGAAATGGTTCCGTTTTTCCACCATTCATTTTCCCATAAAGGATTTTAGAAACACTTAAAATAAGGACTGTGTTTTGTGTAGGCTAACCATGAGGTTGTGATAACATCGTAAATCTATCTAGGACAAGGGGACCTTTATTAATATAGTCACCTGTATTTACCCCCCCAAAATTTAATTTTAATTAGCTCATAATTTGTCTATCATAAAGAACTACAAATGCCATGATGATCTGGACGAGACTGACGAATCGAGGCTGTTCGGTTCTATTTGTCAGAGTAAGAACTCGACGGACACTATGAAAGCTTACACCAAGTTTATTGTCCCCCAAAGGATCGAACCGCTGAACAGACAAAAACATGTTTACAATAGTGGTGGTATATGTACCCCAATTTGAGGTGGAATCTCCTCCTTCTCTCCAAACACTACATCTCTGTTGCTAGGCAGGAAATGAAGTGGCGCGAGCTTAAAACTGTTCCTTTTCCCTTAACGTGACCTGACCTCGACCCCCTTCATCCCTAATCCACGGCTCTCTCCCCTTATCAATGCCTGCCACGTGATCGTTTCCCCTACACTCAGTACATTCCAAGCTTAATTACACACACCACATACCTTCCTCCTACATATAACCATTAACTTCTGGTCTAGACCCTCTAAACCATAGCACTCAATATTTCAATAGGATACCTGATAATTAAGCCTATTCCAAGTTCAGGAGTTAGAACCCAGAATCCATCAAGGCTTAGGTAATAATTTCTGGATTAACTATCTAATGTTAGCTGAATGTAGTAATTAATAAATTGGCTACATTTCTTTAAATGGACTAATCTGTGAACTGTCGTGTGCAAGTTTTAAATTGACACAATACCTGTTAGCAAAGGTGTCAGCTAGAGATGACGTGCAGGAGCTTGCAGTGATTTGTAGTCTTGCATGATGTCTACTTTGATGCTAATTAGCATTTTTGAATATGAGAGTAAATAGAGTCAAATATATTGATAAAAGTCACCTTGTCCGAGAGAGATTTACATGGTTATCAAAATGTCACGACAGGGTAAGCCTACATGAAACACAGCCCTTATTTTAAGTGTTTCTAAAATGGGAAAAATGAATGGTGGAAAAACGATTGGAATCATTTCCCTGTTTGACCCCTCGGGTTTATGGGTATTATGACACCTCCACTGTGGGGCTCTATGGCGACAGCTAGTCTTCAAGGATACTATAGGCAGAGCAAAATGTACTTGGCGGTACAGTAACTGAAAAAGGTTGGGAACCACTGAGCTAGCCTGTGTTGGACTGGTGTGGGCTTGGTATGTGGAAAGCCCATGCTGGGCTAGCCCATTTTGGGCTGATGGGGTTGTTGTGGGCTAGCCCATGATAAGCCTCGGCCCAACTTGCCCACCAAATACCCAAATGGGGCCAATAGGGCCATGTTTTCTGGGTAGTCGGGTTACAGAACAATTAGGCAAGCCTAGGCCCCCCTAGACCCAGCGAGTATAGTGTAACAGTAGGTTTGTCTTATCAGTTCTGTAACAGCCCATATTGGCTGCTCTATTGTTTGAAACAATTTTCTTCAGCCCAAATTTCAGAACTCAAACTTGAGATAAAATATTTTAGTTGCACATTATGATCATTCTATTATACCTATGTCAAAGAATAAGACAAAAAATAGATGTTCAGAACCAGTGGTGGAAAAAGTACTAAATTGTCATACTTGAGTAAAAGTAAAGATACTTTAATAGAAAATGATTCAAGTAAAAGTGAAAGTCACCCAGTAAAAAAGTCTAAAAGTATCTGGTTTAAAAAGTACTTATGTTCAAAAAAAGTAATCAATTGTTATACTGCTATAGATCAAATTCCTTATATTAAGAAAACCAGATGGCTAATTTTTTTTTGTTTCTTACTTTTACGGACAGACAAGGGTACACTTCAACACTCAATTTACAAACGCAGTATTTGTGTTTAGTGAGTCCGCCTGATCAGAGTCAGTATGGATGATAACGCATTATGTTGACAGGTGTGAATTGGACCATTTTGCTGTCCAGCCTGAGCATTTGAAATGTAACGAGTACTTTTGGGTGCCAGGAAAAATGTAATGGAGTAAAAAGTACCTATTTTCTTTTGGAATGTAGTGGAGTAAAAGTAAAAGTTGTCAAAAATATAAATGGTAAAGTACAGATACCCCCAAAAACTACATAAGTAGTACTTCAAAGTATTTTTACTTAACATCAGTTTAGAACCATAAATAGGTCTGTAGTATACATTTCAATATACAAATCTCAAATGATCCTCAGTGATTCTCTTTGTGAAAAATAACACTTACCCTTTCGTGCATAAATCCAGCAACTGCAGTTAGATTAAAAATGCCACTGAAGGGCGGTTGTTTCTCCTTAGAGTGTATAGCAGTGAGTATAAGAGCTGTCCGGTCCACTGGTGCCTTTTGCCTGCTCCCGTTGGGTCACACATGCTGTCACAACCCCACCACATGGTCCAGTACTTTCCTTATCATTACATGTGGCAACCCAACGCTCCGAAGCTCATTCACCTGGCAGGTGCTCTCTCTCTCTCTCTCTCTGTATATTATGCAAACCTGGTGTCTCTGGCACCCTCCTTCTCCACTTTCAACTCTCAAAGTGATCAGGCTCCCTTTCAGGGGACTTGCACTTGTCAGTGTGTGAAAGAGAGAGAGGCACAGAGAGACAGAGAGATGGAGAGAGAGAGAGAGAGAGAGAGAGTGAGGGGGGTAGAGGGACAGGGGAAGGGCTCTTTTCTGTCTTTATACAGAAGGCTATTGAGAGCAGACACTGGACTCAAGTCTGAGATGCAAGCTGATAGGAGGGCTAGCAAATAGTTTAAAAATAACAAGAGAGCCAAAGCACAAAGCCCTCGATTGTGCCAACTTATCAAGCCTGCTCTGTCTCACGACCGTATTGTTCTAAAGACTACTTCAGCAAGCTGTGTATATAGATCGTTTTTTAAAATTAAAATCGGATTAATAACATAATGAAATATGAATTAAGCTATAAGGCATGAGAACCCATGGATTATCATAAATACACACAACTAAGGGCTGTTCTTGGGCATGACACGGACAATAGGTTATAAATACACTGGAGACATGGGTATTGCATTTCATGTAGTCTTTGTTTTGTGGCGAACCCAGATTCAGTACAGAACAATAGCCACAATTCAATTTTCAACTAAAAGGTTGAACCTGAGGGATGGGCTTGAACATTTTTACTGTTCTCAAATGAAGGACCAATAGCTTATGAATATTTTGAAACTATACTTTGTTTGGGTTATGATATGGATTCTGTACTAAGCTTGTAAGTTATATTACTTAAGAATCAAAGGTATATATAATACATTAATAAGAAAGACCGGCCCAGAACAGAGCGGCATGTCTTGCCCTTCATTGTAATCAGAGGGCTAATATTAATAATATGCATGCCAGTCTCTCCTGGCTAAGAGTTGACGAAAGACTTCTTGTTTTTATAAGAAACATTCATTTGTTGGAAATTCCAAATTGTTTGCATAGTCAACTTACACACAGCACTGACACAAACACTTACCGCACCAGACATGCCAACAGGAGTCTTTTCACTGTACCCAGATCCAGAACAAATTCAAGGAAACGTACAGTATTATACAGAGCCATGGGTGCATTGAACTCCCTTCCACCTTATATAGCGCAAGTGAACAGTTAACCTGGTTTCCAAAAACAAATAAAGCAACACCTCACAGCACAACGCCTCTCCCACACGTGACCTACAGTACTTGTATGTACTGACATATATGTGTAACTGATAGATGCAAACACACATGTTAATGTTTTAAATTATAGTCTTCTGTCTGTAATGTCTTGGATCCCAGTAAAACTAGCTGTCGCCCATTGGCGTCCTAATAAATCAAATTGTGAGGAACAGCAGGAAATTATGTAAATGTAAAAGCTGGTTTTATTCATTCTGCATTTTCAGTTTCATATTACAGGCGTGTTACCGGACTCAGATTAAGCCTACTCCTGGACCAAAATGCACTTTCAATGGAGATTTGCCTACTCATTTGGACTCGTGAGATTTGTATTTGGTACCACTACCTTCCATTTAACAGCAGTATCATGGTGTCAATAGAGAATCATCCAGACATACGAGCCAAAGATTGAGGAGTCCATTTTACCCTGGGAGGCGGGATGTGACAATATGTTGTCACACAGCACTGACTATTACAGTAAAGGGAGGTGGGCACTGTCCCTCACTTTCCACACACTATAGCCTTTCAATCCAGAAGGAGAAAGCATAGGGATCACGCTGATCATCCCACCCTGCCTATAACCCTTCCCCCCTCAACACTCAGTCTTTTGTTTAACGGGGTGCGTCCTGGCGGGCACAAGGCCCGAGTGCCAGGCTGAGACTCGGACTAGGCGGGCATGTGTGGAATGCAGATATGACATGCTGTAAGTGGGGGGCGGCCAACCCAAACCGTTCTGTACTTTCACATCACCGTTCCAGCAGCAAAGGTGGATGGGTAATCAGGCCAGACAAGCTCAGTTCACACCAAACCCAACAAGAGCAAGGGCTAGCCCACACCAAGCCCAGTTACTTCATAATGTAGAGGCAAGGACTCATGAAAAAGATCAGTTAAACCATGGCAACCTCCGCCTCGGTCCACGCCACGATCCTCATGTGGCGGCATCAGATTCCACGTCTCTGGTATCCGAGTTGGCCCAACTGCCACCACCAGCACATATGAAACCAAAGGCTGCCATCTGCCATTTACAGCCAGAGCCGGTGTTATGATACTGATGGCTTGTCGAGATCAGGGGAGAATAACTGTCCGCTCTCATTGAAGCCACGAAGGTCAAGGCGGACCGCGGTACTGCTGGCATTGTTTTCAAAAAAACAGTATCCCCATTTCCAGTGAATGGGGAAAATCTTTGGGGTCAATCTTCTTGTAAAAAGAAAAAAAAAAAAAAAAAAACAGGGTACCAATAATTGCTTCTATTACACAAGAAGTATGTCCTTGAACCGATTATTTCAAAATAGCACACAGAAGAAGTTAAGGATTATTCAGTTGCTACTGGCAGCACCACGGCCAGCCTTCAACTGGAGATACTCAAGGAGAGGGCAGCACTAAACTAGCCTGCAACGTCACTTCCTGGACTAACTCAAACTGTGCATGTTGTCTTGAAAATCTACCCCAGGAAACACCATCTTAGTTGATAAAACGGACTTCCTAGCCTTCAAAGGCACTATCTTCACATAGCAATGAATGGGGCCACGTGATCGATGGGTTTGCCCATTCATATACAGTCATTGGTCGAGACTAATGGTTTGTATGGTTGTGGCTACCAGTACAGCTCCATCTAGTTGTCGTGTCAGAAATAAAGTTGACAACTTCAGCATTTTAGCTAGGCCCTAACCCTTTCCCATTCTCCTAACCTGCTACGTAAAGTCACTTCTGTCCGTAGCTGGGTTAGGCTTAGCTAACATGCTACAGTTGTCAACAAACCATCATTTTAGACAAAACCATCAGTATCACAACAGCACCAATCAATTATTCAAGCCCCGCCAAACCTAGGAGAATTTGACTCCCAGTGAGCGGTACAGTGAATAGAAGTAACAGTAAGTAATTCATTACAAAGGACACTGATGCAGGAATCTTAATCCAAAGGATCCGCACCACTTAAAACTATCATAAAGGAAAATCTTGAAAACAGGTCCTAACGCGGAAAACAAAGAAAGATTGGACATAAGTGACAGGTAGTGCAAGGTTGACAGGGGTAACTATGCACTCCCTGCCCTCCCTCAGGTAAAAAGTGGGTAAATTTAAACCAAAAAAAGTCCATAAACAATTTATTTGAATTACATATCAAGCAGAGTCACTTTCACTTTTTAAGCATACAAAATGTTTTCGTTAGGGGAAGCTTCATACAAATTTAAATTTGTCTTATGACACCAACAAGTTATTCTACTGAAGTATTCAGAACCACATTTAATTACACATACCATAGATTCAAATAGGGTGAATCATGGGGGGGGAATGCAGGTACAGAGTACTGACCAGAATATCTGAGTTCACACAAATAAGAACAAAGGAAACATTCACCTCGCGATGGTTGAGGCAGGGTGGATAATATTTCACAACAATGTGACTCCTCCAGCTTTTCCACTTGCCAATATGCGTGACCACATGGTGTTAACACTCATCATATTCAAATGGGACTAACTTTTTCATAATAAACCTAATCAGTTTCATGAGACGTCAACCTTGAATGATTGACGACCATGCAAATAAAAACGAGTTCTTGACGAATAATCCACAGTTAGGCGGCTACTGTTTCTTGGCTTTTTTCTGCTTCTTCTGAGCCTTGCTGGCGTCTTCGTGGGCCTTTCTCTTGGCCGTCAGTTTGTTTACCTGTGAGGGGAAAGTCGATTCGGTTAATGAACAGTGGAGTAAATCGAGAATTTATGGGTGTGCAACTACGGTCACATGCCCTCTAAAAGAGCTATTGTTTTAGCGTGCAAGGTTTCCAGGGCCTGGCTATTCAAACCCTGTTAATCATTATCCCTACTGCTCAATGGGTAGGTACTAGGCACAGAGATAGCAGCCTAGTGGAAAGTACACTGCCAGTTATCCCAAAATGCCAGGCCTGATCCTCCACCCCGCATGTATATTAACATAGCTGTGAGACACGGTAATGTGCTGCGTCTATCCATCTATCGTGCCGTGGAAGTATTTGCACCCTTTCTGACTATTTTTGGACACTGATTGTTAGATCTTCAACTAAAACCTAATATTAGATAAAGGAAACCCGAGTGAACAAATAACAAATGTGATACTTATTGGATTTATTTAATAAACACATTTAAGCAGCAACCAATGCCCGTGTGAACGAGTTAATCCGTTTTTTACTCGTTTCAGGTCCTGCCACATCTCAAATCAAGTTTAGGTCTGGATTTTGACTAGGCCATTCAAACTTGAAATGTGTTACTTTACAGCCATTCTGATGTAGACTTGCTTGTGTGTTTTGGATCAGTGTCTTGATTGAGATGTGGCAGGACCTGAAACTTGCAGCTTATGCTCGAAAACCCACAAATGTCGCAGAGTTAAAGAAGTTCTGCATGGAAGAATGGGACAAAATTCCTTCACAGCGACGTGAGAGACTGATCAACTAGAGGAAGCGTTTGGTTGGAGTCATTGCAGCGAAAGGTGGCACAACCAGTTAGAGTGTAAAGGGGCAATTACTTTTCGCACAGGGGCATTGGGTATTACATCGCTTTAAAACAATAATAAAAAATAAAAAAAACATTTTTGTGTTATTCCCTCAGGTTGATCTAATATTAGGTTTTGGTTGAAGAACTGATAACTCAACGTAAAAAATATGCTAAAATAGAGAAAATCGGAAAGGGGGCAAATACTTTTCACAGCACTGTACCTATATAAATACCTATCTCCATCAACAGGCAAAGGGACACAGTGATGGCATGTGAAGTGCCGTGTCGGTTTGGCAGGTGCGCAGCGGAGGGGACTCACCTCTCGGGTCGTCCTCTTCTTGCCAAACATGATCTTGTCGTACAGGTACTTCTCCTTCTTCTTCATCATCATGATGGCCAGACGCTTCTCCTCTGCCTTCTCCTCCTGCTCAAGGCGTACCTTGTTCCCCGCGGAACCGGTTTCCCAGGGTTTCACTTTGCCGGGGGTCACCTTCACCGCCAGAGTCTGCAGGGACAGGAGAGAAAAGATACATCGAACGGTGTGTCCAAAATGGCACTCTATAGTGCACTACGCCTTACGATAATGTTTTATGTTTGATGAAACAGGACATTCAGACGATCAAACGTGTAGAGCGGGGATCATCTAGATTTCAGCCACGGGACGATTCTTGAGCGGAAGGTCAGGAACATAATTCTAAATAATTTGTAGACTGCAAATTGACCGGAAGAAACCCAAACGGATATAATATTTTACTAAAACAATTTAAAAACCTTGCTTACATTCCTATACGATCACATATGTCCCTCTATTATGCGAGAGAAAATTATTCATATTTTTTTTCCTTCAAAATTAAAACCACTTGTAGCGGACTTTAAATGAATATATATTTTTTGAACATTTGGGGGAGGGGGCAGATAAAAATCACCCGAGGTCAAATTCGGCCCGCGGGCCACCAGTTGGGGAACCCTGGTGTAGAGACTTCTAGGATTCTCTCACCTTGCCCTGGGCTCGCTTATCCTCCATCTTCTTCAGATTCTTCTCCTCGGTCAACTCTTCTTCCTCCTCCTCTTCTTCTTCTTCTTCTTCTTCTTCATCTTCATCATCATCCTCCTCCTCTTCCTCCTCCTCTTGTACTGATAAAAAAAAATGGTTGAACATTTTAGTTCAACGCAACATACATCATGCAGGTGCAGAAACGTGAAGCAGAGCAGAGCGGGACACAAAGTATATTGAAAGCAGGTGTTCCACACAGGTGTAGTTCCGGAGCTAATTAAGGAATCCCATCATGCTTAGGGTCATGTATTAAAATGCTCAGCAGGCCATTATTTTGGCCACCATGGCTATGCCCCAATAGGATGACAATGCCCCCACCCACAAAATTGGATGTTCCAAGTCCACAACAATGCTTAAACCACATCAGGAGAACGAGGATAAAAATCGAAGAAATGTGGATTCAAATGCACACCAGCCAGAGACCGTAGTTTGGTTTCTGTAGTGCTCATGTGATTGCAGAGTTGTCTAAACAGAATGGCCAGTGGATTGATGCAAATAACCATATTCTGCCAGATAGGCTACTTTGTAGTAAACATTTCATTGAGAAGGTTTTTAGGAAAGTCTTTCCATGTACCAGAAGACGGTTGTCATTACATTAGACTCATCGCTAACGGCTACAAAAAGCGGTAGACAAACGGGCACAGACAGACGGGCATTCCTGTGCCGTTGCCTCTTCAGAAAGTTGAAGGAAAATACAAAATCACAGATGCATTTTGTTCATGTCTTATGATAATAATATTGGGCAAATTAATGCTTTTTCTAATAAGTTCAATACATTCTAATAAGTTCAATACATTCTAATAAGTTCAATACATTTTTGTGTTCAACAAATTATTCAGTTTTAAAATCTGGATTCGATCTGCAACGCAGATTTTATAGGGCCCTACGAGTAGTCACTGAATGGTTTGATGAGCATGAAAATGATGTAAACCCTATGCCATTGCCGTCTCAGTCACCAGATCTCAACCCAATTGAACACTTATGGGAGATTCTAGAGTGGCGCCTGAGACAGTTTTCCACTTCAAAACAACAAATGATGCAATCTCTTGTGGAAGAACGGTGACGCATGCCTCCCATAGAGTTCCAGACACTTGTAGAATCTATGCCGAGGTGCATTGAAGCAATGAGCCCAAAGCCCTATTAAGACCCTATGTTGAAGTGTATTTTATTTTGGCAGTTAACTGTAGGTTGCATAGGAAATGGCACCCTATTCCCTCTACAGTGTACTACTTTTGACCAGAGTCTAGCTCTGCTCAGCTCTTACCGGGATTCTCCCCGGGCTGCAGGGCCATGAGCTTTAACTTCTCTGGGGGCACGTAGTCGCCGTCCTTCTCCTCCACGAAGGGCGAGAGGTGGGGCGGCAGCGTCGTCCCCAGGAAGTAGTCCTCAACGGGCAAGCGCATCTTGGCGTTGACTGAGTCAAACACCCACTGGGGCTGGATGTAGTACCTGGAGCAGGGCACGACCACCAGACACCACGTTAGTTACACACCTGCCTGCCTCCTTGACGACCAAGGTTTCTACACAGATATGGATCAAACTGGGTTCAAATAATAGCTGCCTTCTTTCAAATACTTTAAGCGTTTGATCCAGACGGGCGGAGTTTGCACCTTTGGGACTACTCCATTGTGCCAGGTGGGCTCCATTGGGAAATGTATACAGTCAGCTAACCCAACCCACCTTTGAATTAAACATTAAACCAATTTTCTTTAGACCATTCACACATTGGCAAGTTGAGGTTGTGATCACAACAGCTGAAGACAAAGGTCTGGACAGGGTTAGCAGGCCCATAGTGTCGGCATTAGGTACCCTGTTTAAAGCTAAGCTCTATGAAGAGCGATAAAGGAGACAACAACCGTCACAAGTTGCTCTGCCCCCAGACTCCACCCCCTGGAAGCCCTGGATAACAGGGGCCTTTGAGCGGCCAGAGCAGGAAGAGCCCCTTTGAAAGGGGGCATTGTGGGGATGAGCTGAGCCCATCTCTGAGGGGGGACTGAAGGAAGGGGAAGGAAACCCCCCACCCACCAGAGCAACAGTTAGCAGCCAGGCAACATACACTTGGGTCTGTAAATAGCCCTGGCTGAAATAAAATGTGGCGATTTGAACGAGGGGTGGGGGTTGTATTATATAAAGAACATAAATGCAAAGATTTTGAATGAATGGCAAGACATTGGCAACGGCTGTAAAGACTGAAGATAAAGTTATATGAACCGTCGGGTTCCCTTCACCTGTTGATGTACTGCTTGTCCATGTCAGGCCTGTCTACAATCTGATGGGTGATTGTCTCGTCGGTCACTTCATAGGTGCCACCGATGCAGAGGGACTTGTCCCAGGACACCTCAGCACCAAAACACCTGACAGGGAGAGGGATGGAAATCAATTTAAAAAAATGGACAATGGTTCACTTCATGGTGCATCAAAGCTCCCCTTTGAGGTGATGTGTGGCATGGAACCCGTCCCCAAAAGCTCTAGCTTGCTTTTACTTCCCAGGGTGCCATAATGTCTGTGGCAGTGGGCTGGTTCTCACCTCAGGATAAAAGCCAGTGACTCTCTGGGAACTTCCCTGTTCAGGAAGAACTTGAGCCCCTCAAAAAGCCTTTTCTGGGCGTCCAGCTCTTTCTGCTCCTTCTCTCTGGCCTGCATATTCTCCAGGTCCTCCTGAAGACAGACAGAACGGGTGGGTGAAAGGAGACAGGAAAAGCTTTTAGAAGGGTACACAGGCAGTTCGTGGGGTGGTTTGGTTGCATCATGTTGTTTATAAAACAGCTCACGTGTAGCCATAGAGGAGTGCTGCCCAGTCTAACACTACTAATGAGGTGAATCCATCGGGGGAAAACCACGAGCCTCTCTCTGTAGACCCACTGATTTTCAGAGGGTTCCCTGTATTCCCCGTTCGTTTGGCCTTTCGGTGAGCAATTAGTTCAAATCAGCTATTTTTATCCCATCTTCCAAATTGCCTAACAATGATTTACAAAGAACATCAAATACCGAGGACGACTTCAGTATCAGAACTACCAAATTAGGACGAGGGTGCGCTGCAAATAGTTCCTCCACCCACAGACTTGGGAAAGAAAGAGCGTTCTAAATGGAAGGAATGAAAGGTGAACGTGGGAGGCGTCGGTCATAACACACTCCTGACCGCCTGATAGCTAGTTTATTCAGTGTCTCCTTACCCCCTCGGTAGGGAAATGGTCCAGCTGGTTCTCCTCCTCCTCTGCGGTGGCGACCACCCGTGCCAGGCTGGCACTCAGGGCTGACAGTTTCTGTTGAGGGCATGAAACGCAAAAAGGTTCAGTTTACACACAGCTTAAAAACACATTTCTACTGATAAGAGTACCATCAAGGTAACCCAGATCAATAAAGAGAGGGATGGCTGTCCTGTCCGACATATACAGGAATCCTCAAGTTAATAAAGTTTACTCATTGATTTGTACCAATCCATAACAGTGATGAAAGGCCCACCTCCAAGTAGCTCTCCGAATCCATAGCGTAGTCCTCCTCGTGCTCGGCCTTCAGCTCCGACTCGGCTTTGCTGTCCAGCTGGAGAGACGGGTGGAGTTGGCAACAGCTCAGACACACAACAACTAGCAGGCCAATGATCTATACTACGAGACAATATATGTTCATCGACAAACAGTACATGGCGACAAAAAAGGCACCACTTGTGACATGAGCTGAAGTGGTTCTCCGGGATCGTATTCATTAGGGCACACTGTAGCAAAATGTTTTGCAACGGAAAACAGAAACTAGCTTTTCTTATTTGACTTCCGGTAGCCCCTCCCTGTTTCAGTCCATTTTCTTCCGCTTGTCGCGTAATGAACACGATGCAAAGATAGGCCAGGTGCTGGGTTACCTTGGGCGGGTAGACCAGGTTGAGGGTCTGGTAGAGGCGGAAGTTAATGAAGCCAAAGAGGGTAGTGTACATCTCTGTGAAGGTGGCCATTACTCTGTAGTCCACATCTGTCGGGTGCTGGGGGAGAAAGGACAGATAATTATGCCTGAAAGCTTGCATTGTCGAGTCAATGTTGAGGAGAGACATTGCCACGTACGCTTATCAAATTTACCCACAATTAACAGCATCAACTTAAATTTGCCTTGAAGCAATGTCTCTCACTCCATTCTAGGATAGATCATTTTCTTATTAACAGAGATAGGTATAGTGTGAAGGAATGAGGGTTTGGGATATCTGATGCATCAGACCATAGTATAATTTCTATGGCCATACATCTAAACTGTAGGAAAATAAATACTGTCTGGAGATTGCCTTCTTCAAAATTCTCACATTCAATGGTAGATCAAATAAAAATAAGGAGATGTACAGAGGAAAATGATAAGTTGAATCCTAATATTCTACGGGATGCAGTGAAGGTTGTCATTTGTGCGAAACTAATCACACTTACAACATTCCAGAAGAAAGCTAGATTGGCTATATATCCGAATTTGATTAAGAAGTTGAAAGATATGGAACAAAAAAAAAATCACGATCCAATACAAATTAAAGAAACAACGGGAAAAATAGATGATATTCTTAGTAACAATTTTTTTTAAACAGATTTTATGAAGGGGGCCCTAAAGCTACTAGACTGCTAGCTAGACGCATACACAAACAGATATATTTTGTATTTGCTAAGATAAAGAAATCTACAAAATAAACACGGGCCCATGACCATAACCACGAGTCCGACGCAAAGGATATACTGCTTTGTCAAGACCAGGCAGTGTCAGAGGAAAGTCAAACATGTTATTTTTATTTTTTTAAGACTCCAGTCACCCAAGTCATATACACCGTTCTCTCTGCTACCGCATGGCAAGCGGTACCGGAGCAACAAGTCTAGGCCCAAAAGGCTTCTTAACAGCTTCTACCCCCAAGCCATAAGACTGCTGAACAATTAATCAAATGGTCACCTGGACTATTTAGACTGGTTATTGTTATGTCATTTTCTTGTGTTACTTTATGATTGAAAAAAAAATCTATTCTTAACTCGTCTTGAACTGCATTGTTGGTTAAGGGCTTGTAAGTAAGCAATTCACGGTAAGGTCTACACCTGCTGTATTCAGTGCATGTGCCAAATACAATTTAATAGCGCATATATGAGGACTATTACAATAACCTGTATACTCAACCACCCACAGCAGATGAGGATATAATGAAGTAGTTTCTCAATTCTCTAAATTTGCCATTTATTGGAAAAAAACATAAAGATGCCCTAATACAACCCCCGGCAGAGGAAGGGATAGTGAGTGCAGTTACTAGACTTAAAAACATCTTCAGGGAGCGACGGATTCCTATCAGAGCGGTACAAAACCGTTGCCGAATTGACCCCATTGCTTAGATCACCCTTCAATTGGACCTTGAATGAGGGCCTTATTCCACCATCGTGGAAGGAAGCTATTATTTCATTAACCAAAGGCAAAGAAATAATTATGTAATAGCTACTGCACTGTGTCAATTTTAAATGTAGATTATAAACTCTATTCCTCAATTATATCCAAGAGATTTGAGAAGTTCATGCCAGATATGATTGATGAATACCAAACTGGATTCATTAAGGGTTGCCAAAAACAAGACAATATTAGAAGGACTTTACATTTTATCAATGCTATTAAAAAAAATGGGAGAAAAGGGAAGCTTTGATTAGCCTAGATGCAGATAAGGCCTTTGATTGTGTGAATTGGACATTTCTATGCATCAAAGTAATTTATCAGAATCCAAAAGCTAGAATAAAGGTGAATGGGAATTTGACAAACAAGATTAACCTCAAAGGGGCACACACAGGGTTGTTGCTTGTCGCCCACACTTTTCACCCTGTATATAGAGCCTCTAGCGCAGGCAATTAGAAAGAGAACCTAGGGGTTATCACTGTGGAAGAGGAACATAATTGGACTCTTTGCAGACGATGTCATAGTGTATTTGAATAACCCAGAGGCGAGTTTCGCTAAGCTGATATGGTCATTATTCTGGATATAAATTGAATGTGCTTAAAAACACAGTCCCTGACATTTAACTTCTCCTTCTCTAGAAATGAAGACCAAATTTGGTTTGAAGTGGAATTCCAAATCATTTAAATACTTGGGTGTGATTAACCAAATACTCCCTCGAAGATACATAAAGCGAACTACGACCATAGAAATGTAGATCAAGAGAGACGTTTTGAGATGGTCCATAGTACAAACGGATTTCAGCTCCAGAATAGAAGTATGAATATTGTACTTAATCCAATCTCTTTCAATTATAATAACTCAGTCAATACAGAGTATGGGACAAACGGATAGAGATTTATCTGGGGCCGCAAAAAACCTAGGATTAGATACCGCATGTTACAACTTCAAGGATAAAGGAGGGAGTGCACTACCCAACCTGAGAGAATATTTCTATGCAGCACAACTCCGATCCATAGTTTAATGGTGTTATCAAAGTTACTGTGCAATATAGAAGGATATAGAGAGGAGCATAACAGGAAAGCCAAACCAAACTTTGGTGGGAGATCGGGAACTATTTAAGACCATGGAGGACATACTGGACCCAATAACAACATTCACGTTAGATATTTGGTTTGATATGGTCTGGAAACACAAATTGGAGAGAAGAATTAGGATGATGAGATGTGCATATGATGTCAGATTTAAATCTGGCACATTTGATGTTTTAAACAATGGGTTAATCAGGGTATAACAGCATTGTGTACCATTGTTGAGAATGGGAACATTGAGTTTTCAGGACCTAAAGGCAACATACAAAACCAGGATTTTGTAGATACTTACAGTTAATGGATTACTATTACTATATCAAGAGCTAAAGCATACAAACTCCCCATGGACTAAAATTTAGTGTTGAGAGCAATTAGGGTAATCTCAGTATTGTACCACAGCTTGATGGAAAGTAAAGAAAACTCAATGTTGTACATCAAGGAATTTTTTGAAAAATAAATTCACTTTAAATCTCAGAAGAGTGGAAGAACGTGTACAAGAACAGCCAACCACTAACTCAAGAATATGGACAGAGTTATGATGGAAGAACCGGACTTGATTCTTTATTACAGCTAAAATTAAGAGTCAACTTTGTACGCAACAAATGTGTGGACACATGGAAGCTAACTACTATCATATCTTCTGGAAAGGCAAAGAAATTGTGTGTTTTGGAATAACGTGTGTTCTACTATTAAAGACATCCTGGGCTATGGTGTGCCTAGGACTTTCTCTGTTGTCTACATAGGAAACGTACAGGATGAAATAAGGGCATGTGAATAGTATATGATTAGGAACCTTCCTGCAGCTAGTAAGAAAGCTATAACAAGAGAATTGTATAAATTAGATCCTCCCAAACTAGATGATTGGTTAGCCATTATACAATAAATCTATATGAAAACTTATTTTGTTAAGAAATAAGTGAAAACAAGTTTGAGGCCAGATGGAAGAAATAGATACGGTTGGAGGCTCAGTAAATGGGACATTAACTACTAAATGTGGTTATGACATAACTATGTACGTTGTGATGTGAATATTGTACACAATGCATCCCTGAACCCCGGTCTTCTGCATTTATTTTTGTATACATTTTTCTATGGTGAATTTCTGTACATTAGTGAATCTATAAAAATAGTATACAAAAAATTAAAAAATAAGAAAATGTCTCGGAGCTGCGGTGACGTGACTCAGCACTTACGTCATGGGCAAACTGGTAGGGCACGAGCCAGGTGATGAGCTGTCCAAGGACCTCTGCCTGATAGTAAATCCCCTTGATGGAGAGGAAAACCTGCCAGGGAAAGCAAAACAATGTCAAGTGTACTGCGGACTAACAGTTATTCTCTTTGCTAAAAAGAGCATGTATCTCATTCAGACGTATTCAATGTGAACTAACCACTCAAAAATTGCTTTCACAACACTGAATAGGCTTCTAACACTGCTAAGTCTATGAGTACACTGAACAAAAATATAAACGGCAAGTGTTGGTCCCATGTGTCATGAGCTAAAAAAATAAATATATTTTGGGCGCAAATTTGTTTACGTCGCCGTTAGCGGGTATTTCTTCTTTGCCAAGATAATCCATCCACCTGACAGGTGTGGCATATCAAGAAGCTGATTAAACATGATCATTACACAGGTGCACCTTGTGCTGTGGACAATAAAAGGCCACTTTAAAATGTGCAGTTTTAACCAACACAATGCCACAGATGTCTCAAGTTGAGGGAGCGGGCAATTGGCATGCTGACTGCAGGAATGTCCACCAGCGCTGCTGCCATATCATCTAATGTTCATTTCTCTACCATAAGCTGCCGCCACTGTTGTTTTATAGAATTAGGCAGTACGTCCAACCAGCCTCACAACCGCAGACCACGTGTAACCACGCCAGCCCAGGACCTCCACATTCGGCTTCTTCACCTGCAGGATCGTTTGAGTGGTTGGAGAAGTGCTGAGGAGCGTGTGTTTCTGTATGTAATAAAGCCCTTGTGTGTAAAAACAAATTCTGAATGGCTGGGCCTGGCTCCCCAGTGGGTGGGCCTATGCACTCCCGGGCCCAAAGGTGCCAAAGGTGCTTCAACAAAGTACTGAGTAAAGGGTCTGAGGGATATTTCCGTTTATTTATTTGATTCCTTTGCAAAAATTACCCCAAAAATGTTTTTGCTGTGTCATTATGGGGTACTGTGTGTAGATTGAGGGGGAAAAAATAATTTAATCAATTTTAGAATAAGGCTGTAACGTAAACAAAATGGACAAAGTCAAGGGGTCTGAATACTTTGAATGCACTGTATACACAAATGTCATGACTTAAATCCAGTTCAGAGGCTATTGTACCTGTAACAGTCAGTATCATTAATCAATCGATCATGCCTACATTCATTTTCATTGAGGACCAACTATTTCTGTTAGTGAGGACACATCTGCAGTCTCGTCCTTCCTACCTTCCTGAGAGAGCGAGATGTAACTATGTAGTTCATCCACTCCACAGTGAGGCGTCGGCATAGCGTGATGGTCTGGACGTGGCACTTCCCCGTGCGGGCAAAGGTAGAGAACAGGAAGCACATGGAGAGGGCGTCGTCAATGTCACGGAGGGCATCGATAAATGTGGGGTACCTGGCACACAAATACACCCAAACCTCACCCTCATCAGAAATGTAGGACACCCTTTACAAATGTTATGTTGACATGAGCCGTAAACAGGGCTCAACACCATAGAGATCTTATGACTTGCCATGGCTATTGATATGGAGATCTCTGTGCATGTGCAGGATTTTTATTTTTACGTAGCTGCTGCCCACTCTGCTGCATACATATCTTCTGCTCAGTGCTCCCACTGCTGCTTCCCTCTCATTGACATGGAGGGGGAAACGTCATGCTGCTTCCCTCTCATTGACATGGAGGGGGAAACGTCATGCTGACTGTATTTGTGTTTTTGAATAATAAAAGTTATACATTTTCTATGAGTAGTGCGTGACCTGCCATGTAGGGCTGCACGATATGGGCAAAAATCAAAATCTAGGCCATATTTTTAACCAAATGTTTCAATTGCGATTTAGATCAAAACACTTGGGTGAACTTTTGGAATCATGAAAATAGAATGATTATTCTAATTCTACAGTTAGAAGATAATAGTGGGCACTTTGAATACAGTGTTAATTGACATGACAACAAATGAAAATGCCAGAGAGGAGTTATTGTGTCAGGGTAGGAACCAAAGTGTTGGTCAGTGCTTCCTAAGGGACCCTGTAATCTTTGGGAACATTATCTTAGCTACTTCATGTAGCTAACATTTACGCTGTGAATATTCCTCTTTCATTTAGAAGATACTGTTGCACAATCAACATGCTGATTTAGGCCTACACCATCACTGGTATTATCAGGCTCTATAGCTACCTCTGTTTAGTCGGACTCAGAAAATTTAGCCAGCTTACTAGTGATTAGCGGCTAACATGACTTAGCCACAATGTGCTAAGAAAAGACAAACTAGCTTTTTGAAGATGTAAGAAATAATTTAATTGTGTAATTATAGAATGCTTATGGATTTATATTAAAAAGCATCGTATGCCATCAACATTTCTGCATGTGGTGCATTGGCCAGGCAGACTGAACGCAAGTGTCTCGTAGTCGACCAACAGAAAACGCACTCCTTGAGTGACAGTGGGTGAGGCAAGTTCTGTGTGAAAAGTAGCATGGAGAGAGAGCGGAGAGAGAACTCAAGTAGCGGAGTAGACTATAACATTCAACTAGATATAGAAGGTAAAGTAAAAACCCAAACCGGTCCATCCATCAATACCGGTATATCGTCAAATACGGTATACCGCCCAGCCCTACATAGTGTGCGTAAAATAACATGCACAGAACGTGATCCAGTTCTGTAGCTTTGAGAAAAAGGCTTCCAGATAGGCGGGAGCAAAAAGTCAGTATTCACAGTCACTGCCTACTTTCTATTCCCTGAGTGTAGAAAACATTAGGAACAACTTCGTAATATTGAGTTGCTCCCCCCTTTTCCCCTCAGCCTCGATTCATTGGGGCATGGACTCTACAAGATGTCGAAAGAATTCCACTGGGATAATGGCCCATACTGATTCAAATGCTTCCAACAGTTGTGTCAAGTTGGCTGGATGTCCTTTGGGTGATGGACCATTCCTGATATACATGGGAAACGGTTGAGCATGAAAAATCCAGAAGCGTTGCAGTTCTTGACACAAACGGGTGCACCTGGCACCTTTCACTATAACCCGTTCAAAAGGCACTTAAATATTTTGTCTTGCCCATTCACCCTCTGAATGGCACACATATACAGTTGAAGTCGGAAGTTTACATACACTTAGGTTGGAGTCATAGGCTAATTGACATCATTTGAGTCACTTGGAGGTGTACCTGTGGATGTATTTCAAGGCCTACCATCAAACTCAGCAAGTATAAACACCATGGGACCAGGCAGCCGTCATACCGCTCAGGAAGGAGACACGTTCTGTGTCCTAGAGATGAACGTACTTTGGCGCGAAAAGTGCAAATCAATCCCAGAACAACAGCAAAGGACCTTGTGAAGACGCTGGAGGAAACGGGTACAAAAGTAACTATATCCATAACCCAAAATGCCGCTTAGCAAAACCGCCATAAAAAAGCCAGACTACGGTTTGCAATTGCACATGGGGAAAAAGATTATACTTTTTGGAGAAATGTCCTCTGGTCTGATGAAACAAAAATAGAACTGTTTGGCCACCCAAAACATTTGACCCAACAATTTAAAGGCAATGCTACCAAATACTGATTGAGTTTATGTAAACTTCTGACCCACTGGGAAAGTGATGAAATAAATAAAAGCTGAAATAAATAATTCTCTCTATTATTCTGACATTTCACATTCTTAAAATAAAGTGGTGATCCTAACTGACCTAAGACAGGGAATTTTTACTATGATTAAATGTCAGGAATTTTAAAAAACTGAGTTCAAATGTATTTGGCTAAGGTGTATGTAAACTCCTGACTTCAACTGTACAATCCAAAGTTTTAAAAATCCTTCTTTAACCTGTCTCCTCCCTTTCATCTACACTGTTTGAAGTGGATTTAACAGGTGACATCAATACAGGATCAGAGCTTACACCTGGATTCACTGTCATGGAAAGAGCCAAATGTTCCTAATAATTTGTACACTCAGTGTATGTAATTATATGCTCAACATTGCCATCTCCTGTTTGCAGTCAGCACTGCAGTGGATTGAGACCTCACCTCTCCTTGATGATGTGGTCCAGTTTGTAGCCAGGCTTGTTACCTCTCAGTCTCTCCACCCCTGTCCATTCTGCCTTTCCATATGCCTTCCTCAGTTTGCGCACAAACACCTACCAGAAACAGAACAGGACAAGGCAGCCTTACTAGATATGCCCCTTGATTTGAAAATAGTGGACTGAAAATTCACTGTATGGTACGAAAATTCCAAATAAACAAACATGTCTATATAGTATTCAAAACACCAGTATAAAACCTTACCTTGTACTCTCTAAACTTTCGAACGATGGGCTCGTGTAGGAGGAACCGGATGTCTTTGAGCAGGTAGAATGTGCGGGGGGCAGTGGAACCCTTGTTCACCTTCTTCTTGTGCTTAGGCTCATGAGGGTAGATGCCTTTCAGAATACACAGGCGTCTGTGGAACACAGGACGAAGATGCAGACTCAATTTGGCATAGCAGAAACTAATACCAGAGGCAACCATGCGATTACATTCACAACCAGAGTACAAGGCTGTTTTCACTAGACAACACAGGGAAGAAAACGGACTGAAACAAGGAGGGCCTACAACTCACAAAACACGTATTTTCCATTGTAAAACTTTTGCTACAATGTGTACTAATGAATACGACCCAAGCTGTGGTGGGTCAGTAGCAACGTTACCCAGTACCTGAAATCTGCCAGGCTTAGCTGCAGCTTCTTGCGGGCTTTGTTCCGTGTGATGTAGTTGGTGGCAGAGCCCCTCTCATACTGAAGACAAATGGGTTTACAGTTACTCACAAGACACGAAGACAGTAAAAGATGTGGGCTATTGGAGAAACCTGGCGTTCAGCGAGGGCGTCATACTTAGATTGTTACTACAACACGTGTAACCATACTAAACAGCAAAAAGCTTGACGCTGACAATGTTCCGCACATCTTTTATCACTATTTAGTACTCGTCTTGTTTTATGCACCAGGTGAAGATGTAACGTAGTACGGTAGCAGCTAGGCTAACGTTAACTCGCTAGCATAGAAGGGTGGAAAACAATCCGCATCAACGGCATATGACTCGCCTAGACCGACGCAGAACTACAACAGTCGAGTACAAAGACGTGTTTCATGCAAGCAATCTATTACAAAAATGTGATTTATTAGCAAGATTATAGTTTTACAGCTAACTAGTAACAGCAAGCTCAACATTTTCGGCCTAAAGTAAAGTCATAGCTATTTAATGCTGTGCTCAGATTAATTTAAGATTAAGCTTACCTTCTTTTTCTGTAGACCCCCCATTTACAATAGATATTTTCGTGTTATTCTATAAATTACTTTTTTTTTTTAAATGGTTTTACTTCTCTAGACAATCATGTAAACACAACCTCCACGGAAAAAAACTACTGTGGCTGATGCACGTGTTGTGTGACATGCGTGGAATGGACTCGCAGGACCGCGACACCTCAAGCTGTCCATTTTCAGGCCTGAATATAAAAGACCTAAAACATAAAAGTAAATCAGTCAAATTTGGATGACCCATGTGTATCCACCTATTTATTGGAAGTAAGTTGGATTTGGAAGAATTCATTCATAATTCATTCAAACACACACAACCAGTCAAAAGTTTGGACACACCTACTCATTCAAGGGTTTTTCTTTATTTTACTATTTTCTACATTGTAGAATAATAGTGAAGACATCAAAACTATGAAATAACACATATGGAATCATGTAGTAACCAAAAAAGTGTTAAACAAATCAATGTATATTTTATATTGTTCAAAGTAGCCACCCTTTGCCTTGATGACAGCTTTGCACACTCTTGGCCATCTCTCAACCAGCTTCATGAGGGATTCACAGTGACCGCATTTCAATTAACAGGTGTTTCTTGTAAAAGTTAATTTGTGGAATTTCTTTCCTTCTTAATGGGTTTGACCCAATCATTTGTGTTGTGACATGGTAGGGGTGGTATACAGAAGGTTGCCCTATATGGTAAAAGACCAAGTCCATATTATGGCAAGAACAGCTCAAATAAGCAAAGAGAAATGACAGTCCATCATTACTTTAAGACATGAAGGTCAGTCAATACAGAACATTTCAAGAACTTTTCTTCAAGTGCAGTCGCAAAAACCATCAAGCGCTATGATGAAACTGGCTCTCATGAAGACCGCCACAGGAACCGAAGACCCAGAGGATAAGTTCATTAGAGTTACCAGCTTCAGAAATTGCAGCCCAAATAAATGCTTCGCAGAGTTCAAGTAACAGACACATCTCAACATTAACTGTTCAGAGGAGACTGCGTGAATCAGGCCTTCATTGTCGAATTGCTGCAAAGAAACCACTACTGAAGGACACCTATAATAATAAGAGACTTGCTTGGTCCAAGAAACACAAGCAATGGACATTAGACCGGTGGAAATTGTTGGGTTTGAGAATATGTTTCTTTGCTAATTGTTAGGTTTGAGAATATGTTTCTTTGCTACACAGGAATATGTTTGAGCTAAGGCTGATAAATTGTGGAACAATACAGTGGATTGTAAACACCTGGTGTCTGACTGGCTAAGGGGCTGTGTTTAACCTTGGGAGATAACAGTATGTTGAGCTAGGAACACATGAATAGAAAGATGTTGAGACACAAACAGGACAGAGCCTGTGGCCTAAGTAACCCCGGACAACAAGCGCCAAGAGGCTGGGACCAGCCTGTGCGCCTACTATTGGCTAGGCAAGTCTAAACCACGCCCAGCCACTGTTCTGATAGGCCCATCCCGAGGTGGGAACTACCTCTGTCAGAACATACTTATACCAATGCATTTAGCAGAAAGGGCAGTTCTCTGTTTGCCCTGCGTGGTGTTACAGTGAACCCATATATACGAAGATTGCATTTACCATTTATTGCTTGACTAATAATAAAAAACATAGAAGATTCTCAGTGACTCTGTGTCACCTTTTGTCCTGATACCAGATTTGATTTTCGCAACCCTAACAAAATCTGTCCTTTGGTCTGAGTCCAAATTTTAGATTTTTGGTTCCAACCGCCGTGTCTTTGTGAGACGCAGAGTAGGTGAACGGATGATCTCCGCATGTGTGGTTCCCACCATGAAGCATGGAGGAGAAGGTGTGATGGTGTGTGGGTGCTTTGCTGGTGACACTGTCAGTGATTTATTTAGAATTCAAGGCACACGTAACCAGCATGGCTACCACAGCATTCTGCAGCGAGACGCCATCCCATCTGGTTTGCGCTTAGTGGGACTATCAGTTGTTTTTCGACAGGACAATGACCCAACACACCTCCAGGCTGTGTAAGGGCTATTTGACCAAGAAAGAGAGTGATGGAGTGCCGCATCAGATGACCTGGCCTCCACAATCACCCAACCTCAACCCAATTGAGATGGTTTGTGATGAGTTGGACTGCAGAGTGAAGGAAAAGCAGCCAACAAGTGATCAGCATATGTGTGAACTCCTTCAAGACTGTTGGAAAAGCATTCCAGGTGAAGCTGGTTGAAAGAATGCCAAGAGTGTGCAAAGCTGTCATCAAGGCAAAGGGTGGCTATTTGAAGAATCTAATCTTTTTTTGGTTACTACATGATTCCATATGTGTTTTTCATCGTTTTGATGTCTTCACTATTATTCTACAATGTAGAAGAAACCTTTGAATGAGTTGGTGTGTCCAAACTTTGACTGGTACTGTACACACACACACACACACACACACACACACACACACACACACACACACACACACACACACACACACACACACACACACACACACACACACACACACACACACACACACACACACACACACACACACACACACACACACACACAAACAGAAATAAACTATCAGAAAATAAAACTGTGTAGCCTAATCAATTTTATGCTATGTATTATTGAGAACAGTACTACAGGGGGTTAGGCAGAGAGAGAGAGAGAGAGAGAGAGCGAGAGAGAAGGCGAGACAGAGACAGAGTGAGACTGACTCTGACTCATTACATAAACTTGGAAGTATCTGGGAACAAGTCACTCAGGACCTCACATCTGAACAGACAGCTGATAAACGCAGACATCATAATGGGACTGCTTGAGTTTATTAAGGATTATTTTCTTGGTTTCTGGGACTATGAGACCCCGAAGGTAATGGTGGTTAAAAACCAAAAACTTGGAGTCATATATAGGGGGGTTCAGTTTCTTGTGATCACCTATTTCATCTGGTAAGTATTGGCCTCCTGTTTATGCATGCATAAAAATATACAATTTTAAAGTAGTATTGTCTTGGTGTGTTTTTTGTTGTTGTGATTGAGTATTTATGTTGCATTATCTATGACCTGCCTTGGATATTGCAGATACTGTGCCTAACAAGGCAATGTTAAGTCTGGTATTGGAAAGCATAAGAGGTAAAGAATGATAACTTGAACAAAAACATTGGTTGACTTTTGAGCTCAGATCAAATATTCTGTCAGTGGACCCATATTTTTGTTTGAATAGCTATACTACCCATAACACTGTAATGTGAAATGAATCATTTGCTGAGAATAGCCACTTTGTGGTGAGGAAATGCCTTTCACTCGCAATTAAATCTTCAAACAAATATACAGCATAATTGATGGTAAGCACATACGATTGCTGTGGTCAAGACGGACAGCTGCAGTCTCACTGGCCATCATTGTGTAATGTGATCCAAATAGGCCAATTTTCATCGATTTTCATTTTATTGATTGTCCTTTTGAAGGAGATGTGTGTCTGTCCACTCATAAACATCATATTTCAGCTTTGGATTTTCAAACATTTAAAATCAAGTTTAAATTTTTTTAAGGATGCCTCAAAGTCATCAGTATATCATGAAGCCCAAAATAAACGAATTGAGATCTTTATTGTCTGAATAAGCACAAGTGTGGGCATGCATTAAAGTACAATTAAAATCACTTGGAAAGACTGAATTCGTCCACAGAACAGAAGTTAATCAGTGGCTGTCATTTCACCCTTCTACAGGTATGTCTTTATCAGTCAGAAAGCCTATCAGGACAGTGAGACTAGGCCAGAGAGCTCAGTCTACACTAAGATGAAAGGCACAGCACTGCAGGGGGACCACGTGCTGGACATGGTGGAATATGTCCGACCCTCAGAGGTGAGCCCAAACCTTTGACTGGTACTGTACATTTTGCTCAGATCACCTGATTAAGAAAACGGACTGATTTACAAACAGTAATGAGTCCTTTAGGAAACAAGATGATTTGTAGATCAGTCAGTCTGCAGTCACCGACTGCAATGTAGTCGATCGTGAACATGCACTTTGGCTCTATTCACAAAGCAAGGATCATGGGTAAAATAGATGTCAAAAAGATGATGCAGTATGTAGCTACACTGTATGTTTTCTACTTGTAGCCTATGTGATTAGTTACCATCATATACTGTATTTTCTTCTCTGTGGCATTTCACCTCTAGGGCGGTGACGTGATCAGCACAATACTGAGACGAGAGGTCACACACAACCAGAGGCAAGGCACGTGTGCTGAGGTGAGAGGTCTCAACCATTCCCCACACTCGTGTTCTCCTGAAACCAAAAAACAACTCAATAAAAATACTGCAGTCATTTTACATTGATCAATTCTAGGGCTTTATATTAAGTGGTGTGCCTCGCGCAATACTATACTATTGCAACTCACACTGTCTCATGGAAAAGCTCTGTAAGATAATGTGATCAAGATTCATCAGTATCACTACCACCCCACAGCAGGACAGCTGGGAAAAGCTGATAATGTCTAAACGATGATACTTTCCTTTTTTCTCAGCACTTCACCGTTCCCAGTGCCAACTGCTCAAAGGATGCTGACTGCATCTCAGGAGAAGTGAACGTTGATGGCAATGGTACAGATTGAAAAAGATGGGAACTAAGTGAAAAGTCCCACCAAACCAGTTCTATGAATCTGTCTGTCAGTCGATGGTCCAGCTAATGCATTCAGTCTGATGTGTTTCATGTAGGACAGAGAACTGGGCGCTGTGTTCCCTACTACAACCAGACCTTCAAGACCTGTGAGATTCAGACCTGGTGTCCTATTGAGGACTATGCCGCAATATGGTGAGGGTCAATATCAATATGACATTTTAGATAGTAGGCAGTCACAAACAAAACGACTGTCTCCCTAGTCTGGAATAAGTCACTTGTAAAATAATAAAATAAAGAGGAATCTGTTGTTGTGTCCTACAGGGAGCCGGCATTGGCAGAGGCCATCAATTTCACTGTTTACATCAAGAATGCCATCCATTTCCCCAAATTTAAAGTGCTGAGGTATAGTATGATAGTATGAACCCCCTCAACAACACACACACACACACACACACACACACACACACACACACACACACACACACACACACACACACACACACACACACACACACACACACACACACACACACACACACACACACACACACACACACACACACACACACACACACACACACACACACACACACACACACACACAATGTGTGTAAAGGGAACTGTATCCCTGTTAATATGCAGCCTCAACTGTTTCTACAAGCAATTCTCTCTTATCTCTTTCGCAGAGGTAACATCAAACCAAACAAACGAAATGGGCAGAAATATCTGAATAAGTGTCATTACAATGAGAAGAAACAACCCTACTGCCCCATCTTTCGGCTGGGCTACATCGCAGAACAGGCCAGGGAGAAGTTCAGCGAGCTCTGCAGGACTGTACGTTTGCACCCGCAATCTACATCCAGACAGTGACACTGTATATCCCATTTTACAAATCATATGAAGTATAGAGACCCCTTATTAGTCGGGCTCACATGAACGACAAAACACATTATCTAGGTCCAATGTCTCTAACAGTGTGTGTTTGTGTGTGTGTGTGTGTGTGACAGTGTTTACTGATAATGGAAATAAGTAGCTAAATAGATAATGGCAATCAAAATAATAGAAACAATCCACATTAAGGAGGAATGAGAAGATGTTTCAGACAGAGCGGCAGTAGTTGTTTAGTTAGATAGCTCATCAACTGTGTCCTGTCAGGGGGGAGTGATTGGAGTGTTCATCAACTGGAAGTGTGACCTTGATCTGGACCCCTCAGAGTGTACCCCCACGTACTCCTTCCGTCGCCTGGACCTTCGTAAGAACCTGCCCAGCTCTGGCTACAACTTCAGGTGAGCCTCTTCATAGCATCTCGTGAATGCCTGGGTCGTATTCATTAGTGCATACCATAGCAAAATGTTTTGCAACTGAAACCAGGAAACATGTGTTTGTTATTGTTCAGGTGGTTTCTCTCTGTTTTAGTCCGTTTTCTTCTGTTTGGTGCCTAGTGCATACGATCATGTCTTTACTATTGCCATCTCATTGGCATGACCTACTGTAACATTTAAGACCATCTCTGCTGTAACTTGGTTAAGAAGAGGCATACAGGTCTTGACTTATAAAAGGGTCTAGGTTTGCCAAGTATTACAGTAAGGATGGAGAAGAGTTCCGGACACTTATCAAGGCCTTCGGGATTCGTCTGGATGTCATAGTTCATGGACATGTAAGAAGTTCCACCTTCAACATCCTTCATCAGTACTCAATTAACCAATAATAACCAGTTGTTACTCAGTGACTTAACGTGATATGGACTCTGTCAGTCTCATATTCTGCAATAATTCCTCTCCAGGCTGGACGATTCAGCATTATCCCAACTATCATCAACACAGTGACAGCCATGACATCTGTTGGAATAGTGAGTTTGATTCTCAGCACTCTTGTGGTATGTGTTGATGTGGTCTGTTTGTACCAGTTTCCCTTAAATGGTTGTGTCATCTCCTAGTTATTCATTGATATATTACTTTTATTCATTCCAGTGTTCCATTATCTGTGACTGGATCATGCTCACTTTCATTGACAAGAACGATATCTACAGTGACAGAAAGTTTGATGACGTAAGAAAATAACAATTTGATTCCATACATTCATGATCATGTTTTCTTTTGTTAACAATTTTCTGCTATAGCACTTATCATTGCACACCCAGTTAGGTAATTTAGTTCCCCAAGAATATAGTAGTGTGTACAAGTATGTGTATTGTGTAAAAGTATTCATATAATATTGTAATAGTTCAGCCTTAGTCCCTACCTGTGTGTTAGCATTTTTTCTAGCAGGGTTTCCTAAACTCGGTCCTGGGGCCCCCCCTGGGGGCACGTTTTGGTTTTTGCCCTAGCACTACACAGCTGATTCAAATAACCAACTCATCATCAAGCTTTGATTATTTGACTAGTGTAGTGCTAGGACAAAAAACAAAACGTGCCCGCAGGGGGCCCCCAGGACCGAGTTTGGGAAACCCTGGTCTAAAGTAATGTTATGCTATTCTGACTGTATGTTTCTTCAGGACAGTAAAGTGCCCAGCCCCAGCCAGCCCCTTACAGTTCCCACAGAATTCACCATCAGCTATGGCTCCAACCACTCAGACCTGTCAGAGGGAGTGGCCCTGTGATGTCCTGCCACTACAGTGCTATTTGGCCACATGCATGGAGGATGCTATTCCTCAGACACTTGACTGTTGGACGGACGGACAGACAGGACGGCCTTTCCCCCAATCGGTCTCAGACGTCCACAGAGAGGCCTCTGATGGGTCAACCTCTGTCTCTGCGGAATTTAACTGAAAGACAGCCAAGACGTGACGGGTTAGTGTCAATTCCTGTTGGTTCAGGAATTGAATTATACACCAATAAATAAATTCCATGTCAAGTTCATTTGACAGGGACTGAAATTATACTGTTAAATCAAATAATTGCAAGTTGTTTGAACTGAACACAAGACAAATAAACCAAATCATTTATCAGCTAAACATGTTGGAGTACATTTTTACTGAGAACCCTCTTTCCACAGTCAACCCCGAACCAGGTCAATAACTGTATAATATAATCTATACATGCAAACATAACAATAAATGTCTAACCATCTTATAACGTGATCTCTGCCAGTCAATCATATACATGTCAGATTGGAAGGAATAAAGAAAACAAGATTTTTCTGGTTTGAAAACACAGAACTATGCATTTCAAAAGGCTGACCATTTTAGTATATATATACACACATACATATATACATATACGTAGATATAAATATCTACACACATTTATATTTTTTAAATACATTTTCCTTTATTATTTAACCACAAAACCTACCACCTCTCCCCTAATTGGAGTAAACTAATAAACAACAACACTTAGGCTTCTACTTCCAACTTATACATACTATACAAAATGTACGGACACAATCAATTTTTACAATAGTTATATTTTGTTTGTTTTTAGTCCTGGCCTTCCTCTAACCTCCACCTCTCTCATCTATTTATGGTGTCCATCCAGTTTGATTTCGATTTGCCATATATTTGTAACTGTGCTATTTTACAAAAGTTCTGAACCTATATACATTTTACAGACCCAGTATATTTTACATTGGTTATCTTGTTATTAGTCCCACCCTTCAGCTCCATTCAACCCCTCCCATCTCTCTCCTAACACCGTCCATATTGGATTTCTATTCGCCACATCTTTTTCAACTGTGCTGTGATGCTTCACAAAAGTACTGAACCTTTTTATTCTCATAGTTTCCACAGATTGTAAATTAATTTATTAATAAATTAAATTATTATAGTATTGATCGATTGTCTATGACTTTTCAAATCACCCAGCAGTGCCACCTGTAGCGTTAGCCCCAGGTAAATGTTGCAGTTAATCATGACTTGTAATAATTGGATCAATCAAACAAGATGACTATGCAAAACACAGCATACTATATTCAGGGAGACCATATTCTTCGGGACTCTTATGTTTCCTCCTTCAACGTTCATGTAGATGACTGATGCTGAGCGTATACGGGAACAAAAGGCACAGAGGACTATGAGGAGAGCAACACTCAGAGAGAGTAATCAGATAATGATTACATTTCCCACTAAATGGTTTCTTTAACAAGATTGTGGGACATCCATCTGGACTCGTAGAGAGTAATCGAAACGTCGATAGTGAGGACTGATGTCTGAGGTCTAATGGATCAGTGTCTTATGCAGTAGATGGAATGCTGTTGTCTGTTGACAGCCACGATGGCACTTTGGAACTAGGTGATATGAACACAAAGGCAGATATCATGGACGCAACAAGACAAACCAAGGCAACGCTATTAATGCTGTTTTAATGAAGAGCTCTATATTTATTTCATTTTGGAACATACAAAGTAGATACCCTTCTCCATTCAATTGCATTGGCATTTTTCTCCCTGCAACATGTCGTAGGAAAACAAAGCATAAAATGTGAAATTGTAAATATCTTGAGATCTGTACTTCCCTCCATCGTTTAAAACAAACCGTCTGTCGGCAGGGAACCAACCCAATGCAACCAATCCAATCTAATTGTGAGACTCAGCTCCAGTGTAGATGTGAAATGAGATTACTGGTCTGAGAGAGACGCCCATCAGTAAGCAGCAAAGTGAGTTCTCTGGAACAATGAGGTTATGGTGATGGAGGTAGATGGGTTAACATCATTTTGATCTAGACTGGGATATGCCATAACCAGTAGATGTTTTCTTTACAGATGACAACAAAGGGAGCCAGGGATGAATGTGCACTCTTCCTCATCATCATCACTCCAGATAGGCTTGAATCAACAAATGCCAAAGCCAAGCACTTCTGCACTAAACTGTCATTTCAATTCCAGGCAAATCATCCTCACAATATCAGCAGTATAGTAATGATAAAACGTTGGTATTGGGAGCAGCAGGCTCCGATAGCCTTCTGTGTTCTCATTACACTGAAACTCAAATCTAATGTATCTCCCCTAATTGTCTATGATCCTGAAGACTGGGGTTCAATCCCTGTGTCCACCCCACATCATTTTATTTTATTCTCCATTAAATAAAAACTCGGGACTATTCCTCTGAGCCACATTAGCATCCAATTAGAGGAAGGAGAGTCACCATGTGATGTTTAGGACTGATGGGGGTTCCAAATCTGGGCAGGAGCACTCATTCAGTGTTTACATGCGCACTAATAATTCGATATTGAACAGATTATTGCAGTAGGCAGATTATGCAAGTCATGTCAACACCTTTGCTTATTTTAAATCGGCGTCAGGTCAAAATCAAATAACCAGGTGTTCTAATCGGCGTATGCTTTTCTGAGCAAGCTTTTGAATTATTAGGACATGTAATCACCTTAAAAAAAAGGTGTAATGTAAACAGAAACTGATAAACAGGACACAAACTCTGCCTTCAGAAAATGTGCATTGAAATAAACGGTCCATTGTGTACTCATTACAAAAAAATATTTATTGACCAAAATATTAAGACGAAACCCCTGACCAGAGGTCTATAATTCTTCTCATCAATAAAACATTCCTATACAAAGTCAAAACACCATATCTACAATTTCACATGGAGACTGGAAAGCTGATTGACTCATTTACATTTCCAGTACTTGGGTGGTCAAGAAATTACGTTTATATGTTGTTTTTACAGCTACAGTATAGAAAAGCATAGAAGAATAAAGATGCATTATCATAATTTATTGTCACATCAAAGCAAGTTTGTCTCAAAGTGAGCAATATTCCCATTCTGTCCATTCAACCCATTCTGCATTTAAATACCGCCAGCAGTGAACATCCCACGAGTGACATCTGGGTGAATTTGTCCAATAAGAAAAACCCAGCGGTGTGCTTTAATGAACACAACCCTGGTGACTGACAGGATCTCCAGATACAGCCACAAAAGCCAGTTAGCTCACAGACTCAGGTTGTGGCTCATCATCTAGACTGGCTTATTTGTGGACTCATGACCAGTAGCCAGTCAATGGTCTCTTCCAGGAAGTTCATGTTGTAGTGTGCGGCGATGTTCCGGAACACTGTGATCTGCTCTGAGAAACTCTGTGGATGGAGAAGAGGAGAACCTTACAAATCCTAGAAACACAATGTTTCGTAACCTTTCAATTGAAGATATTATGGTGGGTGGCACATTGCTTTAACACGGCTAGGGACACATGGGTTGGAGGAGCACAAACCTTGGTGGGGAAGGTGAGTTCAAAGTCTCCTGCACAAGTGCAGTAAAGAGGCATGTTGGCCTCCTTCACTCCTTTACACTTGGCACAAGCCTGCAATGGAACGCAAGGCACGTTTTTACACTTCAGTGAGACACGATCACAATTCCTGAAAACATTAGTTACTGGAGTACTGAACCTGGGTTGTGTTCATTAGGCGCCAAACTGAAGAAACATGCAGGGACTATCTGGACTTTTGAAAACGCTTTTCTGTCGCTTTCCTTAATGAACAAGACCCAGGTCATATGAATCCCAAAGGATGCGTCAGTTGTGAGGGTGTGGGTTGTTTCCTCACCAGGTCCTGCAGAGTGTAGCTCATGAGTTTCTTCTGCAAGGCCTCCACCAGGGCCATCTCAATGGACTCAGTCTCATACTGGGTCTGGCAGTTGGAGCAGAACCACTGGGGCAAAACAGAGCCATCCTGTGAGCACAAAACAGATGATTTACACAGTGTACACGAAGGAACACACACACACACACACACAGCTGCTTGAGACGTAATGGTATTCAGATGCAAAATGAGCATAGCTTTAAGGAACCTATGGTTCAACTCGAGCATATAAGAAGAAATGTCGAGGTATCAGAGTCATTACAGAGGACATACATTGATATGAAGATGCTTTAACGACCAGTATACTGCGTTTTGGATGGGTAGAGTGTCCTGACTGGGGCACTTTCCCTTGGTGCCCTGGCTAAATTCCCAACCTAACCTCATTCCATCATATACACTGTATATCACTTCTCACATCATCGCTGTGGTAACTGATGAGTGGGAAGCTTTCTGGCCAAAAAACATTGGGGTTGAGAAGAAGTTTCCCTCCTCCCCTTAGCACACAAAGCGCTTTGAGCTAGAGGGCGACCGATTAAATAGGGCCGATTTCAAGTTTTCATAACAAAATCGGTAATCGTCATTTTTGGACGCCGTTTATATTGCACTCCACGAGGAGACTGCGTGGCAGGCTGACCACCTGTTACACGAGTGCAGCAAGGAGCCAAGATAAGTTGCTAGCTAGCATTAAACTTAACTTATAAAAAAACAAGCAATCTTAACATAATCACTAGTTAACTACACATGGTTGATGATATTACTAGTTTAATTAGATTGTCCTGCGTTGCATATAACCAATGCGGTGCCTGTTCATTTTTCACCGAATCACAGCCTACTTGATTTAACAAGCGCATTCACGAAAAAAAGCACTGTCGTTGCACCAATGTACCTAACCATAAACATCAATGCCTTTCTTAAAATCAACACACAAGTATATATTTTTAAACCTGCATATTTAGTTAATATTGCTAACATGAATTTCTTTTAACTAGGGAAATTGTGTCACTTCTCTTGCGTTCTGTGCAAGCAGGGTCGGGGTATATGCAGCAGTTTGGGCCGCCTGGCTCGTTGCCAACTGTGTGAA
The DNA here is from genome assembly GCA_030435695.1 of Brachymystax lenok tsinlingensis. Lineage (NCBI taxonomy): Eukaryota > Metazoa > Chordata > Actinopteri > Salmoniformes > Salmonidae > Brachymystax > Brachymystax lenok. The sequence continues at coordinate 38,393,726 of CM059807.1, read as the reverse complement.
GACCATTTCTTCCTAACAAAGACCGTAATTAATTTGCCAGAATTGTACATAATTATGACATATCATTGAAGTTTGTGCAATGTAACAGCCATATTTAGACTTAGGGATGCCACCCGTTCGATAAAATACGGAACGGTTCCGTATTTCACTGAAAGAATAAACGTTTTGTTTTCGAAACAATAGTTTCCGTATTTGACCATATTAATGACTTAAGGCTCGTATTTCTGTGTGTTTATTATATTATAATTAAGTCAATGATTTGATATTTGATAGAGCAGTCTGACTGAGCTGTGGTAGGCAGCAGCAGGCTCGTAAGCATTCATTCAAACTTTCCTGCGTTTGCCAGCAGCTCTTAGCAATGCTTGTTGCACAGCTCTGTTTGACTTCAAGCCTATCAACTCCCGAGATTAGGCTGGCAATTCTATAGCGCCTATAAGAACATCCAATAGTCAAAGGTATATGAAATACAAATGGTATAGAGAGAAATAGTCCTATAATTCCTATAATAACTACAACCTAAAACTTCTTAACTAGGAATATTGAAGACTCATGTTAAAAGGAACCACCAGCTTTCATATGTTCTCATGTTCTGAGCAAGGAACTTAAACGGTATCTTTTTTACATGGCACATATTGCACTTTTACTTTCTCCTCCAACATTGTGTTTTTGCATTATTTAAACCAAATTGAACATTGTTCATTATTTATTTATTTGAGACTAAATTGTTTATTTATGCATTATATTAGGTTAAAATAAAAAAGTGTTCATTCAGTATTGTTGTAATTGTCATTATTACAAATATATCTATAAAAATTGTCCGATTAATCGGTATCGGCTTTTTTTGATCCTCCAATAATTGGTGTTGAAAAATCATAAAATCGGTCGACCTCTACTTTGAGCATCTGTAAAAAGCACTTCATCATTCCAATGGATTGGATGAGCTGTAGGGGGGGCACTGACCTGTGCCACCGAGGGGTCCTTGCAAAGGTCGAGGTCGCGGCAGAAGTTGCAGTGGTGGCAGATGACCTCGGGCAGGATGTAAGAGTTGCAGGGGTCGCGGAACTGGGCGTCCTCCGAGAACTCACCCACATCTACCAGACGCAGCAGGTCCCTCTTCAGCTTGTTCACCTGGTTCACTATGTTGGCATCCAGGGAGAGGACCTACAGGGGAAGGTTGTGTTCATTAAGCACCAAACGGAAGAAAACAGAACTGAAATGCTAATTTTTGTTTTACGTTGAAAAATGTTTTGAAATGGTATGCACTAATGAATACGACTCTGGTGTGTATTCACTAGGCACAAAACGGAAAGCAAACGGGCTGAAACTGTGAGGGACTACCTGAACTTACCCAATAAGAAATTCACATTTTTCATTGCAAAACTTTCTCCGTTGCAAAATGCTTTGCTACGGTGTGCACTAATGAATATGACCCTGGTTCCCAGTCACTGACCTGGCAGACGTATTTGATGAACTCCAGGGCTGGGTTGCTGAGAGGCAGGTGGGAGCCAGGCAGGACGGGGAACATTTCCGAGGGCTGGGTCACGCCCCGGGTGCCCGTCACCTTCTTCTGGATCTTCTGGGTGATGGTGAAGAAGTTCTGGGTCAGCTCGCTGGACACATACTCTTGAGAGAAGGAGATCATACCTGTGGAGGAGAGACGGCTTATTTTCATCTGTGGTCTGCTAGACTGGATATGGGGGGAGACTATTGAAGGTTATAGCTGGCTAATAGTCAGGTATTGCTGGGTTTTCCAGTGTAGGCCAGCTAGGGGAGACTATTGAAGGCTATATAGCTGGCTAATAGTCAGGTATTGCTGGGTTTTCCAGTGTAGGGGAGACTATTGAAAGCTGTAGCTGGCTAATAGTCAGGTATTGCTGGGTTTTCCAGTGTAGGCCAGCTAGGGGAGACTATTGAAGGCTGTAGCTGGCTAATAGTCAGGTATTGCTGGGTTTTCCAGTGTAGGCCAGCTAGGGGAGACTATTGAAGGCTGTAGCTGGCTAATAGTCAGGTATTGCTGGGTTTTCCAGTGTAGGCCAGCTAGGGGAGACTATTGAAGGCTGTAGCTGGCTAATAGTCAGGTATTGCTGGGTTTTCCAGTGTAGGCCAGCTAGGGGAGACTATTGAAGGCTGTAGCTGACTAATAGTCAGGTATTGCTGGGTTTTCCAGTGTAGGCCAGCTAGGGGAGACTATTGAACAATGTAGCTGTCTAGTAGTCACAGGAAGTAAGCGGTGGACAGCAATCTAAAAGCTATTTGGAGATTAGACACAAACCAGATCACCTTAGAGACCTGTAGTGGTCACTCCTCTGTTTCAACACCAAAACAACTGTTTATGTCTGTGTACGGTTGTGGTACCGCTCTCTCGTTACTTACCAGGAAGTGCTGTGGAATCTCCTGCTGCCTGCTGGGAAGTCTGGCTTCCGCCCCGCCTCTTAATGGGCGTGGCTCCCGGGGCGTTGCGTCTTAGCTCCTCCCGCATGCTGTGGTAGATGGCAGCAATATAGGCTGAGAGGAAACAGAGGAGACATGATAAAGGACAGACGAGCACAGGAAACCAGGGCGCTGTGGCCCCCTCCGACTTCCTTCTGGATCAAACACTGTACACGCGGCGTGATAATGACGCCGATGATTGCGATAATCCGCCGGCCTACCGGAGATGATCATGAGGAAGTATTTCTGACAGGAGGCGGTCTGAGGCAGATACTGCATGATGTTCCAGCTGCTCTCGATCAGCTCCTCCACCTCATCCACCTCTCCGGCTCCATCCTCCTCCTCGTCAGCTTCCTCCTCGTCCTCACTGCCCTCCTCCTCCCCATCCTCCTTTCCCTTCTTCTGGGCTGTCCCGTTCTGAAAGCCAATGTAGGTAGTGAGTGTCATTTCTACCCCAGATATTTTCATTGGTTATGAGACACAGGAAAAACAAATACACACATCCGTTAAATATCGAATGAAATTGTATTGGTCGCATACACATATTTAGCAGAAGCAGAACTAGAAGGTACCTCTCCATACAGGATGCTGGAGGGCAGTTTGCCCTTCACACCTCCATAGTTGGCCAGATCCATCCACATAAGGAACTCCCAGCAGCGGGAGAAGGAGATGGAGAGGGAATGGAAGATCTCCCGCGAGTGAATGCTAAGGAAGATTTGAAAAAAAAAAAAAATCCTCAGTCAGAACAAGTTGAATTTTTTTTGTTGTTGCTCAAAACAAAACCTCGCCTACTAATTTATGGTTAGTGCTTGACCCCACAGGGTGACGGTATGCTTGGCTGCATGAAATCCAAAAAGGTGACGAGTCATTTCCACGAACCCCCCATGCGATCTAGCTCTGAATTGATTAAAGAACAGAAACTAAACAGGGCTTGCATTCACTCTGTAACCACGTATCATTTGTTTATTAAGTCAATAATATTGTTTTCTCCGGCTTTGATAGACAGCCTATTGATACGTTATAAAATTACAAAGTCCTTGTATAGAGGCATTGTAGTACATTTAACCTTTATTTTACAGTGGGGCAAAAAAGTATTTAGTCAGCCACCAATTGTGCAAGTTCTCCAACTTAAAAAGATGAGAGAGGCCTGTAATTTTCATCATAGGTACACTTCAACTATGACAGACGAAATGAGAAAAAGAAATCCAGAAAAATCACATTGTAGGATTTTTTATGAATTTATTTGCAAATTATGGTGGAAAATATGTATTTGGTCAATAACAAAAGTTTCTCAATACTTTGTTATATACCCTTTGTTGGCAATGACAGAGGTCAAACGTTTTCTGTAAGTCTTCACAAGGTTTTCACACACTGTTGCTGGTATTTTGGCCCATTCCTCCATGCAGATCTCCTCTAGAGCAGTGATGTTTTGGGGCTGTCGCTGGGCAACACGGACTTTCAACTCCCTCCAAAGATTTTCTATGGGGTTGAGATCTGGAGACTGGCTAGGCCACTCCAGGACCTTGAAATGCTTCTTACGAAGCCACTCCTTCGTTGCGGGCGGTGTGTTTGGGATCATTGTCATGCTGAAAGACCCAGCCACGCTTTCATCTTCAATGCCCTTGCTGATGGAAGGAGGTTTTCACTCAAAATCTCACGATACATGGCCCCATTCATTCTTTCCTTTACACGGATCAGTCGTCCTGGTCCCTTTGCAGAAAAACAGCCCCAAAGCATGATGTTTCCACCCCCATGCTTCACAGTAGGTATGGTGTTCTTTGGATGCAACTCAGCATTCTTTGTCCTGCAAACACGACGAGTTGAGTTTTTACCAAAAAGTTATATTTTGGTTTCATCTGACATTCTCCCAATCCTCATCTGGATCATCCAAATGCTCTCTAGCAAACTTTAGACTTGCCTGAACATGTACTGGCTGAACATGTCCGGCGCCGACAGAGATGGCAGCCTCGCTTCACGTTCTCAGGAAACCATGCAGTATTTTGTTTTTTTATGTATTACTTCTTACATTATTACCCCGGGAAATATTAAGTTTTATTACATACAACCGGGAGGAACTATTGGATATAAGAGCAACGTCAACTTACCAACATTACGACCAGGAATACGACTTTCCCAAAGAGGATTCTCGGTTTGCTAACCAAAACACAACAACAGACTGGATAGCACGTGGCTACTCAAAACAACGGCGGCGCCAGAGAAGAGGGAAACGCGCCGGTCTTTTGGTCAAGCTACGTCGGCGGCGCATCGTGCACCTCTCCGAGTATTTTAATCGCCAATGTACAGTCTCTTGACAACAAAGTAGACGAAATCCGATCGAGGGTTGCCTTTCAGAGAGACATCCGAGACTGCAACGTTCTTTGCTTCACGGAAACATGGCTCACTCAGGACACGTTATCGGAGTCGGTACAGCCACCTGGTTTCTCCACGCATCGCGCCGACAGAAACAAACTTCTATCTGGTAAGAAGAAGGGTGGGGGTGTGTGTCTTATGATTAACGAGGCGTGGTGTGATCATAACAACATACAGGAACTCAAGTCCTTTTGTTCACCTGACATAGAATTCCTTACAATCAAATGCAGACCGCATTATCTACCAAGAGAATTCTCCTCGATTATAATCACAGCCGTGTACATCCCCCCTCAAGCTGATACATCGACGGCACTGAAAGAAATTCATCGGACTCTATGTAAACTGGAAACCACATATCCTGAGGCTGCATTTATTGTGGCTGGGGATTTTAATAAGGCTAATTTAAGAACAAGGCTCCCAAAATTTTACCAGCATATCGAATGTGCCACCCGGGCTGGTAAAATCCTGGACCACTGTTATTCCAACTTCCGTGATGCATACAAGGCTATTCTCCGCCCTCCTTTCGGCAAGTCTGACCATGACTCCATTTTGTTGCTCCCAGCCTACAAACAGAAACTAAAACAGGAAACGCCCGTTCTCAGGTCTGTTCAACGCTGGTCCGACCAATCTGATTCCATGCTGCAAGATTGCTTGAGCACGTGGACTGGGATATGTTCGGATAGCATCTGACAACAACATTGATGTATACGCTGATTCGGTGAGCGAGTTTATTAGTAAGTGCATTGGTGATGTTGTACCCATAGCAAATATTAAAACCTTCCCCAACCAGAAACCGTGGATTGATGGCAGCATTCGCGCAAAACTGAAAGCGCAAACCACTGCTTTTAACCAGGCTAAGGCTACCGGAAACATGACTGAATACAAACAGTGTAGCTATTCCCTCCGCATAAGGCAATCAAACAAGCTAAGCGTCAATATAGAGACAAAGTAGAGTCACAATTCAACGGCTCAGACACAAGAGGAATGTGGCAGGGTCTACAGTCAATCACGGACTACAAAAGAAAACCAGCCCGTCGCGGACCATGACGTCCTGCTCCCAGACCAACTAAACAACTTCTTTGCTCGCTTTGAGGACAATGCAGTGCCACCGACACGCCCGCTACCAAAACCTGCGGGCTCACCTTCACCGCAGCCAATGTGAGAAAACATTTAAATGTGTTAACCCTCGCAAGGCTGCCGGCCCAGATGGCATCCCTGGCCGTGTCCTCAGAGCATCGCAGACCAGCTGGCTGGTGTGTTCACGGACATATTCAATCAGTCCCTATCCCAGTCTGCTGTTCCCACATGCTTCAAGAGGGCCACCATTGTTCCTGTTCCCAAGAAAGCTAAGGTGACTGAGCTAAATGACTATCGCCCAGAGCACTCACTTCTGTCATCATGAAGTGCTTTGAGAGATTAGTCAAGGATCATATCACCTCCATCCTGCCAGACACCCTGGACCCACTCCAATTTGCTTACCGTCCCAATAGGTCCACAGACGCCTTAATCGCAATCACACTGCATACTGCCCTAACCCATCTGGACAAGAGGAATACTTATGTAAGAATGCTGTTCATCGACTACAGCTCAGCATTTAACACCATAGTTCCCTCCAAGCTCGTCATTAAGCTCGAGACCCTGGGTCTCGACCCAGCCCTGTGCAACTGGGTCCTGGACTTCCTGACGGGCCGGTCCCAGGTGGTGAGGGTAGGAAACAACATCTCCACTCCGCTGATCCTCAACACTGGGGCCCCACAAGGGTGCGTTCTCAGCCCTCTCCTGTACTCCCTGTTTACCCATGACTGCGTGGCCAAGCACGCATCCAACTCAATCATCAAGTTTGCTGACGACACTACAGTGGTAGGCTTGATTACCAACAACGACGAGGCGGCCTACAGAGAGGAGGTGAGGGCCCTCGGAGTGTGGTGTCAGGAAAATAACCTCTCACTCAATGTCAGCAAAACAAAGGAGATGATCGTGGACTTCAGGAAACAGGAGAGGGAGCACCCCCCTATCCACATCGAGGGGACAGTAGTGGAGAGGGTGGAAAGTTTTAAGTTCCTCGGTGTACACATCACGGACAAACTGAATTGGTCCACCCACACAGACAGCGTGGTGAAGAAGGCAACAGCGCCTCTTCAACCTCAGGAGGCTGAAGAAATTCGCTTGTCACCAATCACTCACAAACTTTTACAGATGCACAATCGAGAGCATCCTGTCGGGCTGTATCACCGCCTGGTACGGCAACTGCTCCGCCCACAACCGTAAGGCTCTCCAGAGGGTAGTGAGGACTGCACAGCGCATCACCGGGAAACCTACCTGCCCTCCAGGACACCTACACCACCCGATGTCACAGGAAGGCCAAAGATCATCAAGGACAACAACCACCCGAGCCACTGCCTGTTCACCCCGCTATCATCCAGAAGGCGAGGTCAGTACAGGTGCATCAAAGCTGGGACCGAGAGACTGAAAAACAGCTTCTACCTCAAGGCCATCAGACTGTTAAACAGCCATCACTAACATTGAGTGGCTGCTGCCAACATACTGACTTAAATCTCTAGCCACTTTAAACATAGGAATTGGATGTAACAAATGTATCACTAGCCACTTTAAACAATTTTGTATATAATGTTTACGTATCCGACATACTCATATCAAATGTATACACTGTACTCTAAACCATCTACTGTATCTTGTCTATGCCGTTCGGCCATCGACCCAAACCTCTAGCCACTTTAATAATTATAACTGGATGAAATAATGTATCACTAGCCACTTTAAACAATGCCATTTATATAATGTTTACATATCCTACATTACTCATCTCATATATATATATATATATGTGTATATACTGTACTCCATACCATCTACTGCATCTTGCCTATGCCGGTCAGCCATCGCTCATCCATATATTTATATGTACATACTCGTATTCATTCCTTTACTCTTGTGTGTATAAGGTAGTTGTTGTGAATTTGTTAGATTACTTGTTAGATACTACTGCATGGTCAGAACTAGAAGCACAAGCATTTCGCTACACTCGCATTAACATCTGCTAACCATGTGTATGTGACAAATAAAATTTGATTTGATTTGAAGCAGGGGGACACGTCTGGCATTGAAGGATTTGAGTCCCTGGCGGCGTAGTGTGTTACTGATGGTAGGCTTTGTTACTTTGGTCCCAGCTCTCTGCAGGTCATTCACTAGGTCCCCCCGTGTGGTTCTGGGATTTTTGCTCACCGTTCTTGTGATCATTTTGACCCCACGGGGTAAGATCTTGCGTGGAGCCCCAGATGGAGGAAGATTATCAGTGGTCTTGTATGTCTTCCATTTCCTAATAATTGCTCCCACAGTTGATTTCTTCAAACCAAGCTGCTTACCTATTGCAGATTCAGTCTTCCCAACCTGGTGCAGGTCTACAATTTTGTTTCTGGTGTCCTTTGACAGCTCTTTGGTCTTGGCCATAGTGGAGTTTGGAGTGTGACTGTTTGAGGTTGTGGACAGGTGTCTTTATACTGATAACAAGTTCAAACAGGTGCCATTAATACAGGTAACGAGTGGAGGACAGAGGAGCCTCTTAAAGAAGAAGTTACAGGTCTGTGAGAGCCAGAAATCTTGCTTGTATGTGACCAAATACTTATTTTCCACCATAATTTGCAAATAAATTCATTAAAAATCCTACAATGTGATTTTCTGGATTTTTTTTCCTCATTTTGTCTGTCATAGTTGAGGTGTACCTATGATGAAAATTACAGGCCTCTCATCTTTTTAAGTGAGAGAACTTGCACAATTGGTGGCTGACTAAATACTTTTTTGCCCCACTGTATGTAACTAGGCAAGTCAGTTAAGAACACATTCTTATTTTACAATGAAGGCCAAACCCTCCCCTAACCCGGACGACGCTGGGCCAAATTGTTCGCCTGCCCTATGGGTAGGTTAGCGAACCAACCTGTTGGTGATGTACTCCACGTAGCCGATGGCGTCGTCAATCCTCCGCTTCTTAGTGCAAAGGAGGATGCGGTTGAAGTTGCCGTACACCACGGTCGAGCCCAGCCGCTTGAACTCTGCCACCAGTCTGAGAGAGAGAGAGAGAGAGAGAGAGAGAGAGAGAGAGAGAGAGAGAGAGAGAGAGAGAGAGAGAGAGAGTTTGAGTTTTAAATAATCTTTATTGGGTCTGGGAACCCACAACACAGTAAACACTCATACAAAACCATATTTGCACATCACTTTAAAAACACAACTCCAGATCCTCCTCCAATGTAACTAAACAAAACAGCCTCTGAATACCCTATATACTCATAAACAGATCAATGTTGTTAACAAGTTTATAATAGGCAAACTCAACCCTCAGTCTCACTGCCAACATTCCCTCCAGCATTCCCACCACATCCACAGACCCCTGTCCCCTAATACTGTTCTTCTCGGTCTTCCATATCGCTAATTTAGCTGCCCCAACACAAAATTAAGCAACATACACACACCCTTCGACTAAACCTGTACTTTAGCCCAAATATAAACACTTGAGAAGAGAAAACCTCTCCCAGAGCTGAGAACCAGCTATTGATCAGGTCAATCATCCCGACCAACCTGGGACACTGTAAAAACAGATGTGTCAGAGACTAACTCAGCACAGAATGGACACCCTTCCCCAACTGTCGGGTCCAGGTGTACCAGATGCATATTAGTGGCTATGGCTCCATGTGTATTATCCTCCATTGGAGGTCAGCTGTCCTCTTTTCAATAGGCAGTTTGTATAAAGTCCTCCAACAGCCTTTTGGGGATGCACCTGGACCAAACACACCCGCCCACCTCGCCGATTTTTACTCCCCTTCCAGGGAGGAGGCATGGGACACTTTCACACATATTCTGTACAAGGCCTTCTTTCCCACCTCCTTGAACTCCCCAGCTCCGGGGTATGGAAGGAAAGCAGCATCCCCACGCCTTCCTCAATGCCCCCGCCGCAGCTCTAACAATCAGTGCAGGGAACACATAGTCCAGACCCTCCTTCCAACCGATCAGAATTGGAAGTGTCAGTCACATACTGCAGATGAAGTACTGGCAGGGAATCACAGACCTCAGCGACGACCTTCCTCAGTAGGCGAGATGATCGATCCCCGCTTTCTCCCAGCTCCTCCAACGATCTACTCCTACTCGCATCAGATGACCCAGCTTGGTACACCCCACACCTAACAGGCATGAACGTGAGGCTGGCTGAACCCAGAACACGGACTGGATGGCAGTGTTGTAAAATAGAGGCTCTTCAAAAAGCCACATCCCTGGTGGCGTCGGCCTTACGGGACTTTACAAGAACTCTCCAAGCCTGCATAACAGACTCATAGAATGGAGTCAGGCCAGACAACTCACCCCCCTCTAGCTTTAAGAGGAAAAGGTGCTTGTCTAAGTCCAAACAGCCCGCTCTCCTCATCAATGTGTAGGCTGTATCCACCCAGCTAGAACCGTCACAGTACAACAGTCTCTGGGCTGCTTGAAGCCGAAAGCCATGATCCTGAAGAAATGTCCACCAGGCCTTGCCCACCCTCATGCAGTGGCAGGTACAGGGCTGCAGCTTTGATCCAATGTTGTCCAGACCAGAAGAAATTGACAAGGGTCCTCTGAAGCTCTTGTATCAGACCCCCCGGTGGCTGCAGTATTATTAGTCTGTGCCACAGGGTAGAGGCAGCAAGATTGTTAGCTACCAGCACCCTTCCCTATAAGACAGCTGAGGTAGCACCCATTTCCACCTTGACAGTCTGGCACACACTTTCTCCACTACACCCTCCCAGTTCTTTTTCTGAAAGACATCAGAGCCTAGAAAACCCCCAAAGTCTTCATCCCTTCTCTGCCCCACTGAAGCTCCCCCAGGTAACTGTGGAACGGACTCCCGCCTGAAGCTGACCTGCCCACAGCGCTTCACTCTTTCTCCCCAATTGACTCTAGCTGAGGAGGCCCTCATACACCTTTTAAAGCGCTTGAGAGAACCTTAACATCCTCATCCCCTGTAATAAAACTGTCACGTCATCTGCATACACGCAGACAGTGCTATTGTGGGATTCCTTCATTACACCTGGCACAGAGAAACCAGTAAGCCTCGCTCTTAAAAAAACAAAGCATTGGCTCAATTGCCAGGCTATATAACTGCTCTGGAATTGGGCATCCCTGCCTGATGCCCTTTGGACAGGGATGGGGCAACTCAACCCCCCCACCTTCACCATACATGAGGCCCCAGCATACAGTAAACTCATCCAAGACAAAAACATCCTCAAACCCAAAGGCTTTCATTGTTGTGAACAAGTACTGGTGGTCCACACGATCAAAAGCCTTTCTCCTGATCCAAAGAAAGTAAACCCACATTTACATCAGACAGTTTACAAATATCTAAAACATCTCTTATTAGAAACAAATTGTCAACAATAGAGCGATCAGGTACACAGTAAGACTGGTCCTTGTGGACCAACAATCCCAGATACTCTTTCAACCTGTTTGAGAGACATTTAGATACAATTTTATATTCTAAGCACAGCAAAGCAACAGGTCTCCACTTTATGAGAGCCAAATCCCCCTTTTTGGCAACAATGAAAGCACCGCACGTTGACAGGATACAGGAAGAGAACCCTCATGAAAGGATTCACACACCACTTCATAAAAATCCTCCCAATAGACCGCCAAAAGTGCTTGTAGAACTCAGATGGTAAACCATCGATGCCAGGGCTCGGCCTGTTGAGAGCTGCTTAACTGCTGTGGACAGCTCCTGCAAAGTAATGTCAGAGTCTAAAGCAACTTCTGCTCAGGGCCCAGCTGAGGAAGACCGTAGCAACTGTTCAGTACACAGAGAATCACAATCCTCCGCCTTTATAGAGGGCAGAGTAGAAATCCACAGCACAAGTTGGCATTTCGCTGTCATCCGTGGTCACCTTCCCATCAGGGAGACGAAGGCAGACCATCTGTTTACGCTGCAATGTTGACTGTCCTAGGTTAAAGAAAAAAAGTGCTAGGGGCATCCATATCCTTGAGGGTAGCAAACGAGACTCCAATCAAGGCACCCTTCACTCTTTCGTAGAAACGACTTCAGTTCATGTCTCCTGTCCTGTAAGTTCAGCTAGTCCAGGGTCATTCTGAGTGAGCAACTTCAATTCAATAGACTTGATGTCCTGTTCAAGGGCCCTGATGGTCTCTTGAACTTCAATACGTGACAGAGCAGTATACTGTTGACAAAAACTCGTGATTTGGGCCTTCCCCAACCTCCCCACCATTGTCTCAAGGAATCAAAATTTCCTTTTGTAACCCTCCATTTTTCCCAAAACAACAAAACCTTTCACAAAACATGACATCATGTAGCAATTTAACATTAAAATACCAGTAAGGTGATGACCTTCGTGGGACAGGACAAGTGAATATCAACAGTAGCAATATGGTGATCAGAGAACCCCACAGGAGTAATGTCACACCTTCCAACCCTACTACAATATTGCTCAGATACATATAACCTGTCTAGCCTTGCTGCACTGACATGACCTTCATTAACTTTGAGCCAGGTGTACTGCCTAACTTTAGCATTCCTTACTCTCCACACATCCGAAAGCTCAAACTCAGTTAATAGACCAGACAGACAAGTTGCTGACCGCAGGTGAGGTTCTTCAGCAGTGCGATCAACAGTAAAATCCACTGTACAGTTCCAGTCCCCCCCTAAAACCAGACACCCTCTTGGTCACACTGTCTTAAGGTTTCTTTATTTGATTAAATATAGCAATACGCTTCTGTGCCCTCATTAGGAGCATATACATTCAAAAAAACAAACAAGAAACCCATTATATCCACCTTGACCAATAAAACCCGGCCCTTGACAATCTCTGTTGTAGATACCACAGTCACCCCTAAACCTGAGGAAAACAAGATTGCCACCCCAGCACTGAAATTAGTACCATGACTGAGTATATGCTGCCCCTCCCACCACATACCCCAGTCAACCTCATTAGCCTCATCACTATGTGTCTCCTGCAGAAAAACCACATGAAGCCTTTTCTGTTTTATTACTTCTAATACCCAAGCCCTCTTATTCCTGTCCCTTCCCCATTAATATTGAGAGAACCTACCCTTAGTACCTCCATATAGAAAGAGAAAGGAAAAGCAGAAGAAACCACAGAGAAACCAAAGAGAAAGAAAACACCCTATGAGGCATGATCATCATCATTATTTAAATTTTCTCTTAACCAATCCACGCTTTCCCAGTGCCTTTGCTGCTGTGACAGCAGTAACAAATTTCCTCAAGCTTAAAACGCTTTCTCACTCAACTGGTCTAACCCCACCGCTCTTCTGTAACATCACAGCTGACCTCACAAACTTATCAACGCCAAAAATCTGCCAATTTGACAGATTTCCCAAAAGTCTGATCCAGGAACCCATTTATCTCCTCTAGATTATAAATTGAGTCCTCACCAGCTGCTGACAACAGAGATATCCATATCCTTCTCCTGATCCCCTCCTCAGCTGAGGCCACAGACCCTGAGTCCCCCTCTACCACATCCCCTCAACACTCCCTACTTGCACCCCATCACTTTGCACCAGGCATCTCCTCCACTACCTGGGAGCCTGGCTCCACATGAGCCCCCTCCTGTACCCCCATTGCTCGTAGTGGGCATCTCCTCCACTACCTGGGAGCCTAGCTCCACATGAACCCCTCCTGTACACCATTACTCATAGTGGGCATCTCTCCACTACCTGGGAGCCTAGCTCCACATGAACCCTCCTGTACACCATTACTCATAGTGGGCATCTCCTCCACTACCTGGGAGCCTAGCTCCACATGAACCCCCTCCTGTACCCCAGCACTCATACTGGCCAACTCCTCACCGTTTGAGGAAAAGTCTCTTCAGATCCATCCGTAGTTTCTATAGCTATATTTTCCTGATGCATAACATTTCTCTGGTACACGCTGGAAAACAGTTCCCTCAACACGGACAACTTGTTCCTCAGCAACAGGTGCTTGTGGCTGTTTCACCGCTGTCGGCCCACCTCTCCCTACATCAGTGGGCCCAGGCGTTAAGAGGACCACCTGCTCCTCCCTCCGCCTTCTCCCTTTTCGGGCAAGCATGTCGCATGGCCAACATCCTCACACTCAAAACACCGTTGACTACCCGTACTAGCATAAACCATATACAGTCTGTTGTCATACTTAACTTTAAACGATAACTCCAAAGTCTGCTCCGGAGAATCCAAAAACATAAACACCTGTCGCCGAAACGACATAACCTGTTTCAACGCCGGGTGTTTGCAACCCAACGGACAATCTTAATTGAGCTTGTAAACTTCCCAAACCGCAATAACTCGCGCCCAATAGCTCATTGGGAATAAACGGCGGTACATTTGAAATCGTTACTTTGTTGACGGAGAAAAAAGCGGCGTGATTTGAATAAACATTCTCTTTAAGAAGTACGCCATGCTCAACCATACGATCAACAAGACGCTCTTTCTTTAAGGAAAACCACCACCGCTTTATTCATCCGTGACGCATAAGCAATATTCTCATATCCTACCTTCTCTCCTACGGCGACCAGAAACTCCTCCACCGTGACAGTAGCTTCAGTAACACACCTAAAGCCGTGCCGAGTGACAGGACGGCGTCCCCATTCGGGTAGCCATCCCCGCCAATGTCAGGTAGTTTCGACACTAAAACAATATAATTAATTCTACCACAACAAGTAAATAAAAATAATAACCTTAATCATGCACAGAAGAAAAGGAAAATCGAAAGAAAACCCAGGATATCTAACTCTTCACAACACTGCCACGCACTCACTCACACAATTCCCAGCATGCACCAACACTCCCAGCATGCAGAGAGAGAGAGAGAGAGAGAGAGAGAGAGAGAGAGAGAGAGAGAGAGAGAGAGAGAGAGAGAGAGAGAGAGAGAGAGAGATTCATCAAGGCATCCTTCCTTCTCTCAAGCAACGACCGTTTTCAATACATGACCACAGACCGTTGAGAATTAGAATGAATTAATACAATTCGAGTAAAATAGTTTTTTCAAATTTTCAAAGTTGGGGGAGGAAGATGATTTACAAAATAAATTGTTTCGTGTCCAATCACATAAAACGACACGAACAATAAGAATCCTCATCATTTTTGACCTATTTTGCCCAGATAAAGCTGCATTTGAAATGGCTACAGTTGACTCCAATGGAAACAACCAGGGGCCAAGTAGGGTTGTGTGTGTTGGGCAGTGTCACTTACTGGAGGAAGACCTTCTTCATCATGTTGTGTAGGGTGCGGTGCAGCGCCGGGTCGTAAAGCAGCGAGCTGGGCGAGCGCAGCCAGCGGTAGAAGTGCATCACCTGGTTGTCGGCGTAGACGTTGTGGTACCGCGTGATCTCCCTCACCCAGCCAACCACCATGCTCTTCAGGATCCTGCTCGCAGACATACATCCAATCAAATCAAACTTGATATAAAGTACATTATTTTAACCTGTGCTGGGCTACAGCGCAAGGAAACGTAAAAAAAAAATCTGCCCCCTTTATCTGTTACACTCCAAAAACCACACAGCCTAGTTAGTTTAGAGCCGAAACAGTTTGATGGAGGGCTCTGGGGTGTTTCGAGGTGTCGCCGGCAGTGATTGCATGTCATTACGAAGCGGTCACCTGAAGGTGTTGGAGCAGAGGGCGGTCTCGTCGTAGCTGGCCACGGCACTGGCTCCCTGGTTCCCTGACATCATTTCCTCCAGCGAGGCCTGCTGGATGACGTCAAAGCTGACGCCCAGGCTGGCTCCTCCCTCCATGTCGTTGACATGCTGCGACTGCAGGATGGTGTTCACAGCCAAACTCTGCAGGTCCAGCTCCACGCACACTGAAACGCAGTAGAATGACACGGAAAAAGCAGCTTGAAACCTAGTTGAAAGCATATTTTCTTTTTGTTCCAATGAAGTTGTTTTAAAATGTACCGCATCACCGGTTGCTATGTACAGCGGATCAATTCCTAACTACAAGACAATGGTTGGGGCTACTTCAATGTGTCAGTGTTGTCCATTATGAGTGTGTTAGAGCTGGGATGATAAACCCAAAAATTACAGGCACCATCATTTTTCACATCTCTTTCTACAATTTTGCATTTGTCAGTTATTTTTTGTGTGATTATGCTACACAACGTTCCTGCAGATTTTTTTAAAATTCTAAAACCATTATTTGGTCATCAGTAACGTGAATTATATTGATTCCTGCTATGACAACATCTGAAAGTATCTGCCTGTCCGTCCCTGTTTTGGTGCTGTGTGAGTGAGCCACTCCGTCACCCACTTGGTTGACGTCGTGCAACCTTTCAAAATGCAATTACAACCACTGTTGTTTTCGTTAAAGATAGGAGAGTCTCAGCTTTCTGTGCGCGCCATCGATTTCTCAACTCTCAATATCGAGCAAATGGCACCCCTTTACATTGGCAGTTGGCTAAGCAGTGCGGTTTGGGCGTGCACCCGGAGCGTGGCATTTTCAGTGAACACATCAAGTAGAGCTGGAAAGTTTGAGTAGGACATTCATTAAATTACATAGCTATCTAGCAACAAAATCATAATTAGCGCAATCTAGCTAAGTGTTTTTGGATTCCCACTTCCTCTGGTGGTGAATTATGTAGCCTACGGCAGTATGCAAAAAATGTTTTGGTCGACAAATTCATCTATAAAAAGAGCCAAAAGAAATCTGATCATTCTGGATCATATTTTAAAATGTTGCACATCAAAATATCAAATCATGCACCCCCTGGATATGACGGATGAAATAGATGACATTGCTTCTCAGTCGTCTTACTTGGCACAAGATAAAAAACAGTCACTAAGGGGAAGCAACTGTGCATTCATGTATTTTTTTTTGTTGATTGTTGTATTTATTGTTATCAAGCAGAATGTTTAAATGTGTCACGATTTGACTGTTTGTTTACATGGCCCAGCTCTGCGTGTGAATGAGTAAGGCTGGCTACCTGTTGAGTAGCAGCCCTGAGCGTTGATCTCCATGGAGCCCCTGTCGTCGGCCTCCATCACCAGCCTGCTGTCGTCGGCCTCCTTGCCCCCCAGGTCGGGCCTGGCGGTGGGGGACAGCCACAGCAGGTGGTTGTGCTTCCTCAGGTGCCTGGCCAGGAACAGGTCAGAACCAAAGATGGACACGTCCTGGGGCAGGTTCCCCACCGGCAAGTGGTAGTATCTGAGGTGGGATGGAGGAGAGGGAACAGTAAGCGACCGTAGCCCAAAACGAGCATAAAAGTCACAACAAACGAAACCCCAGACTAATATGTAAAGCGTGAAGATGATTCTTCAATTTTGTTTTGTATTTACAAATAGAATGTAATTATTTAGACGGTTCTAGGTGTACAGAGCCAGCAGGCAGACCTAGTCTGGTGCTGTGTTACCTACCTGGCCATGTCAAAAGCCTGCGACAGGCAGCTGTCCAGGTTGAGGTAGTGGCGGACCATGCGGCGGGCACCGTGGCGCTGCCAGTCCAGCACGTTGTAGCTGATCTCGTCCACCACATGCACCGGCACCACCGGGAACTCCTCCAGCACCGGCATGCCCGCCGCCAGCCGCCGCAGCTCCCAGTTGGACTGCACCGCGATCAGGGTGGGCCCGCGGCGCTCCCCCTGAATACAGCGAGAGAAGGACAGCGGTCAAATAGTGTTTCCAGGGCTGTGTTCATTAGGCACCAAACGGAAGAAAATGAACTGAAACACGGAGGGACTACCTGCACTTGTCCAATAAAGAGAATTCTCATTGACGTTTTCAGTTGCGAAACGACACTGCTCTACCCTATTAATCTGTGATAAGCATTTAACATCAGACCTTCAAAAGCAAGTTTGAAAACGTTAGAGCGAGAAGGCCTAAACAAAGCAACACATCTAAGAGCAAGCTGGACAGAGCAATATAGTGGCAGAACCATGCAGGAAGGAGGTACCTTGTAGTTGAGCAGTATGCGCTGCAGGGCGCGGTGGATGGCCTTCACGTCGTTCTCGGCCCGCACCTCAAAAGTGTGTTTCTCCGGGGGCAGGAGATCTTCGCTGGTCTTCTCCAGCAGGGCTGTGCGCTCTGCCCCATACAGGGTGCTCAGGTTGGGCATCTGGTTACTGCGAACCTAAGGTAGGAAGGTGAGCAAGACGAAGGGGACTTGATGTCTTTTTTTCCCCTTCAACAATTTCCTAGGAAATGACTTCAAAATCACTCTCACACCACGTTCGTGTTCCCGAAGCATTACAAGGGCAAAGTCAAATATTTTAAAGGGGAAATCGGATGTGTAGGGTGTTTGGGTACAGAGTAGATGAGGTGTAGTCTTACGGTGTCCAGGACAAAGATGCTAGCCTTGCGCTGTGAGGGGATGAACAGGCCGAACAGGGCTTTGTGGCCCTGGCTGTGGTGGTAAAGGTAGATGTGTCGGACGCTCCCTGGGGAAGACAACAGAACGATACTGATTCAACGCTCCCATCCTCACGTTCCATATAAGGGGCCGTATTCATTAGGCCCCAAATGGAAGAAATGCCAGGTTTAGGTTGATGCACATCATAGTAAATGTAAAGTCAGTCACACAACAACTTAAAAAGACAGGTAAAGAAAGATCACAATATAGATATCAAATATATGGACGACACATTTAGAAACGGTAGAGAAACAGTGAAGGGAATCTGCAGTGCCAGTGGGAGCTAGTCTTACCAGGCTCCAGGTAGCTGAACTGGGCCAGGGACCTCATCTCCAGGTGCTCCAGGTCGTAGGTCTCAGCCTCCCGACCGCCCAGGTCCCGGACCAACTGCTTGTTGACCATGCACATACAACCCAGCTGTACCAGGGCCCGGAACAGCAGAGGGACCTGGAGAGAGAGAAAGAGAGAGAGAGAGAGAGTTGTTCATTAGCCACCAAACGAAATAGAACAGATTAAAAACATGCAGGGGCTACCTGGACTTTTTTTTTTTTGCTAACTTCTTTTAAACGTTTTCTGTTTAAAAAAAATAAAATTGTACTACACACACACACACGGAGACTAACACTCAAAACACAGCCATTGATTCGATTTCCCGAACTATGAAAATGTTAACATGCCAACCGAGACACACAACACTGGGTTCAGGAAGAAAGTACAATCCCTTAACCCCACCAACTGCTTGTTGTAAACACCCAGGAGGAACACGACAGACCTTGTCCTATCCTAACCCGTCGGTACCTGTGTCTCGTAGACCCCCTCTATGTCCGGGGCGGAGAGGTCAGCGTTGATCTCGTTGATGTGCTCCTGGTACATGTCCTCAGGGACAGAGTACTGGTACAGGTAGTAGACGATGTTGGAGCGCGGCAGAAGACGGTTCACCTGCACAAAACAAAAACCGGAGTGCTCAGTCAACTAAATAAATAACACTAATAATGAGAAATGTAACTTCTACAGTGCTTTCCACTACAAAAGAACCACAACGAGCTTTAACGCAACACCAGGAGCGACATGTCATTCAAGAGTAGACGGACGGTCACGAGAGGGTCGGAAAGGCTTGAGCAGTCAGCGGAGGGAGGTTGTCACACAGATCTACTCATCAATCCGTCTATCATGAGACTAACGTGTACCTTCTTGTATGTGGCTCCCTCCTCCTGCTTGGGGACCTTCTGGTTGACGTAGAACACCCGTGGGATGTTGAGCTTCATGCAGTGCAGGTCACTGCCGATCACAGCCCACAGCTTATACAGCCCAGGGTGACTGGTCTCTGCAATCTGGGGGGAGCGAGGAGAGGACAGGACCTCCAGTCACACACAGACTTCTGGGTTTCAGCATTTTGCTTATTAGAGGAGCATTCACAAGATATATACAGTGTGTCTTCCTTTTGCTCTGTACAGTTCCCATGAGCTATTCAGAAACAAAACAATGGTAATTGGAGTTTTAGTCGGTATGGACACCATTTAAGCCTAGTCCTGTACAAAACACTTTAAAAAAACAGACTTTCCATTGAGCAGCAGCATGCTTTTTAGTTCGGCACTAGGCTGATCTGTGTCCCGGAAACCGGCCTAACTAAAATGTTATTTGACCCCCCTAGGCCTAACCTAACCCACCTGTACGATCTGCCAGGGCATGTCCAGGATACTGCGCGCCGTGCGGCGGAGGAAGCTACCCAGGCCTGTGGCGGGGCCCGCGTCCCGGATCACCCCTCCCCCCATGGCCTGGACCTCGCCATCCAGCAGGCGCCGGCGCTTCCGGCGCTCCTTCCTCTGCCGCAGCTGCAGCTCCCACTTCTTCTTGTGGTAGCGCAGCCACACCAGGCGCGCCTCCTGTGTTTCCCCCGTGGGTGGTGGTGGGCCGAGGATCTCTCTCCAGGACTGGGTGAGCTCCATCTCCTGGGACTCCACGGCCTGGCTGTTCTCTCCTTCTGACACCCGCTTGCGCTTGGTGCTGATCAGTATGGCCGGCTGCAGGGGTCGGGGAGGCAACCCAAAGTCCTCAATGTCAGCCGCCTGCCCTGCCTCCAGGGCATGATGGGCCACCTGAGAGGGGAGGCAAGGGGGAGTGGCATGAGTGTGTGTGTGTGTGTGTGTCTATCTGTGCGTGTCGCCACTACCGTTGGCTAGGCGGGTGTACCTGTCTCTTGCCCTCGCTGGTGAACAGCTCGCTGATCTTCTTCTGCTTGTAGATGTCGTTCTTCTCCAGCAGCTTCTTGTGGAGCCAGTCTGGGTGGCGCACTCTGGGCACGGGGTTCTTCACCTACAGCCCGGATAACAATGGGACCAGATTGGGTGAGCAGCGAGCACGGCGCAGGTACAACTTGAAAGGATCTAGTCCCACATGTATCAGGAGTAGGGTGAAGTTGCACCTAGGCACTGGTCTTGGATCAGTTTTGGATTCCCCCCCCCACTAATGGGTAAGGTTAGGATTTGGGGAGGGCAAGCTGATCCTAGATCTACACCTATACACCTAGGGGCAACTTCACCTCAGAGCCACGGATCAGAGCTGCTGTGGGTTACCTGTTGCAGTGCAGCCGGAATGGTAATGATTTTCTGGATGGCACTACCCAATCTCTCAATGTAGTAGCTCCAGTCAAGGATCTGAAGAGAGTCCATGGCTAAACTCGTTAGTGACTGTGACTCAGCTAAAACACTAGGGAAATAATTGCGTCACGTCTTTGTATCGCTGTATTGAAGCGTGCCAATACGGAAGCGCTATGAAGTGAAATCGCCCAGAGACTTACGGAGCGGATGTCCAGGTCGTGGAGGCTGGGCATCTTCAGCCACTTGCGCAGGAAGTGCTTCTTAACACTGGGCTCAGCTTGGAAGATGGCCAAGGGGATGGCCCTGTGAGTGAGAGAGTGAGTGAGTGAGAGAGAGAAAGGAATTAACACTTGTCCATTACCGTCATTAGCAATAAGTGACACTACGCTAAAATGAGCAGAAGACAAAATCTGAAGGTGATGAGCCATGACTGTCAGCCTGTGGTAACGGCGTCTGGGCCGGTCTGCCTCACCTCTCGGTGACCGGCGTGCCCTCTGGCTTGCGGGAGATGATGTAGCGGCAGCTCAGCCCGGCGTCCTTCACCATCTGGTCTCCCAGGAACTCGGCCAGCCGCTTGGCCGTGCTGATGGTGTTGGACTTCTGCTCGCCATAGTCCTCCAGCTTCCGCGACATGGAGCGGTTCTCCGAGATGAGCTCAAACAGCTCTGCGTCCGGCATGTTGGCAGCCTGGGCAAAATACAACTCCCGTCAGGACACAGCATAGTAGAACATTCGGATAGAAATAGATTACGTCGAACAAACATGCCCTCTGACACGTAGCCCCGCCTACAACGAGGAATCGCGTCAGCTCTCTACTATTGACCATCTGCAACGTTCAACAACGTTTTCCCGACTGAACGTGGTGCGGTTGACGTAGCTTTCAACATGCAAGCAGAGGTTGGCTCGCTCTTTTAATACATGGATGAATGAACAACAGCAACTGATCAAATGTAAAGTTATCGCGCGCGCACGCACAGGGAAACAAACGCGTTACCTTGCTGTAGAGCACGTCGAGCCAGTAGTCGGCCACCTTGGCCACCGAGTCGTAGACCTCCTCCAGAGTGGTGCCTTTGAGGAAGGCCTCGAACACGGACGACTGGAAGATCTTGATGAGCTGCAGCTCGCCTCTCCTCTTCACCTCGAAGCCCTTCAGCTCGGCCAGAGAGCCGTCCTCGTTGAACACAGCGTACCTGGACACAGGACAATGTCGTAACCGTGCTACTATCAGGAGAACGTTTTAATCCATGCTATTATCAGGAGAATGTTGTATTATTGTATTATTTTGTTTATGTATCTATTTTTTTTCATTATTGTTTGCTGTTTTCTGTCTGTTTCTCTTTAGTTCATTCTCTTGGTTGTTGGTGCATTGGGGGGTTCTTCTGGTTGGGGAATGGAATTCATTGTATTTTCTTTTATTTAATTTTTCTTCCTGGGGGGGATTTTGAAAAAATTCTAAAGAATGTTGTAATCGTGTTATCAGAACGTTGTAATCAATGTTATTATCAGGAGAACGTTGTAATCAATGTTATTATCAGGAGAACGTTGTAATCAATGTTATTATCAGGAGAACGTTGTAATCAATGTTATTATCAGGAGAACGTTGTAATCAATGATATTATCAGGAATCGTGTGATTATCAATGTCATTGGCTGGATTCTCTCTCTCTCTGATTGTTGAGAAGGGCCCGTAAGTAAGCATTCCAATGTTAGTCTACACCGGTTGTTTACAAAGCATGTGACTAATAACATTTGATTTGGATAATGTTATTATTACCTAACCAAAATCTGAAATGATGCCAACTGGCAACCAAGAAAGGAGAACCATCATTCTCCATATTTATTTTCCATCACCTGTATATACAGAATCTCTTGTATGTACCTTTTCTTCAGTTTCTTTCCCTCCTCTTTGGAGGCGGGCAGAATCATGGCCAGGTAGGGCCCGTCCACCTCGAAGAAGATGCTGTTTTCCGCCCGCGTCTCGTAGGTCAGCGAGGCAGGGTCCACAAGCTCCTGGTACTGGTCGTTGGTGAAGCCTTCCTTCACCATGATGTTGAGCATGGCGCCCGGGTAGGAGATGGTCACCTTGGGCTTCTTCTCGTTGCTCGTCTTCACCACAAAGTTCTCGGGGAAGGTGTTGGGCAGGACGCACCAGATACCATCCGTGTCCAGCTCCAGAGGCCTCCTGTAGTGTCACAGACAAACACAGTCACGTAAGTGGTTGAATTGGCATCGAAAACAGAGAATATGGGGTGGGGGAACTATACTTCCCTACCAAGCAAAAAGGCAGTAACTCCTCATAGCGTGGAACTGAGAACAATTGCTTTCATTTACCTTGGTTTCACAGTAACTTTATGCAGTTACTGCTAGCATGACCCCCCATTTATCTCCAAAACACAATACAGGCAGGATACTTGTCCACATGATTAAGCATGTATTTAATGTAGCAAAAATGACATTGCTAATTTGGTCGAAAATGAGTTAGTTACTGCCTACTATACTGAACTAAAATATAAAACATGCAACAATTTCAAAGACTTTACCGAGTTACAATTCATATGAGGAAATCCGTCAATTGAAATAAATTCATTAGGCTCTAATCTATGGATTTCACATGACTGGGAATACAGATATGCATCTGTTGGTCACAGATACCTTAAGAAAAAAGGTAGGAGCGTGGATCAGAAAACCAGTCAGTATCTTGTGGGACCACCATTTGCTTCATGCAGTGTGACATCTCCTTCTCATAGAGTTGATCAGGCTGTTGATCGTGGCCTGCGGAATGTTGTCCCACTCTTCTTCCACGGCTGTGTGAAGTTGCTGGATATTGGCGGGAACTGGAACACGCGGTCGTACATGTCGATCCAGAGCTTCCCATGTCTGGTGAGTATGCAGGCCATGGAAGAACTGGGACATTTGCGCACAGATCCTCGCGACTTAGGGATGCGCATTATCGTGCTGAAACATGCGATGGTGGCGGATGAATGGCACGACAATGGACCTCAGGATCTCGTCACGGAATCTCTGTGCATTCAAATTGCCAACGATAAAATGCAATTGTGTTTGTTGTCTGTAACTTACGCCTGCCCATACCATAACCACACCGTCACCATGGAGCACTCTGTTTACAACGTTGACATCAGCAAACCGCTCGCCCACACAACGCCATACACGTTGCGAGGCCTGTTGAACGTACTTCCAAATTCTCTAAAACGATGTTGAAGGCGGCTTATAGTAGAGAAATTAACATAAAGTTCTCTGCCAACAGCGCTGGTGGACATTCCTGCAGTCAGCATGCCAATTGCACGCTCCCTCAAAACTTGAGACATCTGTGGCATTGAGTTCTGTGACAAAACTGCACATTTTAGAGTGACCTTTTATTGTCCCCAGAACAAGGTGCACCTGTGTAATGATCATGCTGTTTAATTGGCTTCTTGATATGCCACACTTGTCAGGTGGATGGATTGTCTTGGCAAATGAGAAATTATCACTAACAGGAATGTAAACAAATTTGAGAAAAATAAGCTTTATGTGCACATGGACAATTTCTGGGATCTTTTATTTCAGCTCATGAAACATGGGACCAACACTGTACATGTTGGGGTTCTATTTTTGTTCAGTGTATATCCGCTACATCTGCAAAGTTAGTCAGTGTAGCAATAAAAAAAAATACCAGTGACCATGCCATGTACTGCCATGGTGAAACAGAGTGCTGTTCATGCATGATCCTTGTGCTACCCAGCACTACACACAGGTCTCTCAATAAAAGACAAATCTCCATGACATGAGTACTAAAAAAGAAAGCATTAAGATGCCTTCTGTAAGAGGATGCGCATTATTAAGTTACCCGATCTGTTCCACGAGCTCTCTGGCCTGGGTGATGATGTTGGCTCCGGTGTAGCACACTATGCCAGCCATCTCCATGGAGTACCAGCGAGCCCTAGTGGACAGACATGGCGACCACACAAACACAGCAGCACTGTCAACAGGTTGCAAAAACGTTTTCTACCTACTGAACACAGCCCAGATCATTTTCTCTCTCTCTCGACAAAACTAGACGGGGACGCTGCAGCTGCACCTACCCTTTCCTCATGACGTAGCCATAGAAGGAGTTGAGGATGCACTTGTGGGCTAGCTGGAGAGAATCGTAGAGGATCTCCATGTTCTTACAGCGCTTCACCAGGGCAGCGTCACCACTTTCCTGGGCTGCAGACAGTTTCTTCTTCCACACCTGCAGTACCACAGAGGACGGAGAGGAGAGAGGCAAACACTTAACACGCTACGGACAGGCACAGCGACAACAAAGAAAAATCAGAGCCGGCACAGCGCGGTTCTGGTTGGCACTAATGTAAAAAGGGTAAGTCTTCCTCCCCATGTCAAAGGCAAACCTTGCGTTGTATGCATGACATCTTTGGGGCTAGTTTCTAGTTGGAGAAGAGTAAATAGGTACGGTAGCATTTTGGCAAGTACCTTGTGCAGTCCCTTAAACTCGTAGCGGCGGTCTCTGAAGGCTCGCACAGTGTCCACGTAGAACGAGTTCTCCCTCTGGCAGATGGTGGTGACCCGCTCCTCCAGCTTGGTCTGGCGGACCTTCTTATAGGCCCTCCTGCAGTAGTCTGGGACCGAGCAGACAGCACACGAATGTCACGAAGTCGCTGAAATGCACAACAGTAACTCACTGACAACTTCTGTGCCAATCTAAAAATGATTTCTCCCGCTCTCACCGCCCAGGCGTTTCTTCTCATGGCGGGCCTGCTCCTCCAGGTTGAGCTCGTGGAAGGCCCGCGGCCTGCCGTTAGGGAAGAGCGGAGGAAACTTCTCCGATTCCAGCTGCTGCTGGATGCGGTGGAACTCACTGCGGCTGGCCGGCACTGCAGACACAGTGGCAATTACAATTAAGGCAATATATTGAATTAATCCAAATAAATTTTGAGCACGATAATTATTTAATTCTCAGCGTCTATGTCCGCTTGTTCTCATGTTGTCTTTTGGTCTCGTCTCCTTCTCTGCTGCGTACCCCTTCCCATTTACTCGCATGCACGCACACAAAGCCCCTCCCCCTGCCACTCACAACAACAAAGATGAGAGATCACTCCTTCCTCTCTGACAGGTGGTTTCAACTCGCTATTTGCATTGGAGGTTTGGTCCAACAGAACGGGTCAAACGGACACTGGAGATAGGCCACTTGATTTCAACATCTGAACCAAGTGGACAGGCTGGCACGCTGTTCAAACCGCTGGGAGACGGACAGAAGGGTGTGCTCATGACAATTCAACTGTTCCTAGCAAGAGGATCCAAGTTGGCTACATTTGAAATATAGAGATTAGCTGGCATCTCACTAGCATGTGGGCTGGTGC
This sequence comes from Brachymystax lenok tsinlingensis, assembly GCA_030435695.1. Taxonomy (NCBI): domain Eukaryota; kingdom Metazoa; phylum Chordata; class Actinopteri; order Salmoniformes; family Salmonidae; genus Brachymystax; species Brachymystax lenok. Next base: position 38,367,596 of record CM059807.1, on the reverse strand, counting down.
TTGAGACACTTAAATGAGACTTGAGTTGATTTTATCTCCTATAATGCCTGCTACTAGGTCATTCATTATTAGTGAATGTGCAGTACACATGGTTCTGGTTAAATTTGCAACAAAAATTGCATTTTCATAGACTGACTTGAAAGCCAGATCAGTGATTATTGCAAAAAAAAAAGCAGGTTAAACTATTTTGATAAAATAATTAAATTATTAGTGGGTTTTATGGTTGTGGAAGGCTTATATTCAGCCTAGCTATAATTTCACAAGCCCTGTAATCATTTGATTATTGCTGAATGTTTGAAATGCAGAGTATTTAAATTGTACACAAAGCTTATTTAAAACAATTGAATAGATTTCTGGACGATTCACAGCCATATTGCCCAGCCCTAATTACTATTAAAAACAATTATATGAGAAGTAGGCATTGGTCTGAAGCACTGTACTGTGCTCTGGGTACGCAAGCTAACGTTAGCTAGGTAAGGCTAGCTAGCCATCTAATTGGGCGACATGAAAAATATGTTAGCATTGTTGGAGCACATCGTTGGTTCTTAATGGTCAGAAATGGGCACGTGAGAAAGATAAATTATCAAAATGTAAGAAACCTACAAACCTAGCCAATGTTTTAAGTCCAATGGTCATTTTATAGGCACTATAGTCTCGTTTTAATCCGACGTCTGCAATTTGAGCTAGGTGGGTGCAAAGAATATTCTGAAAACGACCTTGTTAAAATTCCGGTATGTGCTTCTTGGCAACGACTGGACAGCTAATGATGAAATGTGTGTTGTGTACCTCCATTGTTTATTTTAATTTTCAATTAACTAGGCAAGTCAGTTAAGAACAAATTCTTATTTACAATGACGACCTAGGAACAGTGGGTTAACTGCCTTGTTCAGGGGCAGAACGACACATTTTTACCTTGTCAGCTCGGGGATTCGATCTAGCAACCTTTCGGTTACTGGCCCAACGCTCTAACCACTAAGCTACCTGCCACCCCCAATCAAGTTGATTTGCAAAATTTCATCGACATTTGTGTCATATTGGCTCGGATACAATGGTAGGTAGATATGAATTTAACATTGAGCTTCAGCCAATGCCATACCATTGTGACAAGTTCCATCTCTGAAAGGCTGTCTCTAAAGCAAAGCAAGGGCTTAGGGTGACATTGGGACAGCAGCAGAAAACCAAAGTCAGTCTAAAGAGTTGACCTCTGCAACACACACTACAGGAACTTACTGATCTCCCCCCTCCATTGCCAGCTCATCTTCCTCTGACAGTTGGCCCCCGGCTTGTTGAAATCGCAGGCAGCACACGTGGCCTCGTCAACCATAGCAGAGGGCTGAGGAAGAGCACAGAACAGCATTGCTTTCCGGAGTGTTGCCAGACCAAGTCCTTCAAAACGTTGCATGCAATAAGGGAGCCTTCGACGTTGAACAGGGGTATCCTTTTTTGACATGCACACACAGCTGTGTAGTTCACCTGCAGGCGGTTGGTGAGGATGATGTTGGGGTACATGGCCGCCACGTCCAGATGGTAGATGAGCGGACACTCGATCCTGTTGGGGACCTCCTTCAAGGAGATCAGCTTCTTCTTGATCTCGTCACACACCTGCAGACGGGGCAGATGATGATTCACGGAAAGGGCAGCATTTATTGCGGAAGAAAGAGAGAATGTATTTTCCATTTACACACACTCACGGGTAAATTCTAACTTTCCCCTTTCTTAACATTCTTACTTAGACAATTAGAAAGTGGATGGTGTTTTGTGGCCCAAGATTGTACATCAGGAGAAGTTGGTAACGCTATAGGATGTCACCGTTTTTAAATGTAAGGAGACATTGGTTGATGGCATGATAATGGGCGGAATTTTTGTCTATATAATCCTCAGCAATTTTGGTACATGTATTGGTTGCCTGGTGTGCATTTTAAATCGTTAAATCAAATCAAACCTCGTTGAAGTTGGTGACTTGCTCCAGGGGAATCTTCTCCTCCTCCTCGATGGCGTGACGCAGCGTTTGCTCCACCCGCTGAAGCAGGAAGTCAAATGCCGCCGGATTCTGTCCAACACGCCAGAAAGAAAACCGTGTCAACAAAACACGTAAACTAAATACCTACACAGGCAAATAACGGACTGGGCCGAGCAGTGCCATACCATTTTGAAGCGGCAGGGGATGTCGCTGCGGAACACGCCGGACTCCAGGGCCTCCACGTGACCCCCCACGTAGGTCTCGGAGTCCATGACGTGGCCATCGTCTGTCAGCTTGTTGAACACCTGCTCCTGCTTGTTGGGGAAGACGATGTTGGCATGGTAGGCCTGCACCATGAGCAGAGCCTCACACAGGGTCCCCGAACCCTTACGCAGCACCTGCACACACAACCACACGCTCAGTGAGCAATAGTCCAATCCCCCCCCCATTGTCAATGTTTCAACTGACAAACTGATAGAGACAAACCTCATCCGGCTCCATAGGGATGATGGTGCAAAGAGCAAAGATGAAGGGGTGGACGTACTTCATGTAAAGATAATACGTGGCCACGGCATCCGACACAGAGTAAGTGGCCAGAGTCTGGGGACACAGCCACGAGAAAACCAGTCAGACAACCAACCTGCATCACAGCTACACCCACAACTTGGACTCGTTCCCAATTCATCTTTCCTCCATGACTTGCAACCTCTCTACACACTTCCTTCTCAAAATACACTGGAGAATGAGGCCCCGAGAAGGGGAGGGACCTTGGACCGTCTCCTCCAATACAATTGAAAAGGAGGCGAGGAGATCAGATACCAGGACTCCGAGAAAGACATTTCAGATAGGACCTATCTCACCACTTCTAAAAGCGGGGCCTGTGTTTGTGTCTCCCAGAATGCACCAGCTGACCTGTGACTCCTCTGTGGCCATGCGGCACATCTCCTCGGGGTCCAGCTCCACTGGGTCATAGCCCAGCTTGGCCTTGGCCGCCGCCTTCAGGTTGTGACTGCCCACCGGCAGGTAGCTGTCACGCTTCACCCACCTGGCACACACACACAGAAATGGGTTAGTCAGTTTGTGTTAGTGTGCGCGTATCATTATTAGTGTAGGTACATCACCACACTGATAGCGAGGTACTGTATTATGAGATGCATGGTGGCCCTTACCTAAAGGCGTCCATGTGGATGGCCTGGCTAGCCCTGTACTCGCCCTGGTTGTCCTTCTGGAAGCCAATCTCTCTGTACATGTTCAGGCCGTGGTGGGCAGCCCTGGTCTCCACAAAGGGCCTTTTGGAGGGGAGAAGTGGAATAGGGAAAGAGAGAAGGATGAGGGGAGAGTGATGTGGCGGGGGTAGGCGGGGAGGCAGTTGAGCACAGTAAACCAAAGTTAGTTCAGTTGATCAAAGAGTTGATTGGTTGATCCGTCCTCCAGACCAACTCACCAATCGAAAAAGTCTCCGTTGTAGGTGACAAAGATTTCGGGCTTGGTTTCCTGGACGTGCTCGAACCATCGCTGAATGAGACCCGCCTACAAGCACAGAGCACAGCATGTCATCAAGTATGCACGTCTTCATATTGTACGTATTTATGTATGCCCGTAGGCGTGTACTTGTCTTTTGTTATTGATGCTCCACTCCTTACCTCGTCAGGCTCATTGAATACAGTGAAGGGTCCCTCGTACTCTGGCTTAGGGGTGAACTCAAAGTCCTCAATGTCCTCAGAGACAATCTCTCGGTTTGTGATCAGGTAGCCCTGGCAGGAATTAGGAACAGTTAAGACATCAGTTAAAAAAGCAGACAGGAAATCCAGAGCTCCAGATTAGGACTGAAAATAGGACATCCTCATAGTAGACCCAGATCGGGATGTGCTTTTGTGCTGTACAGCCAACTCCTATGGTCGTTGTTAACGACAACTAAGACACAGGGATGCAAACTGTCGAGGGCCCAAAATGGTGACACTTTTTTGGGGGCACTGAAACGTGCAAAAAACCAAATCCCTGCTAGGGGGAAATTAAGGTTTTAACTAATTAAACAACAAAGAATATGATCTACATGAGTCTCTGTGTATCAAATAAAAAGGGGTTCATGTGACTCACAGCTAAAAGAAATTAAGAAACAATCCAACTTTACTGCAAATGAGAAAAAAACAATACACTAATATTGCAGTTAGCCATGACAGCCTTTACAATAGAACGCTTGTGACCACACACACAAAAAACATCTTAAAGTTGAAATAGAACGAAACAAACCGGCATTCTATTTTTGCTCCATTATAGTGGCCACTATAGACATCGATCAAGGCTGCATGTTTGCTAAAAATAACGTTCACATAGTCAAAGAATGTAATATTCCCCCCTCACCAAGTGTTACTGTCAAGTTCAACACAACAAAAACATTATCTTTGGGCTACACTGCACATTGTACACTTCCTGCCTGTGGACATCTGTTCTACAATGTGCCAGCAGAGCATGATACCCTTTGTTGGCATAACGGATCTCTTTCAGGCAGAGTACACCTGGAATACCCCTTTTATCCACTGGATTGAAAAAGTGAGAAAGAGGGAAAGTGTGTGGTGTTCCTTTCACCTCTATAGTGGCATCCAGCTAAACCAGGTCCAGCTACACTTGTTTAACAAGCAACGCCTCCTTTTCACCTAATTCTCTCCTTCAGACAATCAACCACATACTGTAGAGGGAAAACATTAGTTTGTTCGCTAGTTAACATTTCACACAGATTGCCAGGGTCCAGGAAGCAACTATAGTATTTGCGTTATAACTTGAGGAAGGGCAAGGAGTCGTTTACCAGTTAATACTATAGCGAATTGGTTTGGTTATGAATGTTAGCTCATCTGATGTTGCAACGTTAGCTAGCTGACGTTAGCTGTCTGACGTTAGCTGTCTGACTTTATTAGCAAGCTAATTTTCACACCATAAACTCAATTATTTGATCAGATAAGTTGACTAATGTTGCTCAACATTTCTCTCTCCCCAAACTTTTCTCATCGGATCTGCACGAATCACGTAGGTCACCCATTTTGGATTCAAAACGACGAATTTTTCCAAAAGGTGACTAGTTTGCATCCCTGAAGATAGGATTTGGCAAGACATTACAAACAGCTAAGACCAGGCTGGTCCAACATACCTGTCCGTCGATCATGTAGGATATCATCATAATCTGGTCCGTTTCTGCATCAGGGAATTTCAGAGGAAGCTTGGTGGTCTCTATGTCAAAGGCCAGCACAACTGGGTCCTGAGAAACAGGGAAACAAAATCACAACTAGAAACACTGCTAGGTCTGTTGGTCAGATTGCGAGTTTGGTCAATTAACTTATAAAAACGGAGATAAAGACCATGGTATCTTGACAACAAGAAACCTGGATGGCTCAATGAAAATCCCAAACAACTGGAAACATCAGATAGATGGCCATCAGGCATAAGTAGAAGAAAGAATATATATAAAACACGTTCTTACTGGTCGTTCCACCAGGTCACTTCTCAGTATGATCTCCGGAGGGTATGCACTACCCCTGTATCGAACGTTGTACCAGTGAGCCTAGGGAAGAAACAAAGAATGTGAACGGGAAGTCTTCATAGGGGATTACTGGGGAGAGAAACCCCATCATTCCACTGAGCATCCACTGCCTAGCCTGGTCCCAGATCTGTTTGTTCTGTCTGGCCAACTCCATTGGTCATTGTGGCGAGACAACACAAAAACTATCTGGAACCGGGCTATCCATTGGCCAAGCAGGAACGTCAAAGGCCCTTACCACGTGGATCTTAAGGTCGATGGACAGGCGCACGTGGTAAGGCACGTCGTACTCTCTCATGTCCACTATGTTGTCCATCTGGTCGGAGGTTTTCTTGGACATGCCATCTTCATCCGCTGCCGAGACACTGCCTCCTGCCAACGCACTGATGAGCAGAGCGCTTGTCAAAAACATATAGAAAGACCCAGAATAGGAGAATTTCAAGTCGCTACAGCACTCCACATCACACAAACACTTTATTTCACAGGTATTTACCGAGAAACTACACAGTAACACCATAATTAATACCCAATAATTACTATATTGTAACAAACATCAGGAGGTAACAATTTTTACCAAAGTTATTAACTCTTAAAGACTTTCAAATGATTACCAGAAAGTACAACATTTTACCAAGTATTTTCACATGACATACTGGATAAAGAACAGTAGCAATAGGGCTGTAAAATAAAACGTTCACCAAAATCACACTGTCAGTGTACGAGGTACTGAGACGCTGTACCTCGATAACATTGAGGTGTAGGTATCGTTGGACTTCTCCCTCTCCCGATTCTTGCGCACGGCCGGCGAGATCTCCCGTTTGACCTTCATGAGGTCATCCACAGTGTTGAATGAAAGCTTGATGTAGCTCCTCTTCAGTCCCACCAGGTGATTGGGCTATGGAGAAAATATATATGTTTATCCTACAGTAATACTGGATGCCATCTCCCAGAGGTCAATGCCTGAGCCGGCGTGGACGTTGTTGACGTCATCACGTTTTATTAAATAAAACCCTGTGTGTTTACAGTAGAGATGTCCTGCTGCAGCGTAACAGACTGAATCTGCCGGTATTAGCCATTAGCCCATGTGGTAGACATGCGCCTGTGGGCGCACGCGTTTATCAGAGATGACAGGATGACGAAACGTCCAAACCGTTTGAGCTAGAAACAATTTGGACCCTTACGAATGCAAACATATTTCCTGTTTTGCTCTACGACGCCCACGTCCAAACTCCAAACAGGTCTTCTCACAAATACTTGGATCGGTTTGAGCTACCAACTAATATCAAAATAATAATCGAAAGCGAAGACTCACGAACACGAAAGTGTTCTCCGTTTTGCTCTACGACAACCCCACAACCCTCACAAGACTCGTCTGAAGGTAACCTGGTACTGAGCGGTAAAAAAAATGACCGAAAATGAATAGGTTTTTTTGGGACCAGGGTAACACATGTAACTTTTGGGGTTCTATTTGAGAAGCTCGACGCGCTGCTAGACCCCTCCTTATTGGATATCACAAAGATACGAACCCACGTGGATGCTTGAAAGACAAACGAGAAGAGACAAATCACATACTGTGGAACTAAAAACTAACTAGGTTTCCCTTTTAATCTGTGGACTAATTGTCGGAGTAGAGAAAGACCCGATTTTGTATGACTCCTGGTTAAAAATCTACAAAGAACCAGCTAAAAAGAGCACCATATGCATGTCAGGTAAAATAAAATACCCCAATGTTCATCCAGAACAAACTAGGTATCAACTTCTAGCTAGCTAAATGTCCATGAATCTTTCATATACGTTTCAACCTGCCCCCGAAATTAATAGAATTGATTCACACTTGATTTTGGTACTTAACATGCGTGTCATGATCACATCTGGTGGGGATAGACAAAATGAGAACGCAGGTGAAGGGGGCCGGCCTAGCCATGGCGTTAGACTCAAGAGGGTTCATAGAATTACACATTTTTAAGAATGATCAGATGAGCTCAATTGACTGTATACGTCCATTATTCTGTGACTTATCTATTTCTAAACGGGCTATGGTTTAGTTTCTCACCAGATCCAGGTCCTCCTTAGGGAGCATCTCCAGCTTCGCCACCTTCCCTTGGAACTTCTTGGACAAGAATGAGATGACTTCTCTCTCACAGTTCTGGATGGGGCACATAGGTGGTCGACGTTGTCATTCATATGAAAAGTAATAAAGCCTTTTCATTTAAAAAAAAAAAAAAAAAAAGAGGACCTGGTCATCCCTGACTTACCTTTTTAGTGGCTATGTAGAAATAGGGCTTAAAGGGGAGGGGTACCTACAACAAAAGGAAAGTGAAAAAGAAGGATGAGACTGCAGCAGCTGAACATAGCCATTGTGATCAGTCTTGCACTAGTGTTTATATCAGGTGCGCAGATCCTCACCTTGAACCGGCTGCCATCTTCCTGGATGAAATAATAGTCCACAGCGCTGACCATCCGTTTGTCATCGTCCAGAATTTCTGTCTGAGATGGGACCAGGAGGATTAGATATTGACAATAGTCACATTTAGATGAGATGATCAAGCCTTGCTAAAACATTTCTTCAATTCAGGCACAAGAACAAGACTTGTATTATAAATAGGATGTCATCAGGACAGTGACCTTATTTGTCTATGTTGGCCTAAGATAGAGTCTTCCACAATGCAATCCCCAATTTTGGGGTGGAAGTGGTTAGAGCGTCGGGCCAGTAACCGAAAGGTTGCTGGATCTAATCCCCGAGCTGACAAGGTAAAAATCTGTCGTTCTGCCCCTGAACAAGGCAGTTAACCCACTGTTCCCCGGTAGGCCGTCATTGTAAATAAGAATATATATATATATATATATATATATATATATATATATATATATATATACACACACAAATAAAACTATAATAAAAATAGCACATAAAATACATTAAGCTAAATGACAGCAGGTCCCACTTAAGGGCATCCTGAACATCTGCTTTCCAGAGCCCAAACTGGTCTCTGTGATTGACCTACAGGGTGCATGTTGATGAGCCAGCCAGTCTTCTCTCCTGGGTCCTTCATCCTCTCGAACCCGAAGCGGGTGTCCATCTCGTCGGTGAACTGGCTGCGCTCCAGCCGGATAGCAGCCGACATGGATGACCGGTCATCCCTACAGAAGAGAATATATAACATCAGAAATACCAGTACATGCCCGTACACAACAGTGTGACTGTTTGGTGAACGTGTAATTAACTAACTAGTTAACTATTCATTTAGCCACGCAGCAGGGCTGGGGTCATTTCGAATTGAAGGCAGTCAATTCAGGAAGGGATTTGAAATCGAAATAATAACTTTTACTCCTAAGTTATTTGAGAAATCATTCAAAATGTTTTTATTTTTTTATTTTGAATTGTTATTTAAGTTTACTTCGTGAACTGACTGCCATCGTTTCAAATGGACCCCTGCCTAGCATCCAAAAAGGGGATTTAATAGTTTCTTGTTCATTGCTCGGCGATTCTCCAGCCGGAACAGTCTACAATTTTATGGATGTAACTTTAGCAGCATGTCCCGCTCTGAAACTAGCTATCAAGTACCAATTATTTATATATAGGAGGTACAGGCATTGGACCATGACTTAACTATCTCACACGCTAACGCTAATAAATGCCCTTAGATCTTGTCTCTTTAAGTAAGTAACTCATCAGAGGTATAATATTGGGCTAAACTCAGCCCTGCTAAGCAGAGATGTTTTGTTGACATGTGAATTGAAACTTGCAAGCAGCCATTTCAGGCAGTGACTTACTGTTGATTGTCCTGGTCACCCCCTTGTCCTCTCTCTGACTTGTACCGTCCACTGTTTTGTAAAACCATCTTGGACGGGATTCTGTAGGTAACGTGGCCGAAAAAATGTACCTTGCATTCAGCGAAAGGTAGTTAGTGAGAGATACGCAAATCCACCTCGCAAGTGATAGGTACAGCTAACGTTAGCTAGATAACTGTTAGCTAACGTGGTCAGTTTTGTGAAAACACAAACTATAAAACTACTCGCTAACATTTGCAAATGGTTGGCATATGGCAAATCATTTCTCTCTGTACACCCAACTGAAAATATAAAACTTTGTCGTTGAAATTCTCCGTAGATCGCTAGCCTTAGCAGGCTTTGACAGATGTCTGTGTTGTTCTTTGCAAGTCAGAATTTGGCGCGTTCTCTCCTCTTGCCGCGAGAATGTTTTGGGAGTGATCACGTCAACGTCTCTGCGGATGCCCCGCCTTTGGGGTGGTACTTCGCAAGCCCTTCCCTCTCCTCGCCCCTTTGAAATGGAGCAACTCGGGTGCGTTCAGTACCCTTTAACGTTTGCTACGTTACTGGACGACACGCTTCCCCCAAAACGTTCTTGAACAGACTTTGAGGTACGTTTACTCCATTCGATGGATGTGCTGGGGTTTGGCTTGAGCAATGATTAAAGGTCGCAGTTGTAAATGAGAACTTGTTCTCAACTTGCCTACCTGGTTAAATAAAGGTGAAATAAAAAAATAAATAAAAGGTATTCAAAAGGGCAAAGTTGCATTTTCAAACCACAACGGAACACCTCCCTGCTTTTCAACTTGTCGTTCAGCACTCTTTGTTCTATTACGTGTTTATGTACTGAACGCTGCCCTGCGCCCGCAAGTAATTTTCACACAGTAGGGCCATAGTTTTTTTTTTACAGGTAGTGAAATAAACTCACAAAATCCATGCATTTCATCCAGGCAATACTAGATGTAGACAACGTCAGACATACGCCCCTTTAGAATAAGGATGTATCATTGATTGATGGCAGTAGTGTTTGGCATAATAGCTACAAGGTTTTAATTTTGTCACTAATGAAAAACGTATTATTTTAGCGACAAACCAAAACTATTTTTAGCAGCACCAGATAGCCAGCTAACATGTTGCGGATGCGATTATGTTGAGCCGCGGTTCGCCGTTATGGCCCGTTACCTGAACGATAATCGAATCCCCTCAGTAACTATGCCAACAATCGCGACCGTGTACCTCAGATTTATTACTTTAGCCCACTCACTAAAAATAAATATACTCTTGTCGAATACATGAGTCATGGCAACGTGAGCATGCGATGTAGCTAGATATAATAATAATAATAATAATAGACAGTAAGATGTGTACTCTTTGACACCGTTCACTCAAAACGAAAAACGTTTTGTAACAAAAACGAGAGGTTCAATTGGACAAATTCAGGTAGGTCCCGCCCTGTTTCGTTCGGTCGTTCCATTTTCTCTGTTTTGCTTCCGTTTGGTTCCGAAACGGTAAACGGGTTATCTGTTGCACGCGTGTGGCTAGTCGACATCACAATTGTAAGCATCTACACAATCACTAAGGCTGCAATGGACAGTAGAGGTAAGCCTACAACGAATTAGTTAACTAGCTACAGTACTGAACTAACCTTAGTCATCGGACAATATTTGGCTCTCAAAAACGCTGTAAGAGTGTAGCTAGCTAGCCAGGCTATTCTTGCTTCCATATAACTAGTCAATGCCAAGCTTGGTTAGTAATGTTTACTATATATTGTTGCCTATTTAGCATTGGGGAGTTGAAACTTAATGCGACATGTAGCATAGGTCTGAGATCCAGGATTATCCATCCACATTTTTGTGTGGAAAAATTGTGTAGAATTGGTACTGAAAAATGTTTTTGCAACAAATCCAGAGATACCTAACGTTAGTATTTTTGTAGACTACCCCATCTGAAATATTGATGTGATGAGTATCACTTCTAAACTAGTCTATTTGATGTTTGATAAACTTAATTAAACTATTTCATGGTCATACTTTATTTTCCTTTTATTTAACTAGGCAAGTCAGTCAAGAACAAATTCTTATTTTCAATGACGGCCTAGGAACAGTGGGTTAACTGCCTTGTTCAGGGGCAGAACGACAGATTTTTACCTTGTCAATTCGGGGATTCGATCTTGCAACCTTCCTGTTACTAGTCCAACGCTCTGACCACTAGGCTACCTGTGTTCGATTCTATCTATCTATCTATCTATCTATCTATCTATCTATCTATCTATCTATCTATCTATCTATCTATCTATCTATCTATCTATCTACCTACCTACCTACCTACCTACTCAAGCATGTCAGAGGAAAGGATATATTAGAAATGTCCCTCCTGCATTCTGAGTCAGGAGCCTGTTCACTTTGAAGGTCAAACTTGGCAAAGTAGAGAATGCCTTTTTGCAAGAACGTGAGGATAGCAAGGTTGTCTTGCTTGACTGATTTTCATGTGACATGGTATCATTTGGCCCTTTCATCCTATGCTTCATCCTATACCACTGTTGTTTACATGACTTGCCTGTCCCTCTCCCTCCCTCCCCACCCCATTCCCTCCCTGCTGACCTTTCCCCCATATGGGACAAGGACAGCTGTCAGCCGTGCTCATGTGAATAAACCCCACTTGTGAATTAAACCCACTCAGATCTCTCTCTTCAGCTGCCAGAGACCGGTTGTTTACTGGTCACAAGGTAGTAGTGAAGGAAAAGCCTGCCTTGCTCTGCCGTACCATGTAGCCTAGTCCCCGAAAACACTGCAAAATGTTTTTCTGCAAATGATTCCATTTGGGTTAATTATACAGTAATTTACAGGCTACCTTGTGCACTATCAAGACAGCATATTTGTCTGCTTGTTTTTTTTTTTTTACAGGTTATTTGTGTCTAGTGCTTTTAGACTGTCCATTTTCATTATGAGGTAGAAGTTGCCCTTTACCACAGAACTAGGAATAGATTACATTACTCCCTGACCTTGACAATTAGCAGGATAATGAACTACGAAGATAACTGACCCTTGACCAGTGGTTGGGGCAACCTCCACATAGTCAGTTCTCTGTAGAGTGTTGGTAAAGCATTGAGAGAAAGGCTAATCTATTCAGATTGTTTATCTGATTTTCTACAAGGTACACTATATGTACAAAAGTATGTGGACACCCTTTCAAATTAGTGGATTCGGCTATTTCAGCCATACCCGTTGCTGACAGGTATATAAAATTGAGCAGACAAGCAATGAAATCTCTTTAGACAAACATTGCCCGTAGAATGGCATTACTGAAGAGCTCAGTGACTTTCAACGTTGCACGGTCGTAGGATGCCACTTTTTCAACAAGTCAGTTCGTAAAAGTTCTGGGGCTGTTTTTCATGGTTCGGCTAGGCCCCTTAGTTCCAGTTAAGGGAAATCTTAACGCTACACCATACAATTACGATTCTGTGCTTCCAACTTTGTAGCAACAGTTCGGGGAAGGCCCTTTCCTGTTTCAGCATGACAATGCTCCCGTGCACAAAGCGAGGTCCATACAGAAATGGTTTGTCGAGATCTGTGTGGAAGAGCTTGACTGGCCTGCACAGAGCCCTGACCTCAACCCCATCGAACACCTTTGGGATGAATTGGAACGCCGACCTCACTAATGCTCTTGTGGCTGAATGGAAGCAGGTCCCTGCAGCAATGTTCCAACATCTAGTGGAAAGCCTTCCCAGAAGAGTGGAGGCTGTTATAGCAGCAAAGGGGGGACCTACTCCTTATTAATGCCCATGATCTTGGAACGAGATGTTAAACGAGCAGGTGTCCACTTACTTTTGGTCATGTAGTGTATTTTGTGAATGGTAACAATTGCTTGTTCACTTGACTGAATTCCTTACATCTGAGGCAGTCGCATAATTCATTTTGAATCAATATTAATGTCCTTATTGGTACAGAGTTGATACAGTGGCGAAATTTGGATCAGAATCATACTTCGGTTAATTATCTTAGGTTAATTCTTTCTTTTCATGGATTTGCAGTTTCAAGAGGATGTCTGTGAATGCTCCCACTTCTACTCTCGGGATTTCTGCTCATATTGTGGCTACTTTGGAGGGTTAAGGACAAGATGATGCTGGACCAAGATGGGGAAACTCCGACTGGCTGTGGAAGCCCTGCAGTTGCAGCACAAGAGGAGACTCAAGCGGCCGATGGACCCACCGCAGCTGTGCACACCCCTGCTCCTGTTGAACACTCCACACCAATGGGTCTTGCATCATCTACCTCAACAGACAGCGGGGCCAACAGTCCCCAAACCCACATTGACCCCTCTGAGGAACCCATGAGACCTAGGGCAGGAGGTTCCCAGCCTCCTCAGGCCTCTTCAGAGGGGATGACCGAGCAGTACACACAGCCCCAACCTTCTCCTTTCGTCGTCCCTCAGCCTCCCAGTAGGACGACCAGGCCTAAGCTCAGCTCAGTCCCGGAGGCTCGACGAGCCTGTCTCAAGTTCATCCTGGGGGCATCGGAGGACAATTCATCAGATGACGAGCCGCTTTTGACCATGAAACCCCCTACAGGTTCGAGTTCCTCTGAGGCAGCAGCTACCGCCTCCACCGTACGGCAAACTGCATCAGCAACCTCAGCCGCCTTCTCCCCCCAACAGCAAGTTCAATCAGTACCGTTAACCACCACCTCCCCTGGCATGAGGTAGGCCATTGCAATGTTATGTTACCTCTTTGTTAACTTTCTTTTCATAAGAGTAAACCGGTTTAGACATCCTCAATTTCTCTAGTCTGGTGATATCGGAAATGTATTTTGTTCAGAATGTGTTGGTGGAGAATGCAAGTGCCTGCTCCATTAACCCAGTATGAAGAAATAAATGGACCATTGAGCAGATTAGCTCATATCTCATTGACTACTGAGGTGAAGGTACCTGTCAGTGCAGTAGCCTCTCACTGACAGCAGAGTGCGCTGTTGCCCAACAGGCGAGACCCAAGTGTTGGCCAGGCCGGAGTCGAACTTTGCCAACCACATTGTGGTATGATTGCTGCCTTGTGTTCTGTCTCCACACAACCAGCCTGCCTGTGATCACCTGACCACAGCATGCCGCTGACCGTGAACTGTATTATTGTCGCATGCCTCACATCTCTGCACTATTAATGGAACATGTCTCTGACTGACCTTGAGAACCAGGGTCTGAGTCCCAAGGGCCATACAACAACGTATTGTATGTGAGCTAGACAAACGTTTCTCCCGCCCTTGGAAGTTCTCTGCAAATAAATTTGACTTGCCGTACGTAGCCTTTAGGTATAGCCCACGAGGAGCTATTGTTTATCTTTTTCTGGTGATATCGTGATGGTTATCTGGGGTAGTTGGTCAGCTAAGCTTATCTAAGTCTACTTGACGCACGTTTACTTGTCTTTGACCACCCCAGTCCACTCTGAGCCAAGTATTAAACACTCGCTTGTAGACTTGAGCCACTGCAGGAATTACCATGGAGGTGAAGCTGAAAGAGGAGAAAGGTAAGAACTTAGTGAGAACTTATCGTGTTATTTTGAGTAAATAGAGCCTTTTTGTTTTTCCTAATTATTAAGAAGTAGCATACGCCTATGAATATCACTGACTGACATGCTACTGTGTAGGCTTACACAACAATGTTTTGGCAATTTCAGTCAGTTTGCAAAATTGCTACATGAAAGGATTAGCCTTCCGAGTTTTTGTTTCCAATGTGCTAGAAGGTTATGATAAGCTTTAGTTTGGTTGCTCGTGAAGGGACAACTTGTATTTAACTTGAATGATAATTGATGCACCCACTGTGTGTGTGTGTGTGAGATATCAGACAGGATTGTCAAACAAGTCTAAACAGACACAAAAACGCACACATAGACCGCGGTGTTCTGTTCCCATTCCATGTGAGTCTGTGGGCGAAGAATGTTTTGCTCTGCCTGTGGGACTGGAGAGGGGAGGTTGTGGCTCAGCTGAGAGGAAGGGACTGGTGGAGGTCTTATTGTTTTGGTCTCAGATTTTAACTCCGCTTATTCATACATCAGAAACAATCTGCCACGGAGGGAGATGAAAGCCCCAACTGGTTTCAGTGTGGAACTCCCCTCACCTGGTTGTCTTAATTGAAAATGAAAAAAACTAAAACCAGCAGACAATAGGCCCTCCATGAAATGAGTTTGGCACCCCAGTTTTAACATGTTGCAGTAGCAAGGTTTTCACCGGTGGAATTTGGGTGACCACATCTAAAAATCCTAAATGGAGGAAGGGAACTATTTTTGCAGAACAGTGGACATCAGACATCTTTGAATCTTCATTGTTGTCCTGTTTCCCTGTACAAGTGAGGTGTGAAATAGAAATGTGTTTTTTTGCATATCCCAACCCCTCGGGAGACACCCTCCGAGAGTGGGGTCACGCCAGGCATCAGCCATTATTGACAACGACCCTGGAGCGATTAGGCAATTAGGGTTAAGTGCCCTGCTCAAGGTCAGATCTCGCAAAAACTTTTATTTTTTTACCTTGTCGGCTCTAACTGCTAGGCTACCTGCCGCCCTGGTCTCATAAACTGTGGGAGATTTTACTGTCATTCTGTTACCGAACTTTGTATCTGCACTATTCCTCAAGTAAATGTGTTTTAGTAAAATGTTCTGTGTCAATTGTTGTCTGCAAATAGGTGTATTGTTTGTTTTAACTTTGCCATCAAGTTTTTGCTTGGCATATTTTAAAGTGAAAAAAGTCTCAGCGTCACTCTGTTATCGTGTAATTGTCCATCATCAGACAGATGTAGGCTATGATCAGTTGCAAGAGTGCAAAACTAGCCTAACAGAATGTCTGGAGCATGACTAGTGCACTTTCATCACAGGAATATGAAACCCCAAAGTACTGTATCTCTTGACTTCTGGCTTGAATTCCTGCAAACCTACAGTGCTATAGTCTAATAACAGAACATGCCCCCCCCCATTTCAGCCCTCACTGAAATAGAACATCGGCAAGCCAAGCAATAGCATTGCAATGCCAGACTTTTCCATCCTCCCAGATCACTTTAGATTGGATGGAGGAAGAATGAGCTGTGGCGCCCAGTGAACAGTACCCAGTGTCATTAGAGTGACGTTTGTCAACATTTTACTCATTGGCAATGCCAGGATTGTGACTTACACTGCACGCGCACTTGTTATTTAGGCACGTGTTATGTCTTTCAAAAGTTCGGCTATGCTGATCGCCCGAGGGCTGAAATGGCATGTTTCAAATATGATGTCCAACTCATCCGGAGCAACAGCAATTCATTCTAGCTGAGCTTTCGATCAGTCGACCTTCATCAGAGCATATCTCCACAAACAACAGTGGGCCAGATTAGGCCACACAGCGAACCAGAGGTAATTGCAGACACCTGTACTATAAAATACCCCAAATGGCCATTAGATAGAAATACAGGATAGAACGGAACATCTTGTGGATGTATTTCTACTAGAACAAAACACATGTACACAGGGAATGTGGTGTTCGTATAAGGAACCCATACTCTCAATGAGAGGGAAATAAAGCAGAAAAACATCTAGTGTCCCGATACTTAAACCCAGAAGTATCCGGCCACTAGGGCTGTCATGAATACAGGCCACCCTAATACCAGGGAGGCGGTGTGTGTGAAGCTATGATGATAATGATAGGAATTACAACATGACCCTCATATCAAAATCCTCATTAAGTCCTCACGGTTGTAGGGTGCTTAAAGTAAGACTCCAGAAGAGTTCTCTATGGCAGAGTTTACAGTTGTTGTCTCCTCTTGGTCACACGGCCACCTTCTCAATGCCCTGGAATTGTAGAGAAGACACACTGAAAGCACTGGACAAAGTCCAAATCATCCCAACGTGTCTGTGTATCTCAATGAAGTTACTTTAAGATAATTTGTGTAGGACATTTGAAAACATTTATCCTAAATGTTTTAAATGTTAAACATTTAGTAATTTGGGTGAACTGTCCCTGATATTTGATTTCCCTACGCCTAGCTATAGCTTCAAATCTCATTTGTAGATGGATTGAGGAGACTGCTGAGTACAGATTTCTTTCTGGTCTTGACATCATTGTTTTCCTCAGTGATCCATAATTGAATCGTCATAATTTATAGTCACTAGAATCAACTTCACTGGAATGGTAGAAGCGGCAGGCTTCCTCTTAACCCTTCCCTGGTAGGCTATATTGCTCAGTGAACTTCTTATCGTTTTATTATGTCTTATGTCAGTTTTCAATGAAGTGGGCAGAGTTTCTGAATGAGTCTGGCTACTTATTAAGTCATCGCGTGATCATGTTGAACCCTGTTATTGTGTCATAACTTGGTTCATATTAATATTACTGGTGGTTTGGCACAATAGAGAGATGGTAAAATGACCTGCCACTGATTTAAGGGCTTGCGTGTGTAACTAGGCTATGTATTTTTGCTGATTACACGTTAACCCTTAATTGGCTCTGTGGTCTGGGAAGTCTTGTTTATACGTGCTGTGACTACCAGAGCCACACTATCTCTGACGCACCTCCTGAAGGTAACAGAGAGGATAAGCACGTTATTTTATTGACATCTGTCTGATTGTAGCCGAGTTGTAACATTCGTCTATCTAGGTAGGCTGAACACCTTGTGTAAGATATGGCTGACGAGATCTTTGGCTTACAGAGAAGGTAAGGAACCTGTGACCCGAGCAACAGCACAGCTGTTACCCTACGTAGAGACTGAACTTTGGCTGACTGCTGCAATGGTCCATCGGTTTTAATAATGCCGCCGCTGTTTCCTTCTCCTTGTTATGGGTTGTCGCAGAGTCCGATGATGGGTTTTCCACTTGGGACAGGTAAAGTAGGCTATAGCATATTGTAACTTGCTAGCACTGGATGGGAATGTTCTTCTAGTAGTCCAATGTCATACTTTACCGGGCCATACTTTACATGCGTAGATTTGTTACAACATAGAAATTTGTGATTGCCAGTTGCTTGATGTTTCGCTTGAGAAGATACTAGGTTACAAAATGAAATACTGTAGGTTACAACATTGACGTATAAGAGGACACACAACTGTTATTTATACTCACTTTAACCTACTTCACTGGATAGTGTCTGACGACATGAAATTCCTCCTTAAGCACTATTTTTGCTTTATCAAATGGCCTGTTCAGTGGAAGTGCCAGACTTCCTTACCCCTTCCCTGGTAGGCTATATAGTTACGTTTTGGATCTTTCTCGGTAGTGAACTTCTGAATGAGTCTGGCTACTAATTTTAAGTCAACACGGCTACTAATTTAAGTCAACACGTGATCATGTTAAACTGAGAATTTGAAATCCATTTCCATGTTAATTCTAACTAAGTAAAGTTGTCATTGTTTCCATTATCTCTTTCATATGAACTTGGTTCATGTGAATATTATTGGTCGTTTGGCACGATGGAGAGATGGTACAATTCTCTGCTAATGATAGCCTAGTTACACAAGCCCTTAACCCTATGTAATTTTGCTGATAACACGTTAACCTTTGCTTGGCTCTGTGGTCTGGGAAATCGTGTTTATGCGTGCGTACTTGCAGTGTGCAGGAATTACCAGAGCCACACCACCTTTTGAGACACCTCTGTAGGTAAGAGAGGATTAGCAATTTGTTGTGTTGACATCTGTCAGATTGTGGCAGAGTTTAAACATTTGTCACGGTAGACTGAACACCTTGCGTTGGATGGCTGACGATAGGGCCGGGACAATACCAGTATCGTGATACTCGTTGGTATTGCGGCAAGGAAATAAAACGAAGCGTATTTCACTTCTTTAGGAAAAAAGCCCTAATGTTGCAAACACATCATTATGTTGTCATCCAGAGTCACATGTATTTATTTCCCAAGCTGCAGCACACAATATTTTACATACAGTATGTTTTTAAAAGACTTAAGAGTTTGCTTTGCATTTTCATTTTTGCCTTTGGAAAAAAAATTATGCGATCCCTGCCCTATTTGACAAGATGTAAGATTTTGGCTTACAGAGAAGGTAAGGCACTTACTTGTGACCTGAGAAACAACAGCACATCTGCTACCCGCTGTAGAGACTGTAATTGACTGCTGTAATGGTCCATCGATTACTGATGCTGCTGTTTCCTCCTTGTTATGGGGTTTGTCGCTGAGTTCGGTAATGGTTTTCCCATTGGGACAGTAAAGTAGGCTATAGCATATTGTAACTTGCTAGCGCTGGACGGGAATGTTATTCTAGTAGTCCTACGTCCAATTTTACCTGGACATACTTTACATGCATCGTTTTGTCACATCACATAAAAGAGTGATTGCCAGTTGCTTGATGCTTCGCTTGAGTAAGGTACAAGGATCCAAAATGAAATAGTGTAGGTTACAACACGAAATGTTGACAAAAAATGAGAGGCATTGACACATTTGTGGTCTTCCCCAACAACTTGTCTGTTTTCTCCAGGCCTAGCATGTCTCACCCACACCTGGTGAAGAAGGTACGCGAGAGCCGGATCATGGAGCTGCAGAGAGACTTCACAGTGGCCTCGCCAGCCGAGTTTGTCACCCGCTTCGGTGGTAACCGGGTCATAAATAAGGTAAGACGTCCCTGTCTGTCTGGGCCTTTTGGATGAGTGTCGCAAAATTGTTGTCTCTTTTTACTAAACTCCTCGTCAATCTACGTGCAACAGACTAAGCCACCAAAATACCATGTCAAAGTTGTTATAGAGTATGGTTTATTCTCAAACTCTTTTGCTTTCTCTCTCTCTCCATCTCCCTTTGTCTCACTTTTGCTCTCCACCTATTTCTCTTTCTCAAGGTGCTGATAGCTAATAATGGCATAGCTGCAGTCAAATGTATGCGTTCCATCCGCCGTTGGTCCTACGAGATGTTCCGTAACGAGAGGACCATCCGTTTTGTGGTGATGGTCACCCCTGAGGACCTGAAAGCCAACGCAGGTCAGTGAGACAGGTTTTCGCAGGTCATCAGCAGCAGCTCCAGAAGGTTGTTCCTCATTGTGCCACTCAGCAGATCTGGAGCCAAAGTCTACAGTGGGAAACACCATACATTTTGTCTGAGTCATTCAATTTCTCCATGGAAATGTATAAATCCTTTCCCTGGAACCTCTGACAAATAACTGGTGTGACTGTCTGTGTGTGGCTCTTCTATAGAGTATATCAAAATGGCGGACCACTATGTACCCGTCCCAGGCGGAGCCAACAACAACAACTATGCCAATGTAGAGCTGATCGTAGACATCGCCAAGAGGATTCCTGTACAGGTCAGACTGCGTTCCTCCCCCTCCACTCTCACCCACAGAGACATTCCCAAATCAAGTCACAATGTTCTATGATAAGTGGACCGGCGGCCATGAGTGTTCCAGTCAAATTCCCATGTTCTTAGGGCTTTGGTCTTATCAAGTAATTATATTTTTATGGCTCAGACTCTGATCTCTGCTTTTTCTATTGTTCATAGGGGTCTGGGCCGGGTGGGGTCACGCCTCTGAGAACCCCAAACTACCTGAGCTCTTGGACAAGAACGGAATCACTTTCTTAGGTACAGCCCAGCATTAAGCCATTTGTGGATTATTGGATTGTAATGATTCCCATTCCCATTGGTCATTTCAGGTTTAATGACTTTACAACACAAGTGCCATTCATTACGATGTAGATATCGTTGTTGTTTTTTGTTGGTGTGTGTCTCAGGGCCGCCCAGTAAGGCCATGTGGGCTCTGGGAGATAAGGTGGCCTCCTCCATTGTGGCCCAGAGCGCAGACATCCCCACCCTGCCCTGGAGTGGATCAGGTGATGTACCCCTCTGCCTGCACCCTTAATCAATCAATCAATCAAATGTATTTATAAAGCCCTTCTTACATCAGCTGATGTCACAGAGTGCTGTACAGAAACCCAGCCTAAAACCCCAAACAACAAGCAATGCAGGTGTAGATGCACGGTGGCGGCTAGGAAAAACTCCCTAGAAAGGCCAGAACCTAGGAAGAAACCTAGAGGAACCAGGCTATGAGGGGTGGCCAGTCCTCTTCTGGCTGTGCCGGGTGGAGATTATAACAGAATATGGCCAAGATGTTCAAATGTTCATAGATGACCAGCAGGGTCAAATAATAATAATCACAGTGGTTGTCGAGGATGCAACAGGTCAGCACCTCAGGAGTAAATGTCAGTTGGCTTTTCATAGCCGATCATTCAGAGTATCTCTACCGCTCCTGCTGTCTCTAGAGAGATGAAAACAGCAGGTCTGGAACAGGTAGCACGTCTGGTGAACAGGTCTTGATATGTTCGTCAAAAGAGAGATCAGGGTCCAGAGTAACGCCGAGGTCCTTCACAGTTTTATTTGAGACGACTGTACAACCATCAAGATTAGTTGTCAGGTTCAACAGAAGATCTCTTTGTTTCTTGGGACCTAGAACAAACATCTCTGTTTTGTCCGAGTTTAAAAGTAGAACATTTGCCGCCATCCACTTCCTTATGTCTGAAACACAGGCTTCCAGGGAGGGAAATTTTGGGGCTTCACCATGTTTCATCAAAATGTACAGCGGTGTGTCATCTGCATAGCAGTGAGAATTAACATTATGTTTTTGAATGACATCACCAAGAGGTCACTATATATTTGAACACAATAGTGGTCCTAAAACGGAGCCTTGAGGAACACCGAAATGTAAAGTTGATTTGTAAGAGGACAAACCATCCACAGAGACAAACTGATATATTTCTGACAGATAAGATCTAAACCAGGCCAGAACTGGTCCATGTAGACCAATTTGGGTTTCCAATCTCTCCAAAAGAATGTGGTGATCGATGTATCAAAAGCAGCACTAAGGTCTAGGAGCACAAGGACAGATGCTGAGCCTCGGTCTGACGCCATTAAAAGGTAATTTACCACCTTCACAAGTGCAGTCTCAGTGCTATGATGTGGTCTAAAACCAGACTGAAGCATTTTGTATACGTTGTTTGTCTTTAGGAAGGCAGTGAGTTGCTGCGCAACAGCTTTTTCTAAAATTCTTGAGAGGAATGGAATATTCGATATAGGCTAATCTTTAGTTTTTTAAATATTTTCTGGGTCAAGGTTTGGCTTTTTCAAGAGAGGCTTTATTACTGCCACTTTTAGTGAGTTTGGTACACATCCGGTGGATAGAGAGACTTATTATGCTTATTATGTTCAACATAGGAGGGCCAAGCACAGGAAGCAGCTCTTTCAGTGGTTTAGTTGGAATAGGGTCCAGTATGCAGCTTGAAGGGTTTGAGGCCATGATTATTTTCATCAATGTGTCAAGAGATAGTACTAAAAAAACCTGAGTGTCTCCCTTGATCCTAGGTCCTGACAGACTTGTGCAGACTCAGGACAACTGATCATTGGAGGAATACGCAGATTTAAAGAAGAGTCCGTAATTTGCTTTCTAATGATCATGATCTTTTCCTCAAAGAAGTTCATGAATTTATCACTGCTGAAGTGAAAGCCATTCTCTCTAGGGGAATGCTGCTTTTTAGGTAACTTTGCAACAGTATCAAAATAAATGTTGGATTGTTCTTATTTTCCTCAATTCAATTGGAAAAATAGGATGATCGAGCAGCAGTGAGGGCTCTTTGATACTACACGGGACTGTCTTTCCAAGCTAGTCGGAAGACTTCTAGTTTGGTGTAGCGCCATTTCCGTTCCAATTTTCTGGAAGCTTGCTTCAGAGCTCGGGTATTTTCTGTTTACCAGGGAGCTAGTTTCTTATGGCAAATGTTTTTTGTTTTTAGGGGTGCGACTGCATCTAGGGTATTGCGCAAGGTTAAATTGAGTTCTTCAGTTAGGTGGTTAACTGATTTTTTTGTACTCTGGCATCCTTGGGTAGGCGGAGGGATTCTGGAAGGGCATCTAGGAATCTTTGGGTTGTCCCGAGAATTTATAGCATGACTTTTGATGAGCCTTGTTTGGGGTCTGAGCAGATTATTTGTTGCGATTGCAAACATATTAAAATGGTGGTCCGATAGTCCAGGATTATGAGGAAAAACATTGAGATCCACAACATTTATTCCACGGGACAAAACTAGGCCAAGAGTATGACTGTGGCAGTGAGTAGGTCCGGAGACATGTTGGACATCAATGATTGCTCCGAAAGCCTTTTGGAGTGGGTCTGTGGACTTTTCCATGTGAAATATTAAAGTCACCAAAAATTTGAATATTATCTATCATGACTACAAGGTCCGATAGGAATTCAGGGAACTCAGTGAGGAACGCTGTATATGGCCCAGGAGGCCTGTAAACAGTAGCTATAAAAAGTGATTGAGTAGGCTGCATTGATTTCATGACTAGAAGCTCAAAAGACGAAAACGTCTTTTTTTTTTTTTTTTTTTTTTTTTTTTTTTTTGTAAACTGAAATTGGCTATCGTAAATGTTAGCAACACCTCCGCCTTGGCGGGATGCACGGTGGATATGGTCACTAGTGTAACCAGGAGGTGAGGCCTCATTTAACACAATAAATTCATCAGGCTTAAGCCATGTTTCAGTCAGGCCAATCACATCAAGATTGTGGTCAGTGATTAGTTCATTGACTAGAACTGCCTTGGAAGTGAGGGATCTAACATTAAGCAGCCCTATTTTGAGATGTGAGGTATCTAAATCTCTTTCAATAATGGCAGGAATGGACGTCTTTATTCCAGTGAGATTGCTAAGGCGAACACCAGACAACCCTGCCACATTCCCTATCCCCTATTACATAATACTCCTTACATACAGTATTAGGACTCTGACTGGGTTACTGACTGTGTTTTATTTTGAGACTAACGGTTGTAAGGGACTGTCAAGTTATTACGAGGCCTGGAATTGAAAGGAGTTGCGAAAGAATGGCTTGTCTGTGGTACATTATCTAAGCTAATATTTTAGCAATAGGAATACATTTTGCAGTTCAATAATCAATACTCAGAATCATCAGATAACAGGTTTTGTGACTGCACCAAGAATGTACAGACACTTATTGACATAATGTGTTATGAACAGAACCTAACTCAGCCACATCTTCTTTCACACTTGGACTCAAATGGGAAGGGCTGATCTGAAACTCGGCCAATCAGAGGTCAAGTAGACAGTCAAACCCCTCCCTGGAACCATAAAATAATGTGAATTACTCGAAAAGAGCTGATGTGATTGGTCAAAAGACCAATTAGTGGAAAAAAGATCAGAATTGGGCTGCCTGTGTCGTTTGGAAAAATTAAATTTAAGATTTAAGGTTTTGTAAGTACACTGTAGCCTCAGTGCCTTTTCGACTGTAGCCTGGTCCTTTGCTGAATTCCAAGGCCTACACTCTGCACATCTCTTTGTTGTGCAAATCGTGAAGATCCTTTTTTGCCGCTGCCTTCTTTGTTATCCGACTGTGGCCAATGTGGCAGCAGTCTAATCTCAATTTGAATGAGGGGGATGAGGTGAAGCCATTGAAGTAGAATGGGGAGCCTCCCATAGATATCCTATTAAATTACTAGTGGCTATGCCATCAACCCTCAAAGTTCCAGAATGGGGTGAAAATGGCAGCCATATTGGTCAAGGAGAAATAAACCTGTCTGATTGGAATGAATGGCAGGAGAGGCACAATCCTGATTTTACTTACACAGGAAAATACAATGAAGGCATATGATATCAGAAATTGTGTAATTATTGTCAACCTAAAATAGTGTCATATAATTCATGTAATTATAAATTCAATTCATAGAGGTTTTATACAAATTGTCTGTATAAATAGCCTCTAAATTATACAGTCCCTTCGGAAAGTATTCAGACCCATTGACTTTTTCCACATTTTGTTACGTTACAGCCTTATTCTAAAAATATTGAAATCGTTTCCCCCCTCATCAATCTACACACAATACCCCATAATGACAAAGCAAAAACAGGTTTTTAGCCATTTTTGCTAATTTAGTAGAAATAAAAACCAAAATCACATTTACATTAGTATTCAGACCCTTTACTCAGTACTTTGTTGATTCACCTTTTGGCAGCGATTTACAACAGAGTCTTCTAGGGTATGACGCTACAAGCTTGGCACACCTGTATTTGGGGAGTATCTCCAATTCTTCTCTGTAGATCCTCTCAAGCTCTGTCATGTTCGATGGGGAGCGTTGCTGCACAGCTATTTTCAGGTCCGAGCTCTGGCTGGGCCACTCAAGGACATTGAGGCTTGTCCCGAAGCCACTCCTGCGTTGTCTTGGCTGTGTGCTTAGGGTTGTTGTCCTGTTGGAAGGTGAACCTTTGCCCCAGTCTGAGGTCCTGAGCGCTCTGGAGACGGTTTTCATCAAGGACCTCTGCTCCATTCACCTTTGCCTCAATCCTGTCTAGTCTCCAGTCCCTGCCGCTGAAAAACATACCCACAGCATGATGCTGCCACAACTATGCTTCACCGTAGTAATGGTGCCAGGTTTCAGGCCAAAGAGTTCAATTTTGGTTTCATCAGACCAGAGAATCTTGTTTCTCATGGTCTGAAAGTCTTTAGGTGCCTTTTGGCAAACTTCAATCGGGCTGTCATGTCTCTTTTACTGAGGAGTGGCTTCCGTCTGGCCACTCTACCATAAAGGCCTGATTGTTGGAGTGCTGCAGAGATGGTTGTCCTTCTGGAAGGTTCTCCCATCTCCACAGGGGAACTCTAGAGCTCTGTCAGCGTGATCATCTTGGTCACCTCCCTGACCAAGGCCCTTCTCCCCCGATTGCTCAGTTTGGCCGGGCGGCCAGCTCTAGGAAGAGTCTTGGTGATCCCAACTTCTTCCATTTAAGAATGATGTATGCCAATGTCTTTCTTGGGGACCTTCAATGCTGCAGACATTTCTTGGAACCCTTCCCCAGATCTGTGCCTCGACACAATCCTGTCTCGGAGCTCTACGGACAGTTCCTTCGACCTCATGGCTTGGTTTTTGCTCTGACATGCACAGTCAGCTGTGGGACTTTATATAGACAGGTGTGTGCCTTTCCAAATCTAATCAATTGAATTTCCCACAGGTGGACTCCAATCATGTTGTAGAAACATCTCAAGGATGATCAATGGAAACAAGATGCACCTGAGCTCAATTTCAAGTCTCATGGCAAACGGTCTGAATACTTATGTAAATAAGGTATTTCTGTTTTTTTATAAATTTGCGAAAATGTCAACTTGTTTTCGCTTTGTCATTATGGGGTATTGTGTGGAGATTGCTGAATATTTGGGATTTATTTTATCCATTTTAGAATAAGGCTGTAACTTAACAAAATGTGGAAATATTCAAGGCGTCTGAATACTTTCCGAAGGCACTGTATGTAGACAGCCATGCATGCCTACATTTTTTGTTTCTTGGAATGCTGTGAGTGCTATTATATGATACAATATCAGTACTTGTTGCATTTACAACTTGTCTAAGTCCTATCATCAATTGTTTTCAACCAGTGTCCGGCTGTGGGTTGACTGCATTGTTTGAGTGGAATGTTGGCATTTTGGCAGTTATTTAAAACAATTATGGAATAATTTCTCTAAGATGGGTTGGTTAACTAGCAGATAAATTCATTATTTTACTACATCTTATCACAGCACTGGCAAACCATGGTTGACCAACTCCCTGACCAACATGGCTGACCTTTATCCCATCATAAGAAGGTTAATTTCCATTCTAGTTCCTATTTCTATGATTTTGGAGATTGTTTGACCGTCTCCGTCTTGGTGTTTAATTTGTAGATTAGGAAATGCGGATTGGGAGAAGGTGTCCTTCCTGGTCAGACGGCGTGGACAATGGCGGTGGGGGCGACTGCATTTGAAATTTGTGTCGCGGCGTGGTTACATGGTTTTGAAGATTATTCTAATGTGCCTACACAGCCTATTGTTTATCTCTGTCATAAGTGTATTTATACAATGCAAGGTCTCATGTTGCACCGCATCCGGACGTTATTGGGTTACCCATAGGGCGGTGCACAATTGGCCCAGGGTCATCCGGGGTAGGCCGTCATTGTAAATAAGAATTTCTTCTTAAGTGACTTGCCTAGTTAAATAAATGTATTTTTTTAAATGTTATTTTCTCCTGCCTGTGCTGTAGGTCTGAGAGTAGACTGGACAGAGGATGACCAGAGGCTGGGCCACGTGATTAGCGTGCCTCTAGAGGTCTACATGCACGGCTGCGTGCGCGACGTTGACGATGGACTGGCGGTAAAAGCAGCTCCACGCCACCACCCGCCTCACTAACGCTGAAACCACAGAGACAACCTGTCTAGGCATCACTCTGTTTGAAATAATGCCCGTTTTATAATGCCCTCTGAAACAATCTATTTCAATGTACTTTTCCAAGAGAAAATGAAATGTGGTCTCTATTCAGTTACAAACCAAGGTTCATGAACAGTGGAGCAAACCGAAGAAGAAATGCATTGGTTTATACAATAAAATATTTGATGTTAAGGGTAGGGTTGCTGAATATCCTTTCATTTTCAATGTGCTTTCTCCTTAAAGGGAGCAGACAGAATTGGCTACCCGGTGATGATCAAAGCCTCAGAAGGAGGAGGGGGCAAGGGCATCCGGAAGGTGGACAATGCTGAGGACTTTGCCAGCTTCTTTAGACAGGTTTGTCTCGTCGCGTTGTGCACCACACACCTGTATGCTGATTCTCATTGCTGCTGGGGGATGTAGTGTCCGAGCACCACAGTCAGGAAATGAATTGTGCAAATTGGTGTTGTGTTCGCCAATGTTTAACGCAGCGTATCTGCTTGTGTGTGGTTGAACTTGTTTTAGTAAATGATCTAACAAAAGTCATGCGATGGATCCACAGGTGCAGGCGGAAGTGCCCGGCTCGCCCATCTTCGTCATGCAGCTGGCCCAGCATGCCCGTCACCTGGAGGTCCAAATCCTCGCCGACCAGTACGGCAACGCAATCTCCCTGTTTGGCAGAGACTGCTCCATCCAGCGGAGACATCAGAAGATCATTGAGGAGGCCCCAGCCACCATAGCATCTTCCACCACCTTCAGGCAAATGGAGCAGGTGAGATAGAGGGGCTTTCCTCATCTTTAAATTCTCCACTTTGACATTTAGATACTTGTCTCTTTGCCATTTCCAATTCGATATTCCATTTGAACAGTAAAAGTGTTAGGGCATGCAATGGAAAAGGTTTCACAATGGAATGCCCATCCCTGTTTCAGTCTGTTTTCTTTAGTTTGGTGCCTAATGAACATGAGCCCTCTCTCTCTCTCTCTCTCTCTCTCTCTCTCTCTCTCTCTCTCTCTCTCTCTCTCTCTCTCTCTCTCTCTCTCTCTCTCTCTCTCTCTCTCTCTCTCTCTCTCTCTCTCTCTCTCTCTCCCTCCCCATGTCAGTATGCAGTGCGGCTGGCTAAGATGGTGGGCTACGTGAGTGCAGGCACTGTGGAGTACCTCTTCTCTGAGGACGGGAGCTTCCACTTCCTGGAGCTCAACCCCCGTCTGCAGGTAGAACACCCATGCACAGAGATGATCGGCGACGTCAACCTGCCCGCAGCCCAGCTCCAGGTACGATTCAGCCAGAGGTCAGGGGTCACACCCTAGCTATCACAGCCTCGTGGTTTAATCTCTGGTCCTTTTGACTTAGTCAATGGTCGCATTCCAGGTTATATTTGTCCGCAGTCTCACTAAAATTGCTGTGTTGTATTAATGTGGTTGTTGAGATGTTATGTTCTGTTCCATGTTGGGCCTAACTGGGTAAATTTCCTTTGTAGATAGCCATGGGGATCCCCCTCCACAGGATCAAAGACATCCGCGTGCTGTATGGTGAGACCCCTTGGGGGGACACCACCATCAACTTTGAGGCCCCCGACTGTGTCCCCAGTCCCCGGGGACATGTCATCGCGGCCCGCATCACCAGCGAAAACCCAGACGAGGTGTGCATTCTTAATTCTACAGGGCTGGCCGGCCATATTCTAAACAAGCGATGGCATAGGTTCTGTAGGCTCACAACTGGCCCGTCCTCTCTCCTTGTAACTCGCAGGGCTTCAAGCCCAGCTCAGGCACGGTGCAGGAGCTCAATTTCCGCAGCAGTAAAAACGTGTGGGGCTACTTCAGCGTGGGGGCTGCCGGGGGTCTGCATGAGTTTGCTGACTCCCAGTTCGGCCACTGTTTCTCCTGGGGGGAGAACCGAGAGGAGGCCATTTCGTGAGTTTTTTTCTTACCTTGTTGTGCCGTAGACTAGACTATCAGTGTTTCCGATGATGGTTCTATTGACCCCTAGCCCCTACTTCCTAGCCACTCCTGGAGACTTGAGAGGATTGGATAGGTGGAAGCAACAATTCCACCCGGCCAAACAGAAGGCAAGGTGAAGCTATTATCGTAAGACTTTTCCAATCCTCAGATCTACAGGAGCGACTAGGGTGTATGGGTTTGGCCCGGTTCCATTTGGAATACAGCATGAGTTAATGGTGTGTGTTAGTGTCTTACTGTACCTGGGTGGTGATAGTGGTGGTGGTCACTGTGTGGTGGTGCAGGAACATGGTGGTAGCCATGAAGGAGCTGTGCATCCGGGGGGACTTCAGGACCACGGTGGAGTACCTCATCAAGCTGCTGGAGACTGAGAGCTTCAGGAATAATGACATCGACACCGGCTGGCTGGATAATCTCATCGCTGATAAAGTTCAGGTAGAGCACCCTTGTGAAGTATGAATGTAAATCTTAACCATTTCAAACTTGTAAATCTACAGTTGGTAAAAACAAATCTCTAACGTGCTTGTGTGTGGCGTGTTTTCCCCGAAGGCAGAGAGGCCAGACACCATGCTGGGCATTGTCTGTGGGTCGTTACACGTGGCGGACGCCAGTTTCAGGAAGAGCATGTCTGAGTTCCTGCACTCGCTGGAAAGGTATCACTACTACTTTACTTTACTGACCTTATTGTCCCCTTGGGGACATTTTGTTGCAGTGTCATGTACACGTTTAAAGTGGCGTTTAAATAACAAAACAATACAACTTTCATAACAGTTACATACCAATAAAAAGAGACTAGCCTGCTGGCCTTACTGGGTGGGTGGATAGGAACATTAACCTGCTGGCCTTACTGGGTGGATCGGAACATTAACCTGCTGGCCTGACTGGGTGGATCGGAACATTAACCTGCTGGCCTTACTGGGTGGATAGGAACATTAACCTGCTGGCCTTACAGGGTGGATAGGAACATTAACCTGCTGGCCTTACTGGGTGGATAGGAACATTAACCTGCTGGCCTTACTGGGTGGATCAGAACATTAACCTGCTGGCCTTACTGGGTGGATAGGAACATTAACTTGCTGGCCTTACTGGGTGGATAGGAACATTAACCTGCTGGCCTTACTGGGTGGATCAGAACATTAACCTGCTGGCCTTACTGGGTGGATCGGAACATTAACCTGCTGGCCTTACTGGGTGGATAGGAACATTAACCTGCTGGCCTTACTGGGTGGATAAGAACATTTAGCCCCAGCTATTTAGGAGGGATATCACACCTGGCACAAATTATTGTCTAATTCTGTTTTTCCTGCTGAGGTGTGCCCTATACCTGCGCCCAGAGGGGAGTAGTTCAAAGTCAGGGTACAGTGGGTGACTTGGGTCTAAAAGGATTTTGTGAGCCTTGCGGAGGGCCCTGACAAAGATCTCTTCCAGGCCTGTCTGTTTGACTCCAAGTACCTTGCTTACTGTGGCAGCATATTTCTCTGGCTGACAGTGGCATTGCCAAACCAACAAACAATACAAAAAGGTAAAATACTCTCAATGAAAGATGTGTAAAACAGAGTCAGTTCAGTACAGTCTACATTAAAAGATCCCAGCTTTTTGAGGAAGTACCGTCTCTGTTGGCTCTTTTTGTAGATCAGGTCTGTTCATTTACTCCGCTGAAGCTTCTTGTCCAAAAGGACACCCAGATATTTGTATTCCTCTACAATCTCTATGTTCTGACCTCTGATAGATGTTGCAGAGGTAGGTGCTGTATGCTTCCTGAAGTCTATGCACATCTCTTTGGTCTTGTTGTGTCATTCGTTTTACCTCCGACACAAAGTCGTCAGATTAAAGTCTTGAGAAGAAAACATTCAGTTCATGAGCCACGTTCTGGCCCTCATGTCTCCCAAGGTCAGCACTGTTTTTTCCCCTGCCTATGTGGGGGGCACTAGCCATGGATTTAATCCCTTGCCAGGCCACCCTTGAGTTTCCTGAGGAGAGGATCCTCTCCACCCTTTGCTTGTATGCCTCCTTGTCTAGCAGGATATCTTTTCATCTCACGTTGCACATCTCTTAAAACTGCCTTATTCCTATTAAGTAGTGATTTTAGATGTTTTGATACCCAAGGCTTGTTGTTAGGGAAGATTTTACAGGTTTTAGTAGGCACAACTGACTCAACACAGAGGTTTACATAGTCTGAAACAACATCTGTGAGTTCCCTAGTGTGACATTTCACATACTGGTAGTACGTGCACAGGAAAGTACAGTTGTTAAAATCGCCTAAAATAAATGTGGGTGCGTCGGGGAGATGGATTCCAGTTTCTGTGACCGATTTATAAATAATCTCTGATGCTTTTGTTATATTAGCTTCCGGTTGAATGTACACAACGGTAACAAACAATTGGGGGAACTCACGGGGCAGATAGTAGGTTCGCAGTGGCACAGAAAGCAGCTCAATGTCAGGGGTACAGAGTCTCTCTCTTACCAGGATCCATTTACGGACAGGTCACGGTCCGCTCTGACCAGTGTGAAGCCGGCCGGCTCCAATTCCCTGTCCGGGACTCTGTCATCCAGCCAAGTCTCAGTAAACGCCAGTGAACAGGCCTCCTGGTATTCATGTTGGAAGCCTAGATTCGCTGACAGCTCATCCGCTTTTCCCCTCAGTGACTGGGCATTGATGAGCAAGGGGGTGGGCAAGGGAAGTTTGTTCTTTCAAGTTTTCACGTCTTTGTCTGATTCCCCCGCATTTTCTACGTCTGCACTTGGGTTTGTAATCCACTCGCAGACGATTGGGGATTAGATGGGCCATTGGGATACCCATCGCGTTTGTGTTTGAGTTGCATTGTAGTAGGAACCCTGCTGTATTGCGGCGTTTTTGTAATTTAGTCCGTTTTGTAGCAGGTATGTACACGATCAACAAGATCAGTCCAACACCCCACCACTGTAAAGCCAACGTTGACACATGGTTTACAAAGTGTACAAATTTAAAAACCTAGAAGAACGCCACACCAAACGTCACACACACTGTGGGATGCAACAGAGGCGTGCCCCCTCTCGCGTGTCTATCTACCACATTTCTTACACCAATCCAATGCTTTTAAATCCTTGGGGGTGAACCGGTGGACACCTCTGTAAGCAGCAAGAGAATCTCAGTGTCTCCCTAGCCTGTCTTGTTTGCTTGTTCTATGTACTTTTCTAAATCCAGTATGTGAAATGTCCTATTGTAGAGGCCAGGTGCTGCCTGCAGCCAGTCTGCTGAATACTGTTGATGTGGACCTGATCTACGAGGGGGTCAAGTACTGCCTCAAGGTAGGAGGACCCCATATTACACCTCTCTCATTCTCTGTCATGACTGAACTTCCTCCATTCTCTCAGGGACAAATCCTAACCAGTCAGTCAAGTTTTCACTTAGTCATGCCATTGATGTCAATGGGCGACTAAGTGAAACTGTGTCTTGAGGGGCGGATCCTAACTTCCTCTTAAGACCTATCAACCAATTCAACCCCAACTGTGTTTTATGACTGACAGGTAGCTCGCCAGTCCCCCACCACGTACGTCATCATCATGAACGGCTCGGACATCGAGATCGACGTCCACCGGCTGAGCGACGGCGGGCTCCTGCTCTCCTACAACGGCAGCAGCTACACCACTTACATGAAGGAGGAGGTGGACAGGTGAGACTTCCTGTCCATCTCAAATCTGGATGGATGGGCCATTTTAAGTCGATACTTTCAAAATGGTCATAATTTGTCTCACTTGGGAGTTGATGCTCCATCATGAACGTATGCATTTGTAACCCTCTAGCTACCGGATCACTGTTGGCAACAAGACGTGTGTGTTTGAGAAAGAGAGGGACCCCACGGTGCTGAGGTCGTCCTCTGCTGGTAAACTCCTGCAGTACCTGGTGGAGGACGGAGGCCATATCTGTGCCGGGAACTCGTATGCAGAGATCGAGGTGAGCAGAGGGTTCCATGAGAGCATACTGTATGTTTACCAGTTTGGGTATGACAATTAGATCCTCATCAAATTGGTAGTCAGTGTGTGTGTGCGTGCACACGGACTGACTTCTGCGTTATGGTTGCAGGTGATGAAGATGGTGATGACGCTGACGGTGGTGGAGTCGGGCTGTGTCCACTATGTGAAGAGGCACGGGGCGGTGCTGGAGCCTGGCTGTGTGGTGGCGAGATTAGAGCTGGATGACCCCAGCAACATCCATCCAGCAAGTCACCCCTTCATCAACTTCTATATAACTCTGGCTGCGTCTGAAATGGCAACCTATCCCCTATATACTGCACTTGGCCTATATAGGAAACAGGGTGCCATTTCGGACGCAGCCTTAAATACAGCTATTATAGGTGGCAGCTTTTTAAGAAATATCATGTAACACGACACAAATCCCATAGTACAAAAAATGATGCTATACTTTTAAAACATACATCATGTAAACCTTGCGCCTTCAGTCAGTCAAAAGCAGGTGCCCTATGACTTGGTGGTCAGTACCACATTTGGAGGCTGTTTTTATCCGAAACCCCATCTTCCTGTGGATCTCCTAGGTGGAGCTGAACACGGCCTCCTTCCCGGCCCAGCAGCCACTGCCCATCGTGGGGGAGAAGCTCCACCAGATCTTCCACATGGTCCTGGAGAACCTGGTCAAGGTCATGGCTGGCTACTGCCTCACCGAGCCCTACTTCAGCAACAAGGTGAGGGCCTCTACCCACTGCAGCTGTGCAGCGCGTACCAATACAGTGGCTTACTGCGTTATTCCAGTTCATCGTTATTAGCAGACGATCAGATCTCACAACATCCCAAAGAAGTGCATTAACTACTTAGGGAGAAGCGGCGCGCTGAAATGCAAGGCGCCAAATTCAAAATCCAAAAGTTTAATTATTAAACATTCATCAATATACAAGTGTTGCATAGTCATCAAAAGCTCTGATTCTTGGCAATATCACAGCGTTGTCAGATTTCAAAAAGGCTTTACGGCGAAAGCACAACATTTGATTGTTTGAGGATAGCACCTCTCCTATTTTCAACATTAGCATAAATTCATATCCAGCGCGGGTCACAAAAAACCCATATATAAGAGCTAAAATAAATTACTTACCTTTCGAAGAACTTCTGCTGAGGGCTTCCCAAGTGTCCAACGAAGACATCCAATGGTTCTTTTGTTAGAAAAAGTAATTTATTATATCCATAAATCTCAGTTTGGTTGGCGCGTTATGATCAGAAAATCCACCGTTGAGTCGCCCATTGAACCGTGAAGAGAACACGTTCAAATTATACCTATAAACTTTCTCCAAACAAATCAAACATCATTTTTAATGCATCCTTAGGTATCCTTTTATGTATATTTACTGTAATATTTCAACCGGACAATAACGTGAACGATAGGAAAGTGGGGCGCGCTCACAATCTCGCGCCCGTGAAACGTTGTTGACAAATGTGGTCCCCTGACTATTTCCTCTTCCTATCTGTTCTGCTTAGTGCTAGAGCTTCCAAACACTGTATAAAGACTGTTGACATCTAGTGGAAGCCATAGGTACTGCAGTCTCAGTCCTAGTTAACATAGAAATCAATAGGCAGCCTGGAGAAAAAGGTCATGTACAAAAAAAACTGCAAATCCGGATGGATTTTCCTTGGGTTTTCGCCTGCTATATCAGTTCTGTTATACTCGCATACATTATTTTAACACTTTTAGAAACGTCCGAGTGTTTCCTATCCAATAGTACTAATTATCTGCATATCCTATTTTCTGGGCCTGAGTGGCAGGCATTTTACTTTGGTCACGCCAGACTCCAAAACCGTCCCCTCTGCTGCCGCTCCCTAAGAAGTTAAGTTCTCTGGAACCAAGATTTTTATAAAGACGTCCCTATTCTAGTGTGCCTTGTGCATGCAACTGAAATGTCGGTCAAGCTGTGGGACGGGGGTGTGATATTTGGGTGTGTGATGGCAGTATGTCCCCCCCCCTCCTGCCTGCAGGTGAAGCAGTGGGTGGACACCCTGATGAAGACCCTGCGGGACCCCTCGCTGCCCCTGCTGGAGCTCCAGGAGTTAATGACTAGCGTGGCCAGCCGCATCCCGCCCAGCGTCGAGAAGGCCATCCGCAAGGTCATGGCCCAGTACGCCAGCAACATCACCTCGGTGCTCTGCCAGTTCCCCAGCCAGAGGGTGGGTGACTTAGCCTTAAGCTAAAGCAAACGCTCAAAGTATCGTAAACTGTTCTAATAGTGTGTATTTGACTCAGGGGTTGGAACCGGTTCAGGGAACAGAACCGAAAACTGGAAAATAAGAATATTGTTTGAAGAACGGAAACAGAACCGGGAACGAAAGTGATCTCTAGTGTTGGGTACCGGTTAATAACATTATTTTACGTTCCAAGCATTTTTTCTTCTTCTTCAGTCTCACAAAAAACGCCACCGAAACACCTAAGGCTGCAAATCTGTCACTCAGAAACTTTTCCTTCCAGTGTCAGCCAGCCAGCTAGTTATTCCAGGCTAGTTAAGGATACTGTAGTTGGCACATTTAACATTGGATTCATTATCTACGAAAAGGTAAGATGTGTTTCGATTTCTTGTGCCGCTATGCACACAAGCTTGTTAGCTAGCTCTGGTCCTGGGTGTTGAGCTAGCCTCTGCATTGAGCCAACTCTCGGACATTCAAAGTTCCTCCAGATTAGCCACTAGTATATAGGAATCTAGCTAGTATATCAATAATTATGGAATTCAGTGAAGTAATGTTAGGCCTACTAGTAATATCCTAAACGCATTATAATATTTGTGATGCCCAGCGCTTCAAGCCAAGCCTCCTCCGTGTCTGCCCGTCTCTTTCGCTCTCTCCCCACCCGGCAGAATTTCAGTCGCATCTCACGCCCTGCACTAGTCTGTGAGTCAAGCATGTAAACAACTAGCTTGCCCAGTCTATAGAGCAGCTTTCCATCTTCACTGATTGGTGGAGTAGTTTAATGTGCTGAATGTAAAAACGGTTGATTTTTGTAGTTAAAAAAGGAACAATATTAACCGGTTCAGAACTTTATTATGCTGGTCAGAACAGTGGAACGAAACGATTGGAAATTAAGTTCGGTTCCAACCCCTGATTTGAACCCAGGTCCGCTCTACAGCACACTTGGTGAATTGCTTTCTCATCCATTTCAGATTGCCTGTATCTTGGACAGCCACGCAGCCACCCTACAGAGGAAGGCCGACCGGGAAGTGTTCTTCATGAACACTCAGAGTATCGTCCAGCTGGTGCAGAGGTCCCACTTCTCTTATTTCATTATCTGAATCATCACTCCATAACATGTACGGCTTCAGATAGGATGTCGGATTGTAATAGTGGGTGGATGAATGTGCCGCAGGTACCGCAGTGGAATCCGAGGATACATGAAGTCTGTGGTGCTGGATCTGCTCAAGTGTTACCTTCAGGTGGAGATGCAGTTCCAGCAAGGTGATTAGGTGTTTCACTGTGGATATAATCGAGACAATATCCTGCCGTTTATGACTTATTTTATATCGCGGTGATGCGTTGTATGGCCACGTTTTTCCTTTTTGTGAACAGCTCACTACGACAAGTGTGTGATAAACCTGAGGGAGCAGTACAAGCCTGACATGACCCCTGTGCTGGAGAGCATCTTTTCTCACGCCCAGGTCTCCAAGAAGAACGTCCTGGTCACCATACTCATCGTAAGGCTACTCTCTCTGTCACTCCGCTAATCACCCACAGCTTCGCATCCACTTGATGAAGAACGATGAAATGACGCTTAAACATAAATTCAATATGAAACTGCATTGTGCTAATGTTTATGCTATTTTGGAGGGGTCAACCAATGCAACCTACAAGATGTTTCTCTCATTGATTTTGTCACTGGATAATGAAACCACAATGTTTTTTTTTTTTTTAAACTGGTTAATCTTTTCAGTGAAAACACTGCAGTTTTCCTTCATCTGCAATTGGTGGTGACATGTTTCAAGACTCACCAATGCTAATAGGGAGTGTGCTGTGTGTCCCTGGCAACGTTTAGGATCAGCTGTGTGGGCGGGACCCCACCCTAGCAGACGAGCTGATGGTCATCCTGAACGAGCTCACACAGCTCAACAAGATGGAGAACTCAAAGGTGGCTCTGCGTGCCAGACAGGTACGTTTCGCAACCAGTTGGACTGAATGATGTTTTCGCACAACGGAGTGTACCGTTCTTCAACATTCTAAGACCCCCAGTCAGTCCGGTAAGACCCCCAGTCAGTCCGGTAAGACCCCCAGTCAGTCCGGTAAGACGATAGATGTTATTCACTTATATAGGCACTACATATTGTAGTTTAGTAGCTTCAAAACAACATACTGAATATTGATGGACAAGTGTGTACTTTGCAGGTTTTGATTGCTTCCCATCTGCCCTCTTATGAACTGAGGCACAACCAGGTGGAGTCCATCTTTCTGTCTGCCATTGACATGTATGGACACCAGTTCTGCCCAGAGAACCTGAAGGCGAGCGTCCGTCTTTTCCACGATTTATCCAAAACAGCTGTTTTTGTTATACGTCCATAAGATCTGAAGGATAATACTGCTTTACTCCCCGGGCAGAAACTCATCCTGTCTGAGACCTCCATCTTTGACGTCTTGCCCAATTTCTTCTACCACTCTAACCGGGTGGTGTGCATGGCTGCCTTGGAGGTGAGCATAGTGAAAGCATATCAACTTGACATGGCTTCATCCTGATGTAGATTTGAGCTAAAAATGTTCACCTACCTGGGTCCCCTCCCTATAGGTGTACGTGCGAAGAGGCTACATTGCTTACGAGCTGAACAGCCTCCAGCATCACCAGTTGCAGGACGGGACGTGCGCCGTGGACTTCCAGTTCATGTTGCCGTCGTCCCACCCCAACAGGTACCCAGCCACCGCAGACACCAGTTCTCTCGCCCGTGTCACAAAGCAGCTCTACAACAAACATACCCTATAATGTCCCAACTCTGGAGTTGCCACTTTCCATACAAGGCTTCCATAGCTGCCAACTATCTATCCCCAGTGAAAAGTCTGAGTTGAGATAGAAGCGACAGGGTGGGTGCAATTTGAAATAGACCGAGGGATTAGAAAACAGACAGAAAAGACGGTTAGTTTACAACCTAAAGTTACAACTGTTAATGAAAAGAAAGTTGGTTATATATACACTGCTCAAAAAAATAAAGGGAACACTAAAATAACACATCATAGATCTGAATGAATGAAATAATCTTATTAAATACTTTTTTCTTTACATAGTTGAATGTGCTGACGACAAAATCACACAAATTATCAATGGAAATCAAATTTATCAACCCATGGAGGTCTGGATTTGGAGTCTCACTCAAAATTTAAGTGGAAAACCACACTACAGCCTGATCCAACTTTGATGTAATGTCCTTAAAACAAGTCAAAATGAGGCTCAGTAGTGTGTGTGGCCTCCACGTGCCTGAATGACCTCCCTACAACGCCTGGGCATGCTCCTGATGAGGTGGCGGATGGTCTCCTGAGGGATCTCCTCCCAGACCTGGACTAAAGCATCCGCCAACTCCTGGACAGTCTGTGGTGCAACGTGGCGTTGGTGGATGGAGCGAGACATGATGTCCCAGATGTGCTCAATTGGATTCAGGTCTGGGGAACGGGCGGGCCAGTCCTTAGCATTAATGCCTTCCTCTTGCAGGAACTGCTGACACACTCCAGCCACATGAGGTCTAGCATTGTCTTGCATTAGGAGGAACCCAGGGCCAACCGCACCAGCATATGGTCTCACAAGGGGTCTGAGGATCTCATCTCGGTACCTAATGGCAGTCAGGCTACCTCTGGCGAGCACATGGAGGGCTGTGGCCCCCAAAGAAATGCCACCCCACACCATGACTGACCCACCGCCAAACCGGTCATGCTGGAGGATGTTGCAGGCAGCAGAACGTTCTCCACGGCGTCTCCAGACTCTGTCACGCCTGTCACGTGCTCAGTGTGAACCTGCTTTCATCTGTGAAGAGCACAGGGCGCCAGTGGCGAATTTGCCAATCTTGGTGTTCTCTGGCAAATGCCAAACGTCCTGCACGGTGTTGGGCTGTAAGCACAACCCCACCTGTGGACGTTGGGCCCTCATACCACCCTCATGGAGTCTGTTTCTGACCGTTTGAGCAGACACATGCACATTTGTGGCCTGCTGGAGGTCATTTTGCAGGAGCTCTGGCAGTGCTCCTCCTTGCACAAAGGCGGAGGTAGTGGTCCTGCTGCTGGGTTGTTGCCCTCCCACGGCCTCCTCCACGTCTCCTGATGTACTGGCCTGTCTCCTGGTAGCGCCTCCATGCTCTGGACACTACGCTGACAGACACAGCAAACCTTCTTGCCACAGCTCGCATTGATGTGCCATCCTGGATGAGCTGCACTACCTGAGCCACTTGTGTGGGTTGTAGACTCTGTCTCATGCTACCACTAGAGTGAAAGCACCGCCAGCATTCAAAAGTGACCAAAACATCAGCCAGGAAGCATAGGAACTGAGAAGTGGTCTGTGGTCACCACCTTCAGAACCACTCCTTTATTGGGGGTGTCTTGCTAATTGCCTATAATTTCCACCTGTTGTCTATTCCATTTGCACAACAGCACGTGAAATTTATTGTCAATCAGTGTTGCTTTCTAAGTGGACAGTTTGATTTCACAGAAGTGTGATTGACTTGGAGTTACATTGTGTTGTTTAAGTGTTCCCTTTATTTTTTTGAGCAGTGTAGTTAGCTAATTTACTTTTCACCACCATAGGGATTTGAATTATTCTCAAGCAATGTGAATGGAAATCTTTTGTCTTTATACCATTTCTCTGCAGTCCAGTATTCCTCTGGTTCTCATTGATTTGCTCCTGTTTCCCATTTCTCCCCATCAACAAGCGAGAGATTCACCCGAGTGATTCACTCAGCGCGCACCAACACGTAATCCACTCTACATGCTCAGCATCTCTGAGAATGTGTTGTTCAGTCTCTATACTGAGAGCACTAATAGGGCCTGTAAACCCTGGTCATGGTACAGTCTGTGTGCTGCTTCCTTTTGTGTAGAGCAGTAGATCATCTTTGTCCCTTCCTGACACCCCCATAACCCTCTCCCCTTTGGACAAACCCTTCAATGTAATCGTTTCTCCACTGCCATTTTGGGAAAACCGTCAGACAGACGTAAACTATTGGGATGGACTCTCAAGATGCCAAAGTTCCAATTTTTTTTTAAAGGAGATTTTCAGTGTTGCGAAAATTCAATTTACTGAAATTCAAGCCCAATTGAAAAGGATTGACTTTCGGCTGTCCCCTCTACTCTGTCCTGTTTTGTTAGAAGTCAGGTTTTGTTATTGCAACTTGATAAATCACAATGGATCTCAATCACACACAGTAGTTAAAATAAAAGGACCCATTTGCTGCTTTTAACATTTTAACTTCGGAATGGTTTTTCATGGTCATTATTAATGTGCAAAGCTAGAGTATGCCATGAAGTGCTTTGAAACTAATAAGAATGCATTGTGGTCAAGGTTGATCATCCACTGCTTACATTCACCTGTCAATGATCTGATTTCAGAGGGAGCAGCCCTACTCTGAACAGGTAGAGTACAGCTCCTCCTTCCAGGCAGCCTGCCACACTGTGTCTGGCTCCGTCTGTGTATGTCTCCTAGCAATGCATGGCTGAATGCACTGTTTTGCTCTTCCTCATCTCTTTTAAAAACCATAAACCTCCGCCGAAGGACTCCTCCAACACGTCCTTCCTAATTTATATTCTTCACTTTTTTTTCTTTGCCTTTCTCAACTTTCATAGAGATAAGTAGCTTTTTGAGAAGCATATTTACTTTGTCTGACCTACTGTTTGCAATGTGTGTTTTTAAAACCTTTTTTTTTTGTGACAAAAAGCGCATTCTGTATTCTCCAGTTGCAGATTTGACCCTGATAGGCCACTATAGTAATCTGCCCCGCCTTTTTCAGTCAACCATCGTCAGTTATACACAATCAGTCAGTTAATTTCAAACGTATTATCAAACAAAACATGTCTAGTAAACTAAGATATTGCT
Source organism: Brachymystax lenok tsinlingensis (assembly GCA_030435695.1). Taxonomy (NCBI): domain Eukaryota; kingdom Metazoa; phylum Chordata; class Actinopteri; order Salmoniformes; family Salmonidae; genus Brachymystax; species Brachymystax lenok. The sequence goes on along the minus strand of CM059807.1, from coordinate 38,326,205 downwards.
GTCTGTTATGCTTTGTGGAAAGTAAACAGGTACAGTATGCTATACCATTGCTCCCAGTGCCCACCCCAACCATACCCAGGAGTCACCGGTGTGTCGTCCCTTCCCTCAGGTTGGCGATGCAGGTGAACAGTGTGGGACAGTTTGAGATGAGGCGGCAGGGTAGCGAACTCTTTCTAGATGGGGCGTTCTCTCCCCCCTGTCAGCGCATGGGCGCCATGGTGGCCTTCCAGTGTTTCGAAGACTTCAAAAGGTAGAAAACACAGAGAACAACTCTTGGATGTCTGGTAATATGGGGTAGTAATAAGCCTTGTCCTGACCTGAGGGCGAGTTCAGCAAGGCTTCTGTTTGCAGCGAACATGTTGCCACAATTTCAGTTGAACGATTTGAATGAACGTTCCAAAATGTTATGGTGAAACATCAAACAACTACTTTTTTTACAAGGATTACTGTGGCTTTTTAGCGACAATATTCAAACTGTAAACGACTTGGCTATTCCTACTAAATATACTAGAAAGTCTACATGGCCACTTGATTATTTTTAATGGCAGTTTAGACCCGAAACACACGATCTTCTCAGACCGTGAGCTAACATTAGCGAACAGTCGCGGCTAACACAAAACAAATATTGGGTGTTTGTCCATCTGCTGGGTGTGTGTGCAGGAACTTTGATGAGGTTATCTCCAGTTTTGCTGACCCGCTCCTGGAGAGCCCGCTTTTCCCCGAGGCCTGCTCCAGCCTCTACGAGGAAGATAACTGCAAGGTGACCATGTGATGGGATCGTTTAAGAGGCTTTATGAACTTTTTGCTTCTGGGGGTGCTCTCAAGCCACAAGGGGTCTGCTAAATGGACAGAAATATAGTCTAGAAAATACCTCATTACAACAACAACAAATATATTGTTTGCCTAAAACTAATCATTTGTTTCATTAGATAAGAAATGGATATTATATAATATTGATATCTTTGTAGCTGTATAGTTCATATGCAATCTCAGAGTGTCTTGTAAGAGTATCATTCGGTATAAGAGGTGAAGGCTGACATTTCTCACTAAGCTGGGATTGATTATTTCCCGTGCGCACCAGCAGAACATGAAGGAGAACCCCATCCACATCATCAATGTGTCCATCAAGTCGGCGGACACAGAGGATGACGATACCTTGGTCACAGCCTTCGCTGCCTTCGCCCAGTCTAAGGTCAGCAGCACGGTTCATCCCACCAAACACTTCTCAAAGGGGTGAATCCTAGCTTCTGCTCACGTTGAATTTGAACTTAGTCTCCCATTGACCTCAACCCATGATTAAGTGAATATTTGACTGAAGTGGAAGTTAGGATTCTCTTAATAACTATCCCAGTATGTCCTATGATTTCTGCACTAGGATTATACATGATATGATCATTTCTTATTACAGAAAGTTTTACTCTTTGAGCACGGCATCCGAAGGATCACATTTTTAGTCGCACAGAGGGTAAGATGTTTCTATGAGACCATTTGAAATAGCCTCGTACGACCATCCTGATCTCGCTAGCTTCCGTTCTGTTACATGGAGTCCATGTAGCGAAATGGATTGTAAGCTTGAGAGATCAAGATTGTCGTACGAGGCTACATTTGAAATATCCCTTTGCTGTTGTTGAATACGACTGTGAGTAGTGCGCCGTCATCTCTTACTATTAATCTGACTATTTACTTACTACTAACTTAATTTGAATCTACTTAGAATTTACTATTAATATACCATTAACTTAATATTAACTTACTATTAAACTTTGGCTAATAAAAGCAGTGTCGTGTCCATTAGTGCACACCGCAGCAAAACGTTTTGCAACGGAAAAAGAAAACGAGAGTTTCTTATTGGACAACTTCAGGTAGTCCCTCCCTGTTTCCGTATTTTTTTTTCCGTTTGGTGCCTAATGAATACGACCAAGATGAATCTAATTTTCCCCTTTTGATTTTTACCAGAGGGAATTTCCCAAGTTCTTCACTTTCAGAGCCAGAGACGGGGTAATAAAAACAGCTTCTTTACAAAAAATGTTTCTCACAATAACCAGACATTTGTTATACATGAACAGCCTTAAAACACTAGTCAACCCACTCTCTCTCCACCTGTGTGCGTCTCTCTCCCAGTTTCAGGAGGACCGTATCTACAGGAATCTGGAGCCTGCTCTGGCCTTCCAGCTGGAGCTGAACCGCATGCGTAACTTTGACTTGACGGCCGTGCCCTGTGCCAACAGCAAGATGCACCAGTACCTGGGCGCCGCTCGCGTGCAGGAGGGCGCTGAGGTCACAGACTACCGCTACTTCATCCGAGCCATCATGCGCCACTCTGACCTCATCACAAAGGTACGGGGGGGGGAAATAAGCACCACAAGAGTGCAGGGGTGGAAGGAGGTCCCTTACAAAAAATCTCTCCTAAACAGGAGTCAAAAAATACATGTATTGATTTTGCCCCCTTACATTGAAGATAAATCATTTGTGTCTTGCTTGGAATATGACTTTTCTCTCAAAACGCTAGCACCCCTTTCTCTCTGTCCAGGAAGCGTCATTTGAGTACCTACAGAACGAGGGTGAGCGTCTTCTCCTGGAGGCCATGGATGAGCTGGAGGTGGCCTTCAGCAACACCAAGTGGCGCACCGACTGCAACCACATCTTCCTCAACTTTGTCCCGACCGTCATCATGGACCCCTCCAAGGTCTGTGTGCCTCTGCTCTCTGTGCTGTTGGCTCCTCCGAGACCAGGAAGTTTGACAACAATCCATTTAGTAATAGTCCATCTTGAAGGGGGCTATCTGTCCATAAATGGACAGAAATATTGCCCAGAAATGACCTCATTGGACAGAAGGGGCACACCTGCCCATACCCACGTTGAAAACGCAATATATTGTTTGCCTACCACAAAGGGTTGTGTGGTTTCATGAGCTAATTAAAGTGATCAATGTTATATCATGATGTGTATATGAACTACAGTATGTGTTGCCCCTCTGTGTCCTGTAGATTGAGGAGTCGGTGCGCTCCATGGTGATGCGTTACGGCAGTAGGCTGTGGAAGCTCCGGGTGCTCCAGGCCGAGCTGAAGATCAACATCCGGCTGACGCCCACTGGGACCGCCATCCCCATCCGTCTGTTCCTCACCAACGAGTCCGGCTACTACCTGGACATCAGCTTGTATAAGGAGGTCACAGACCCCTCAACGGGACAGGTAGGCTGATCAGGAAGAGCACTATAAACCGGCACGCAGGCTGGGATCAGCTCACTGGCACAGATTGGTGCACCATGCACAGCCAGAGAAATCGTGTTGAATTAGCAGTGCAGCAGGGTCTATTATTTGCTAAATGCTTCACAAAGACTATATGGATGCTTCACAAATAATTTCTAAGCACTTCTTTCTCTATCCGTTCGATGCAATGAGTTGCAGCTGACCCCCCGTCTCCCCTCTGACCTCTAGATCATGTTCCGGTCGTACGGGGACAAGCAGGGCCCTCTGCACGGCATGCTCATCAACCATCCGTATGTCACCAAGGACCTGCTGCAGTCCAAACGCTTCCAGGCCCAGACCCTGGGCACCACCTACGTCTACGACTTCCCAGAGATGTTTCGACAGGTGGGCTCGCTCTCTCTCTCTTCCTCTTTTTAACTGCAGGGACTTTGTTTTTTAATCTGTGTTTTACCTTTTGTGTCTCATAGGCCCTCTTTAAGCTTTGGGGTCCGGGGGACAGCTACCCTAAAGACGTCCTGATGTTCACCGAGCTGGTGCTGGACCCGCAGGACCGACTGGTGCAGATGAACCGCCTGCCCGGAGACAACGAGGTAGAGCACATAGCATGCTCACGTGGATTGAACTACAACATATTCTAGTGTTACAGAAACGAGCCTGGCCCTCTTTCTTTTAAAACCTCCTATGTTGTCCCGAAACCCTCCTGGCAATCCTGAATACCCTGCTTCGCTCTCTATCCCTCTCTCCCAGGTGGGAATGGTAGCCTTCCGGATGCGGATGAAGACGCCAGAGTATCCTGAGGGCCGCGACATCATCGTCATCTGCAACGACATCACCTACATGATTGGCTCGTTCGGGCCCCAGGAGGACCAGCTGTTCCTGCGGGCGTCGGAGATGGCCCGGGCCGAGGGCATTCCACGCATCTACATCTCAGCCAACAGCGGGGCGCGCATCGGCCTGGCCGAGGAGATACGGCACATGTTCCAGGTTGCCTGGACCGACCCCCAGGACCCTTACAAGGTGACTTATCACCAGTCACTACTTACCAGTGGATTCTACAGTCTATGTAAGACCTTTTTACAAGGACTGTTGATCATGCCTGCTACTGAGTTGTCTTCAATGGCCTTGTAAAAAGGTCTTTGGGTGCAGGCTTGTGACTTGCAAGGGCATACCATGCAACCATGTACTTTATTTTAGTCTACTTGGTAAATATTTTCTTAACTCTTCTTGAACTGCACTGTCGGTTAAGGGCTTGTAAGTAAGCAAAAGTTAGTCTACACTTGTTGTATTCAGCGCATGTGACAAATAAAGTTTGATTTGAAAGGTGGAAAAAACACACTCGCTGGAAATGGTAATTAAAAATGTAATTGATTTGCAGCAGCAGATGTCACGGCAATGCACATTTTATTACGTTTCTAAAGATGTTTATTTTTCGGACTTACCGTTATTCCTTCTGTCCGTGTGACACTGGCAAAGCTGATTTGTTACCATGTGCTGGCGGCATGGTCTCCGATGTCGGGCAAACTGACTGATCAGAAGAGTGGGTGTGATATTGATTTTTCTCTGTGGGGCATAATGGCAAGGTGCAATCATGTTGTAACCTCTTATCAGCCTCTACACAGACATGCCCTGTTTCTGTGTCAGCCCACTTTCTTGGAACTGACTGACTGTTTGTTTGTCTCCACCTGTAGGGTTTCAAGTATCTGTACCTGACGCCCCAGGACTACACCCGCATCAGCTCCACCAACGCTGTCCACTGTCATCACGTGGAGGAGGGCGGAGAGTCCAGGTGGCACACGCACGCCCTTCACCTGAGGGGTATACTACAAAGCAGGATCAATTAGTTAGCCAGCTGACTTTGAAAAGCAACCAGAAATAACTATTGATTTGATGGTACATAAAAAAATAAAATACATATCTATACCCATTTCAAGCTTATCGTGAAATATCGAAATATGGCAGGTCAGCCGGCTAACTCCTTGAACCTTTTTTGTAGTATACCCCTCTGGTGCTAGTCACCCTTATCAACTAGCACAGCTAACAAACACAGTATGGTATCCCAGAGGTTCGCTGACTCTCTCTCTCGCTCTCCCCGTCCCGTCGGCTGGACTCCAGGTACATCATCACTGACATCATAGGGACCGAAGATGGTCTTGGGGTGGAGAACCTGAGAGGATCAGGCACCATCGCCGGGGAGTCTTCCCAGGCCTACGACGAGATCATCACCATCAGCATGGTCAGGAGGACACACAGACACACACACACATCTCTTTGTCTGGTGTTAGATAACCCTGGTCGTTAGGCCTCGCAGGCCTGGTGGCTTATGTTGAAGCCATGGTACTGTATGTCCTGGGTACTGCAGGTGACGTGCCGTGCCATTGGGATCGGGGCTTATCTAGTGCGTCTGGGGCAGAGGGTCATCCAGGTGGAGAACTCCCACATCATCCTGACCGGGGCTGGAGCCCTCAACAAGGTATGTCTCTGTCCCGTCTGCTTGGATTCCCCATGCGATTCCTCAAGTTAACACAGGCCCACTGTTAGGATAACTATGGAGCTCGTATGTTCAAAATAATATATTAAAATATGTTTTTCATCTTTTTTTTAAAATACCAAAACTGACTTATTTTAGAAAAATTTGTCAATTAGCATATTCTATAAAAACAACCATTTTAATGTTAACCTTCATTAATGTGCAGTTTTTTTTCCTAAGTACAAACCACATTAGTACTAAAACTCTGATTTACCATCATTTGATTGTAGTATCATTTTGTTTTTCAGAATTTTAAAGAAAATATTCGTTTTCACATAATGAACTAAAAAACGACTGCATTTAAAGGGGCGGTACACCAAAAAAGGAAATATACATAATTTTATTGACAGTGTTTAATCCATTGATCATGAGACAATTACCAAAAATATAGCTTAATTTGATTTATTTACTTACCGCAAAGCCAGCATTAGCATAGCTTCTAGTGAAACAATGGGAGTGGTAGGGCCTATGGCAGGATGCTTCTAAAAGCATGCCCAAATCCTCAGTCACTTCAAACCAAATGTTATAGCAACCAAAATACCATAGAAAGTTGCACATATAGAATATTGGAGGGTGTTATAGGAATTCTGGTATTTATAAAATCTTTCCCGTAAAATAACTTGTAATTATGTCGCCAGATAAAGCTAGATGCAAATCAAGGTCCTATTTATCAAATGACTATAGGCGGATTAGGTGTTTTTGGCCGGGGGTTCAAAATTACCATATTGACACACAGAAACACTAAACAATTATTTAGATTGGTTGAGAACAAGTTGATTGACAAAGTCATGAAGAATTGACTAAATCACCTTTGGGCTATGATCAAAAATATGACTCTTGTGTCAAAATGACCCCAGTCAGTAGTATGACGGTTAAGGAGTCTCATATTTCATAAGTAGTGAAAATACTTATTTTAAATCGTTATATCTGCAATGTACTATAATCCTCTGTGTGAAGCATGTGAAGCATTTCCAGTGTCCTAGACGGTGCAGCTGTTGTCGTTACAGGTTCTGGGTCGAGAAGTGTACACCTCCAACAACCAGCTGGGAGGTGTCCAGATCATGCACAACAACGGAGTGACGCACACCACGGTGCCCGATGACTTTGAGGGCGTTTTCACCATCCTGCGGTGGCTCTCCTATATGCCGAAGGTACGTTAGAAAAAGATGAAGACCAGATCTGACTCCGGATTCATAAAGATTCTCAGAGGATCACATCCCCTCTGTCCATGTAATCATATTCATTATGATCTAATGGACAAAACTGATCCTAGATCAGCACTTTTACTCTGAGATGCCAATTTGGCAAGACAGCCCGAACAGATCTCGGACCAGGCTAAAGATGTCCCGTAAGAGGTCAAACCCAGCCGACCAACCCCCAGATAGGAGTTGTCAGAACATTGTTCTACTCTGATTTCAGACCAAGCACTCTCCGGTGCCGGTGATACCACCCAAGGACCCAGTGGAGAGGGAGATCGAGTTCACCCCCACGAAGGCTCCCTATGACCCCCGCTGGCTACTGGCCGGGAGGCCCCACCCCAGTGAGACACACTGCAGCATATATAACCCTCTTAACTCTGCCCAGATTCTATTTCCCCCAGCCCCTGAGTTGACAGACATGGCTATTTCCCCAGTGCAGTGTACTGTATATTGAGTTAAACCAAATACAACTAAAAAAAATGCAATACACTTTACATATTGCTGTCAAAGACTAAATAGACTGTTTGTGTGTGTTGTGTTTAGCTGTAAAAGGAGCCTGGCAGAGTGGATTCTGTGACCATGGCTCGTTCATGGAGGTGATGGGGTCCTGGGCCCAGACAGTAGTGGTGGGCAGAGCCAGGTGAGTGTACTACATAGACACACACACATACATGCGCGCAATATAAATGCTTACAGAAGACATATGGCTAACAATTTCTTAAAACCTGCAGGTACAATGCATTATGATACATTCATGCATTTTAAGACCAGTCATGAGCATGTTTGACCCCGTTACGTCTTATAATCATCTCATAATGGCCCTTACTAAATATCAGTCATTTCGAGTCAGTTGATACATAGACATAACATTTTAATTTTAGGCTCATAGATGCTTATAGCAACTTGTTCAGCGTTATACCTGCAGGATATGGAATCTCTGAGATATAGTAGTTCCGAAGGCAGACTGCCAACTAATTTGTAACACAACACCACAGGTTAGGAGGGATTCCCCTTGGTGTCATCGCTGTGGAAACACGCACCGTTGAGGTGGCTATCCCGGCCGATCCAGCAAACTTGGATTCTGAGGCCAGAGTGAGTGGCTTTGTGTCCTCCATTAAATGTTGTGTGCATTAGTTATTATGTAATGGACCTGCTTGTGTCGTATGCCAAGGCTACATGCTGGTAAACCATCATGAATTAAGCTTTGATGCCTTTGATAATTTTCGAAGATTTGACAAGGTAATGCAGACTCTTTCGACACCTGCAGCAGAGTTTAACATCCCTCTGTCTGTCTGTCTCTCTGTCTCAGCTGGTGCAGCAGGCTGGCCAGGTGTGGTTCCCGGACTCTGCCTTCAAGACAGCCCAGGCCATCCGTGACTTCAACCGTGAGCGGCTGCCTCTGATGGTGTTCGCCAACTGGAGAGGCTTCTCCGGGGGAATGAAGGGTACTGACTGGCCAACCTGGGTTCAAATACTGTTCAAAATCATTTCAAATACTGTATCTGTGCTGGATTGAGCTTGCATGTTGCAATGGGTCTACTAGGACATCTCAAGTGCAAATCATGCTCACCTGGCACTCCAGCCAGACTAAAGCAAACGCCAAACGCATTTGAAAGAGTTCAAATAGTATTTGAACCCTAGTCTGGTACTGACTGGAAAACCCCCACTACAACACATTTTTTTCCCTTCTAAATTTCAAAACAATATTTAAAATATTAGTGTTACCACAACTGCAAGTCTGTTTATTTCTCTCAGACATGTACGACCAGGTGCTGAAGTATGGGGCCTATATCGTGGACGGCCTGCGTGAGTTCCGCCAGCCCGTGTTGATCTACATCCCACCGCACGCTGAGCTGAGGGGGGGATCCTGGGTGGTGATCGATCCCACCATCAACCCTTTGTGCATGGAGCTCTACGCAGACAGGGAGAGCAGGTGGGCCTTTTTCACGTCGCAGGGCAGCTTCTCTCCAGAGTCGATGTGAATGAGCTGCTCTCTTACTCCTTTCTCTCTCCTACTCTCTCTCATCCCCTGTCCCTGTTGTCTCATCTCCACCTCTCCTCCCATCACCCCCTGTCCCTCTCTTTCCCCCCTTCCCTCTCCCTGTCAAGGGGTGGTGTGCTAGAGGCAGAGGGCACTGTGGAGATCAAGTATCGCAGGAAGGACCTGTTGAAAACCATGCGCCGGACTGACTCGGTCTACGCCGGTCTGGCTGAGCAGCTTGGTAAACAGCCTGGTAAAGTCTTACAACAGTACCTGTAGTTCCACCCATATGTACTATTGGGATCGTGTTTTCTTTTAGTTAGCGTTGTAAAAAAAAAATCTAAAGGTCACGAACAGTCAAAATCATGTTTTTCAAGTTATGATATTTGAAGGATACCAGATCAAAGTATGAACAGTGACTGTTGCTTTTAGATTGAGAAAGTGTGATCATAAAGTTACTGGTCCCCTCCCCCATGCCAAACACTTGGATTCACGAGGCGGGATTATTAAGGGGATAGGGTGACATTAACTCTCCTTTTCATACACCAATGATAACAACATGATATTCTCTTGCCTAATTTAAATAAGTACCACCTTATAACCAAAATCGGAGAAGGTGTGTTTGCAGAGTGGCATGGTTTATATAGCTAGATAGCTACTCTACTGGTGCCAAAATCTGACTGTAGGGTGTCAGCAAAGATACTTATGTTTCCCCTTTCATCTGTGTCTGGCTAGTTACTGGCTAGCTAGGTCTTCATCTGTGTCTGGCTAGTTACTGGCTAGCTTGGTCTTCATCTGTGTCTGGCTAGTTACTGGCTAGCTTGGTCTTCATCTGTGTCTGGCTAGTTACTGGCTAGCTAGGTCTTCATCTGTGTCTGGCTAGTTACTGGCTAGCTAGGTCTTCATCTGTGTCTGGCTAGTTACTGGCTAGCTTGGTCTTCATCTGTGTCTGGCTAGTTACTGGCTAGCTTGGTCTTCATCTGTGTCTGGCTAGTTACTGGCTAGCTTGGTCTTCATCTGTGTCTGGCTAGTTACTGGCTAGCTTGGTCTTCATCTGTGTCTGGCTAGTTACTGGCTAGCTTGGTCTTCATCTGTGTCTGGCTAGTTACTGGCTAGCTAGGTCTTCATCTGTGTCTGGCTAGTTACTGGCTAGCTAGGTCTTCATCTGTGTCTGGCTAGTTACTGGCTAGCTAGGTCTTCATCTGTGTCTGGCTAGTTACTGGCTAGCTAGGTCTTCAGCCAATTTGGAACAAAGGGGGGAAGGGGTGTCGTTCAAACCTCTGACGCAGTTGTCAAGTCACTACATCTGTTTGTGGCGCTGTGAACCGCATCACAAGAGACATGCCAAACGGGAGATGTATACTTTTTGGGGGATATTATTGATGCAATTTCAATTTTGTTTGAGTTGATTTGTGTATCGCCAAATCATCTTGAGATGATTTTGCTCACTGCATCCAATTTGCTTGACATAGGCATTTCAAAGAGCTGTCAGTCAAGGTCATGAATATAAACTCCCTGCCCACTCAGCCTGTCTTTTCAAACGTCCTGGTAGTTAGCCATGAGAGAAAGTACTTTTCAGAACGACTGTTCAGGACCTTTAAAGTTTTGTCTTGTCTAGAGTCCAGTGGTGTAAAAATACTTTAAAGTACTAAGTAGTTTTTTGGGGGTATCTGTACTTTACTATTCATATTTTTTACTTTTACTCCACTACAATCCTTTAGAAAATAATATACTTTTTACTTTTTCCATGAAACCAAAAGTACTTGTTACGTTTCAAATGCTTAGCAGGACAGGAAAATCATCCAATTCACACACTTATCAACAGAACATCCCTGGTCATCCCTACTGCCTCTAATATGGCGGACTCACTAAACACACATTTTTCATTTGGAAATTATGTCTGAGTGTTGGAGTGTGCCCTGCCTATTCATACATTTTAAAAACAAGCAAATTGTGGCGACTAGTTTGCTTAACATAAGGAATGTGAAATGATTTACTTTTGATATATTTAAAACCAAATACTTCTACTCAAGTAGTATTTTACTGGGTGACTTTTTCTTGAGTCATTTTCTATGAAGGTATTTTTACTTTTACTGTGGGTACTTTTTCCACCAGTGCTAGAGTCACAGGGGTTCGACAACCATTCAGAAAACAGCTGGGTCGTGTTCATTCATCTTTAAATCTGTGTCCTAATGAACAGGGACGGAAACAGGGAAAAGACTTCCAGGACTTGGCCAATAAGAAATGCAGATTTTCCGCTTTCCATTGCAATTTTTTTTAAACATCTTTAATTCTGTGTCCTATTGAAAATGGAGGAGACATTGGTTAATAAATCCTTTTGACTGGCCAGGTACACCGGAGCTGACGGACAAACAGCGGCGGGACCTGGAAGCCAAGCTGAGGGCCAGAGAGGAGTTCCTGCTGCCCATCTACCACCAAGTGGCAGTGCAGTTTGTGGACCTCCACGACACCCCTGGTAGAATGCATGAGAAGGGTGCCATCACGGTAAAAAATAAAATAATAATAATACTTCAACACTCTGTTATGATCGGGGTTGGAACCAAAAAAAAAAAGTCACGGTTTATATCGTTCCTGTCTGTTATTTTTTTTACATTTATCTCAACATAAAATTACTTCACCAATCAGTGCGGATAGAGCAGCTTGCTATGGAGCGGGAAAACTATAGTTGTTTACATGCAACTATAGAGAGATGTGACTGAAATTTTGCTAGTGGGGAGCGAGAGGGTGGAGGAGGCTTGGCTTGAAGCTCTGGGCATCTTGTAATGACATGCATTATCTGAATTAGGCACACAGAGTTATACCAACAGAGAGCGGCTTCTTTGAATGTCTTTGAACTTCCAAGAGTTGGCTTAACGTTGGTCCAGAGCTAGCTGCCTGAACTTTTTTTTAGTTAATAAATCCAATGGGGAATGTGATAACTATAGTATCCTTAACTAGTATTGAAAAAGTTAATCCATTCTTCTCTGATTTAAAATCTCTCTCCCTAATTTCTGGATCACACTTGTAACACCAATAGACTACAGTAGCCTATGCTTCGGAAGGGGAGGTAGCCACAGCTGGCAGGCAGACAGTGGAATACATTTCTGAGTGACAGCGTGAGGGCTTTGCATAGGCGCTTTGTAGCATTTTTTTTGGTACTGGAAAAAAAGCCCGGAACACAAAATAACTTTATTAACTGGTTGCCATTCTTTTAAAATGACAGTTCTGTTCCAGAACAGTGTAGATCTCTTTGGTTCCCGGTTCTGATTCTGTTTCTTGAAAGATTCCGTTCTTTTCCGGTTTTTGGTTCTGTTCCCTGAACTGGTTCCAACCCCTGGTTGTGATAGTTAATAAAACAAGGGAGGGTGCCAGAGCAAACCCTGCAAAGCAAAATAAAGTTCAATGAGACCTCAAAGGGTGCACATGGGCAGACAGGAGGAGATGCATGTGTGATGCCCGGTCCCATTCTCCACACCTGCAATGGGGCAGTGGCATTAGTGTCCCTCACTCTATGGTCTATGTAACCCGGTGGTCGCATGCAGGACATCCTGGACTGGAAGAATGTGAGGAGCTTCTTCTACTGGCGTCTGCGGCGCCTCCTGCTGGAGGGCGTGGTGAAGTGCGAGGTCCTGCAGGCCAACCCAGAGCTGAGTGACGGCCACATCCAGTCCATGCTGCGCCGCTGGTTTGTGGAGACAGAGGGCACGGTCCAGGTATGGATGTCACAACGTAATGGCTCTGTTCATGTGATACAAGCAAGGTTATCCTATTGTAATGGAGTACCCCTGTCTGAAACATGTAATCCCAATTGTCACCCTCATTGTCACCCAATGTTTAAGATGTTGGGTTACTGCGTGGGGGACCCATGTTCAAATCCCACTGGTTACACAATCTATTCCACTCCAACCATGGTGTGTAGAAGTGTTTTAGAGTTAGGTTCTGTGCTTAATTTCCAGGCGTACCTTTGGGACAATAACAAAGCGGTGGTGGAGTGGCTGGAGAAGCATTTGGCCAAAGAGGACGGCACACGATCCGCCATCAGAGAGAACATCAAGTACCTGAAGAGGGACCACGCCTTGAAACACATCTGCAGGTACACACACACACACACACACACACACACACATTGCTACACTTGAATGTACTGTGTGCATATAATCGTATGTATGTATGTATGTACTGTGTGTGTTATCCCAGCATTGTGCAGGCCAACCCTGAGGTGACCATGGACTGCATCATCCACATGAGCCAGTCCATCACTCCATCCCAGAGGGCCAAGATCTCCCACCTGCTGGCCACGATGGACGGCACCGCCCCCAGTTAAACTCCAGATCTGAGGCTGAGCTTCCCAATGCCTTATACAGGAAATTCCTGAAGTTCTAGCATAGGAGAGAGAATACATAAGTAGGTCTGTGGGATGTGGACTTAGGGCAGGGGGAGGGAGATAAGATGCCAAAGAAGCCAAAAACGTGTCTAATTCTCAGGGTTAGGGCTAGTTCGGGCTGCTCACATACTATAACCATGCAGCACTATACACCACACATGCACTACATCAAGGGTCCCTGCCTTGGGTAGATTTTTTTTTCTTTCCGCGGATGGTCGGGGGACTGGAACATAGTTCTAAATCATTTGTACACTGCAAATTGACCGCAAGAATCCAAAACAGATCTAGTATTTGACAAAAACAGAATAATTTCAAACCTTGATTTAATTGGGATACGATCACTTATGCCTCTATTTATGCGTGGAAATACTTGGGAACAGATTCCCTAAATTAAAATCCCTTTGAGCTGATTTACTGGCGATTTTAGTCTTCTATGTTCAACAACTTTTTTTTTTTTTTATCCTTAATTTAGGGGTGGGCAAATAAAATCGCCTGGGGGATTCGTAAAGTATTCAGACCCCTTGACTTTTTCCACAGCCTTATTCTAAAATGGATTCATTCGTTTTTTTCCCCTCATCAATTTACACACAATATGACAAAGCAAAAACAGATTTGGGGTTTTGTTTCTAAATTTATATATCACCTTTACATCATTTTTCAGACCCTTTACTCAGTACTGTGTTGAAGCACCTTTAGCAGCGATTACAGCCTCGAGTCTTCTTTGGTGTGATGCAACAAGCTTGGCACACCGGTATTTGGGGAGTCCTATCCTTCTCTGCAGATCCTCTCAAGCTCTGTCAGGTTGGATGGGGAGCGTCGCTGCACAGCTATTTTCAGGTCTCTCCAGAGATGTTAGATCGGGTTCAAGTCCGGGCTCTGGCTGGGCCACTCAAGGACATCCAGAGACTTGTCCCGAAGCCACTCCTGCGTTGTCTTGCCTATGTGCTTAGGGTCTTTGTCCTGTTGGAAGGTGAACCTTCGCCCCAGTCTGAGGTCCTGAGCACTCTGGAGCAGGATTTCATCAAGGTTATCTGTGCTCCGTTCATCTTTCCCTCAATCCTGACTAGTCTCCTTGTCCCTGCCGCTGAAAAACATCCTCACAGCATGATGCTGCCACCACCATGCTTTACCGTAGGGACGGTGCCAGGTTTCCTCCAGATGTCACATTTGGCATTCAGGCCAAAGGGTTCAATCTTGGTTTCATCAGACCAGACTTGTTTCTCATGGTCTGAGTGTCCTTTAGGTGCCTTTTGGCAAACTCCAAACAGGCTGTCATTTGCCTTTTGCTGAGGAGTGGCTTCCGTCTGGCCACTACCATAAAGGCCTGATTGGTGGAATGCTGCAGAGATGGTTGTCCTTCTGGAAGGTTCTCCCATCTCCACAGAGGAACTCTAGAGCTCTGTCAGAGTGACCATCTGTGGGACCTTTATATAGACAGGTGTGCCTTTCCAAATCATGTCCAATCAATTGAATTTACCACAGGTGGACTCCAAGTTGTAGAAACATCTCAAGGATGATCAATGGAAACAGGATGCACCTGAGCTCAATGTTGGGTCTCAAAGCAAAGGATCTAAATACTTATGTAAGTATTTCTATATACATTTCTAAAAACCAGTTTTCGCTTTGTCATTATGGGGTATTGTGTGTAGATTGAGATGTTTTTATTTAATACATTTTAGGATAAGGGTGTAACGTAACAAAATGTGGGAAAAGTCAAGGGGTTCTGAATACTTTCTGAATGCACTGTACATGTCAACGTTGGTGTGGTATTGTAGCTTTACGCACATTTAAAAAGATTATAGTTCAAAAAGTGTAAACGTTATCAAAAAGCTGTGTATAAGCAACCTATTCCAGACTGGGCAACACGTTTTTAATTTTGAAAGGTGTTTCTAGCTTAAACGATTGAAGAGTAGTTATAGGCTCAATTTTTGCCATTCAGGTCTATGGCCATTGAAATGCATTGGGAAAGGGACGTTTTGGAGTTGGTAGCTTCTACGGTTTTGGCGCTACAGGTTCCAGTGGAATAATAATAATAATAACATTTAAGAGTAAACTGTTTTCAGCAATCACACCTAATTCTCAAAAGTACAACCCCTGCCCACCTGACACTACAGGCAGGTTAAAGCAAATGGTCAAAGTATTGGAACTCCAGTCTGGTTCCATGTTGCTGTAACATTGCTATGATCAGAGGGAACCACCACTACTTGTTAGAATTTCTGACTCACTTTATCAATAGGATTGGAAAACCCATATGTTTGAAAACATGAATTGAACGGATTGGACCGGACCATGTGCCTTTTTATCATTATTCTATCAAGCTTCTCATTGCTAATGCTGTACACTGGCATTTTACAACGGGAGTGACCAGGGTTTTTGCTATGGTGTGTTGATTATTCTGTTCATATCTGGGAGAATGTGTACCAGCCAGGTGCCGAACAAAGCCCTCATTTGTGTACCGTGTAAAATATGTTTTTTTTTTTTAATGTTATGTGCCAGTGCAAAGACATTACACAAGCCTGTCTGGGGGTTGGGTAGCCTTTACTTCAGTATGTATCCTTGTGTCAATATTGACCAAAACGAAGACCCATTTCAGCGACTTTAAATTACATTTATTTAAAGTAAGTTTAATTAATTTAATTTCATTTACTGAATCATTTCAGTGACACAATGGTCTAGTAGGGAATTTTCATTTTTGCCCTTCATTAATTTAATCCAAAAATGGAGTATGACAGTATTGCCCTTAAGACTAACCTGTACAATTTGAAAGTCAGGTAATAATTTTCCCAGTGTTTATTTGTGTGCCCTTGAATTTCTTTCTTTGTATTATTGGTTTTTGACTGAATAACAAATACGCGAGTCATTTCATTTGAATTTGTTTTGTTGTCAGTGATGGTGTATGCTGGAGTCTGAGTGAATAATCCTATATAAATTCACACCCATAGTATTTGTATAGTAATGATTTGGAACAAATTGACATTCAAATGATTTATGATGACTTTTTTGTCTGTGATATTTGTATGTGTTTTCCTTGTTTTTAATATAATGCTGATTGTTGCTTAAACTCAGGTGAACAGGGGCAGAGAAGGGTATAATGGGTAGACGACAAGATTGTAACCAAGAGACCCAAAGCCATTCTCCTGCTGTTGCCTTCATCAAAATACCAGATCCATTTGAAATTGTCAATGATACATGTAAAATATCTGCCATGTACTTTACCCCATATTAGAGTAATGTATAGTATCTGTAAATAAATGGAATCAATCTCTTTTCAGCAAGTACCACTTTTTATTTACCCATTGTGATTTTACAGTACATGTAGCCTGAACTTTTGGGAGGATATGTGAATAATTCAATGAATATTATGAATTCAGACTGACAGATTTTAGAATATTTTCAAATGCTAAAATTTGTCAAATGGTCTACAAATGCTATTATTAGACAGATTTTGATATTTGCGTTTTGGAATGTATGGGTAAATGCTGTTTAAGAAACAAGCTTTTCAGTGGAGATCGCAGGGATTTGAAACACAAATATATATACAGTAAACAGTGTTTGATAAATTCCTCCCCTTTCTCCAGCTGCCATTTTATAAATATAAATAAAACATCACAGTAATACTGCCTAGCACAATACAGACAACTGATAAAGAACAGGGAACTAACAGTACCATGGTAAGGCTTACAAACACAGGAAAGTCAACATTGTACAAAACTGGCAGAGATGGTATGTGTAGCCTGCTAGGTTTGTGTACTAGAGTGTAGGACAGCTCTTGAGTCTTTGCTTGGCAAAGTTCCCCCAGAGACATCAGTATATTTTAGTCAATTTCCTCCTGAATTTCAGTTTTCCTCATTGGTTACTCCTATTGCTTTTACGTGTGTGTGGTTTTACAATGATTTTGATCAAATCACACTCCAAGCGGATTTCTTTCTCTCATCTGAAATAGTGGCTTAGGTATGGCAACACAAGTTGCTCTTTCATTGGGGATAGAGCAAAGCAATGAGGATTCAGGCTTCAGTGGAAGATGATGTGGGGGCTTTTTGGTGCCAGGAGTGGGATTGACAAGTAGAGCCACAGCAAAAAATATAGTTTTTGTATTGTTGGTGATGCCTCGTTGCAGCTCTCCCCGTGTGGTTCCACTCTGTGGTGCAGGGGATGTTTTCATTAAAGCAGGGCAGTGATGGGCTTGCTGTTACCTGGCGTGCCCATGTACTGGGAGGAGAGGGTGTCCAGGGCGGCGTAGGAGGTGTACAGGCCCGTTACCTGCAGGTCTGAGAAGGGCATGCTGCCCCCGCTGTAGACGGGAGGGAGGCTGCCCGTCATCGTGCCAATGTCACAGTCAGACAAACGCAGGGGAGAGTTACTGAAGGTGCCCAATGCCTCCAGATTAAAGCTGTCGTCTTTCATCTCCCACAGGTTACCTGGGGAAGAAGGTAATCGTGTCACGGCAGTTTTTATCTCGTTCAAATCATTTCTGGGTAAAAATCAAGTAGCTTACTGTGATTGTTTTCAATCAAAATTGTGAAAAATTTACAAATAGCTTCTTGGCAAGAGCAATTTTATTGGCAGAGGTTTGGAACTCTAGTTGTTTTATTAACCAATTTACTGCCTAGGCAGGCCAAAATTTCAGGTGGTCTTTTCAAACGACTCTTAGCACAATATTATTCCAACCTCACAGTGTAGAAATGTATATAAATCACAGGAAATCACATTTTTGACTGCACTGGAGTTTTAAGACGCTATATGTTGTTGTGACTAGTACTATAGCTACCCACCTTGTAGAGCGAAGTCCATGATGCTGGGGTCCAGCGTGTCCACCTCTGCGTTGACCTCACCATGGAGACTGTAGAAGTCGTGCGGCTGCTTGCTGGGATGCTGGGTAGCGAGGAGGCTGTGGGAGAGGTCAGGAATGGTGTGGAGGGGGGGTGTTTGGGCAGGGGACACCGGGGCCAGCCTGGCCTGGGCATGGAGCTGGTGGTGCATGGGCAGGCACTGCAGGGACAGGGTGACCATGGGCTGGGGTTGCATCTGGCCCGGGACAGGCAGGGATAGGCCAGAAGGACAGCTGGGCAGACGGGTCATCCCGGGGTCCATGGGCTTCCGTCTGCAGCTCTCCGGACGGTCCGTGATCAACCTGTCCAACTCATCTGACAAGGAAAGAGGGAGGAGACCGGTTCAGTGACTGACTCAATTTAAAATAAAACAACTGAAAGCAGATTCTTTCTCTGTGATGCTGCTTATCGCAAGGGCCGGCTTACCAGGGCCCAAAAGGCAGCAATTTTGTTTATAAAGTAAATATATACAGTATAGATTATATTTACAATATATATATTACATGTAATATATATTTTATTATTTTACTACAACGACCAACCAGAGGAGGATTCAGGAGCCCCGCTCTCAATGAGTGCAGACAGCCTGCTGCTGTTCCCTGCTGCTGCTCTGCTAATTGTCAGATGGGGGAAGGAGAGGAGGTAGGGGGGACATGTGGGTAACTGGGGGGGGGCCATGCCTTGATTGGGTAACTGATGAATAAGAAATTAATTGCATAAGAAATTAATGTGACTGGTCAATTGTGTGAGTCGGGCTGGGCACAAGAGGCAAAGAAAAATAATGATTGTATTTGTTTATCCACCTACAGGAGCCCACTCTCAATGTTCAAGATGGACCAGAGAGCATCATTTAGCCACAGAGAATCAACAGTGGATTACACAAGCACATACAGTACAGGTAAATGCCAAAATAAAGGAAAAACCAACATAGTGTCTTAAAAGGCCACCACGAGCTGCACCTTGGCATAGATTCTACAAGTGGACCTAAACCATGTCAGGAAAATGCTCCCCACACCCTAACATATTATTTGTATCCCTCATTTACTCAAATGTTTCATTTATTTTGGCAGTTACTGGTTGCCTGCAGTCGGGAAGGCCACAATTTGGCCAGCATGCGTGCCAACTTTATAGCTTGTTGAGTTCTAGCCATACATATAATCCATAGAAGGGTTTTGGAACTTCTTACCCTGGCAATTTGACTATTAAACTCATGGGTACACTAGCAATGGCTGCCAGTCCTAACTTGAATGGGAACTGCCATCTATGGATTATATTTCTATGGTTGGTTGCTGCTGTCTGTTTGCCTTTTGCACATTTTTTCAGGAAAAACATACAGTTTGGAAAGCAAATGCCTTTCGCTGAAAAGAGAAGACTAATCTGTCTTTAAAACTAATAGAAACATTTTTTTCTCAAAAACTTGTTTTGCCCACAGCATGCCAAGAGTGTGCAAAGCTGTCATCAAGGCAAAGGGTGGCTACTTTGAAGAATCTCAAATATAAAATATATTTTGATTTGTTTAACACTTTTTTTGGTTACTACATGATTCCATATGTGTTATTTCATAGTTTTGATGTCTTCACTATTATTCTACAATGTAGAAAATAGTCAAAATAAAGAAAAAACCTTTGAATGACTTGGTGTGTCAACTTTTGACTGGTACTATATATACTGAACAAAAATATAAACGCAACATGCAAAACTGTCAATGATTTTACTGAGTTACATATAAGGCAATCAGTCTATTGAAATAAATTCATTAGGCCCTAATCTATGGATTTCACATGACTGGGCAGGGGCACAAGCATAGGCAAAGGCCCACCCACTGGGGAGCCAGGCCCAGCCAATCAGAATGAATTTTTCCCCACAAAAAGGGCTTTATTACAGGCAGAAATACAGGCAGTTTCATCAGCTCTCCGGGTGGCTGGTCTCAGACGATCCCGAAGGTGAAGAAGCCGGATGTGGAGGTCCTGGCGTGGTTACATGCGTTCTGCGGTTGTGAGGCCGGTTGGTCGTACTGCCAAATTCTCTAAAACGACGTTGCCAATTGCACGCTCCCTTAAAACTTGTGACATCTGTGGCATTGTGTTTTGTGACAAAACTGCACTTTTAGGAGTGGCCTTTTATTGTCCTAAGCACAAGATGCACCTGTGTAATGATCATTCTGTTTAATCAGCTTCTTGAAATGCTACACCTATCAGGTGGATGGATTATCTTGGCAAAGGAGAAATGCTCACTAACAGGGATGTAAACAAATTTGTGTACAAAATTGGAGAGAAATTAGCTTTTTGTGAGTATGGAAAATGAATGGGATCTTTTATTTCAGCTCATGAAACATGGGACCAACACTTTACATGTTGTGTTTATATTTTTGTTCAGTATACAGTGCCCCATCATGACGAAGAAAAAACTGTTTTTTAGAAATAGAAATGTATAAAACTGAAATATTACATTTACATTAGTATTCAGACCCTTTACTCAGTACTCTTGGCCATGTGATTAGGGTTGTTGCCCTGTTGGAAGGTGAACCCTCGCCCCAGTCTGAGGCCCTGAGCGCTCTGGAGCAAGTTTTCATCAATGATCTCTCTGTACTTTGATCCGTTCATCTTTCCCTCGATCCTGACTAGTCTCCCAGTCCCTGCCGCTGCAAAACATCCTCACAGCATGATGCTGCGCATTCAGGCCAAAGAGTTCAATCTTGGTTTCATCAGACCAGAGAATCTTGTTTCTCATGGTCTGAGAGTCTTTACAGTAGGTGCCTTTTTGATAAACTCCAAGTGGGTTTTCATTTGCCTTTTACTGAGGAGTGGCTTCCGTCTGGCTACTCTACCATAAAGGCCTGATTGGTGGAGTGCTGCAGAGATGGTTCTCCTTCTGGAAGGTTCTCCCATCTCCATAGACGAACTCTGGAGCTCTGTCAGAGTGACCATCAGGTTCTTGGTCACCTCCCTGACCAAGGCCCTTCTCCCTCAATTGCTACGTTTGACCGGGTTGGCCAGCTATAGGAAGAGTCTTTGTGGTTCCAAACTTCTTCCATTTAAGAATGATGTATGCCATTGTGTTCTTCATTTTTTTGTACACTTCCCCAGATCTGTGCCTCGACTCAATACTGTCTCGGAGATCAAGGGACAATTCCTTCGACCCCATGGCTTGGTTTTTGCTCTGACATGCACTGTCAACTGTGGGACCTTAAATAGATAGGTTTGTGCCTTTCCGAAACATGTCCAATCAATTGAATTTACCACAGGTGGAGTCCAATCAAGTTCTAGAAATATCTCAAGGATGATCAATGGAAACAGGATGCACCTGAGCTCAATTTTACTGTAAGTCTCATAGCAAAGAGTCTGAATAGTCATGTAAATCAGGTATTTCTGTTTTTATTTTTTTATACATTTGCAAAAATGTTATTAAAAAAGTGTTTTACTTTGTCATTATTGTTTATTGTGTGTAGATTGATGAGGATTTTTATTTATTTAATAGATTTTTTGAATAAGGCTGTAACGTAACAAAATATTAAAAAAAGTCAAGGGGTCCTAATACTTTCCGAAAGCACTGTATATAGCCTCATAATATTGTACAATCTGTGTGTCGCTTCTTTGGCCTGAGCTATTGTTTGTTTGAATTCAAGACCAGATCGATCTTAGTTTGTCAGAGTAGCCACTCATTTCGGTCAGCTAGTGTATTCTATCACGTAAACGATGTAGAATTGCATCAAAAGCATTTCTTAAAAGACTAACAAATGATCCCCATGTGTGGAAATCCTAAAACCGCCTCGGCTCAACTGTAGCCTATGCCACATCGCAAATGTTATTATGGCTTTATTATACATTTTAAATTTACCACGCATCCAATTGCATCTTGGTGCACGGATTTGTTTACCGAAAATGATGGTGTGACTATGATTTATTAATCCGGCCCTGCTTCTAGCAGTCCACTAAATGTGAGAAATGGATAACCTCTTTAGTTTATTCTTGAATTAGAATGTTGTCATCAATTGTAACATAGCCAACTGTAACCATGACACTTGCCACACTGACATATAAAACTGAATGGGCATAATCATTTTAATTGGTGGTGGTGCGTGTTCTTCATTGATGGGCTGTGTTCATTAGAGTACACAAAGGAAAACGTTTTAAAACTTTATGCAATGGAAAAGGTTGTCCCTCCCGGTTTCCTTCCCTTTTCTTCCATTTTGTGCCTAGTGAACAGGACCCAGGTTATGTGTGAATGGGCCTCAGTCATTCCTGTGGTCTCACCTGGGTTGGCCATGCTGCGGCGGATGGCTGGGAGGTCCTTACGCTTCCACTTCTGCATCTCCTCCTCCATCTTGTCGATCTTGACCGGGTTCAGGGCCCAGAGGCAGCCCTTACGAGATGACCCACTCATCTTGTTCTCCACCTTCTCAAAGCACTTGTTAAGCGACAGGTTGTGTCGGACTGAGTTCTTCCATCCGTCTGGTGCTGTCTTCAGGCGGATGAAAACCCAAGAAGAGGAAGGAGACATTTAAACGACTGATGCTTACCTAAAATATCTGCTTCCCCAATCCCTATTGAATTTTAGGCAAGTTTCCCAGGCCCAGATTAAGCCTATCCCTAGACTAAAAAGCATGCTCAATGGAGATTCTTTATTGAGCATGCTTTTTAGTCCATGGCTAGGCTTAATCTGGGTCTGGGAAACCAGCCCTTAGAGCAGGGGTGTCAATCTCATTCCATGGAGTGCCTAGTGTCTGCAGTTTTTAGTTTTTTCCCTTCAATTAAGCCCTAGACAACCAGGTGTGGGGAGTCTCTTACTAATTAGTGACCTTAATTAACAAATCAAGTACAAGGTAGGAGCGACAACCCGCAGACACTCAGCCCTCTGTGGAATGAGTTTCACGCGTGCCTTAGAGGATCCGATCGAGTCGTACCTTAAAATAGGGAAAATGTTCCTTCATAAAGGTGTAGATCTCGCTGACTGGGAGACTGCCTGTCTTGCTGTTCTTCAGAGCCATAGAGATCAAACAGCTGAGGGGGATGGATCAAAGTAGCGAGACAATAAGTGCATTAGGCTACATATACTGTTGATAATTAGACCAGGTTCGTGTTCACTAGGCATCAAAGGGAAGAAAACTGACTGAAACAGGAAAGGGCTAGCTGAATTTGTCATTTTCCATTGTGTGCCCTAATGAACACGACCCAGGCAATACAATAATACAATAATACTATAATGCCACATGGCCCAGGGGGAAGCTCACCTGTAGGAGTAGATGGGCTTGGGGAAAGACTTGGGCTGCAGGTCCTGGTTTTGTGGAGCCGGCTGTGTGAACAGGCTTTGGTTGTTGAACGAGACATTGCCATAGAGCCCAGCAGGAGTACACTGAGAGGCAAAGAGGGCAAAGGAAAAATTTGTGAACAATCTAGAAAATCTGTATTATTTATTATTTCAAAAACATATTTCTTGTTGTTTGAATGAATGGCATCTAAATATCAAACCCTTAATCAGCAGCAGGCGGTAAACTGCTAGAGCAATCTCTAACAAATTACATGAAGTTGCTCTTATACCCATGTAATAGCGCTGTAATTACTCTAACAATACTATATTAACAGGTTTACAGTGTTACTCAGTTATCCACTGGACAGCTCTTATAACTATTTTAGTAACGCTAAATACTCTAACTATACTGGGAACAAAATATTAGTCACAGCTTCCTAATATTGAGTTGCACCTCCTTTTGCCCTCAGACTCAATTCGTCGGGGCATGGACTACAAGGTGTCTGAAAGCGTTCCACAGGGATACTGGCCCATGTTGACTCCGATGCTTTCCACAGTTGTGTCAAGATGTCTGGATGACCTTTGGACTATTCTTGATACACACGGGAAACGGTTGAGCGTGAAAAACAAGGCAGCGTTGCAGTTCTTGACACACTCAAACCGGGGCGCCTGGCACTTTCTACCATACCTCGTTCAAAGGCACTTTCGCCTTGCCCATTCATCCTCTGTATGGCACACACACACAATCCATGTTTCAATTGTCTCAAGGCTTAAAAATCCTTGTCTCCTCCCCTTCATCTACCTGTCTCCTCCCCTTCATCTACACTGATTGAAGTGGATTGAAGTGACATCAATAAGGGATCATAGCTTCGCCTGGATTCACCTGGTTAGTCAATGTCATGCAAAGAGCAGGTGTTCCTAATGCTTTGTACACTCAGTGTATGTTACAATGAATCTCTAATTAACAAACTGTATCCACAACCCAGTTGCAGGGATGACGTAGTTACCTGCTGGCTAGTCTGGGTCAGAGTGAACACTTGTTGGGGTGTAGGTTGGTAGACAGAGGCAGGGCATTGGTACCCTGGGGAGGGCTGCCCATTCATGGAGAATGGAGACATCTGTGGAATAGACCGAGGACAAGTTTAATATATGAAGTATATCCTATACTTTACTCTCCTAGAGCATAAGCATTGATTTAAAAAAAAAAATTGTTGATAAATAATTGGTCGGGAAGCAAAACGTACACTTCCGCTTTGGGCGGTGATGACGTTAATTCCCAGGGGGCTATGCTGCATGTTGCTCTGTAGGTGGATCATGGCTCCCTGTCCCCCTGCCATGGTTATGTTGTTCAGCTGAGCTGTGGGGAAGGAAGAAGTACAACATCCAGGTCAGTCTCCAATCAATCTCCACACATCGGCCCTGTTACAATACTTTCGAAATGCATCCTTTCTTCCTTGTTTCCTTGAGGTAAGTGTAGATATAAAGGTGATGGGAGAAGTTTAAGCAAGACTACCAACCTATTCCTCTCACCAATCCAACCATTCAGATCTGTGATTGTACTTCAAGGAGGATGAATTTGCAAAGTATTCAAATAGGGCCCATGGCCCTATCAAGATTTAGCACAGGCCCGTGTCTATACCCCCTTGTACTGTAACGGTTTTATTTGTCTTGCAAGTCTTATTAGCCAGGTTGGCAGTTATAGCTTGTTTCCAACTGTAATGGCTTTGGCTAACTTGTCCTCCTCAACGTCAGGGCCTAGCAGTACTCCTGGACTATCCAATCAAAGCGTATGTGTGTGGATTTGACCCTTTATTGTCGACACGGAGCCCCGCCGATCCATCACGACTGGACTGCCGACGTGATCGCCCGATGTGGTCTCAACGGGCTATTCTGTTACGATGTCGCCGAAGAACCATCTACTAGCCCCGGCCCGCTCGCTTTTCTGAACGCTGTGTCCCCTGCTCGCCTAGTGTATTAGTGACTACCGAACGGCGCCCTGACTCACATATTGCTACTCTTTTGACCCTATGATCACTCGGCTACACAGCTGATGCCCCCTGGACTGTTTCAATAACACGGTACCTCATTTTGTTTACCTGTCGGCCCCAGCCTCGAACTCAGGTCCTGTATGTACCTAACTGACCCGCTCTGCCCATTCATCGCCATTTACCCGTTGTTGTCTTAGCTCTCCTCATCAACACCTGCGATTGCTTTATGCCTCTGTCTAATGTCATTATGCCTTATCTACTGCTGTCTTGGCTAGTTCTTATTGTTTTATTTCACTGTAGAGCCCTCAGTCCCACTCAACATGCATTAGATAGGTCTTTTGTCCCACCCCACACACATGCGGAAACCTCTCCTGGCTTAACTGGTGCCTCCAGAGACTAAACCTCTCTCATTGTCACTCAACTCCTAGGTTTACCACTGTACTCACATCCTACCATACCATTGTCTGTACATTATGCCCTGAATCTATTCTACCACACCCAGAAATCTGCTCCTTTTATTCTCTGTCCCCAACGCACTAGACGACCAGTTCTAATAGCCTTTAGCCGTATCCTTATCCTACTCCTCCTCTGTTCCTCTGGTGATGTAGAGGTTAACCCAGGCCCTGTAGCCCCCCAGTTCCACTCCTATTCCCCAGGCGCTATCATTTGTTGACTTCTGTAACCGTAAAAGCCTTGGTTTCATTCATGTTAACATTAGAAGCCTCCTCCCTAAGTTTGTTTTATTCACTGCTTTAGCACACTCCGCCAACCCTGATGTCCTAGCCGTGTCTGAATCCTGGCTTAGGAAGGCCACCAAATATTCAGACATTTCCATCACCAACTACAACATTTTCCGCCAAGATAGAACTGCCAAAGGGGATGGAGTTGCAATCTACTGCAGAGATAACCTGTAGAGTTCTCTCATGGTATCCAGGTCTGTGCCCAAACAGTGCGAGCTTCTACTTTTAAAAATCCACCTTTCTAGAAATAAGTCTCTCACTGTTGCCGCTTGTTATAGACCCCCCTCAGCCCCCAGCTGTGCTGACCATCCTGACCAGCCTGCCCTCTAAATACTCTGCTGTCTTCAACCAGTATCTCAGCGATCACTGCCTCATTGCCTGCGTCCGTAATGGGTCCGCGGACAAATGACCACCCCTCATCACTGTCAAACGCTCCCTAAAACACTTCAGCGAGCAGGCCTTTCTAATCAACCTGGCCCGGGTATCCTGAAAGGATATTGACATCATTCCGTCAGTAGAGGATGCCTGGTTATTCTTTAAAAGTGCTTTCCTCACCATCTTAAATAAGCATTCCCCAAATAAGCATTCCCCAAAAAATGTTGAACTAAGAACAGATACAACCCTTGGTTCACTCCAGACTTGACTGCCCTTGACCAGCACAAAAAACATTTTGTGGTGTACTGCATTAGCATCGAATAGCCCCCGCGATATGCAACTTTTCATGGAAGTTAGGAACCAATATACACAGGCAGTCAGGAAAGCAAAGCCTTGCTTTTTCAAACAGAAATTTGCATCCTGTAGCACAAACTCCCAAAAGTTCTGGGACACTGTAAAGTCCATGGAGTATAAGAGCACCTCCTCCCAGCTGCCCACTGCACTGAGGCTAGGAAACACAGTCACCACCGATAAATCTACGATAATCGAGGATTTCAATAAGCATTTTTCTACGGCTGGCCATGCGTTCCACCTGGCTACCCCTAACCTGGTCAACAGCTCTGCACCCCCCACAGCAACTTGCTCAAGCCTCCCCCATTTCTCCTTCACACACATCCAGATAGCTGATGTTCTGAAAGAGCTGCAAAATCTGTACCCCTACAAATCAGCTGGGCTAGACAATCTGGACTCTCTCTTTCTAAAATTACCCGCCGCAATTGTTGCAACCCCTATTACTAGCCTGTTCAACCTCTCTTTCGTATCGTCTGAGATCCCTAAAGAAAGCTGCCGCAGTCATCCCCCTCTTCAAAGGGGGAGACACTCTAACCCCAAACTGTTACAGACCTATATCTATTCTACCCTGCCTTTCTAAAGTCTTCAAAAGCCAAGTTAACAAACAGATCACCGACCATTTCGAATCCCACCGTACATTCTCCGCTATGCAATCTGGTTTCCGAGATGGCCACGCTCAAGGTTCTAAACGATATCATAACCGCCATCGATAAAAGACAATACTGTGCAGCCGTCTTCATCGACCTGGCAAAGGCTTTCGACTCTGTCAATCACCGCATTCTTATCGGCAGACTCAACAGCCTTGGTTTCTCAACAGTTGCCTTGCTTGGTTCACCAACTACTTCTCAGTTCAGTGTGTCAAATCGGAGGGCCTGTTGTCCGGACCTTTGGCAGTCTCTATGGGGGTGCCATAAGGTTCCATTCTCGAGCTGACTCTTTTCTCTGTATACATCAATGATGTCGCTCTTGCTGCTGGTGATTCTCTGATCCACCTCTACGCAGACGACACCATTCTGTATACTTCTGGCCTTCTTTGGACACTGTGTTAACAAACCTCCAGACGAGCTTCAATGCCATACAACGCTCCTTCTGTGGCCTCCAACTGCTCTTAAATGCAAGTAAACCTAAATGCATGCTCTTCAACCGATCGCTGCCTGCACCCGCCGGCACGTCTAGCATCACTACTCTGGACGGTTCTGACTTAGAATATGTGGACAACTACAAATACCTAGGTATCTGGTTAGACTGTAAACTCTCCTTCCACACTCACATTAAGCATCTCCAATCCAAAATGTTATCTAGAATCGGCGTCCTATTTCGCCACAAAGCATCCTTCACTCATGCTGCCAAACATACCCTCGTAAAACTGACTGTCCTACCAATCCTTGACTTCGGTGATGTCATTTACAAAATAGCCTCCAACACTCTACTCAGAAAATTTGATGTAGTCTATCACAGTGCCATCCGTTTTGTCACCAAAGCCCCATATACTACCCACCACTGCGACCTGTATGCTCTTTGTTGGCTGGCCCTCGTTTCGTACTCATTGCCAAACCCACTGGCTCCAGGTCATCTATAAGTCTTTGCTAGGTAAAGCCCCGCCTTAGCTCAGCTCACTGGTCACCATAGCATCACCCACCTGTAGCACGCGCTCCAGCAGGTATATTTCACTGGTCATCCCCAAAGCCAACTACTCAATTGGTCGCCTTTCCTTCCAGTTCTCTGCTGCCAATGACTGGAACGAATTGCAAAAATCACTGAAGCTGGAGACTTATATCTCCCTCACTAACTTTAAGCATCAGCTGTCAGAGCAGCTTACCGATCATTGCACCAAATAGCCCACCCAACTACCTCATCCCCATATTGTTATTTATTTTTTTACTCCTTTGCACCCCAGTATCTCTACTTGCACATTCATCTTCTGCACATCTATCACTCCAGTGTTAATTGCTAAATTGTATTTATTTCGCCAATATGGCCTATTTAACTAAATTTTTCTATTGTGTTATTGACCGTACGATTGTTTATCCCATGTGTAACTCTGTGTTGCTTGTGTCGCACTGCTTTGCTTTATCTTGGCCGGGTCGCAGTTGTAAATGAGAACTTGTTCTCAACTGGCCTACCTGGTTAAATAAAGGTGAAATACAAAATGTAAAATTAAACCTGTCTGCTGCTCCAGCAGGCTGCCCCCATGCCCCTGGGAAGGCCCGTTGAAGTCTCCTCCTCCACCACCGCGACCATCGGCCATCTGCTGCAGCCGGGGAACGTCTACAGAGGTGAGCCACGACAAAGACTGCAGGTCCCCGGGGAGATCCTCCTCTCGGAGCTGGGAGGGGTCCGTGGTCAGAAGTCTGCAGAGGCGGGACACAAGCAACACAAGCACTCAGATACACAGCCTAGATTACAACTGGTCATTATATCCAGACCTGGGTTCAAGTACTAGTTGAAAGCATTGTTGCGATGGAACCAATACCAAAAGTCCCAAAAGTGCAAACTCTTAAACAAATGAGAAAGTAACATTTTAGAAATAGTATTCGAACCCAGGTCCGGTTATATCTAGGGCAAATATAAAAGACACTGACTGAGTAAAGTAATACATTCAATAATGGAGGGGGAGAAGAGCGAACAAATCATTATTCAGGAGTATCGTTTTATCTGGGATTTACCACAAGTAGATTATAGAGTGCTATTTAATTAGGTAATTACTGCAATAGTAACATTATGGATACAAAGCCAAGATTCTCAACATGATTAATCCCTCTTCAAATTTGCTTGTGAACTTCCTCACCAACAACAGACATTTGAATGGTTACTTCCCCAGTTTTGGGAAATACTGTACAAAAAAACCCTACTAGATTAACTACACAACCACAACCTAATGATTATTTAGTCTTGTCTAAAATGAATTTCCTTACCAGTGTACAATGAAATTAGTTAAGATTTACTGTATCATTTCTGCTTAATCGGGGCATGGGCCTGCCTCTCAGCTTTTGATCGTTATTTCTTTTTTAAAAAGTAGGGCTCTGCGGGAAGAAAAGAGAGGAATCCTCTTGAATCCTCTCCTGTTGTCTTTGCACACACTTACTGTAGAAGAGTTCAGTAATTGGGGTCGCTATGACAACACTCACTATTCAGTTACTTTGTGGGTCTGGACACCGTAGGACCCCACCCCAACCCCAACTGCAAACAAAATCACCCCTATGTCAGGTGACCACAATCTCCCTCTAACCATTGGCTGAATCATAAGTACACAGTGCATGAGATCATTTGAAAACATGGGAGAGCGGCACATGTTGCTCTGTAACAGTTGGCCTTGTCTATTGAAAAGTGATTGTGTCCCAAACGACAAATCTGCCCAGTGGCACGTGGCTCTATTGTTTCCCCCCAGACCCTTCCTTGATTGTCTTTGCCGTTTTTTTTTGTTAAACCAGTCCCTGCATTAATCTGTTGGAATGACAGCTCTCACACAAGAGAGACAAGTAGGATACCATCTGCTTCCCTGTCCTTTTCCAGCCTCTCCCCTCACTACCCCTCCCTCCCTCCCTCCAGAAGGGCAGTAGACAAGGCCCTGGGGGAAGGTGGGGGTGGGGGGTTGGAGGTCAGGCCACACTGCTTACTCAACTTGTCACCTGAATAAATTACATAATTTCACAAGGCTTTGGACACCTTGACGTGTGCCAATAAAGGCTTGTGAATAACCGTCTCTTTCAAAGCAGAGTGACAGAAGCTCCTGTGAAACTGCACACCACAGACAACCCCTATTTAATCTTGAGCTTTGAAGTATGAGCTTCCTCTACCCCCCCAAAAAGACACATGTACATCCGTCACATACATTCTCTCTCTCTCTCTCTCTCTCTCTCTCTCTCTCTCTCTCTCTCTCGCTCCAACGGAAAAAAACACACAAAAAATATATATAGTTAAGGCTAAATCCAAATTGGTAAAACATATTTTAGAGAGCACTAGTTCCAATGGAAGCATATGCCAAATATATTATTATTTTGGCCTCAAAGGAGCAATCTGCAGTTGTCACATACATTTATTGGCTTACAAATTAAGAATAATACTGATTGATTCTTGAAGAATATAACTTGCCTCATAAGTTTAGTTGTTGTTGTACCCCATCAGAATCCAAAATATAAGCTTGTTTTACTCTGTTTGTAAACACCGTAAATGTAAACAAACACTGTAAAGCCTCAAAGATGCTTAAAAATCTAATTTGGATATCTTGGATGATCAGTCCTTTCCTCAATAGTTCTGTTTGTCTATACGTGAGGGGTTATACATTTAAGAAGATTTGTTATTGTTTCAACTCAATACAACTTCACATAATTTTTCCACTTACCTTGGCTGTATTTGGATCCCCAATACAGTTCTTGGGATATGTATTTTGTTTAATTCACTTAGATATTTGATAGTCATTGTGTTTTGTCAGTATTCCAATAGCCCCCATTCATTCTGAAAGATGTCTAAAGCATCTTAAAAGCACACCAATCCAACTCATATTACAAAAGTATCCCTTTCTCAAGGACATGTCTGACATTTATAATGGTTCAATCTACTTTTGAATGTTGTAATTGAGATGCATCAAATGCAGACATGACCTTCAGAAGAGATTCATGAGTGTTGGGGTGTTTGTAAGGTGTTTTGGACCTTTTTGACCAAAATGAAAGAGGTACAAAAATCATGTTAGGTTTTGTTTTGAGTAAATCATGAACATCCCCTTAACGATTAGTGGGATTTGAACAAAATATTTCAACTCGATTGGAAACAGTCCTAGCCTATGACTCATACTTGACATGTTAAACAAATGAGAACTATGCAAGGAGGTCCCATTCTTAATGCTTGTCTGAAAAATCTCACAAATATCTCTAGACCCCTCCTCCCTCCCTCCCACACACTTAACCCACAATAAAGTGGATGTTCAGCGAGGCAAGGCATGTTGGACTATGGTGTCCCCCATCTAGCACCAGTCGCAGCTCACCCCGCTCCATCCCCTCCCCCTCTCATTCCCTCCACCTCCTCCTCCTAATTGGGAGCCACTTCTCCGCAGTAGTGACCCGGAGAGCCCCATCTCCCCCTCGGAGCCGGCGGGCCAAGAGGCTCAGTCTCTCCGTGTGCCGACAGCGGGAGTGTAAACAGAGCTGATGGTTTCTGACAGATCCATTCAGACTGAAAATCATTCATTCTAAGGTTGTTGTTTTTTCTTTCCACTTTTTCATAAGCCCCCTCCCTTCACCGAAAGAGCTGTCCATCTGCATTTAGATTAAACATATAGGGAGATTTTGCAAAAATATATCTTAGAATTATCCTTGTGCCTGAACATTTTGAACCATATTTTCAGTGTTAAGTGTAGCCAACTTTACAAAATACAAAATGTATCAAAAACCGTATATCTGTGGTTAGGATTTAGTCTGATTAAAATCATTCAAAGCTGTCTTTAAAGTAACTGAATGTTATAAATCCAGTCTTACCTGTAGTCTTGTGGAGAGGGGTGATGACCTGAATGTTGAAGAATTCCTGACATGTTGGTCGTAATTTTACTTTCTATCATGTCCTGGGATGTTTGATAATGCTGCAACAAGGGAAAATGTGCAACTGCATTAGACATCTAGGCTACAATACTTTCATTTAATTTAGGCCTGGGTCTATTTCTGTTTTCAAAACTGAAACAACAATTTGGATGGCTTTGTTTCCTTGTTTTAGCAACTCATTATATATGTTATTATACTGGCATTTAGATAAATAAAATATTAGCACATCAAACAGACTACTTACGGGGGAAAACAAGCGTTTTCTATTATTGATTTAATCATATAAGCTACAATGAATGTCTATAGAAAACAATCTGAATCTGATTATGACCAGTTAATAATGGAACCTACTGTTATAAGCTAATGACAATCAAAAACATAACAATTTACTATTAACATAGAAAACAACACGTGTGATCTTTTTGGTGTAGAAATGAAACAACGTTAAAGGTGTATTCTCAGTTCACATTATGTAGGCTATGCTTCAAATGAATAGGCTATACAATAGAGTTTTATGTTATGGAAAACAAAATGATGGAAATGTATTGATTTTGCCAATGATGGCTTTTTATTTCATTTCAGTTCACAAGGCTATTTATTAACTTGACTGCTTAAAAAAGGTATACTTGATGTGCAATCCCAAAATATCGCCGCGTTTCCCACCCTTACTGACATATCAATTGGCCTGACTGAAAAGTCCTCTAATTGAAATAATCCCCTCTCACTCAGTCTTAGGCCTACAACTATTTGCTGATAGTCGTTCTCGTAATTCCGAAAAAAAAAAAAATCTTACCTGTTTAGAATAATCTGCAGCAAATTTGATATGGCGATGAGCCCGTGTAGCCTACTGTATTTTCACTGTGCTGCACTTGTTTCCCAAAAACCGTTTTTAAATTTCCCTCTCTGGAACTGTCCAGCAGACTGTCATGCGCAGTAGGTCTACCTCAACGGAGCCTATTGTTGCTCAAGGGGCCTGCTGCCAATGTAACAACTTGTGACAGTCCCGCGGAAGACAGCAAGCACACCATCCGCACAGACTAACAAAATCTGCAGTCTGTGTCTACTTTTTGTATTTAGGTCTATATGCTAGTTCTGCCTTTAATTATTGTGATTGTGCAGTTCCTGGATAAACTGTAGGTAATTGCGCTCAATTGCGGCAGCCACTGAGACTTTATCCAATATTGTTGACAATTGTCATAGTAGACTACAATAGACTACAATAGCCTACAAAAAACTGAATCACTCAGCCAAGTCTTAATTGAAAATCTGCACTAGATGTAAAAAAAAAAAAAAAAGAGCATATATATATATATTACGAAGTAAGAGGAATAATTGATCAAGTAAAATGTATAGCCTATTTTTAGCCTATACAATTTTCATTCAATAAGTTAATGTCGAGTCCATCTCCGTAAATTCCAGTTTTTAAAGTATTCCAACAAATAGAGACCCTCGACTGTGATGGTGTCTCGCCACTTGTGAGCGTCTAAATGAATGTACATTTTAGGCGAGTGTTTGCAGACATTTGTTTCCCCGCCGCTGCACCCGCGTCTTTCTCTGCACAAAAGCGGGACAAATTGTCTGGGAGGCGCGCATGGGAGGTAGGAGCCCAGGAAACCTCAAGGCGGCAAAGTTGACACTTGTCAGAGGAGATTTGCGATGGTGAGGTCAACCTGTGTTATGGAACACAGACAGTATTTCGACAATAAATGGTAGCAATAGACTCTTATGGGCTTTAAGCTCCCAGAAATAGAGTAAAAACTGTTAAGGAAAGTTTTTCTTGTTTAGTCTACCTTTATTTTTTATTTATTTTTACTTCACAGTTATTTTGTCGGTTTACCAAATGTAAAATCTGTTGACCACGTTCACATACACAAATAGAATTTGAAAGACCTCTAAAAGTAAAATTCACAACGGGAAATTAACATAAATTCCTCTAAGTCTGTGGGGATAGAGCCAATGACAGTGTCAACCCCATGGGACACCACAGATGGTAAATTGCGCTGTCACAATAGAAACAATCAATGATTACATGCATGAACGTAACGGACAAAATAAGACCATCAAAGACTCCGAATGCTTAGGTCCTAGAGCCTGTGGACTTCCACTGTATTCTTCACAGGGCTCCAGTTAGATTATTTGCCGAGGGACCCAAACCCCTTCACTGATTCATGCATGACTATTGTCTTTCTAGGGCTCTCCCATATATATGTAAAATGATAATGGTTTATTTATATAATATTTATTTATAGTCTATTTTATAATATTGTTGCTGTTAAGAGAGAGAAAACAATATGTTGACAGAGAAATTATGTGATTGTAACTAAATATTTCGAGTTCTGCTTGTGTGTTTAATACAGTCTGGTGTCCTTTTGACTGTACCCTTTGCACTCTCAAAGGATTTCACAAGTGGTTACATTAGTTCAATTATACTGGTAAAGGATTGGAGTGTGTGACGTACAGACACTGTCTACAACCAAGGCAATGAACAAGGGCCCGGTTTCCCAATAGCATGTTAAGGCTAAGTTCATCGTTAAAACCTTCGTAGGAGCATTATTAAATCGCCGAGCTGTTTCCAAAAACCATTGTTTTTAACGTTGCGCTTGAAAGCCCTCACAATCTAACGCCTGCTTCGAACCACTCGTAGAATAGCTAAGTGCGTCGTTAGATGCTTTTTTGCGTCACTTTATACACAGAAGTTCTCCGCTAAACACAGAATACAGTGTTTATTCGTCTCTGTGACCGCCGATAACTTCACAACGAAGTTCATTTTAAATACACAGTTGCCAATGTCTTTGCAATTGTTACAAACAAGCGAAAGATAAAAATGTGCTTAAAATGAAAACCAAGTTGATTGCGTTACAAGATACATAGCCTACCTACAGTATAGGCTATAGGTTTACACAGTATATTTCAATGATATTGAAATACATTTTCATGCTCTTTGAATTTAGTTTGATTTTGCTATTTGGCTACGGTCAAAATTTTGCCTCAATATATTTCATAATGTGTAGCCTAACGTGCGCAATGATGCGCCAAATATTGATTTAGTGTATTATTATAGGGTAAGTATTAGAATAAGCCGCCTCACTATTTGCAGCAGTAGGTGGTAATATCTCTCTAGGAGCTGATCCATCGTCAGTAGGCCTATTGTGAAATAATTACAATGTTAAGATTTTTTTCGACACATACGCTCCAACGACGCACGTAGAGACCTTCTCTCTGTGTGGTGTTTTGGGAAATGCATGTTACATCTTCGGTCCTTGCTTTTCTTTCGATCCTATCAGTATCAACACATGGTCTAACAATGAACTTAGCATCACGAACGTTCTCTCTACACGCTTGTTTGGGAAACACTTAAAAAGTTCCCCCATAAATAACGATGTATCTGGTATGATCATCATAATGTTTAAGTTACATCACAACTGGGAAAGAGGCCCTGGGCCCATATTCATAAAGAGTCTCAGAGCAGACATGCGTGGACAGGGGGGACCTGCTCCTAGATCAGCACTCCTGTTCTGAGATGATTTATGAATATGGCCCAGATCACCAGATCCCCTTAAACAAGTAATGTCACCACTGTTAGCGTCAGTCAAGGAAGTCCCAGTAAACGACTCCCTGCAGTTCAGTGAACACAGTGATGACATTCCGCTCTCTCAGGAATAATGGGGAAAACAATGGGATTCCCTCTCGAAAGGAGCAACAACCAGTGTTTGGTGGCTCTGTTTTTGTCTTCCACCTAGGTGTTTACCAAAACACCCCTGTCTGTCCTTTGGAGAGGGAGAGGGAGGTCACTTCACACTTCTAATAGGCACCCCAGCCAGAGAGCCAGAGCCAGAGTGTCCCCCGGAATGACACATCACCCAGGGTGACCTCATGGCCAGAAAGAGGAAGCTAGCTGTCAGCAGTGCTCAGCCAAAGCCTTTCTGTTCCTGATTAGGCCAGGGTTGACCTGATGGGCTGTCCTCAGACTTGGGGTCATTCGGACTAAAGGCCTTGTTGCTTCTGGCAGTTGCTGCCAATTGCTACCTCATAAGAAGTTGGTGACAAGGACATTGATTTATTTCATTCAAGGGATTTTTCAGAAGTGTAGAAGTGACCACTGAACCAACACATATGGAAGTTTACACATTTGTTGATGTATGGACAGTATCTAAAAATCCTGAACACTCCAGTAGGTCGACATCAGTGTCAGCTCTAACCATTTAAGGTGAAAAAAGTGAGGGGTGACCTGACCTGGTCTCTAGACTCTAGCAGTACACCCAAAATAAGCGTTTGGGGACAATCAGGGTATGCAAAATGCTATTCTGACATTATATTCATATTCATACTCCATTATGAAAAAGACCAAAACACCAAAAAGAGTTACAAAAAAGTGACTGCCACTAGTCCATCCATTCTATATTTTATATTCTCTATCTTATGCGGAGGCAGGTAACCTCATGGTTAGAACCGAAAGGTCGTTGGTTTGAATACCCAAGCCGACAAGGTGAAAAATCAGTCGATGTACCAGGGGCGCCTTACTACAATGCCTGACCCTGTAAAACAACACATTTCACTGCACCTACCCGTTTTATGTGACAATAAAAACATATATTTTTTTATAGTTCTAAAATGGTCTAGAGAGAGCAAAGATAGACTCCTTCAGGACTGTCAATGAAGTTCTCCTGGAGTAGGCTCTGGAGGACAGTTAACGACTGCCATAAACATTTTACTTTGAACACAGGCAGCTATCTGTTAGCTTCAGACAGAGAGGAAACAGTCAAAGAGGTTGAACTTCAGGGGTGACTCTCTCAGACAGACTATTTGATTGATTTATCCCCCATAAAAAGTCCTCTCCTGCAGTTTCAATCCTTACGGAAGCCCTGAAGCCCAAGGCAACAACAAAAAAATAGACTCTTGGACTTATCATCAAATCAAATCAAATGTATTTATAAAGCCCTTCTTACATCAGCAAGCAATGCAGGTGTAAAAGCATGGTGGCTAGGAAAAACTCCCTAGAAAGGCCAAAACCTAGGAAGAAACCTAGAGAGGAACCAGGCTATGAGGGGTGGCCAGTCCTCTTCTGGCTGTGCCGGGTGCAGATTATAACAAAACATTGCCAAGATTTAAAAATGTTCATAAAACAGGCAGAACAGTTGAAACTGGAGAAGCAGCAAGGCCAGGTGGACTCGGGACATCAAGGAGTCATCAGGCCAGTTAGGCCTTGTGGAATGGTCCTAATGCTTATGTCGAGAGAGAGAGAGAGAGAGAGAGAGAGAGAGAGAGAGAGAGAGAATTCCGGAATTCCAAATTGAGCAGCAGCAGCTGAAATAATGAGCTCCTACAAATATTGAAATTTACATGGTTTTTAGAGTGAAGTACATTGGAAAAAAGCTAAAGAAAACTGCAAGACTGAATAGGAGACAAAACAAGCAACAATTGAAAAAGATAGGCTTTGGAAAAAGATACTATTTTTCATAAAATTGTTCAGTTATCTTAGCTAGCGGAATTGTTTACCAGTTGCTAAGCAGTTGCTAGGGACTCTCCTAAAAGAAGCTAGCTAGCTAAAACAAAACAAAGCTAGTTAACAGAAGAATAGAAAGACAAAATAAAGACAGAAGATAAAGGACATCAAAGTAAAACAGTCCTCTAAAGACACTAGAGACAAGAATACAAGAAACAAGCTGTTTTGGAAAAGGTAGGCTTCTATTGCAACATTGTAGCCAACATCACCAGCGTTGCTATGGAAATTGTTTACCCACCAGATATCCAGACAGAGAAAGCTAAGAAAAGTTTCAAAGGTTTGTTGATGGGACAGAACCATGAATGCCTGTTTGCAGATCTTACTAGTTGCAAAACACGAGCAAATTTAATATTTAATACCAAACGAGGGCACATATGGAAAAGGGTTATTTGTAACCATTTCCCTTTCTCAAAAAAGAGAGGCATCAGCCAAGGATGTCAGATCAGCATCTTTGAAGAAGCTGACCAGAGCAACACGTATCAAACAGTAAACATATATAATAATGGAACTGTATTGATACAAGGCAATGATTCAAGCCTCCAGGCTTTTGAGAAAAGGTTTGCTACCCTAAAAGCAGAGGCTGAACGCATCTCAGAAACTGAGGAAAAATCAAGGAGGGAGATGGAGAAGAGCAGGCCCCAGTGGTCTCTGTGACCCAGCAAGAAGCCCTCAGTGTCCCTCTACCTTCCTCACCTGCAGCAGACAGAGCCAAGGACATGCCTACAACACCAAGAACACCTGCTATGCAACGTTTCCACAACACCCTCTCTCTCGTCGAAGCAGAGGTCATAGAACTCAGAGAGAACAAGCTTCAAGAGGAGGACACTGTCCAGAAACTAAAAGAAGAGATAAAACAGTTCAGGGAGGAGAGCAGAGCATCTATTGCTAAATTAGAAAGCAGAATGGACATACTGAGTCAGACAAATGATGACCTCAGAGACCATCTGAGCACAACAAGAAAGGAGCTAGAACAAAGAGAGAGGTACATTGATACCCTCAACCAGCAGCTAGTCATTATGTCCTCTGCATCTAGAGAACATGTCCACCAGCTTGGTACAACACAAGCAGAACCTGAGACCAGCATGGCCTCCACCACACAGCCTGATGACACTGCACCAGCCTACCAGTCTGCTCCAGCCCAGATCAGCCAACCAGCGTCCCAGTCGGCTCTAGCCCATGTCAGCCTACCTGCTTCCCAGTCTGCTACAGCACAGTGTGCTCCAGCTCAGGTCAATCTACCAGCCTCTCAGTCTGCTCCAGCCCAGGTCATTCAACCAGCCACCCAGTCTGCTCCAGCCCAGGTCAGCCAACCAGCGTCCAAGTCTGCTCTAGCTCCTGTCAGCCTACCTGCTTCCCAGTCTGCTCCAGCACAGTATGCTCCAGCCCAGGTCAACCTACCAGCCTCCCAGTATGCTCCAGCCCAGGTCAGAATACCAGCCTCCCAGTCTGTTCCAGCCAGACAGTCATCCACAACTGCAATCCTTATTGATTCAAATGGGAAGTTCTTAGTCCAGGAAAGATTATTCCCTAGACACCAGGTGTATAAGTTCTGGTGTCCTACAACTGACAGTGCAATGCAGCTACTCAGTCAGACCAGGATTGACACCCCGACAACATCATCATCCACACTGGCACAAACGACCTTCATGCCAAAGGTGAAAATGTATCTAGGGCAGTGAGAAGAGTGGCAGAACGGGCACAGGCTATGTTCCCAACAACCAATATAGTTGTGTCCACCCTCCTACCAAGAAAAGACTTCCCAGGAAAGTTGATTGAAAAGATAAATCATCAGATCACTGTGGACTGTGCCTCACTGCTCAACGTCAGAATGGCTCACCACCCCACTCTGACATGTCAACATTTATCACGATAATGTACATCTTGATCAGGACAGTATCAGAACCTTTGCCAAGGACCTAAAGGATGCAACACTTGGCAGGGACCCACACAC
Organism: Brachymystax lenok tsinlingensis; assembly: GCA_030435695.1. Taxonomy (NCBI): domain Eukaryota; kingdom Metazoa; phylum Chordata; class Actinopteri; order Salmoniformes; family Salmonidae; genus Brachymystax; species Brachymystax lenok. The sequence goes on along the minus strand of CM059807.1, from coordinate 38,286,390 downwards.
CCATCACCCCAGCAACAGAGGCCCCCGCCCCACCTTCTGAAACAACAGTACCCCCACCATCCCCGGAGAGAAGAGCCAGACACGGCTTATTACAGCACAGCTCTACTAGACCAGGCCCATCACAACACAGCTCTACTAGACCAGGCCCATCACAACACAGCTCTACTAGACCAGGCCCAACACAGCACAGATTTACCAGACCAGGCCCACCTCAGGACAGCTCTACTAGACCAGGCCCATCACAACACAGCTCTACTAGACCAGGCCCAACACAACACAGCTCTACTAGACCAGGCCCATCACAACACAGCCTCTACTAGACCAGGCCCATCACAACACAGCTCTACTAGACCAGGCCCATCACAACACAGCTCTACTAGGCCAGGCCCATCACAACACAGCCTCTACTAGACCAGGCCCAACACAACACAGCTCTACTAGACCAGGCCCAACACAACACAGCTCTACTAGACCAGGCCCAACACAACACAGCTCTACTAGACCAGGCCCAACACAACACAGCTCTACTAGACCAGGCCCATCACAACACAGCACTGACCACTACTCTAGGGTCGGGCAGAACACTGTCCTTCAGAGAAGTACACCACATGATGCAGTCCACACCATGTATCAGTCAGATCATCAGCCTACATATGCTGAAGTAACCTCTGGCAAAAGACACCTAGAACAATCAGAGATAGGAGAGGTGCGCCAACTACTGCATCTAATATGCAGACTACTGGGCTAGACAGAAGACCCTTTAATTCACACACACACACACACACACACACACACACACACACACACACACACACACACACACACACACACACACACACACACACACACACACACACACACACACACACACACACACACACACACACACACACACACACACACACACACACACACACACACACACAGGGTTGCAGATTGCATTGCACTGTACTTATCTTTTGGGCAATCTTATTCCATTTAATTTGTTTACAACAAACCTTTATTTTATTGGCACTGGTATAATAATAATAATTATATGTAATGGTGTGTGTGTGTGTATATGTATATATATATATATATATATATATATATATATATTATTATTTTGTTTTTTTCTATGTACTTTACTCAAACCAGTGAATATCACTTATTATAAATGAGATCATTAACTATCAGTTCTTGGAATATCCAGGGTTTATACTCTTCACATTTTGGATATAAACCAACAAATCCAGAATTGATTAAAAACATCAAGGGACAAGACATCATAATCCTACTGGAAACATGGTGTCGTGGAGACATAGATACTCAGTGTCCCTCAGGCTATAGAGAAAGTTTACTACCATCAATCAAACATAAAAATGTTAAACGGGGCCGAGACTCAGGTGGAATCATCATTTGGCATAAGCAGGACTTAGCACTGAAAGAAATGAAAAAGGTACTAATCACATTTGGTTGAAACTTAACAAAGGTACAATCTATTGTGACAATGATGTGTACATATGTGCAGCTTACGCTCCTCCTTCAGATTCATCATATTATGATGATCAGTTTTGACAATCTCCATACAGAAATCATTACATTTCAGGCAGAGGGTAAGGTGCTTCTTTGTGGAGATTTCAATGCAAGAACAGGTTCTGAGCCTGACTACACTGATACGGGAGGTAACCACCACATATTTGGACACCCCTCCTTGTACAGCAGCCCTATTATAAATAATAGAAACAGTCCTGACCAAATACTGAACAAAAATGGGAAGGAGTTAGTACATCTCTGTCGAGCCTTAGGCCTGTACATGCTGAATGGTAGAATCAGAGGGACTCTTTAGGTCAGTTTACTTACTGCTCAGCTCTTGGGACAAGTGTAGTCGATTATGCCATCACTGACATTGACCCCTCTTCCATTAGCGCATTCACTGTCAGACCACAGACACCATTGTCAGATCACAGTCAGATCAACGTGTTTCTCAAGAAATTAACCGGCAATATTAATTTAAAAACAGCCCAAAAAACTCTACAACATAGACCAATCGTACAGATGGGCTCCAAACAGTAAAGAGAGATTCATTGAAACATTGAATTCAAAGGAAATGATGAATTCTATACAATTCTTCAATAACGCACAATACCAAAACAATAAAGAAGGTGTCAATTTGGCTACTCAAAACATCAATTGCATATTTCAAAAAGCAGCATCGAAAGCAAATTTGAGAAAACCAAAGAAATGCAACATCAGAAACAAAAACAAAATGTTTCTGAAGAATGGTTTGATAACGAATGTAAAACAATTAGAAAACACCTAAGACAAATGTCAAATGAGAAACATAAGCAGAAAAACAACCCAGATCTACGCTGTGAATACTTTGAAACTCTGAAACAGTATAAACATACATTGAAACGCAAGAAATTAAATTATACCAACAAGACACTTGACGAAATTGAAAACGCAATTGACCAAAATCAGTTCTGGGACATGTGGAATAATTTATGACTCCATTTTGTTGCTCCCAGCCTACAAACAGAAACTAAAACAGGAAACGCCCGTTCTCAGGTCTGTTCAACGCTGGTCCGACCAATCTGATTCCATGCTGCAAGATTGCTTCGAGCACGTGGACTGGGATATGTTCGGATAGCATCTGACAACAACATTGATGTATCGCTGATTCGGTGGCGAGTTTATTAGCAAATGCATTGGTGATGTTGTACCCATAGCAAATATCAAAACCTTCCCCAACCAGAAACCATGGATTGATGGCAGCATTCGCGCCAAAACTGAAAGCGCCGAACCACTGCTTTTAACCAGGTAAAGGCTACCGAAACATGACTGAATACAAACAGTGCAGCTACTCCCTCCATAAGGCAATCAAACAAGCTAGCGTCAATATAGAGACAAAGTAAGTCACAATTCAATGGCTCAGACACAGAGGAATGTGGCAGGGTCTACAGTCAATCACGGACTACAAAAAGAAAACCAGCCCGTCATGGACCATGACGTCCTGCTCCCAGACAAACTAAACAACTTCTTTGCTCGCTTTGAGGACAATACAGTGCCACCGACACGCCCGCTACCAAAACCTGCGGTGTCACCTTCACCGCCAGCCAATGTGAAAAAACATTTAAATGTGTTAACCCTCAAAGGCTGCCGGCCCAGATGGCATCTGGCGTGTCCTCAGAGCATGCGCAGACCAGCTGGCTGGTGTGTTTCGGACATATTCAATCAGTCCCTATCCCAGTCTGCTGTTCCCACATGCTTCAAGAGGGCCACCATTGTTCCTGTTCCCAAGAAAGCTAAGGTGACTGAGCTAAATGACTATCGCCCCGTAGCACTCACTTCCGTCATCATGAAGTGCTTTGAGAGATTAGTCAAGGATCATATCACCTCCATCCTGCCAGACACCCTGGACCCACTCAATTTGCTTACCGTCCCAATAGGTCCACAGGCGACGCCTTGTCGCAATCACACTGCATACTGCCTAACCCATCTGGACAAGAGGAATACTTATGTAAGAATGCTGTTCATCGACTACAGCTCAGCATTTAACACCATAGTTCCCTCCAAGCTCGTCATTAAGCTCGAGACCCTGGGTCTCGACCCAGCCCTGTGCAACTGGGTCCTGGACTTCCTGACGGGCGGTCCCAGGTGGTGGTGAGGTAGAAACAACATCTCCACCCCGCTGATCCTCAACACTGGGGCCCCACAAGGGTGCGTTCTCAGCCCTCTCCTGTACTCCCTGTTTACCCATGACTGCGTGGCCAAGCACGCATCCAACTCAATCATCAAGTTTGCTGGCGACACTACAGTGGTAGGCTTGATTACCAACAACGCGAGGCGGCCTACAGAGAGGAGGTGAGGGCCCTCGGAGTGTGGTGTCAGAAAATAACCTCTCACTCAATGTCAACAAAACAAAGGAGATGATCGTGGACTTCAGGAAACAGGAGAGGGAGCACCCCCCTATCCACATCGAGGGGACAGTAGTGGAGAAGGTGGAAAGTTTTAAGTTCCTCGGCGTACACATCACGGACAAACTGAATTGGTCCACCCACACAGACAGCGTGGTAAAGAAGGCGCAACAGCACCTCTTCAACCTCAGGAGGCTGAAGAAATTTGGCTTGTCACCAAAATCACTCACAAACTTTTACAGATGCACAATCGAGAGCATCCTGTCGGGCTGTATCACCGCCTGATGCAGCAACTGCTCCGCCCACAACCGTAAGGCTCTCCAGAGGGTAGTGAGGACTGCACAGCATCACCGGGGTTAAAACTACCTGCCCTCCAGGACACCTACACCACCCGATGTCACAGAAGGCCAAAAAAGATCATCAAGGACAACAACCACCCGAGCCACTGCCTGTTCACCCGCTATCATCCAGAAAGGCGAGGTCAGTACAGAGTGCATCAAAGCTGGGACCGAGAGACTGAAAAACAGCTTCTACCTCAAGGCCATCAGACTGTTAAACAGCCATCACTAACATTGAGTGGCTGCTGCCAACATACTGACTTAAATCTCTAGCCACTTTATACATAGGAATTGGATGTAACAAATGTATCACTAGCCACTTTAAACAATTTTGTATATAATGTTTACGTGATCCGACATACTCATATCAAATGTATACACTGTACTCTAAACCATCTACTGTATCTTGCCTATGCCGTTCGGTCATCGACCCAAATCTCTAGCCACTTTAATAATTATAATTGGATGAAATAATGTATCACTAGCCACTTTAAACTATGCCATTTTATATAATGTTTACATATCTACATTACTCATCTCATATATATGTGTATATACTGTACTCCATACCATCTACTGCATCTTGCCTATGCCCGGTCAGCCATCGCTCATCCATATATTTATATGTACATACTCGTATTCATTCCTTTACTCTTGTGTGTATAAGGTAGTTGTTGTGAATTTGTTAGATTACTTGTTAGATACTACTGCATGGTCGGAACTAGAAGCACAAGCATTTCGCTACACTCGCATTAACATCTGCTAACCATGTGTATGTGACAAATAAAATTTGATTTGATTTGATTTGATTTAAGCACAACAAAGCCACAAGAATTAGCCATACAAGATGAAGGGATTTGGAAAACTTATTTTGATAATCTATACAAAAACATTTCACAAAAAGACTTACAACAGAATCAATTAGAAATTCAAGAAAAATTGAACATCCTTGAATCAGTCATTAAAAACAACCAAAATCCATTAGATTACCCAATAAGCCAACAAGAACTAAATGAAAAGCTCAAATCTATAAAATCAAAGAAGGCTTGTGGTCTAGATAACATCAGAAATGAAATGCTGAAAAACAGCACACCTGAGTTGCAAAATGCTGTGCTTAGAATTGTTCAACATGGTTTTAACTTCTGGCTGCTTCCTGATGTCTGGAACCAGGGCTCATCTCCTATCCACAAAAGTGGAGACAAATCAGACCCCAATAATTACAGGGAATTTGCGTAAACAGCAACTTGGGAAAGGTTTTCTGCAGCATTTTGAATTCAAGAATTCAAACCTTTCTTCAAGAAAAAATTTAATAAGTAAATGTCAAATTGGCTTTCTCCTAACCATCGCACTACTGACCATATATACACCTTACACACACTAATTAATAAACACGTCCACCAAAAAAAGAGGGCAAAATCTTTGCTTGCTTTATTGACTTTAAAAAGCATTTGATTCTATTTGGCACGAAGGGCTATTCTACAAAATTCTTCAAACTGGGCTTGGTGGTAAGGTGTATGACTTAATAAAATGTATGTACACAGAAAACAAGTGTGCAATAAAAATCAAAAACCAAAGAACAGAATTCTTTTCACAAAGTCGAGGTGTGAGACAAGGCTGCAGTTTGAGTCCAAATCTTTTCAACATTTATATCAATGAATTAGCAGACATGTTGGACCATTCTCCAGCCCCAGGACTCACACTATTCGACACAGAGGTAAAATACCTGCTATATGCTGATGACTTGGTACTTCTATCACCAACCAAAGAAGGTCTTCAACAGAACCTTAACATTCTACAGCAATATTGCCATAATTGGGCCCTGGCAGTAAATTTCAAAAAAACAAAAATCATGATTTTCCAAAAAAAGCCCAGATGTCAAAACCACAAATATAAATTCACCCTGAACAACACCATAATTGAACACACTATAAATTACACATACCTTGGTCTGACCATATCTGCATCGGGAAACTTTAATATGGCAGTGAATGCACTCAAAGAAAAAGCCATGAGCATTATATGCAATAAAAATGAAATTATTCAAAATCAACATCCCAATTCAATTTGGACCAAAATATTTGACAGTGTAATTCTACCAATAGCTCTTTACGGAAGTGAGGTTTGAGGGCCACTCAATAAACTGGACTTTAAAAGGTGGGACAAACATCCAATTGAAGCCCTACATGCAGAATTCTGTCGGACAATTCTACAAGTCCAGAGAAATACACCAACTAATGGATGTAGGGCAGAATTGGGCCGCTTTCCAGTATTAATGAAAATACAGAAAAGATCATTAAAATTTTGGCAACATCTAAATTCAAGTCCAAATTCTAGTCTGCAATTTAAAGCACTTCAAACCCAAGAGCTGAGCCCAGAAACGAGCCCTCTCAGTCAGCTGGTGTTGGACCTAACCAACCAAGCTGACACCGGCACTGCTTCAAAAGAAAGAATTCCAATAAACAAAATCATGAACCAATCAAAAGACTCATATTTACAACATTGGAAAAACGAAACAAAATCCCAAAGCCGACTAAATTGCTATCTGACCCTAAACAGAGAATATGAATTGGCTGATTATCTCTACTCTGTCAGAGATACGAAGCAGAGACAGATCCTTACCAAGTACAGGCTGAGTGACCACCGATTGGCAATAGAAACCGGCAGACATAAAAGACATGGCTACCCAAGGAGGAGCGTGTATGTGGTCACTGCACGACAGGAGGTAGAAACAGAGATGCACTTCCTCCTTTACTGTGATAAATATTCCTCACCAAGAGATTCATTATTCACAGAAATGACTACATTTATTCCAAATTTTAACTCATTAAATCCAGAGGAAAAACTAAAAATACTCATGGGCGAAGGAGCAATGGCTCCTCTTGCAGCCAAATATGTATTTGCCTGCCATAGCCTGAGGGACACTGAATAGTAACATCTGCATAGTAAACAGGAACTTACTAATTATAGCTGTTATTGTTATTAATATTATTGTTACTACTATTATTATTGTTGTTTATCATTCCGTATAGTAGTGGTATGGGTGGTAATGGTAATGATAGCAGTTTAATGATGATGGTGATGGCAGTAGTAGTGATGATGATGGTAGTTGTAGTACAGATGTAGATTACCATTATTTAGTTATAAGTTAGTTATAGCTTAATTTTCCATATTTAGATTTTTTCAATTTATTACATTTTTACTACTGACTTACCATTTTATTGTTATTATTTTTGTATTTAATTTTGTATTATTATTTACTACCATTTTATATTATTATATGTTATTGTTTCTAATTTTATTACAATGTATATTGTATACATTGTTGCTTTGGCAATATTGACACAATGTTTTTCATGCCAATAAAGCAGCTTGAATTTGAATTTGAATTTGAGAGAGAGAGAGAGAGAGAGAGAGAGAGAGAGAGAGAGAGAGAGAGAGAGAGAGAGAGAGAGAGAGAGAGAGAGAGAGAGAGAGAGAGAGAGAGAGAGATAGAGAGAGAGAGAGAGAGAGAGAGAGAGAGAGAGAGAGAGAGAGAGAGAGAGAGAGAGAGAGAGAGAGAGAGAGAGAGAGAGCATGCTTAAATTCACACAGGACACCGGATAAGAGAGGAGAAATACTCCAGATATAACAGACGAACCCTAGCCCCCCGACACATAAACTACTGCAGCATAAATACTGGAGACACTGTGGCCCCGTCCGACGATACCCCCGGACAGGGCCAAACAGGCAGGATATAACCCCACCCACTCTGCCGAAGCACAGCCCCCACACCACTAGAGGGATATCTACAACCACCAACTCACCATCCTGAGACAAGGCCGAGTATAGCCCACGGCACAACCCGGGGGGGTGACTCAACCCACTCAAGCAACCCCCAGGGACGGCATGGAAGAGCACCAGTAAGCCAGTGACTCAGCCCCTGTAATAGGGTTAGAGGCAGAGAATCCCAGTGGAGGGGAACCGGCCAGGCAGAGACAGCAAGGGTGGTTCGTTGCTCCAGTGCCTTTCCGTTCACCTTCACACTCCTGGGCCAGACTACACTCAATCATAGGACCTACTGAAGAGATGAGTCTTCAATAAAGACTTAAAGGTTGAGACCGAGTCTGCGTCTCTCACATGGATAGGCAGACCATTCCTTAACAAGGAAGCCAGTGTAGAGAGGCTAGCACTGGAGTAATATGATAAAATTTTTTGGTTCTAGTCAAGATTCTAGCAGCCGTGTTTAGCACTAACTGAAGTTATTTAGTGCTTTATCTGGGTAGCCGGAAAGTAAAGCATTGCAGTAGTCTAACCTAGAAGTGACAAAAGCATGGATTAACTTTTCTGGATCATTTTTGGACAGAAAGTTTAGGATTTTTACAATGTTACGTAGATGGAAAAAAGTTGTCCTTGAAACAGTCTTGATATGTTTGTCAAAAGAGAGATCAGGGTCCAGAGTAACGCCGAAGTCCTTCACAGTTTTATTTGAGACGACTGTACAACCATCAAGATTAATTGTCAGATTCAACAGAAGATCTCTTTGTTTCTTGGGACCTAGAACAAGCATCTCTGTTTTGTCAGAGTTTAAAAGTAGAACATTTGCCGCCATCCACTTCCTTATGTCTGAAACACAGGCTTCCAGGGAGGGCAATTTTGGGGCTTCACCATGTTCCATCGAAATGTACAGCTGTGTGTCATCCGCATAGCAGTGAAAGTTAACATTATGTTTCCGAATGACATCACCAAGTGGTAAAATATATAGTGAAATCAATAGTGGTCCCAAAACAGAGCCTTGAGGAACACCGAAGTTTACAGTTGATTTGTCAGAGGACAAACCAAACCATCCTAAACCAGGCCAGAACTTCGATGTATCAAAAGCAGTCTAGGAGCACGAGGACAGTTGCAGAGCCTCGGTCTGACGCCATTAAAAGGTAATTTACCACCTTCACAAGTGCAGTCTCAGTGCTATGATGGGGTCTAAAACCAGACTGAAGCATTTCGTATACATTGTTTGTCTTCAGGAAGGCAGTGAGTTGCTGCGCAACAGATTTTTCAATTTTTTTTGCGAGGAATGGAAGATTCGATATAGGCCAATAGTTTTTTATATTTTCTGGGTCAAGGTTTGGCTTTTTCAAGAGAGGCTTTTTTACTGCCACTTTTAGTGAGTTTGGTACACATCCGGTGGATAGAGAGCTGTTTATTATGTTCAACATAGGAAGGCCAAGCACAGGAAGCAGCTCTTTCAGTAGTTTAGTTGGAATAGGGTCCAGTATGCAGCTTGAAGGTTTAGAGGCCATGATTATTTTTATCAATGTGTCAAGAGATATGTTACTAAAAACTTGAGTGTCTCCCTTAATTCTATGTCCTGGCAAAGTTGTGCAGACTCAGGACAACTGAGCTTTGGAAGAATACGCAGATTTAAAGAGGAGTCCGTAATTTGCTTTCTAATGATCATGATCTTTTCCTTCATGAATTTATCACTGCTAAAGTGAAAGCCATCCTCTTTTGGGGAATGCTGCTTTTTAGTTAGCTTTGCGACAGTATCAAATTGTTTTTCTGGATTGTTCTTATTTTCCTCAATTAACTTGGAAAAATAGGATGATCGAGCAGCAGTGAGGGCTCTTCGATACTGCACGGTACTGTCTTTCCAAGCTAGTCGGAAGACTTCCAGTTTGGTGTAGCGCCATTTCTGTTCCAATTTTCTGGAAGCTTGCTTCAGAGCTCGGGTATTTTCTGTATACTAGGGAGCTAGTTTTTTATGGCAAATGTTTTTTGTTTTTAGGGATGCGACTGCATCTAGGGTATTGCGCAAGGTTACATTGAGTTCCTCAGTTAGGTGGTTAACTGATTTTTGTACTCTGACATCCTTGGGTAGGCGGAGGGATTCTGGAAGGGCATTTAGGAATCTTTGGTTTGTCTGAGAATTTATAGCACGACTTTTGATGATCCTTGGTTGGGGTTTGAGCAGATTGTTTGTTGCGATTGCAAACATAATAAAATGGTGGTCCGATAGTCCAGGATTATGAGGAAAAACATTGAGATCCACAACATTTATTCCACGGGACAAAACTAGGTCCAGAGTATGACTGTGGCAGTGAGTAGGTCCGGAGACATGTTGGACAAAACCGAGTGAGTCGATGATGGCTCCGAAAGCCTTTTGGAGTGGGTCTGTGGACTTTTCCATGTGAATATTAAAGTCACCAAAAATTTGAATATTATCTGCCATGACTACAAGGTCCGATAGGAATTCAGGGAACTCAGTGAGGAACGTTATATATGGCCCAGGAGGCCTGTAAACAGTAGCTATAAAAGTCTCATCTGGATGACTTAATATCTTATTCGAACAACTTAGTATTTAGTTTGAATGACTTAGTATCTCGTTTGAACGACTTAGTCATTTTTGAAAACGTAATTGTTATTTTGTCAAATTAGGCCTCATTTGTAATGCAGTACCAGTTATGCTTGTAAGACCATTGCTGCAGCCATTCATTCACTGATTCCATCCATTGATATGATTATTCATTACCAGTCCTTTTGATAGCCTAAAGCAGTGCTGCTTTGGAGTGCCAGAGCATGTTAGTGGGCAAGTGTGGAGTGAGGAGTAGAGCGTAATTCACTCCGGTACTGCTCAGCCACAAGTTCTGGGCATGCTTCTTTTAATTAGGTCTATTCAGTTGTATTTATTTATTTTACTGCACCCACAGTAGCCTATATCTAGTTTATATTCAACTTTCTACTCGTATACATTTATGGAAAAATATGTTCTATTTAATTTTAAATAATTTTAATTGTATATAATTATTATTATAAAATACTATAATATTCACATTTTTATTAAGAATTGGGCGGGACTAGGCCTATCTACACGGGTGTAACTAAAACATGCTGGGAGTCGGAAAGCAAGTGCAGGTGGTGAGTTTAATCATAAATGGAACATCGAACAATATAACAAACAAGAGTAGCGTATAGACATGAAACACATAGTCAATACTGACTGGGGAAAGAACCTAAGGGAGTGCCAGATATAGGGGAGGTAATAAGTGGGGTAATGGAGTCCAGGTGTGACTAATGATGATGTGCAGGTACGCGTAATGATTAATGCCAGGTGTGTGTAATGATGGATCCCAGGACCGGTGGTTAGTATACTGGCGATCATAGGGGAGGATCGGGAGTAGACGTGACAACGGGCAAGAAAGGCAGCAATGAATAGCCTACTTCCTACAAATGTGACTTGTTATGCTATGATTTTGATGATGTCAAGGTTTGTAATGATATGCAATTTGCCAATCAAATCTAAAAAATTTGAACAATAGACACTAAGAAATATTAGAATTCTTTAGAACTAGCGATCAACACATGGTGGCAGCTTCATCTCAATGTATTTTTAAATTTTGGGCTTTTCAAATATATTCCATTCTCTTGTTTATATTCTGGGTATTTTCCCACTAATATTCCTTTATGTAATTAAGCTTTCATGTGTGTTTTTCTGTTTAAGAATCTTGTTGGTGCTTGCTTCTGTGCACAAATCAATTGACTGCTGCAGTTTGAGACTATTTATTCAATTTCTTAATCAAAAGAAGCTGATACTGGCCTTCATTATTTATGAATATTTTAGCTTAATTAAATTGATTCATATTATGGTGTTTCTATTCCAAGAAAAAATACGTTTGACAGTAGCTCATAGCTCATGCAGTGGCGACCCATCATTCAGGGAAGGTAGCCCCACCTGTTTTGAGCCCCACATTTTTTGCAAAAATAAATACATATAAATATATGTCACATGTCAGTTTGCAAACAATGTCAAATAATATATATCATTCAGTTAATAAATCTGCATACACACGTATTCTCTTGTTTGTTTTCTTGAGTAAGGCAGTTCCAAAAAGCTCCAAAATGCTGGTGTTTCAGCCTAGCTCAGTGCTTTCTGTGGTGGTGGGGCGAGCCAGCAGAAAATAAGAGCATTGTGCCGTGATTGGCTCAGTGTTCTGTCATTCATGAGGACAGTACGTCATCGCCAAGCTTAAGTGCTTAGTAAGGGTAGACATCCCAAAATTCAGCCCTTTGGGTCCTGCAATTGAGTTATATTACAAGTGCCCTTCCAAGAAGGCTCAAGGTCATTGGCCACAGATAAAATGACGTCAAATCACGTTATATGTACAGTAGCTTTGATTGGACTGATCATGTCAACATCTACATACTGCATACTGACTTTATTATCCCCATGGGGAAATTTTGTTGCAGTGTCATGTACACATTTTAAAGTGGCGTTTAAATACAAAACAAATTCACAATACAACATTCATAACAGTTACATACCATAAAAGTATATGTTAATAATAAAAGAAGATAGGAACATTAACCCAAGCTATTTAGGAGGGATATCACACCTGGCACAAATGATTGTCTAGTTCTGTCTTTCCTGCTGAGGTGTGCCCTATACCTGCGCCCAGAGGGGAGTAGTTCAAAGTCCAGGTACAGGGGGTGACTTGGGTCTAAAATGATTTTATGAGCCTTACGGAGGGCCCTGACCTTAAAGATCTCTTCCAGGCCTGTCTGTTTGCCTCCAAGTACCTTGCTTGCTGTTGTAATAATGCTTCTCAGCATATTTCTCTGACTGACAGTGGCATTGCCAAACCAACAAACAATACAAAAAGTTAAAATACTCTCAATGAAAGATTTGTAAAACAGAGTCAGTTCAGTACAGTCAACATTAAAAGATCCCAGCTTTTTGAGAAAGTACAGTCTCTGTTGGCTCTTTTTGTAGATCAGGTCTGTACATTTACTCCGCTGAAGCTTATTGTCCAAGAGGACACCCAGATATTTATATTCCTCTACAATCTCTATGTTCTGACCTCTGATAGATGTTGCAGAGGTAGGTGCTGTACGCTTCCTGAAGTCTATGCACATCTCTTTAGTCTTGTTGGTATTGAGGACCAAGTGTGATTTCTCACACCACTCTACAAAGTCATCTAGGACCGGGCCATGGTGTTCCTCGTCATCATGCAACAGGCTGATCAAGGCAGTGTCATCAGCGAACTTAACGAGGTGTCTGTCAGGATGGGAACTAGTACAACTATTTGTGTACAGGATGTACAGGAGTGGGAACAAAACACAACCCTGAGGAGAACCTGTGTTGGTATTACGTATGTCTGACACGTGGGGACCTATTTTGACTCGCTGTGAGCGTTGGCTCAGAAAGTCCAAAGCCACAAAACCAGCCCCCCATCTAAGGAGAAGTCCCGAATGAGTCTCTGTGCCAGAATGTAAGGCTGGATTGTGTTGAAGGCAGAAGAAAAGTCAACAAACAGAACCCTGACATGGGATTTGGCACCCTCTAGATGTCTATAGACCATGTTAAGGAGGGTAAGAATGGCATCATCAACTCCTCTACTAGGCTGATAGGCAAACTGAAGTGGGTCGAGAAGCTTCTGGGTGACGCTGAGAATATGACTTTTCACAATTTTCTCAAGGCATTTCATTACTAAGGATGTCAAGGCGACAGGGCGGTAGTCATTCAGCACAGAGGGATTCGATGCTTCAGGAATTGGTATAATTATAGAGTTTTTCCACAATACTGGCACGTGTTGCTGGTCGAGGGAGAATTGGAAAATGTCTGTAAAAACACCGGCCAATTGTTCAGCACAGTGCTTTAACACATGTCCACTCATTCTGTCTGGGCCTGGGATTTTGTATGCATTACATCCCCTGAACAATCTTACTTTCAAAGTCTTAGCTAGCAGTCATCATCATGAATCAAGTCAGCAATCTACTGGCAAATCCTTTTTAATTCTTGTCATATGTTTAGAAATAATGAAGATAAATTATAGATAAAATGTATCGGTGCTCATCGGCCATTGGACATAAAGATTACACAAGAAGTTGGAAATCACAAATTCAACAATGAGTCGTTTGGAAGGAAACAGTGGCTAACTGCAAGCATTGCAATGCAACCAATAATGTTAGCCTGCTATTCAATGGAGTGGCTCTGTGTTTTCCCCCCCAGGTTCTCACCATAAATCCAGAGAATGCCAGACTTTGATGACAAAGTTTGATGACAAAATTTGCCCACAAAGGACCGCCACGCCACCTTCACAAGGTGAGTCCAAAAATGTATTATATGCTGCTGCATAAATAATGTAATATGCCAGGGAGATATGTATACTGTAGCTAAGAAAGTAATACTAAGTGTATGTTTGTAGTAAGCTGTTAGTAGCCCATGTGTCTCACCCTAATAATTTGGTCTATTTTCACCAACACGGTACTGTAAACACATCGTTCATGGCCGGTGTGTGCTTGTTTGACAACTTTTTTTGTACAGCTTTGACAGTGCTACTGATAGTAGTGGTGGCGCAAATTCAGCACACACCACGTTCTATAATATAATTGTGTTATTTAACGTATCAATTTAAAAGCTTATTTAACGCATCAAATAGTGTGTATCTTTTTTGACACGCAATGTTCGATGTGCCTCACCCTAATAATTTGATCTATTTTCACCTCTTAATTTCGCCTACTGTTCTAACTTGGTGGTGCACATGTAGCCTATAACCTGATATAGAGAAATGTAATCATCGAATATTGTAAGATCTTTCATTGTCTTCTTATATGCCCCCTTTATTTATCCTACGGCTCTGACTTGTTGTACAGGGAGTACACTGTAAGAACGGCCCATGTTCTGAATTCTGTCGCTGTACATATCAAAGTGCTGAACAAATAGTTATATTGATTACATCCGTCATTGCTCGCTCATTAATGTCATAATCGAAATTACGAATTGCCTCTTACCCGTTTGTCATCCCCTTATGCCATAGTTTGTACATCTCAATTGTCAGTAGGAACCACATTTGTTTAAGCAAGTCAGCCATATCAGCTAAGTAAAAAAGGAAAAAGCAGTACATGAGGCTGAATGAACTTTTTCGCTGCCAGACAAGGCTCAGCTGAAAGCCAGGTGTAACAGTGGTAAGGTGTTGGGACTCTGCTGTGGGGACTCTGCTGTGGGGACAGCTTTATGTAGGCCCTAACAGTTTGTGGGCACCGTTTGGCACCGCTATAGTGCAATTAATGTATTGTTTAGTGTTGTGTTGTATAGTGACTTTGCTGGCATGCGTCCCACATTTATTTTTGCCCCACCGAGATGTACATGCTAAAATCACCACTGAGTCCATGTAAAGCCTACCTAAAACATGTATAGCCTACCTAAAACATGTATAGCCTACCTAAAATGTGTTTAGCCTACCCTACATTTGAAGTCCTTCAAAATATAAACTTGATATCTTAGTGGTAGAAAGTAGAATATAAACTAGATATAGGCTACTGTGGGTGGGGTAGGTTAAATAAATACAACCAAATAGGCCTAATCAAAAGAATAGTGATAAAGGAAACAATAAATGATAGGCAGAGCACGCCCAGAGCTTGTGTCTGAGCAGTACCGGAACGAAATTGGAGCGGGAGAGAAGGCTTTTTTCTTTTCTTTTTCTCCAACCATTCCAGCCGAATTCCGCTCCACACTCGCCCACTAACATGCTCTGGCATTCAAAAGCAGCACTGCTTTAGGCTATCAAAAGAAGCGTCCGTGAGTAACCATACCAATGGACGGAATCAGTGAATAAATGGCCGCAGCACAACTGGCGCTGCAAAACAAATGAGGCCTAATTACGCAAAATAACAATGAAGTAGTTTTGAACAAGATAGTAAGTCATTCAAACGAGATACTAAGTCTTTCTAGCAAGATACTAAGTCGCGCTAACGAGATAATTCCAACCAGACGGTTGATTTATTTGTTGCCACCTCTTCTATGTGACATGGCAGATAATGACAGTGCTCTGAGAGACGGCTGCATATACCTAATATCAAAAGGTTGCTTCAGTTCCTCTGTCACAGTGCTTTTGTATTGGGAGATCACACATCTTTCAGGTTTCGAGGTGGTAAATGGGGTTTACCTTTGTGTGACCAGGGTCAAGACCAATCAGCTGTGTTCTTTGGGAGGACAGCCCTTTTCATGGGCTCAGAGGGTAAGATTAAGAACAATTGTCATTCTCATTCATGAGTGATCTCCGCACAAAGACGGCTTTAGACATTGCCTCAACTCCAAAAGATTTCTCAATGTGCCCTTTGAAAAAGACACAGCAGTCGCTGTATATTCCAGAGGGATGGATGGGTCATGGACACTTCAATGTCAAGCTGCCAGATTTCTTCTCTGTATTTAGCCATGTCTATGATTGGCTGCATCCTTATAGTGCGCTACTCTTGACCAGGGCCAGTAGGGCCATGTTGGGAATAACTTTTGGTCACTTTTTCACTCTTATCCTTTGTGCATTCCTATTTTTCTGCACTGTGAATCTTGCAGGGGTAAATGATATTGCCACCGCTGGAATGTATTCAGTGCTGTATTTATAATAAGGGGAAATTCTGTTCACACATACATCTGAAATCTTACTGTAAGTTAAAATAAATACAGGTGTTTTTTATGTCATATAGCTTCCTCAGCTAAGAGAGAGACAAACATTTTGTGAAAGTAAAGAACTGCCTTCGATGTACTGTATACAGGGAGTAAGTAACCTTGCTGACCCTATACTCCAAGGCGGGGACCTGAACTGAAGACGGGGGCCCATCCTTCGTTCCGCTGCTCAGAAAAAATTACTATGATGGACTATGAGAGAAAGAAAAAGAGAGAAGAACAGAGAGCGAGACAGGAATAGGGGGAATGGGAGAGAGAGAGAGAGGGACCTGGCAGTAATGGTCTGATGATGTGAGTGTTATCACCCAGCCTTCATTCTCAGCATGGAATCTCTAATGGGAAAATCAACCTCTCTGACTCCTGTGTAATTGGATTTAACCGGGTCTCGTGCTGAATCAGAGCCCAGTGGGTAGCGCAAAGCTTGTTAAGATTGGACAAGCATTGCTGGGCTCCCTGGTTGGGGAGAGAGAGGTGGGGGGCTCAGGCAAAAGTAGCCCCCTGACAACTTCTCGGAGTGGAGGGTGGATAATTGAAATGGGCAACATCTGAACATCCATTATGTCAAACTTTACTCTAATGCTGGGAAGCAGCTCCAACTGCCACAAATAGAAGGAAATTGGATCTTTTCATTTGGTCATCGTGCCAGTGGAAATGAACACCTGTGCTTCCCCTTGTGTGTGTGTTTGTGTGTTTGTGTGTGTGTGTGTGTGTGTGTTTGTGTGCGTGTGTGTGTGTGTGTTTGCTTCTACAGGTTACCATGTTACTGAGGTAACCAGGTTACTGCTCCCTTATGGTCTTTCCCTGTGAATAGCAAATGGGGGGGGACACCACAAACAATCTTTAGGCTAAAGTTTTTATTTTTAAAGTTGTCTCTTTTTTATTTAAACTGTTTGTTTATAAGGGCAAAAAGTTGACTAGTATGATGTGAGAGAATGATTGGAGTATAAAGGGCCGTTTTGTTCGTATTCCTTGGCCTTTTGGAGATTCTTTTGTAAACATTGGGCATTTCTTGTCAAGCATGTGTAGTTTTCCATTGTGCACACTCAAAGCAAAGTTTCTTGAATCAATAATTAACAGCATCTGATCAGAGAGCTCTGAGATTTGATATTAGGATTGTATTCATTAGGCCCCAAACGGAAGAAAACGGACTGAAAAAGGGATTATCTAAACTTGTCCAATAAGAAACACTCGTTTTTGTTTTCTGTTGCTAAACATTTTGCTACGTTTTGCAATGGTGTGCACTAATGAATATGACCCAGTTTGGCATCATGAGAACAGCCTTATGTCGAGCAGGGAGTATTTGCAGCAGCAGTCAGGGACCCTTATGAAATAGTGGTGGCCTTGTAGAACTATAAACTGAGTCGTTTGTAATTAGCCTGTAATTTATCTGTCTAATCAAATATCATTAACAGGACCTATGCTGTGCCAGCAGGGGGTTGCTGTGGTGGTGGTGGTGCTGCTGCAATGACATACACACACACACACGCTTAACGAGAGCGACTCGGAGGACGGCTGGATTGGATTGTGTTTCTGCATCTCTGTGTTACACCCCATCGAGCTAGTAGAACACTCAGGTAAGCACTGAATAAGATCTCCCTGTCCCTCCACCTCCATTCTAGACGGCATGAATGATAGATTAAGCAGCTGGGCCGCAGTCTCCTGAGGCTGGGTCAGTGCGGTCACGGTGTGGAGGAGCAGAGCACGCAGGTAGACAGCACCACCATACCCTGTGGCAGATCCTTACTGAATGGGTAGATGGGTCACTCAGTAGCGGCTACAGAGGAGAGAGGACTGTACTGTAAAGACACGATTTCTTCAGAATTTGATTTTTTCCAACTAACTGTCAGCACACGTGTGACATAACTCTGGTCCAGAGAGGTTGAAGGAAGATTTTATATCCAACCTGGATGTCATCTGAGAACTTACCCACACAGATTTGGAGAATGCAGGTATGATTCCAATGTACTGTATGTGTACCATTTTGTCTTTTCACAGAGAGGATGTTAACTTTTCATATGTGAAGGTCTACTGTAAAACATTTTTTGCTGCTCCTTGGCCCCTAAGAGCGTTAACTAGTTTAAATGCTTTAAAGTTGAAAGTAGGATTCATGCTAAAAGATAAAATAACCAATATCATCCCTTTGGGGGCTCACCTTCTGACCGTGTTAGTTTTAGGGGGGCGGGGGGCATAGAGTCCCAGCCAGTGGACCACAGATAGATAAAGTGCTTACGACAGGGATGGAGGCCCACTCTTTGCTAGTGGGGCATAACAGGATCGTGTGGGTCAAGTAAAGAGATTGGCTTCCGTAGCGCGGTGCAGAATAGAAGAAGGGAGGGGTGGCAGACTCATTCAATCCTTAGAAGACGGATAGGTTTTCCACATCTGGCCATGTGCCCTTCATCAAGGCACTTATGCCTAATTTGCTCCAGGGGCGTCGCACCTCTATGGCTGACCCTGATAAAACAACACCTTTCACTTCACCTATGTACGTGACAATAGAAAATATTCTTTTTAAAAGGCAATTGGTCCCCTGATCTGACAATGAGTCACTTGTATCTGTCTATAAATTCTGTATAGCCTAGATGGAGAGACACATGGAAAAAGATATATCTGTCTATTGAATGCTGTTATACTGTGTTGAGTCTGTTGAGTCTGTCTCCGGTACAGTTACCTCACAGATCCAGTGTCTCGTACACAGTTATTGGTTTACTGTGGCCACTCTCCAAATACAGGGATCGTGCATCAAGGTAGTTGTATTACCAGTTGTATTTGCCACTGTCTACATGATCTGCTATGGAGTTGTACGGTAGACTCTAGAATCCCTCCTGTCTCTGAGCGTTGCACATCATCTGCTTGCACTGCCTTGAGAGATGCTTGTTCCCATGAAGGAATGGGGTGTCACAAATACCCCACACCGCCAACACCACTACCATCATATTAGTAGATTGATTTTGACGTCTCAAATGGGGTGCCTTCAATGATATTGTTCACCTGTCTCATTGGCTTAAAGTGGGGGAAGAATGCTGAGAGGGGGTTGGTGAGGGTTATTGGTAGAGACACTCGGTGAGGGGTATTGTTAAGAAGAGGGGGTGAGATTGGGGGTGGGTTAATTTGGGGGAGGGGGCTCTCATCCGACCAGCCCCCTCCATCCATCCATGAGGCCCCATGTGAGGAGAGTAATGAAGTCCAAATTGCAGCACAGGATTGCTTGGAACAAGCCCCTATTGTCCGGCCCCAGGGCACACTAAATGAGTGTCACAGCAAACAGCGGGACACAGACCGTTACTGCACTATTTAGTCTGCCCCGTTGTCTCAAGACGGCCCCATTTCAGAGGGTTCTCAGATCAGACAAATACTGCCCCTCTCCCTCATTCCCTCCCTCCTCTGCCCTCATCCTTCCTCTATCCAACCGCCCCCACCCACCCCCTTCTCACCCAAACATAGGGCAAATCTTCTCTATTGTGTTTTGACTGGCCAGTATGAAATTGATTGTGACATTAAATGTTTTCTAATGAATAATTACTGAATGGATATGCTGGGGGAATATATGTAATGGATTGTAGACTGCATTTTAAAAACCTCCTTTTTGTCTCTGCTCCGTGGTATTTACAGGACAAAAACACTTGGCCTTTCTCAGAAGTAATGAGGGCTATGGAATAGGAGGGGGACTGGGGGGTAGGGGACTAAGGGCTTTGTGTCAATTACATCCAATGGATTATCTTTTTTAAAAATGTTTAAATGAGAGTTGAGAATCAAAGGATTTCTGCCTTCCAAAGAAGGAGAAAAAAGAAAACAACCAACAAAAGCTGGGAAAAAACCTTTGGACCAAGTGTTAAGAATGCAAAACAGACTGGTGCCATTTTCCCCACTCCGCTTTCTCAAATGTGCCGCTGTTTTCAAGTTCCCATGTTCCATTTGCACAGGGTGAGGGTGGTGTGGTGGTTTACGGGCCGCTGGCCAACACCTCCGTACTATGTGCTCTGTAGCAGTCATTAGCTTCTGTCTGTAGACTACCTCTGCACAATCAGCTCTGCTTCAAAGCCCAATGAGACCCACGGAGCCCTCGTTTCAATAGAGCTAACAGCTAACTTTGCTTTTTCTGCTGATTTCTCACCTCCGCTGGGTAACCAAGGACCCCTCTGCAACTTGACTTAAATATACAATATGGAGGTGTAGTTGCTAATTGTTTACATAAAATGTAGGCTGTATGGTTATACAGTACACATGATATACATATGATATAATATTAATCCATTTCTTATCTCATGAAAGCACACAAATCCTTAGTTTTAGGCAGACAATATATGATGTGGAGTGGCGAGGTGTGCCTCGTTCTGTCCAATTAATTTATGGACAATATTAAAGTTTTGTATAGCATCTTAAAGTCATCCTTCTTATCCATCCACTTTTGTTTGGATGCCTGTAAAATAATGTAGAACTACATAAGGAATACATAACTTCATAAAAACAGCCATAAAATGCATTCATAAGCAGTTCATAACACATCTATGAAATGCTTATCTTCTTCTTCTTCTTCGAGTCCTTATGTAGGTACCCTTCAAATCAAGTGTTATTGCTGTGTGCTTGCCTGCAGGGGTGTGCCCAGCGTCAGCTGGCCATGGAGGGGGCTCTGACCGCCCGGGACCGCGTGGGGATCCAGGACTTTGTCCTGCTGGACGCCCACACCAGCGAGACTGCTTTCCTAGACAACCTGAAGAAACGCTTCAGTGAGGACCTAATCTATGTGAGTTTGGAAGTGGTCAACTTAGTACCAACATTTCATAACATACATAGCATGATGTATAATGACACCACTTGCAGACCCTATTTGTTGCAATAGTTGAAGGAAAGATATATTATAAGCAACATTCAGGGAAACATTTAGGGAATGTACAACTTACAGATATTAACCAGGTTTTTCTTCACATGAAGACCTATATAGGCACTCTGCTAGTGTCTGTGAACCCCTACAAGGAGTTGGATATCTACAGTAAAAAACAGATGGATATATACGTGGGCGTCAACTTTTTTGAGCTTCCACCGCATATGTGAGTGTCATATAATTAGCACGCCAATGTGGTGTGTATGTGTTTTTGCATGTCTATTTGCAAATCTTTTGGATTGTCAGTTGTGAGAGGATACGCCAAACCACGGGATAAGCCCACACATGGTATACTGGTCATTCTACAGAAGTGGTACAAATTGGGGTTTGAATTTTTTTCTCCAAATTTGTATCCTATTTTTCCCAAACTTTCAGTACACATCTTCCAACATACGTAGGGTAGAGATATATACTACTCACACACTTTGTTTGTATTGCGTATTTGAAATATTGACCTAAATTCCATACCACCCCACTAAATTTGTCACTATCCAAAACATAGTGAAAAATCTGCAATGAAGGGAGAACCATGCACAGTAGTGATCACTTTTATTAACCTTCTATTACAGAGACATTTTTAGAAATTTTATTTACATACATTTACAAAATAGTGAAAACATAATTTTTAAACTGAACTTGTTGATTGGTTGAATTACTTATGCATCTAATTAATTATGTTGTTAGATGTTTATCTGTCTTTATTTTGCAAGATAACAGGTGTTTCAGTGTCAAGTGTCAATCAGATAAATGGACTGTAGATGGATATAACACATTTTAGTATAGACACTGCAAATTTAGGGCTTATGCCATTTAAAAGTAATCTACTGGGTGGGAATTCCTATGGCTTGGGAGTGATCAGCCAATGGTCAGAGAGCATTGCCTTCTTCAAATTGGGATGCCTATGGTTTGTAAACCAAAGACTAAAGTAATATCCAGAAGCCAAGACCAAGATTTATACCAAAACATTAGTCCCAAGATCCAGACCCAGACACAGTGAGTTGAAACCATTACAAGTTAAAAAACAAATGTATGTGGTCTTGAGTGGTTTCAAGACGAAGACCAGTAAATCAAGAGTCCATGGGCACTTTCTTCAATTGTAAGAAAGTAAATTAGAGTAAACTCTAGTACAGTACAGTAGAGCACAGTACAGTAAAGTAGAACACAGTACAGTACAGTAGAGTACAGTAGAGATGGCTACAGTACAGTAAAGTAGAACACAGTACAGTCGAGTACAGTAGAGTAGGCTACAGTACAGTAAAGTAGAACACAGTACAGTACAGTCGAGTACAGTAGAGTAGGGTACAGTACAGTAGAGTACAGTAGAGTAGAGCATGGTTGTTATAGATTTTATGTTTTGATGACTAAATGTTTGTACTTAATACTAAGAACATTCTATTCTGAAAGTGTATGCAATGGAGATGGGGTTGCACGACAAATGGCAGTCCAATTAATATGTGTGTGTGTCTAGATATCAACTTGGTGTGCAGAAGTATGACTTCATTTAGGGGGTGTCTCAAAGAGTTCTTTGATTCTACCAGACACATGCGAGAGGCCCGTCCTTGAGAAGAACCTCCCAACACCTCCCAAGTTTGACTTATTTGCAAAGATTGTGATAAGGCTGTGGGAAGAGACTATGTTCTTGGAGAGGGTGGGGGGAGAGGTGGGAATTTTGCATCTTTGTGTTTCAACATTGTACCATATAAAAGACTGTGTAAACCTTTTAGAACTCAGAGCTCAGAGCTCTCCCGTGAATAAATAATCCACATTTGATCATTATAGATTGGGCCTCTGTTTGTCTCATTTCAACCAGTATCTCACAAATACTGGGTAACAGACAGAGTTTGTTTAATTGAAGTTCAGTTTATGAACATTGAGAATGAAATTTCTATAACAATGGTACAGTAGAGTACAGTACAGTACATTAGAAAGGGTACAGTAGAGCATGGTACAGTAGAGTACAATACAGTAGAATACAGTACAGTACAGTACAGTAGAGTACAGTAGAGCATGGCACAGTAGAGTACAGTACAATACAGTAGGGTACAGCAGGGTACAGTAGAGTACAGTAGAGTACAGTAGAGTAGGGTACAGTAGAGCATGGCACAGTCGAGTACAGTACAATAGAGTAGGGTACAGTAGAGCATGGTACAGTATGAGTACAGTACATGAGTACAGTACAGTATACCACATAATAGATATCAATGTTTGGGCTCTTGGAAGGCTGGAATCCCCCCCGCTGGCTATGCATCTCAACACTAGACACTTTTTCCTGAAGTGTGCACTTACCCACTACCCACATGGTGGTCCTCTTTTTTTAACTTATTTTGGAATACCCGTAGCTGAGGAAACAGGAAAAAGTCTCTGCACACTTCCAGTCAGATGCTAATTTATTTAAATTATTGCTGAGCTTTAATTAATAGATAGTGGGACAGATAAGGACACACAGCGAGCTATAGGTAATTGCAGTCACCTGTTGTATTCTAAAGTACCCAAAAGGGCCACTAGATGTCATAATATCAGATGAATTACAGGATAGTACAGTACATATTATAGATGTATTTCTACTGGAACAAAACTGCAATTTGCACCACTTCTGTAGAATCATCCATATACAACATGCATACAGTGTTTATACGGATGTCTGACAAAATACCATAGCTGGGTCCAGGCCTAAAGCATGGGAGCAGCATATACCATTATTATCCTCATTGCATCGTTGAAGGAATTTGACACACTATATTTCTGTAGTTTTGCCCTGGCAGACAACGCCTACCACACCATGCTGACGGAGGCCAACAACCACTTCATCCTCATCTCTGGGGAGAGTGGTGCCGGCAAGACAGAGGCTTCCAAGAAGATCCTGCAGTACTACGCCGTGAGCTGCCCCAGTACCACCCTACTGGACAATGTCAGGGACCGGATGCTGTTGTCCAACCCTGTGCTGGAGGTCTGATAGGACAGTTCCCATCATTCACTATTATCACACATCTGGTCAGATCTGGTCCTAGATCTGTTTGTGTTGTCTCGCCAATGTGCTGTGCTATGGTCATTGCCATCATGGCTATATAGTACAAACAGATCTGGGACCAGGCTATCACACACCCTGGATCACATGACTAACACCGTTGTGTTTCCTCCACAGGCTTTCGGCAACTCCAAAACACTGAAGAATGACAACTCTAGCCGCTTCGGGAAGTACATGGATATCCAGTTTGACATCCAGGTAAGGATGGATGGAGACAGTGGGCTTACGTTCGTAAAGTAAGCAGAAGACATACCAGAGTATTGTTTCTTTCAAATATTTTTGCTGCGCTTGATTGTGCAATGGAGATAAATTGCAATCCCCACCCTTCTGGCACTCCAGATAGGCTTCATCAGAGGCTCAAAAGATGAAAAAGAACACCACCACTATTTCAACCCAGGGTCCATATTCACAAAGCTTGTTAGAGTAAGAGTACTGATCTAGGAACAGTTTTGCCATTATATTGAATAAGAAGGGTGACCTGATCCTCGATCAGCACTCCTACTCTGAGACGATTTGTGAATACAGGTCCAGGTCTGATAAGCAGTTTGTTGAGGCTAATTTGATCATTGATCATTGTCACATGTCTGACACTCTCAGGGGGATGCCGTGGGGGGGCACATCCTGAGCTACCTGCTGGAGAAGTCCAGAGTGGTCCACCAGAACCACGGAGAGAGGAACTTCCACATCTTCTACCAGCTGGTGAAGGGAGGAGAGGAGGACCTGCTGCATCAGCTAGGCCTCGAGAGCAACTGCCAGCACTACAGCTACCTGGTGCAAGTACGGGCTACCACTATGGACAACTGATGAGCTAGCTCGGACTAGGCTAACTGGTGCATGCATGGGCAACCACTGTAGTCCGCTGACGGGCTAGCTAGAGCTAGGCCAACTGGTGGGGGCCGTGCATGGGTGCCACTGTAATGTTGACTCCCTCTCTCAAAAAGGGCGAGTGTGCCAACGTGACGTCAATCAATGACAAGAATGACTGGAAGACAGTGAGAAACGCCCTGTCCGTCATCGACTTTGACGAGAGTGACATACAAGTGAGTTGCTGTCACGCTGTTTGTGGAAGCAGCTTTTGTGATGCCATTCATTCAATTGCTCACTGTGCTATACTGTGCACCACTACGCCGTACATCATTTTGCTTTACTACTACACTGGCCACCACCTCAACACTAACCCTAACCCCAACCCCCACGTCTCCATTCCCCACAGCACCTGTTAGGGGTCATAGCAAGCGTCCTCCACTTAGGGAACGTGCAGTTTGAGCCTGACAGCAACGGCTCCGCCACATTGAACAACAATGCTGAGCTCCGCTGGGTTTCAACAGTAAGCCTTGTTAGTCCTTAGGCACTCCACAACAACACCATGCCAATGCTTTGCAGACCACAGTACCTGCACTTTGCTAACTTTGTGATCATCTGCAGTTGCTGGGCGTCAATGTTCAAGTGCTGCAGGAGGGGCTGACATCCAGGAAGATTGAGGCCAAAACAGATGAGGTGAGAAGGAGAAGAGGAGTGGTGAATGAATGAATGAATGAATGAACGTGAAGAGAGAAGGCAGGGACTACACTCACTAATAATAGACGTTTCTAACTTAACTCACTTGTCAGGTCAGGTAGTTCATGTGTGCCTTCTTTTTCATCAACATCCAGGTGCTCAGCCCATTCACAGTGGACCATGCCATCTATGCCAGAGATGCCCTGGCCAAAGCCATCTATGGACGCACCTTCACCTGGCTGGTCAATAAAATCAACGACTCCATGGAGAATAAGGTTAGCAGATACAGCAAGTGAAAAGTACACGTCAAGATAAAACAGGAGCATTGGTGATCCGTGTGAATGACCACAGTTTCCTGAAATCTTTTCGACAGGACTCGTCAGGGAAGACAGTAATTGGTCTCCTAGACATATATGGCTTTGAAGTTTTCTATGTCAACAGGTAGGTGGAACTTTGCAGTACATTGTAGAAAGCTATTGGGCTACATTTTAATGTGCTCTTCAATTGAAATATGTTGCCTGTCAATTTCAGTTTTGAACAGTTCTGTATAAACTACTGCAACGAGAAACTGCAGCAGCTTTTTATCCAGCTGACCTTAAAGTCGGAGCAGGAGGAGTACGAAGCAGAGAGCATTGGGGTAAACGTAATTTACTCACACATCAATATTTATCTATTCTATTCTTTTAGGTTCTATTCGGTTCTGTTTAGTCAACACGTGTAATATGGCATTTTTACCTTGTCAAAGTATTACTTTGGCATTATAGTTATTGTTAAATCCTGCAATGCCTTCCCACTGGGCACAAACTGGTTAAATCAATGTTGTAATATCCACTATAAGAAAAAAAAACTATACTGAGCAGCAACTCCTACTGGAGAGTTGATCCATCTACAGCTATCTCTTTGGTCTCCCATCCAGGGCTTAAACCAAGTCTCCACTTAATAGATTCACTGTTGCTATATAAGACATTCTAAAGGATAGGTTTAACAGAGCAAATTACACATATAGGCCAAGGGTTTCAAGCTTTGGTTGATTTCAAATGGAATTCTACAAGTTAATTAAAAAAAGACAGTGCCTTCAGAAAGTCGTCACACCCCTTGACTTTTTCCACATTTTGTTGTGTTACAAATTGGGATTAAAATGTATAATAAAAAATACAAATACAAATAAAATCTCAACGATCTAAATAAAAGTGTGTATTTGGCCTTGAGTTTTAGGTTATTGTCCTGGTGAAAAATGATTTTGTCTCC
Source organism: Brachymystax lenok tsinlingensis (assembly GCA_030435695.1). Lineage (NCBI taxonomy): Eukaryota > Metazoa > Chordata > Actinopteri > Salmoniformes > Salmonidae > Brachymystax > Brachymystax lenok. The sequence goes on along the minus strand of CM059807.1, from coordinate 38,259,065 downwards.
CAGTGTCTGGTGGAAAGCAGACTGAACCAGGTTTTCCTCTAGGATTTTGCCTGTGCTTAGCTCTATTCCATTTGAAGGCATTTGAATGAATGAACAAGATAACAAAATGAGTCTTTTGGAAACAAAGTTGCAAACATTAGAAGATGAATTGGACCAGCAAGAAAATATAATTAGACGAAACAACGTGAGAATATTGTCCTTACCGGAAGACGAGGAAAAAGGTGACCATTCCAGCTATGTGGTCAAACTGGTATCAGAGGAACTTCACGTGGCTATATCACCAGAAGATCTGGAACGATGCCACAGGATCTGCATGAAACAAAATAATGTTTCATACCCAAGCATGGCAATCTTCAAACTGTGGAACTATCAAACCAAAATAAACATTTTGAGGTCACAGGGGGGAAAGGAGATCAAAATCCACGGTTGGTCCATTCGATTCGTCCAGGACCTGTCTGCTAAGCTGAAAGAGAGACGCAAGGAATACATTACGATCAGACAGTCACTGGAGGAAAAGGGGATCAAGTCTCAGCTCTGTTCCCAGCAGTGCAGTGGGTATGGAAGGGATCGCAAAGGATGGAATTCACAAGCGCCAATGAAGCCCTAGCTACAAGAAACCTTCCCAGTTGAAGGAGGAGAGCCCCCTGCTCCGAGAAGCGGACGAAGTAGGAAAAAACAATGAGTGCACTAGGCTACATACAGGGATGCCTAAGTCCAGCTTATTGTAAATTGAGACCATATCTTTTCCCCACAATACAATATATACTCTACTTTCCCCAAATAACCGTTCTTCTCTATGAAGTAACGATAGAAGTAGCCGATGCCAATGGGCTACATGGACACTGAAATACAAGGGAAAAATATAGCATGTATGTCAATAACTGTTCTATGGATGTGTGTGGGAGTGTCTGTGTGTATGTGTGTATTTGTGTAATTGAATGGTAGTTTGAGGCAAGAGTGAGGGGTGGTGAATATGAATGTGTAAGAGGGTGGGAGAGAATGGGTGTGTGGATGCATAGGTTTGGGCAGGAATGATGGAGAATGGATGAATAATGGATGGATGGATGGATGGGTGTAAGTGTGGCTGAGAGGTAGGGAGGGTGGGAAAGATGAGCGGTTGGGATAAGCTTGGCTTGGATGGGTAAGGATGGGCAAGGATGGGAGGTAGGGACAAGCATGGCTTGGGTGGGCAAGGATGGAAGGTTGGGACAAGCTTGGCTTGGGTGGGTAAGAATGGGAGGTTGGGACAAGCTTGGCTTGGGTGGGTAAGGATGGGAGGTTGGGACAAGCATGGCTTGGGTGGGTAAGGATGGGAGGTTGGGACAAGCATGGCTTGGGTGGGTAAGGATGGGAGGTTGGGACAAGCATGGCTTGGGTGGGTAAGGATGGGATTTTGGGACAAGCATGGCTTGGGTGGAGTAAAGGGGATAGAAAATGGAGAGGGATGGGTTTGGCTTGGGAGAGAGAGAGAGAAAGAAGGATTTAACGATACTACAATGTACATTTATTTAAATGTAAAAAAAAATTGAAACCTGATGTTAAATGAATAAGAGTTCTGGACAGATTAGGATATGTTGAGTAATTATTATTCCTTGTTTGTCATTATAGCTCAGATGGTGGCTATTGGTGAGAGTGGAGAGGGGCTCTATCCGAGGGAGGCCTGATTCACACAGACTTCTCTGAAAAGTTGATGTTGAGATGTGTCTGTTACTTGAACTCTGTGAAGCATTTATTTGGGCTGCAATCAGATTCAATACCAGCCTCAAAGGCTGATGTCAGGATGCTGCCTTGTAGGCTGTTTCATATGTAAGGCTCCTTGCAGGCAGCCTACAGGCAGCATCCTGACTTATTAGCCTCTGAGGCTGCTATTGAATCTGATCAACTTGCCAGGAATAGAGTGCACCCACTCTTGATCATATACATAATGCACTGACTGCTAATCTGCCTGCAAGGAGCTTTACCTATGAAAAACCACATGGCAGAATTCTGATTTATCAGCCTTTGAGGCTGCTATTAAATCTGATCAAGAGCTCAGGCTGGAATTGAATCTAAACAGCCTGTCAGGAATGGAGCTCACCCACTCTGTAAATTGAAATATTTTCCATAAAACATTGTGTCCCTCACAATTATACACAGTTATGCAAGCTAACAAACAGTTATGCAAGCTAACAAACAACACAGATAACAAGCTAGCTAGCTAACAAGACTACCTAGCTAGCTAGCTAGCTCACTCACATGACTTGCCAAGTTAGCTGCGTTGTTGCTTGCATGAGATTGGCTGTTGTCTTGGGGGTGGCACACAGCCTGTTAGGCATCATTTGGGACTAAAATGCCCCATGAGGGCTTAGATGCTTCACAAACTTTTAACACAAGATAAGGGGCATTTAGCTTGCTAACATTCTAATTTATAAACTGATAATGAACTCCAAACACAAATGAAAGCATGGTGTTAGCATGAAATGTACCATCACTTAGTGTAGCAATCAATAAAAACGTATGCGCTGATTCATTGTGGGCTCTGCCGCTTCAGCCATAGTATTATTGTCAATCCATCATCAATATGTCCACACTCCTATTTATTGAGTTTATTTTGTGATCTCGACAAAACAACTTTTTTTTTTTATCATGAGATAAATAATTTGTGATTTCGACATAATGAAGGCATTTCTTTATTTATTCATATGTCCTTTCAGGACCCCTGAAAATGAAGTGTTACCAAACCTTTTTGTGCTTTTAAATGGTTGAAAGCGCAGTTAGGTGACAACTAAACCAACAAGTTGACATTGATTTTCCATAGGAATTTGGTCGTTTTTTCGATGGTTTAAAGCATAGTGATAACACATTGTGAATTCAACAAACCTTTGGCTGTCTTTTTGATGTTGTAATCTCATTGATCACATAACGACCAAATATTACCCAATTGTTAAAGCAAGGTGGTGTGCCCAGTGGGTTGTGTGTGTTTCTGTTGAGTTTGGCTCAGGTAGTATTCCCCTCACTTACTCATATTTTCCTATCACCTATATCCTTTCCTCTTCAGTGGGAGCCTGTCCAGTTCTTCAACAACAAGATTATCTGTGACCTAGTGGAGGAGAAACACAGGGGCATCATCTCAGTGCTGGTGAGGACACACAAACAGCACCCTATTCCCCATCTAGTGCACTACTTTTGATCAGGGCCCATAGGGCTCTGGGCAAAAGAAGTGTACTACATACGGAATAGGGTGCCATTTTGGACGCCCATAAGACTGAACCCATACAGTAACATGATACATCCTGCTGGTCTCGGAAAGGACATCGGCTGAAATGAAATGGCGAGAGGTGATAATCTTGTTGCTTTCTTAGGATGAAGAGTGCCTGAGGCCTGGAGAGGCCACTGACCTCACGTTTCTGGAGAGGCTTGAGGAGAAATTAGACAGTCACCCTCATTTCGTCACGTGAGTGCAGCTACCTCTCCTCCCTCCCGGCCCCACAGTCCTGCATACGTACTGTACATGTTGACCACGAACAACCCTTCTCAAGGATATACAATGGTGTAGCTTCATCACTTAAGTCAACCTCCCTTATCACGTAAGCCCGAAGCCTTAAACATTTTGCTGATCGACCAGTTATTGTCCCACCCTGTGAGTCGACACAATAAGCTAAGGCTCTGTCCTTAAATTCCTCTCGCTCTTCATCCCTCTCTCTCTCTCCATCCCATTGACTGCAGGCACAAGCTGGCTGACAAGAAGACACGTAAGACGCTGGAGAGGGATGACTTTCGCCTTCTGCATTACGCTGGGGAGGTCACCTACAGCGTTGTGGGTAAGGGAAACCATGGTCTCAGGCCCAGTGGTGGCATTACTCTGCTCCTCAATGTCCCTACATGTCCTTCTACTAGATCTCACTGCCACTATCACGTTTCCCTTCTCACTCAGGACACTCTCTCACATGTTGTTATTGTTGTTATTTGTGTCATCCCAGGGTTCCTCAACAAAAACAATGACCTGTTATACAGAAACATCAAAGATGTGAGTCTGCAGGTTTCTACTTGTGTATTATGTGAGACGGGGAAGACAGGAAGAGAGGAAGGGACTCTTCATTTGGTTCCTTAATTATTTACTCTCCTGTAGACGTATTGTAAATAATAGAGCAGGAGGGGATACAGTGAATTTGGCCAATGGATCTTGATGGGTGGCGTGTTTTTGTGTGTGTATGTGTGTGTATTTATACCATATAGATCCTATTAAATTACTCAAGGGGCTATGTCATAAACCATCAAAGTTCCAGAATGGGGGGAAAATGGCAGCCATATTGGTCAGGGAGAAATCCAAACTAGTCTAATTCGAATAAATCACAGGAGAGGCATAATTCTGATTTGACTTATGCAGGAAAATGAAAGTAAGGCATGTGATATATCAGAAATGGTGTAATATAATTATTGTCAATCTAAAATATTGTAATATAATTATAAATACAGTTTATATGGGTATTATACAAATGTACTGTATAAATAGCCTCTATGTGTAAACACAGATGTTGCATTTACAACATGTTGCATTTACAACTTTTCTAAGTCCTATCATCAGCTGTTTTCAGCTGAGGATTGACTGCATTGTTCGAATGGAATGTTGGCATATTGGCAGTTAATAAAAAAAATGTATGGAATCATTCCTCTAAAACTGTCTAGCTAACATACAGTGACGATCAATTCTTCAAATTCTTTATTTTACACAATACCTTATCACAGCACTGGCACCTCCTCGGCCAAAACGGCTGACCTTATCCAATCTTAAGGTTCATGTCCATTCTGTTTATTTTAATTCCTAATTCTATTGTTTAACCCCCCTTTCCCTACTCACAGGTGATGCGGCAATCTAAAAATACCATAGTCAGAGAGTGCTTTGCATCAAAGGAGTCGGATGGCAGGCGGCGACCAGAGACGGTGAGAGCTCACCAAGTTTTTCTCCCACCTCCTTCCCATCTGTCCTTCTGAAGTCACGATTGTTTCTTCCCTTGTACATTGCCTCAGTAGTATAACATATTGCATATAGTATGGCTGCATGGGTGACGCCCAGTTTTCATAATAACCAATAACTGAGAAAAGCAATAGACTTCTCTGTGTTTAAATTTGATGATTTATTGTCCCCTTGAAACAACACAAAACTGTAAAAGCAGTCTGCTGGGACTGACATCGATCTGAGGACTGCTTTTCTGTAGTTTGCCAGACAGTTTAAAGCTGTAATCTGTAGTGGTGAAACTGCCACATCAGTTTGCGATATTACAACAGAAAGATGTCACTTCAAACAACGAACACCGTTTTTTCCCCTCTGACATCATTGCACATCATTGCACTTGCGATAGTACATACTCTGCTGTTCTGTTTCAAAAACCAAAAAAATAACAAGTGCGCCTGGGGTGACCAGTGGCGCTGTTTCACCTTATGCGGATCTCAGCTTTAAGAGCAGTCTGCTGGGACTGACACTGATCTGAGGCCTGCTTCTCTGTAGGTTGCCAGCCAGTTTAAGAGCAGTCTGCTGGGACTGACAGACATCCTCATGTCTAAGAAGCCCTGGTATGTGCGCTGCCTCAAATCTAACGAGTCCAAACAGCCAGGTGAGAGACCTTCTGATCTCCACCACATGAACCACATCATCACCAGCTGGTGGCACTTCCAAACTGCAAAACGGCAACCTGTCAACTGTGTTTATGAAGCAATTTCTCCTTCATTCTTTTCCCTCTGTCTTTCTCTCTTATGTGTGCACGCACACACACACACAACACCAGGGCAGTTTGACGACGTGCTGGTTCGGCACCAAGTGAAGTACCTGGGGCTGATGGAACACCTTAGGGTCAGACGGGCAGGTTTTGCATACCGATGCCACTACGACGTTTTTCTGCAGAGGTAGGCCAACAGAACTTATTGCTTTAGCAGACCACATTGATTACTTAGAGGGAGGAATTGTAGAGGGAGGAATTTCAGCCTATGATTTTGCCTTCACATGAGCTGTTGATATTAGGGGCCTGGTCATAATCAAGGTGTCATAAAAATAACCTGTCAGGCGAGCTGAGGCGCGGGAGCCTGTCGTGCCGGCTGGGGGTGCGGGAACCTGTCGTGCCCGGCTGGGGCGCGTGAACCTGTCGTGCCCGGCTGGGGCGCGGGAACCTGACAGACCAGCTGAGACAGGGGAGCCTGGCGAAAGCCCGACGAGCCGGCTGAGGCAGGGGAGCCTGGTGATCTGGCTGAGGCATGAGAGCCCGACGAGCCGGCTGAGGCAGTGGAGCCTGGCGATCTGGTTGAGGCATGAGAGCCTGTAGCAGTTCCCGGACCCGATGTCATTACTCGGACAAAATGTTTATAAAAAAACACTCCCTGATGCTTCCCTTAGGGGAGGTGTTATTCTGTAATGAGTGCGCTGAGAGTTGGGAAGCAAGTACAGGGAGTGAGTGTTTTAATAAATAAAACAAACACGAAACATAAACAACGAATCGACATTAAACAGTCAATATCTGCAAGCACAGGCAGGAACCAAGGATTATTTCTGAAAGACCAGATGAAAATGTTCAATTCTAATTCTTAAGATGTGGCTGCTGTTGAACCATAATCAAAGTGACACTGGACTAGTGGACTTGCCAGAGTTGTTAGGGGGACTATAGCTAGGCTTCCATCCAATTGGCGATACATTTCATGCGAATAATCTAAAATCTGCATACAAAACAATACAAGTTAAATGGGTTTCCATCGCATTTTCAACTCTAGGCATACTGATGGTTTTGTCACAAATTTTTTTTGTGTAAGTATAGCGAATGTGCCCACTGCCATTAGCATCTGCGTTCTAGCCAACAGCTCGCAGATACAGTGTGGGTTAGCCAACTACATGATGCGATTATTATGGATAGAAAGTCTTTTTATTTATCAAACGGCAGCCAAACATCAATCATCAGCCACGTCCCCAGAGAATGTGCAGACCAGCTGGCTGGAGTGTTCACAGACATATTCAATCTCTCCTTATCCCAGTCTGTTGTCCCCACTTGCTTCAAGATGTCCACCATTTTCCTGTACCGAAGAAAGCAAAGGTAACTGAACTAAATGACTACTGCCCCGTAGCACTCAATTCTGTCATCATGAAGTGCCTTGAGAGGCTAGTTAAAGAGCATATCACCTACACCTTACCCGTCACCCTAGACCCACTGCAATTTGCATACCGCCTCAAAAGATCCACGGATGATGCAATCGCCATTGCACTGCACACTGCCCTATCCCATCTGGACAAGAGGAATAATTATGTAAGAATGCTGTTCATTGACTACAGCTCAGCCTTCAACAACATAGTACCCTCCCCGCCCTGTGCAACTGGGTCCTGGACTTCCTGACGGGCCGTCCTCCTGGTGGTGAAGGTAGGCAACAACACCTCCACTACGCTGATCCTCAACACAGGGGCCCCACAAGGGCGCATGCTCAGCCCTCTCCTGTACTCCCTGTTAACCCATGACTGCGTGGCCACGCACAGGGAGGAGGTGAGGGCGCTGATAAAGTGGTGCCAGGAAATTAACCTCTCCCTCAACGTCAACAAAATGAAGGAGCTTATCGTGGACTTCAGGAGACAGCAGAGGGAGCACGTCCCCATCCACATTGACGGGGCCACAGTGGAGAAGGTAAAAAGCTTAAAGTTCCTTGGTGTGCACATCACTGACAATCTGAAATGGTCCAGCCGCACAGACAGTGTGGTGAAGAAGGAGGCTGAACAAGTTAGGCTTGGCCCCTAAGACCCTCACAAACTTTTACTCATGCACCATTGAGAGCATCCTGTCGGTCTGTATCACCGCCTGGTACAGCAACTGCACTGTCCGCAACCGCAGGGTTCTCCAGAGGGTGGTGCGGTCAGCCCAACGTATCACCGGCAGTACACTGCCTGCCCTTCAGGACATCTACAGCACCCGGTGTCACAGGAAGGCCAAGAAGATCATCAGGGACCTCAGCCACCCGAGCCACGGCCACTATCATCCAGAAGGTGAGGTCAGTACAGGTGCATCAATGCTGGGCCCGAGAGACTGAAAAACAGCTTCTATCTCAAGGCCATCAGACTGTCAAATAGCCATCACTACCCGGCCTCCACCCAGTACCATGCCCTGAACTTAATCACTGTCTCTAGACGGCTACCACCCGGTTACTCATCCGTGCACCTTAGAGGCTGCTGCCCTATGTACATAGATATAGATACTGGTCACTTTAATAATGGAACACTGGTCACTTTAATAATGTTTACATACTGCTTTACCCATTTCATATGTATATACTGTATTCTTGTCAAGTCCATCCTATTCAACTATTGCTGTACATATACTATTCTATACATGTATTCTTCAGATATACTATATATTCTATCCACATGATGCCCATAATGTCTATACATCCCATCATATATTATATATATATATATATATATATATATATATATATATATATATACACACACATACATACATACATACTGTGTGTATATATATATATATATATATATATATATATACACACACATACATACATACTGTGTGTATATATATATATATATATATATATATATATATATTTATACTCCGGACTCCGACATTGCTCTTCCTAATATTTCTATATTTCTTCTATAACATGTGACCAAATGTGACCAAAACAATTTGATTTGATTGGATTTGATTCATGTTACCTGAAACCTCAATATTTATTGAAAGGAGCATCAAGCTCATCACCGTGCACTTTCACCACCCTATAAAGTTCATTCACCACCCTGTGAAGTTCATCATCTGTAGCCTAATAAACTGCATGCTTTCCCATGATGTTGTGACATGTTATATCCTACATGTACACTCTTAGAAAAAGGGTTCCAAAAGGGTTATTCGGCTGTCCCTGTAGGAGAATCCTTTTTGATTCCTGAGAGAACGCTTTCTGATTTCACGTAGAACCCTTTTGGGTTCCATGTAGAACCCTCTGAGGAAAGGGTCCTACATGGAACTCAAAATGGTTCTAGCTGGAACCAAAAAGGGTTCTTCAAATGGTTCTCCTATGGGGACAGCCGAAGAACCCTTTTAGGTTCAAGATAGAACCTTTTTTTTTAAGAGTATACTTTACTCGCATAAAAATGTTGGATGGAACCTGATTAATGTGAAGCCATTTTGAGGATACTGAAATTACATTTTGGACAAACGTGTGCATGCCTACGGGAGACTTTTGAAGTAGCCTAATGCCTAATCAGATTAAAACATTGTGACTGGTTATGTTTATACCACATATAAAAGGTAATACATTTTAAAAGTGAAATGATACTGGACGACATGGGAGGGTGATGACCTGCAACAGACAGCACATCAGTATCAGAATAAAAAATACAGCGACTGGCCTGCTAATGTGTCTTTCTGAACCTTATAAGCTGTCGAGAGTAGATCCACAACTGATCCAAATGGAATGGAACATTCAAATCAATTCCCTTAGTCAAGTTCTATTTTCACTGCAGCCTAGAGTAGAATTTTGTACACTTGAAAACAACAAGACAATGATTCATTGCATTGTGGCGTTGTAGGCTAGTCTAGGTAGGATAACTGTATTGTCCCTAAACAAGATCTACAGGGGAGCTTTCTGATCTGCGTGTCTCATGTCATCACTGTTCTTTCATGCACAAAATGCACCTGGCCTCTACGCTGCCTATCAGCTATTCCTATTTGTTATTGTGGATTCATATTGAACATTTATGCTGCTTTGAATGCTTTTATATTTGGTATGATTGCTAGCTAGCCTATTGCATATCTTGACAAACGATCCACCTACAACTACATATGTTACTATGACAGTTAGACTGGAAGACTAATACTGATCTGTGGTATAGTAACATTTAGAAAAGTGTAGTGCACAAGGGAAGTACCCAAACACATTGATATGGTGGAGGCACGTGCAAGCAGATAAGGAAATGTGACTAATGTAAGAAATTATAAACGAAAAATTATACAGTAAAACCTGCAAAAGAGTGAATGCAAACGTAGGGGAAAGATGCACTACTACCCTCCACTGTGCCCAATAAAAAACCACACAACCCTCCCCTATTTTTACATTTCTATCTGTCCATTATTATTGTATTGCGTCTCAACACAAACAAGCACAGGTATTACATTCAGTACAACACACTGTAGAGCATTAGGCCTACATCCATCTAGGTCTAGGACAATTAGGTGATGTGTGATCCACCTCCAGATACAAGCCCCTATGCCCAGCCACCTGGCCCTATTGGAGAGGAGTGGCTGCAGAAGGAGTGGAAGTGCTGGTGCAGCACCTAGGTTACCTGCCAGATGAGTACAAAATGGGCAGGTGAGAGCAGCTAACCAGTGTGGGCAACTCATTTCTCCTTGACTAAATTGGTTCATACAAACCTCTGTTACCTTTCCACTTCACTGTAGAACCAAGATATTTATCCGCCACCCCAGGACACTTTTTGCCACAGAGGATGCCTGTGAGGTCTGCAAACATGTACTTGGTAAGGATAGGAAAACTAAGATAAATCAAGAGGCTTTATTTACTTGCATAGAGATTTTAATATTACTCATTGATATTACAGCATCAAGGATTCAGGCCCAGTACAAGGGATACTGGCAAAAAGGACAATTCAGAAGACAGAAAGAAGCCGGTAAGTGAGTGCTAAGCTACACAATGTGGTCCTCTGTAGCCATTGTTGGGGAAGCTACTCTGAAAATATAGTTTACCAAGCTACCAGTTACTTCACACTAGAAGAAGTTAAGCTACACTAAACCTACCCTTAAAAGGAAATTCCACCACTTTTCAACCTTATATTCATCATCTCCAGCACCAAACTAGTATCTACATATGTGAAAACAGTTTATAACTTTATAACTTCTACAGAACGTAGAAATGTGTCGTTTTCAAATATGTTGACACTGGTATTGTGCTGGAGGTAATGAAAATAAGGTTGAAAAGTGGTGGAGTTGCGCTTTAAGAAAAATGTTTAAAAAGTTGTTCACTACATCCAAACTACTCTATTGTGGGGTAGTGTATAGTTCCAGCAGTTAGCTACACCACTAAAAGTAATTAACTACTGAAAAGATTACCTAGATTTGAATTAGGTTCAATTACCACTAAGCTACTGTAAAATGTAGTTAAATTACTAGTTGAACTATTCCCAAATACTGCCTGTAGCTCAGTTGGTAGAGCATGGTGCTTGCAACACCAGTATAGTGGGTTTGATTTCCAGGACCAACCACATGTAAAAAATGGATGCACGCATGACTGTAAGTTACTTTGAATAAAAGTGTCTGCTAAATGGCATATATTTATTAAATATACACTGAACAAAAATATAAACGCAACATGTAAAGTGTTGGTCCTGTGTTTCATGAGCTGAATTAAAAGATCCCCAAAATTGTCCATGTGCACAAAAAGCTTATTTCTCTCAGATTTTGTGCACAAATTTGTTTACATCAATGTTAGTGAGCATTTCTCCTCTGCCAAGATAATACATCCACCTGACAGGTGTGGCATATCAAGAAGCTGATTAAACAGCATGATCAATACACAGGTGCCACTTGTGCTGGGGAGAATAAAAGGCCACACTAAAATGTGCAGTTTTGACACACAACACAATGCCACAGATGTCTCAAGTTTTGAGGGAGTGTGCGGTTGGCATGCTGATTGCAGGAATGTCCACCAGAGCTGTGGCCAGAGAACTGAATGTACATTTCTCTACCGTAAGCCCCCTCCACTGTTGTTTTAGAGAATTTGGCGGTACATTCAACCGGCCTCACGACCGCAGACCAAGTGTATGGCGTCGTGTGGGCGAGCTGTTTGCTGATGTCAACGTTGTGAACAGAGTGCCCCATGGTGGCGGTGGAGTTACGGTATGGGCAGGCATAAGCTACGGACAACGAACACAATTGCACTTTATCAATGGCAATTTGAATTCACAGAGATACCGTGACGAGATCCTGAGGCCCATTGTCATGCCATTCATCCGACGCCATCACCTCATGTTTCAGCATGATAATGCATGGCCCCATGTCGTAAGGATCTGTACACAACTCCTGGAATCTGAAAATGTCCCAGTTCTTCCATGGCCTGCATACTCACCAGTCACTAATTGAGCATGCTTGGGATGCTCTGTATCGACGTGTACGACAGCGTGTTCCAGTTCCCGCCAATATCCAGCAACTTTGCACAGCCATATTGAAGAGAAGTGGGACAGCATTCCACAGGCCACAATCAACAGCCTGATCAACTCTATGCGAAGGAGATGTGTCACGCTGCATGAGGCAAATTGTGGTCACACCAGATACTGACTGGTTTTCTGATCCACACCCCTACCTTTTTTTTAAGGTATCTGCGACCAACAGATGCATATCTGTATTCACAGTCATGTGAAATACATAGATTAGGGCCTAATGCATTTATTTAAATTGACTGATTTCCTTATATGAACGGTAACTCAGTAAAATCTTTGCAATTGTTGCATGTAGAGTTTATATTTTGTTCAGTATATTATGATGTGTGTAACATGACATAGGATAAATGGTACATTTTTGGAGAGCAGGAACATTGTAGACAAGCTATATATTAATTTCAATGGCTATGCAAACAGAATGAAGTAGTCTGAACTAAAACATTCAATAAGTTCACCGTTCTCTCCATTTTTATTAAGATGCCTGTTGTGTAATGTGATCCTCAGCCACCAAGATTGAGACTTGCTGGAGAGGAGTACAAGCCAGGAAAGAGAAAGGGAGGAGACAATGGGCTGTCAAGGTCATCAAGAAGTAAGATGAAGGACAAGATTATATCTTCAGGCTCTACAATGTTGATCCATCAACCAAAATTACATATCATTTATACTCTAGACTAGAGTTTATGTCATAGTGGAGTTTAGGTCCATAGTGGATTGAAGGCTATCATTTACAGCGCAGTCCCAGAAGGCAGAGGGCAGTGTTACAAATACATGACCAATTTGATCATTTTCTATCCCAGGTTTATTAAAGGATACATGGCCAGAGGAGAGGCAAAGACCACCGATAACTCAGAATACCTGGCCTTTGTCAGACAGAACTACCTAATCAGGCTGAAAGACAATCTCCCCAAAATGGTTCTGGATAAAACCAGCTGGCTAACCCCTCCACCGGTATTGACGGAGGTATGTATTGACATTGGAATTAAATTACATTGAATTGAGGATGGCTATTTTGTTTAAAGGGGAAGCTCAGTGAAACATGGCTGTTGAACTGTGCTTGCTCTACTTGTACAGACCTCAGAGATCCTGCGTCAGCTCCACATGCGTCTCATGGTGAGGAAGTATATCAGAGGTATCACTGCACAACAGAAAGCACAGGTAAAACCAGAATTTAACCCAAACCATTTTAACCCAATGAGTCGCACAATCACGCCGGTCTTGAATTAGGACCAGAAGTTGAAAGAATAATGAAATATCCTACTCAAGTAGATGTACTGTTACTATGTATAATGACATTTTACTCAAGTAGAAGTCAAATTGCTGGTGTGCGACCCCGTGGGTTAGCTAAATAACTAGCTTAATAGTTAGCGACATCGTGTGCTAGCTATCCACCGTTGTTTACCCCACCCTTTGTTCTGTGGGGTTTATCGGCGACTGCCATCCAACGTTATTGTTCATTAACGTCACCTACTCTACTGGAGTAATGTCATGGCTTTAGAAGCTTCTGATAGGCTAATTGACATAATTGGAGTTAATTGGAGGTGTACCTGTGGATGTATTTCAAGGCCTACCTTCACACTCAGTGCCTCTTTGCTTGACATCATGGGAAAATCAAAAGAAATCAGCCAAGACCTCAGAAAAAGAATTGTAGACCTCCACAAGTCTGGTTCATCCTTCGGAGTAATTTCCAAACGCCTGAAAGTACCACGTTCATCTGTACAAACAATAGTACGCAAGTATAAACACCATGGGACCATGCAGCCGTTATGCCGCTCAGGAAGGAGACGCGTTCTGTCTCCTAGAGATGAACGTACTATGGTGCGAAAAGTGCAAATCAATCCCAGAACAACAGCAAGGGACCTTGTGAAGATGCTGGAGGAAACAGGTACAAAAGTATCTATATCCACAGTAAAAACGAGTCCTATATCGTCATAACCTGAAAGGCCGCTCAGCAAGGAAGAAGCCACTGCTCCAAAACCGCCATAAAAAAGCCAGACTACGGTTTGCAAATGCACATGGGGACAAAGATCGTACTTTTTGGAGAAATGTCCTCTGGTCTGATGAAACAAAAATTTGAACTGTTTGGCCATAATGACCATCGTTATGTTTGGAGAAAAAAGGGGGAGGCTTGCAAGCCGAATAACACCATCCCAACCGTGAAGCATGGGGGTGGCAGCGTCATGTTGTGGGGGTGCTTTGCTGCAGGAGGGACTGGTGCACTTCACAAAATAGATGGCATCATGAGGGAGGAAAATAATGTGGATATATTGAAGCAACATCTCAAGACATCAGTCAGGAAGTTAAATCTTGGTTGCAAATGGGTCTTCAAAATGGACAATGACCCCAAGCATACTTCCAAAGTTGTGGCAAAATGGCTTAAGGACAACAAAGTGAAGGTATTGGAGTGACCATCACAAAGCCCTGACCTCAAATCCTATAGAACATTTGTGGGCAGAATTGAAAAAGCGTGTGCTAGCAAGGAGGCCTACAAACCTGACTCAGTTACACCAGCTCTGTCAGGAGGAATGGGCCAAAATTCACCCAGCTTACTGTGGGAAGCTTGTGGAAGGCTACCCGAAATGTTTGCCCCAAGTTAAACAATTTAAAGGCAATGCTACCAAATACTAATTGCGTGTAAGTAAACTTCTGACCCACTGGGAATGTGATATTCTTAAAATAAAGTGGTGATCCTAACTGACCTAAGACAGGGAATTTTTACTAGGATTAAATATCAGGAATTGTGAAAAACTGAGTTTAAATGTATTTGGCTAAGGTGTATGAAACCTCCGACTTCAACTGTTTATAAATATAAGACAAAACACACATCACGACAAGAGAGACAACAAAACACTACATAAAGAGAGATCTAAGACAACAACGTAGCAAGGCAGCAACACATGACAACACAGCATGGTAGCAACACAACATGACAACAACATGGTAGCAACACAACATGGTAGCAGCACAAAACATGGTACAAAAACATTATTGGGCACAGACAACAGCACAGAGGGCAAGAAGGTAGAGACAACAATAGATCATGCAAAGCAGCCACAACTGTCAGTAAGGGTGTCCATGACTGAGTCTTTGAATGAATTGATTGAGATAAAACTGTCCAGTTTGAGTGTTTGTTGCAGCTCGTTCCAGTTGCTAACTGTCCAGTTTGAGTGTTTGTTGCAGCTCGTTCCAGTTGCTAGCTGCAGCGAACTGAAAAGACGAGCGACCCAGAGATGTGTGTGCTTTGGGGACCTTTAACAGAATGTGACTGGCAGAATGGGTGTTGTATGTGGAGGATGAGGGCTGCATTAGATATCTCAGGTAGGGGGGAGTGAGACCTAAGAGGGTTTTATAAAAAGCATCAACCAGTGGGTCTTGCGACGGGTATACAGAGATGATCATTTTACAGAGGAGAATAGAGTGCAGTCATGTGTCCTATAAGGAACATTGGTGGCAAATATGATGGCAGAATGATAAAGAACATCTAGCCGCCCGAGAGCACCCTGACCTGCCGATCTATATATTATCTCCGTAATTTAGCATGGTTAGGATGGTCATCTGAATCAGGGTTAGTTTGGCAGCTGGGGTGAAAGAGGAGCGAATGCAATAGAGGAAATCAAGTCTCGATTTAACTTTAGCCTGCAGCTTTGATATGTGCTGCGAGAAGGACAGTGTACCATCTAGCCATACTCCCAAGTACTTGTATGAGGTGACTACCTCAAGCTCTAAACCCTCAGAGGTAGTAATCACACCTGTGGGGAGAGGGGCATTCTTCTTATCAAACCACATTACTTTTGTTTTGGAGGTGTTCAGAACAACGTTAAGGGCAGATAAAGCTTGTTGGACACTAAGAAATCATTGTTGAAGAGCGTTTAACACAAAATCCGGGGAGGGGCCTGCTGAGTATAAGACTGTATCATCTGCATAAAAATGGATGAGAGAGCTTCCTACTGCCTGAGCTATGTTGTTGATGTAAATTGAGAAGAGCGTGGGGTCTAGGATTGAGCCTTGGGGTACACCCTTGGTGACAGGCAGTGGCTGAGACAGATGTTCTAACTTTATACACTGCACACTTTGAGGCAGTTAGCGAACCAGGCCAAAGACCCCTCAGAGACACCAATACTCCTTAGCCGGCCCACAAGAATGGAATGGTCTACCGTATCAAAAGCTTTGGCCAAGTCAATAAAAATAGCAGCACAACATTGCTTAGAATAAAGGGCAATGGTGACATCATTGAGGACCTTTATGGTTCCAGTGACACATCCATAACCTGAGAGGAAACCAGAGTGCTTACCAGAGAGAATACTATAGACATCAAGAAAGCCAATCAGTTGATTATTCACAAGTTTTTCCAACACTTTTGATAGACATGGCAAAATAGAAATAGGCCTATAATGCAATTGCCAAATGCAATTCTTGAGGTTGAGTAACTCTGCAAGATCACGGTCGAACTAGGGGCTGAACCTGTTTTTAGTTCTCATTTTCTTTATGGGGGTGTCACAATCTTGTAATGGAGCGGACCAAAATGCAGCGAGGGTTCCAGTATACATCTTTGAATTAACGTAGTGAAACTGGCACAAAACAACAAACAATGAACCAGACCGTAACACTGGTGTGGCACACACAGGCACACACACAGAAATACAAACAACGACCCACGAAATCAGTGGGGAATTTACAAACTTAAATATGGTCCCCAATTAGAGGTAACGAAACTCAGCTCCCTCTAATTGGGAACCATCAATGAAACCAAAACAAAGAAATACACCACATAGAACAAAAAAACCCTGATCACGTCCTGACCACAAACACCATAGAGAAGCCGAAAAGGACTATCTCTGGCCAGGATGTGACAGTATGCATGGAGCAGGGACAGGACGTGCCGGGCTCTGGATGCGCACAGGGGACCTGATGCGTGGAGCAGGGACAGGACGTGCCGGGCTCTGGATGCGCACAGGGGACCTGATGCGTGGAACAGGAACAGGCCATGCCAGGCTCTCGATGCACACAGGGGGCCTGATGCGTGGAGCAGGGACAGGACGTGCCGGGCTCTGGATGCGCACAGGGGACCTGATGCGTGGAGCAGGGACAGGACGTGCCGGGCTCTGGATGCGCACAGGGGACCTGATGCGTGGAACAGGAACAGGCCATGCCAGGCTCTCGATGCACACAGGGGGCCTGATGCGTGGAGCAGGGACAGGACTTGCCGGGCTCTGGATGCGCACAGGGGACCTGATGCGTGGAGCAGGGACAGGACGTGCCGGGCTCTGGATGCGCACAGGGGACCTGATGCGTGGAGCAGGGACGTGCCGGGCTCTGGATGCGCACAGGGGACCTGATGCGTGGAGCAGGAACAGGCCATGCCAGGCTCTCGATGCACACAGGGGGCCTGATGCGTGGAGCAGGGGCAGGACGTGCCGGGCTCTGGATGCGCACAGGGGACCTGATGCGTGGAGCAGGGACAGGACGTGCCGGGCTCTGGATGTGCACAGGGGACCTGATGCGTGGAGCAGGAACAGGCCATGCCAGGCTCTCGATGCACACAGGGGGCCTGATGCGTGGAGCAGGGACAGGACGTGCCGGGCTCTTGATGCGCACAGGGGACCTGATGCGTGGAGCAGGGACAGGACGTGTCGGGCTCTAAAGGCGCACAGGGAACCTGGTGCGTGGAGCAGGAACAGGACTTGTTGGGCACTGAAGGCGCACAGGGACCCTGGTGCGTGGAGCAGGAACAGGACGTGTTGGGCTCTGAAGGCGCACAAGGGACCTGATGCATGGAGCAGGAACAGGACGTGTCTGGCTCTAAAGGCGCACAGGGAACCTGGTGCGTGGAGCAGGAACAGGACTTGTCGGGCACTGAAGGCGCACAGGGACCCTGGTGCGTGGAGCAGGAACAGGACGTGTTGGGCTCTGAAGGCGCACAGGGAACCTGGTGCGTGGAGCAGGAACAGGACGTATTGGGCTGTGGAGACGCACTGGAGACACAGTGCGCAGAGCCGGCGCAGGATATCCTGGTCCGAGTAGGCACACTGGAGACCAAGAGCGATGAGCCAGCACCCTCCTACCAGGCTGAAAGCTCACCCTAGCCCAACAGATGCGGGGAGCTGGAATGTCGCGCACCGGGCTGTGAACGCGCACTGGAGACACTGTGCGCTTCACTGCATAACACGGTGCCTGACCAGTACGACACTCTCTCCAGTAAGCACGGGGAGTTGGCTCAGGTCTCCAACCTGGCTCAACCAAACTCCCTGTGTGCCCCCCCCCAAAAAAAATGTAGGGGCTGCCTCTCGGGCTTCCTTGCCAGCCGTGTTCCCTCATAATACTGCCTTTCCACCTTTGCTGCCTCCAACTCCTCCCTGGGACGGCGATACTTCCCAGCCTGCCTCCAGGGTCCCTTTCCGTCCAGGATCTCCTCCAATGTCCAGGCTTCCCGATGACCCCGCTGCTTGGTCCTATTGTGGTGGGTCATTCTGTCACAATCTTGTAATGGAGCGGACCAAAATGCAGCGAGGGTTGATGACCCACGAAATCAGTGGGGAATTTACAAACTTAAATATGGTCCCAAATTAGAGTTAACGAAACTCAGCTGCCTCTAATTGGGAACCATCAATGAAACCAAAACAAAGAAATACACCACATAGAACAAAAAAAAACGGATCACGTCCTGACCACAAACACCATAGAGAAGCCAAAAAAGGGCTATCTGAAAATATCAAAAAAGAAGGTCCAAGCATCATCGACAGAAGGAGTCAAGCTGTTTCTATACTATTTTACAGAGGCCAGTTCATGAAGGAAGGCTTGCTCATAAAAAATTTTTGCAAGCGTCTATGACAAATCAGGACAGGTCATTTCACTGAGCAGCCAGTACGAACACAGGCTGTAAAACAGTGATCACTAAGGTCATTACTGAAAACACCAGACTGATACCTGTCAGGATTATTTGTGAGGATAACATTGTGGAGAGTAGCCTTTTCTGGGTGTTTGGAGTCATACCTTGTGGGATTGGTAATAATCTGAGAAAGAGTTAAGGAGTCCCATTGCTTTAGGACTTGGTCAGGTGGATTTAAGTATGTCCCAGTTCAGGTCACCTAGCAGGACAAATTCAGACTTAGTGTAAAAGGCCAGGAGAGAGCTTAGGGCAGGTAGGGTACAGGCTGTTGCTGATGGAGGACGATAGCACCCAGCAACAGTCAACAAAGAGCTATTAGAACGTTTAATGCTTAGAATTAAATTGTTTGGGAAAAGACTTGGTGGAGACAACCGAGCTCTGAAGGTGATCCTTGGTAAAGATTGCCACTCCCCCACCTTAGGAAGATCTGTCTTGCCGAAAAAGGTCATAACCAGAAAGGTTAATATCAGTATTCAAAACACTTTCCTTAACAACGTCTCAGTAATGACCAACACATCTGGATTGGAGCTGTGAACCCATACTTTCAATTGATCTATTTTAGGTAATAAGCTTCTAGTGTGCTGTAAACCCAGGCTAACGTGCTGTAAACCCAGGCTTTTACGAGAGCAGAAATCAGTGAAGCAGATATCAGAGCACAAGTCAGAATTGGGGCTTGCAACAGTAGATGGGCCAGTGTGTACATGCACATTTCCAGATATCATCAGTAGTAATACAATCAAGGCACGGCAGAAGACAAGCAGAGCTCTGCAGTGCTGATTTATGACATCTGAATGTGCATTAGATGGCAACAAGATCATATTGTACAGAAATGTCATCAGGTAACATGATACCAAGCCGGCAAGAGGTGGTTAGAATAGGAGCTACGGAGTGTTCCAAAAATTCTGCTTCACAAAAGTACGTAGAACTACAGAGCTACAAAAGCGAAGCTCCATTGGATCCGTCACGGACCCGTTGACTGTGTGGAGCCCTTATCTTATGGTTAGATATTTATAATCTCATCTGAAGAGATAGTACCTGTCTTGACCACATCAAACCGAAAGGAGATAGTTACACTAGCTAGCGAGCTAACGTTAGCTAGGCTAATTGAGACTAGCTACATAACTTCAACTGTGTGCTTTCTCCACTCCATTCAGATTATTAAGTAGCAGCCCACTGTTGGCTCTTGGTGTTGTAGCCGTTCCTTCTCATTTAACTTTTAGTTCTGTTATTCCATCTTCCATTGATTAGCCTAGATATCTAATAAATTGCCACATGGAGGCTCTAGCTCTATAGACAAGTTAGCTGACAACGTCACAAAAACAGTGCTTCAATGGGGCAGAAGTCCTGTGTTGTGATTCTGGATGGCCAGAAAGTTAACAACAATGACAAGAAGCTGCCAAGTGGGGAATCGTAGATGGATCGTTTCAGGTGTTTTGTTTTGAGGTGTTTCGACAAGTCTATGCTAATATTTAAAAAAATTGCTAGGTAGCTAACCAATAACTGTAACGATGTACAGTACCAGTCAAAAGTTTGGACACACCTACTCATTCAAGGGTTTTTCTTTATTTTTACTATTTTCTATATTGTAGAATAACAGTGAAGACATCAAAACTATGAAATAACACATATGGAATGATGTAGTAACCAAAAAAAATGTTAAACAAATCCAAATATATTTTATATTTGAGATTCTTCAAAGTAGCCACTCTTTGCCTTGATGACAGCTTTGCACACTCTTGGCATTCTCTCAACCATGAGGTAGTCACCTGGAATGCATTTCAATTACCAGGTGTGCCTTGTTAAAAGTTAACTTGTGGAATTTCATGCATTTGAGCCAATCTGTTGTGTTGTGACAAGATAGAGATGTTATAAAGAAGATAGCCCTTGGTAAAAGACCAAGTCCATATTATGGCAAGAACAGCTCAAATAAGCAAAGAGAAACGATTACTTTAAGACATGAAGGTCAGTAAATTCTGAAAATGTCAAGAACTTTGAAAATTTCTTTGATTGCAGTTGTATTATTGTATGTGTCGAACTGCTTTGCTTTATCTTGGCCTGGTCGCAGTTGTAAATGAGAACTTGTTCTCAACTTGCCTACCTGGTTAAATAAAGGTGAAAAAAAATTAAGTAGAATAAAATCAAATAAACATCAAGTGCTATGATGAAACGTCATTAAGTTCATTAGAGTTAACTGCACCTCAGATTGCAGCCCAAATAAATGCTTCACAGTGTTCAAATAACAGACACATCTCAACATCAACTGTTCAGAGGAGACTGTAGGAATCAGGCCTTCATGGTCGAATTGCTGCAACGAAACCAATACTAAAGGACACCAATATTAGAGAAGAGACTTGCTTGGGCCAGGAAACACAAGCAATGGACATTAGACTGGTGGCAATCTGTCCTTTGGTCTGATGAGTCCAAATTTTTTATTTTTGGTTCCAACCGCTGTGTCTTTGTGAGACGCAGAGTAGGTGAACGGATGATCTCCACATGTGTGGTTCCCACTGTGGTTCCCACTATGGAGGAGGAGGTGTGATGGTGCTTTGCTGGTGACACTGTCAGTGATTTATTAAGAATTCAAGGTACACTTAACCAGCATGGCTACCACAGCATTCTGCAGTGATACACCATCCCATCTGGTTTGAGCTTAGTGGGACTATCATTTGTTTTTCAACAGGACAATGACCCAAACGCACACCTCCAGGCTGTGTAAGGGCTATTTGACCAAGAAGGAGAGTGATGGAGTGCTGCATCAGATGACCTTGCCACCACAATCACCCGACTTCAACCCAATTGAGGTGGTTTGGGATGAGTTGGACCGCAGAGTGAAGGAAAAGCAGCCAACAAGTGCTCAGGGAACACCTTCAAGACTGTTAGAAAAGCATTCCTCATGAAGCTGGTTGAGAGAATGCCAAGAGTGTGCAAAGCTGTCATCAAAGGCAAAAGGTGGCTACTTTGAAGAATCTAAAATCAAAAATATATTTGGATTTGTATAACACCTTTTTTGGTTACTACATGATTCCATATGTGTTATTTCATAGTTTTGATGTCTTCACTATTATTCTACAATGTAGAAAATAGTACAAAAAAAGAAAAACCCTTTAATGAGTAGGTGTGTCCAAACTTTTGACTGGTACTGTATTTGAGAGACAACAAGTGCTTACTTATTGTGCAAATGTATTTATGTTCTAAATAAACATTGGAGACAAAATATAGTTTACATGTTGTCAACAATCTAAGCCAACCCAGTCTGTTTTGTCCCATAGTTGCACACACACATTGATTTTGTTGCTTAACATCCAACCTGTCTATGACTGTAGCCTAGTGCCAGTTTGATGACTTGTGACTGGATGACAACAACAACAAGTTCCACACGCCACTCTCTCGGGAAAAGCAAGACCAGCAGCAGCATTATCATCTGCCGAGTCCCGAACAACCGGATGTTCCGGTTTTCAGGGGAAATGCAGAGAGCCTCTGACAAGACTTCCGCTATAGGACGTTAACAATGCAATACCCCATCTTAATTCCTCCTCCACGTTTACTGGATTGGTTGAACAGTGCAGAAGAGAATCTCACCCAACAGTTTTTTTAACTTCTCGTCAAGATAAATATCTTGTCACGCCATGATCTGTTTTACCTTTCCTTGTGCTTGTCTCCACCCCCTCCAGATGTCGCCCATTTCCCCCACTTATCCTCTGGGTATTTATACCTGTGTTCTGTCTGTCTGTCGCCAGTTTGTCTTGTTTGTTCAAGCCTACCAGCGTTTTGTATCTCAGCACCTGCTTTTTCCAGTGTCTCTTTTTTCGTCCTCTTGGTTGACCCTTGCCTGTCCTGACACGACCCGGTCCCCGCCCGCCTGACCACTCTGCCTGTCCCTGAGCCTGCCTGCCGTCCTGTACCTTGGCCTCTACTCTGGATTACTGACCTCTGCCTGCCTTGACCTGTTGTTTGCCTGACCCTGTTACAATAAACATTGCTACTTCACACAGTCTGCACTTGGGTCTCACCTTGATCCTTGATATATCTAAGGGATCTATTTTCAGGCGTTTCTTTTATGCCTGTTATGTTAGGTTACAGCAGCATAAATAATGCATTATTTTCTCTCTCTCCGTGGGAAGTGCGATGTAGACCATCTGCATTGTGTATTCACATGGAATTTTATTAATTATGCTTATCATTTTAATGGAAAACCAATACAAAAATGGTTGTTTAAACATTAAGAAAATATTTTTTTAAATTCGGATAATAATAATAATAAAAAATCTTGCCTGTTTTGCATGTTATTTTGACATTAATACGTGCCATATCAGTTTACAAACAATGTCAAATAATATATATCATTCAGTTAATAAAGCTGCATACACACGTATTCTCTTTTTTGTTTTCTTGAGTAAGGCAGTTCCAAAAAGCTCCAAAATGCTGGTGTTTCAGCCTAGCTCAGTGCTTTCTGTGGTGGTGGGGCGAGCCAGCAGAAAATAAGAGCATTGCGCCGTGATTGGCTCAGTGTTCTGTCATTCATGGGGACAGTACGTCATCGCCAAGCTTAAGTGCTTAGTAAGGGTAGACATCCCAAATTTCAGCCCTTTGGGTCCTGCAATTGAGTTATATTACAAGTGCCCTTCCAAGAAGGCTCAAGGTCATTGGCCACAGATAAAATGATGTCAAATCACGTTATATGTACAGTAGCTTTGATTGGACTGATCATGTCAACATCTTACTTTCAAAGTCTTAGCTAGCAGTCATAATCATGATTCAAGTCAGCAATCTACTGGCAAATCCTTTTTAATCCTTGTCATATGAAGGTAAATAATGATGAGAAATTATAGATAAAACGCATCGGTGCTCATCGGCCATTGGACATAAAGATTACACAAGACGTTTGGAAGGAATCAGTGGCTACCTGCAAGCATTGCAGAGCAACCAATAACGTTAGCCTGCTATTCAATGGATTGGCTCTGTGTTTTTTTTCCCCGAGTTCCCACCATAATTCCAGAGAATGCCAGACTTTGATGACAAAGTTTGATTACAGAATTTGCCCACAAAGGACCGCCACGCCACCTTCACAAGGTGAGTCCAAAAATGTATTGTATGCTGCTGCATAAATGATGTAATATGCCAGGGAGATATGTATACTGTAGCTAAGAAAGTAATACTAAGTGTATGTTGTGTGGTAAGCTGTTAGTAGCCCATGTGCCTCACCCTAATAATTTGGTCTATTTTCACCAACGCGGTATTGTAAACACATCGTTCGTGGCCGATGTGTGCTTGTTTGCCAACTTTTTTTGTACAGTTTTGACAGTGCTACTGATAGTAGTGGTGGTGCTTGGCTTGCACGTGCAAATTCAGCATACACAACATTCTATAATAGAATTGTGTTATTATAGTGTTTTATGACGTGTATCTTTTTTGACACGCAAAGACCCAAACGGCGTTCAATGTGCCTCACCCTAATAATTTGGTCTATTTTCACCTCTTAATTTCACCTACTGTTCTAACTTGGTGGTGCACATGTTTTAGAGAACCTGTTTTAGAGAAATGCAATCATCAAATATTGTAAGAGCTTTCATTGTCTGTTTATATGCCCCCTTTACTAATCCTATGGTTCTGACTTGTTGTACAGGGAGTACACTGTAAGAACGGCCCATGTCCTGAATTCTGTCGCTGTACATTTCAAAAGGGCTGAACAAATAGTTATACTGACTTCGTACGTCATCGCTCGCTCATTAATCCTTTTCCCAGTCTGCTGTTCCCACATGCTTCAAGAGGGCCACCATTGTTCCTGTTCCCAAGAGAGCTAAATTACTATCGCCCCGTAGCACTCACTTCCGTCATCATGAAGTGCTTTGAGAGACTAGTCAAGGATCATATCACCTCCATCCTACCAGACACCCTAGACCCACTCCAATTTGTTTACCGTCTCAATAGGTCCACAGACGACGCAATCGCAATCACACTGCACACTGCACAGCCATATCAACTATGTTTTTTTAAAAGGCAGTAAATGAGGCTGAATGAACTGTTTCGCTGCCAGACAAGGCTCCGCTGAAAGCCAGGTGTAACAGTGGTAAGGTGTTGGGACTCTGCTGTTGGGACTCTGCTGTTGGGACAGCTTTATGTAGGCCCTAACAGTTTGTCACTGTTATATTGCAGTGAACGTATTGTTTAGTGTTGTGTTGTGTAGTGTAGTGGCTTTGCTGGCATGCATCCCACTTTTTTGCTTTTGCCCCACCAACCTTTACATGCTAAAATCACCACTGCTTATTATTCTCAGATACTGACACTGTAGTGAGTCTGTCAGATGTTCTCTGACCTAAAAAGTTGTCTAATGTTGAGATGAGTCTATGTCTAGCTGTAGCTATTGTGTTGACACACACAGTTACAGTGGGGAAAAAAAGTATTTAGTCAGCCACCAATTGTGCCAGTTCTCTCACTTAAAAAGATGAGAGAGGCCTGTAATTTTCATCATAGGTACACTTCAACTATGACAGACAAAATGAGGGAAAAAAATCCAGAAAGTCACATTGTAGGATTTTTTATGAATTTATTTGCACATTATGGTGGAAAATAAGTATTTGGTCACATACAAACAAGCAAGATTTCTGGCTCTCACAGACCTGTAACTTCTTCTTTAAGAGGCTCCTCTGTCCTCCACTCATTACCTGTATTAATGGCACCTGTTTGAACTTGTTATCAGTATAAAGACACCTGTCCACAACCTCAAACAGTCACACTCCAAACTCCACTATGGCCAAGACCAAAGAGCTGTCAAAGGACACCAGAAACAAAATTGTAGACCTGCACCAGGTTGGGAAGACTGAATCTGCAATAGGTAAGCAGCTTGGTTTGAAGAAATCAACTGTGGGAGCAATTATTAGGAAATGGAAGACATACAAGACCACTGATAATCTTCCTCGATCTGGGGCTCCACGCAAGATCTCACCCGTGGGGTCAAAATGATCACAAGAACGGTGAGCAAAAATCCCAGAACCACACGGGGACCTAGAGAATGACCTGCAGAGAGCTGGGACCAAAGTAACAAAGCCTACCATCAGTAACACACTCGCCGCCAGGGACTCAAATCCTGCAGTGCCAGACGTGTCCCCCTGCTTAAGCCAGTACATGTTCAGGCCCGTCTGAAGTTTGCTAGAGAGCATTTGGATGATCCAGATGAGGATTGGGAGAATGTCAGATTAAACCAAAATAGAACTTTTTGGTAAAAACTCAACTCGTCGTGTTTGGAGGACAAAGAATGCTGAGTTGCATCCAAAGAACACCATACCTACTGTGAAGCATGGGGGTGGAAACATCATGCTTTGGGGCTGTTTTTCTGCAAAGGGACCAGGACGACTGATCCGTGTAAAGGAAAGAATAAATGGGGCCATGTATCGTGAGATTTTGAGTGAAAACCTCCTTCCATCAGCAAGGGCATTGAAGATGAAATGTGGCTGGGTCTTTCAGCATGACAATGATCCCAAACACACCGCCCGGGCAACGAAGGAGTGGCTTCGTAAGAAGCATTTCAAGCTCCTGGAGTGGCCTAGCCAGTCTCCAGATCTCAACCCCATAGAAAATCTTTGGAGGGAGTTGAAAGTCCGTGTTGCCCAGCGACAGCCCCAAAACATCACTGCTCTAGAGGAGATCTGCATGGCGGAATGGGCCAAAATACCAGCAACAGTGTGTGAAAACCTTGTGAAGACTTACAGAAAACATTTGACCTCTGTCATTGCCAACAAAGGGTATATAACAAAGTATTAAGATAAACTTTTGTTATTGACCAAATACTTATTTTCCACCATAATTTGCAAATAAATTCATAAAAAATCCTACAATGTGATTTTCTGGATTTGTTTTCCACATTTTGTCTGTCATAGTTGAAGTGTACCTATGATGAAAATTACAGGCCTCTCTCATCTTTTTAAGTGAGAGAACTTGCACAATTGGTGGCTGACTAAATACTTTTTTTCCCCACTGTAAGTATTTGGTCAATAACAAAAGTTTATCTCAATACTTTGTTATATACCCTTTGTTGGCAATGACAGAGGTCAAACGTTTTCTGTAAGTCTTCACAAGGTTTTCACACACTGTTGCTGGTATTTTGGCCCATTCCTCCATGCAGATCTCCTCTAGAGCAGTGATGTTTTGGGGCTGTCGCTGGGCAACACGGACTTTCAACTCCCTCCAAAGATTTTCTATGGGGTTGAGATCTGGAGACTGGCTAGGCCACTCCAGGAGCTTGAAATGCTTCTTACGGCCACTGCTTCGCTGTTCGGCGGTGTGTTTGGGATCATTGTCATGCTGAAAGACCCAGCCACGTTTCATCTTCAATGCCCTTGCTGATGGAAGGAGGTTTTCACTCAAAATCTCACGATACATGGCCCCATTCATTCTTTCCTTTACACGGATCAGTCGCCCTGGTCCCTTTGCAGAAAAACAGCCCCAAAGCATGATGTTTCCACCCCATGCTTCACAGTAGGTATGGTGATCTTTGGATGCAACTCAGCATTCTTTGTTCTCCAAACACGACGAGTTGAGTTTTTACCAAAAAGTTATATTTTGGTTTCATCTGACATTCTCCCAATCCTCATCTGGATCATCCAAATGCTCTCTAGCAAACTTCAGACGGGCCTGAACATGTACTGGCTTAAGCAGGGGGACACGTCTGGCACTGCAGGATTTGAGTCCCTGGCGGCGAGTGTGTTACTGATGGTAGGCTTTGTTACTTTGGTCCCAGCTCTCTGCAGGTCATTCACTAGGTCCCCTGTGGTTCTGGGATTTTTGCTCACCGTTCTTGTGATCATTTTGACCCCACGGGTGAGATCTTGCGTGGAGCCCCAGATCGAGGAAGATTATCAGTGGTCTTGTATGTCTTCCATTTCCTAATAATTGCTCCCACAGTTGATTTCTTCAAACCAAGCTGCTTACCTATTGCAGATTCAGTCTTCCCAACCTGGTGCAGGTCTACAATTTTGTTTCTGGTGTCCTTTGACAGCTCTTTGGTCTTGGCCATAGTGGAGTTTGGAGTGTGACTGTTTGAGGTTGTGGACAGGTGTCTTTTATACTGATAACAAGTTCAAACAGGTGCCATTAATACAGGTAACGAGTGGAGGACAGAGGAGCCTCTTAAAGAAGAAGTTACAGGTCTGTGAGAGCCAGAAATCTTGCTTGTTTGTATGTGACCAAATACTTATTTTCCACCATAATGTGCAAATAAATTCATTAAAAATCCTACAATGTGATTTTCTGGATTTTTTCCCCTCATTTTGTCTGTCATAGTTGAAGTGTACCTATGATGAAAATTACAGGCCTCTCTCATCTTTTTAAGTGAGAGAACTGGCACAATTGGTGGCTGACTAAATACTTTTTTGCCCCACTGTATATGCAATATGAATGAATGTATTGTCCTCTCTCACTTCACATACACACACACACACGCAATGAAATGAGATTGATGTGTAGACAATACATTATTTGTGAGAAACACTGATGTTGAATGAATGCATCAATCATGAAGGTTAATGTAATTATTGATAGGCCTACTTCAACTCTGATTAATGTGTCATGAACGGCTGCACATTTTATGTGATTGAATTATGTGATACTTGGCTATTCTATGCTTTCATACATCATCTGAGTGATCTAACCAAATATAGTTAACTAAAAGAATAATGAAACTTGACCCATTCTATTTGATACTTAAATCTCTCTAAATATGTCATGACCAAGCAAGCTAATGTTAGCTAAATAGCTAGCTAGTTCACTTGTTTTTGATGTTAGCCTAGCTAATGTTGTTACCTAGCTCACCACACATAGTGACAATGACGTGCTAGCCACAATAACGGCTAATATTGTCGGGTGGTGGTTAGCCATGCAGCTAGCTAGCTGACTTACTGTAGCTGCAAGGATAGCCTCTCTTGTACTTGAAGGAGAACTGGTCACTGAAATGCGACCAGGGATTCTCCTCCTTGTCTTCTTCAGAAGACACAGACACTGGGTATGTGTCTGGATTGTCTCCTGACTCTCCTCAGTCTCCTCCATCTCCATTGTTTTTCACACACACCGCTTTGATAAAAAAACATTTTACTCTCTTTCACGACATGTCAGACTAACAAAGTTATTTTTGCGTATTTGAAAATCTGCCTACCATCATCGTTCAGTTTGTGTGCACGGCTTAATTGGATTGGCCTGTTTGATGCGTGACATTTTATTTGCGTGGCTCCAGCCCACGTAACATCATGGTAAACTATGAATAGCCTACAAAATTGTAGTCGGTAACTTCTGGTTTTAAAAAGGTAGCGAAATACAATAATTAATTCAAAACATACTTAAGTAAAAATGTAATTACTGACTCGGGAAAGCTCCTCAATTACAGTAACAAGAGTATTTATAATTAGTTACTTCCACCCCTGTTTAGGACTTTTAACCGCTTTTAAACAACGTGTGTTTGAGCTACAGACTTCTGGGTTGTACCATTGGAGTCGTCTATTTTTTCTGCATCCATACCAACCATTAGTTTGTGTGATTAACGGGGGGCTGAGCTAGAGCAGTGTTTGTGAGACAAGAACAGATCCCGAAGAGGCTCCGGGCTGGATCTTTTTACTAAAACATCCGAATGGTTAAGCTACTAAAAAGGAATTAAAAACTATCTATGAAAAGACGAGACTCTCATGTACACGCTCTAGCTACACAAGAGTTTTTAGAAGGTAAAGGGTTCTTCTACATAGAAGATCATAGGAAATCCCAGAACATAGTGTCTATAATATAGTAATAAGCTCACATAGTTGCTGTCAATCAACTGTTTATGTGAAATTGTTGTTAAATCAAAAGGCTGGACTTGTAGATAAATGAAAGTCAGATAAATAAAAACTAGATTTTTGCTATCCATTACATCATGGATATAGTAGTCAACAGACTTTTGTTGTAGTACTGTAAATGTTTTATTTTATGTAGGCATAGGGGCCTAAAAAGTTCGTTTTTTAAAACCTTGAATAGCCTGTATACCCTATGCTGATGTTTGTGATCACATGAATGTGTAATTCCATCTTTGTGATATTTATTAATTGTGTCTCCCTCCCAGCTTCAACTCAAGGGGATCACCAGTGTCATCTTCAAGGGCAAGAAGGACAGCTACCCACAGAGTGTCTCCCAACCCTATGTGGACACCAGGATCAGTCAGTATATAGTAGCACAGCAGTTCCCAAACTAGATGTCGCGACCCCATGTGGGGTCGCCTGATATGAAAATGGGGTCGCAGGAGAATTTCCAAAATCCGGAGAAAAGAAATATGAAATACAAATATATATATATAAAAAATATACAGTATATACAGTTGAAGTCGGAAGCTTACATACACTTAGGTTGGAGACATGAAAACTCATTTTCAACCACTCCACAAATTTCTTGTTAACAAACTATAGTTCTGGCAAGTCGGTTAGGACATCTACTTTGTGCATGACACAAGTCATTTTTCCAACAATTGTTTACAGACAGATTATTTCACTTATAATTCACTGTATCACAATTCCAGTCGGTCAGAAGTTTACATACACTAAGTTGACTGTGCCTTTAAACAGCTTGGAAAATTCCAGAAAATGATGTCATGGCTTTAGAAGCTTTTGATAGGCTAATTGACAGAATTTGAGTCACTTGGAGGTGTACCTGTGGATGTATTTCAAGGCCTACCTTCAAACTCAGTGCCTCTTTGCTTGACATCGTGGGAAAATCAAAAGAAATCAGCCAAGACCTCGGAAAACAAATTGTAGACCTCCACAAGTCTGGTTCATCCTTGGGAGCAATTTCCAAACGCCTGAAGGTACCACGTTCATCTGTACAAGCAATAGTACGCAAGTATAAACACCATGGGACCACGCAGCCTTCATACCGCTCAGGAAGGAGACGCGTTCTGTCTCCTAGAGATTAACGTACTTTGGTGCGAAAAGTGCAAATAAATCCCAGAACAACAGCAAGGGACCTTGTGAAGATGCTGGAGGAAACAGGTACAAAAGTATCTATATCCACAGTAAAACGAGTCCTATATCGTCATAACCTGAAAGGCCGCTCAGCAAGGAAGAAGCCACTGCTCCAAAACCGTCATAAAAAAGCCAGACTACGGTTTGTAACTGCACATGGGGACAAAGATTGTACTTTTTGGAGAAATGTCCTCTGGTCTGAAGAAACAAAAATAGAACTGTTTGGCCATAATGATCATTGTTACTTTTGTAGGAAAAAGGGGGAGGCTTGCAAGCCGAATAACACCATCCCAACCGTGAAGCATGGGGGTGGCAGCATCATGTTGTGGGAGTGCTTTGCTGCAGTAGGGACTGGTGCACTTCACAAAATAGATGGCATCATGAAGAAGGACAATTATGTGGATATATTGAAGCAACATCTCAAAACATCAGTCAGGAAGTTAAATCTTGGTCGCAAATGGGTCTTCCAAATGGACAATGACCCCAAGCATACTTCCAAAGTTGTGGCAAAATGGCTTAAGGACAACAAAGTCAAGGTATTGGAGTGGCCATCACAAAGCCCTGACCTCAATCCCATAGAAAATTTGTGGGCAGAACTGAAAAAGCGAGTGCGAGCAAAGAGGCCTACAAACCTGACTCAGTTACACCAGCTCTGTCAGGAGGAATGGGCCAAAATTCACCCAACTTATTGTGGGAAGCTTGTGGAAACTTTTGACCCAAGTTAACCAATTTAGGCAATGCTACCAAATACTAATTGAGTGTTTGTAAACTTCTGACCCACTGGGAATGTGATGAAAGAAATAAAAGCTGAAATAAATAATTCTCTCTACTATTATTCTGACATTTCACATTCTTAAAATAAAGTGGTGATCCTAACTGACCTAAGACAGGCAATTTTTACTAGGATTAAATGTCAGGAGTTGTGAAAAACTGAGTTGAAATGTATTTGGCTAAGGTGTATGTAAACTTCCGACTTCAACTGTATATATACAGTATCAGTCAAAAGTTTGGACACACCTACTTACTCAAGGGTTTTTCATAATTTTTTATTATTGTAGAATAATAGTGACGACATCAGAACTATGAAATAACACATATGGAATCATGTAGTAACTGTCACTTTGGCATGAAGAGATTCGGGAGACAGGCGCTGGAATGCGTAATAGGGTTTTGTATTATGCCCAAATTACGGTGTGCCGTGTAAAGGCACGGGGACGAAGACCAAACAAACACATAACAAAAACACAGGGTTGAAACCCAAACAAAATAGCGAGGAGTACCTTGAATAAATACACACGTGCACAATGATTAACACACGGGACGAGACCCGTAATCATCTGCACAATCCACAAGGGCACGAAAGCCCAAAACACACAGCACAGGTACTCACATGCACCAACGGACATTGTAACAATAATCGACAGCACCATGGTGAACAAAGGACACATATATACAAATACAATCAGTGGGAATAAGGGCCAGGTGTGCGCAATGAAAGTTCCAGAGGGATCCGTGACAGTAACCAAAAAAGTGTTAAACAAATCAAAATATATGTTATATTTTAGATTCTTCAAAGTAGCCACCTTTTGCCTTGATGACAGCTTTGCACACTCTTGGCATTATCTCAACCAGCTTCATGAGGAATGCTTTTCCAACAGTCTTGAAGGAGTTCCCATGTATGCTGAGGGCTTATTGGCTGCTTTTCCTTCACTCTGCGGTCCAACTCATCCCAAACCATCTCAATTGGGTTGAGGTTGGGTGATTGTGGAGGCCAGGTCATCTGATGCAACACTCCGTCACTCTCCTTCTTGGGTCATTGTGCGCACGCCTGTTCGCAAACCTAAAACTGTTACAATAATGTCTGTGAGTATAACAGAACTGATATGGCAGGCGAAAACCCGAGCAAAATCCATCCAAGAAAATCTGATTTTGTGACATGCCTCCTTTTCCAATGGGTTACTATAGGGCATGCTTTAATCCAGGACCCAGGTTGCAGTACCTATGGCTTCCACTAGATGTCAACCGTCTTTAGAAAAAGGTTTTAAGAGTTTACCTTGAAAACTAGAGGAATACAGGAAGTTTTTACAAGTGGAGTGATGAACTAATTTCTGTCTGTGGCGCGCAAGAACCTGGAGCGCGCACCTCTGGTTTTTACTTTTCTATCACCCAGGATATTATCTGTGTGAAATATAATACTTAATATACATAATAGTGTACCTAAGGATCGATTAGAAATGTGGTTTGATTTGTTTGGACAAAGTTTATAGGTTTATTTTGAACGCTCTATATGTCTTGTATAATGGGACGAGTGGACGGTGTATTTTCTGAACAGAACGCGCCAACCAAACGGAGCTTTATGGATATAAAGAGAGACTTTTTCTAACAATGTCTTGCTTGGACACTTCGGATTGCCCTCAGCAGAAGATCTTCAAAGGTAAGCGATTTATTTTAGCTCTTTTTATGTGTTTTGTGACACCCGCGCTGGTTTTATTATTATGCTAATGGGGGAAGTACACGGGGCGCTGTCCTCAGACAAGCAAATGTTCTGCTTTCGCCGTAAAGCCTTTTTGAAATCTGACAACGCTGTGAGATTTCCAAGAGTCTAAGCTTTTGAACAGTGTGCAACACTTGTATTTTAATGAATGTTTTATAATACTACATTTGCATTTTAAATTTGGCGCTCTCCAGCTTCACCGGATGTTGTCAAATCGATCCCGTTAACGGGATCCGATTAATAATCAACACTTTTTTGGTTACTACATGATTTTTTATGTGTTATTTCATAGTTTTGTAGTCTTCACTATTATGCTACAACGTAGAAAATAGTAAAAATAAAGAAAAACCCTTGAATGAGTAGCTGTGTCCAAACTTTTGACTGGTACCACATACATATATTACAATATCGTCTTTTTAACCACAAAAATCTAAATGAAAATGATTCACATCTAAAAGATAAAATTCACACTTGCCCGTTGTTCTTGAATCATTCCCACTGTGAATGATTAGGCCTGCTATGCTGTGAAACCACACACTATTGCAGAGACTGATATTACCGGCCACAATTGATATGGTGAAAATAATGTGTGGGGTGGCAGAGGCACAGAAACTCACATCAATGCCTTTGCCAGATAACACTGTTAAACAAATAATTGACGCTATTACCAGCAATCAAGAGGAAACTCCCCAGCTTATGCTCTCCAAACGGACGTTAACTGTGAGGTGCCCGAGATGCCCATGCATTGACTTTGTTCGCTATACATGTCGGGGGATGCTATTCACAAGGACATATTGTTCGATCTCACGATTCCCGAGCATGAAACGGCACAGGGGATGTTCAGTGTGCCGCATGGCCATATTGATTCCATGGGATCGAATAGTGTGCTTTTGCACAGATGGGGCTTCATCTATGGAGGGAAGACGGACAGGCCTCTGCACTCTTGTTATGAATGAGTCTCCATCTGCCATATGGACACATTTTATGATACACTGAGAGCAACTATAGCATCAAGAGAGTGGAGCACAGGACTCAGATATATACTGCAGCAGGTAACTTCGATTGTAAACTACATCAAACAACATCCACTGTGCGCACGCCTGTTCGCAAACCTATGTGGAGATATGGGATCAGAGCATGACAATGTTCTATTTCACACCGAGGCTTAGTGGTTATCAAGAGGGAGAGTTGGAAAGATTTTTTGAATTGAGAGGGGAACTGTTGTCATTCACAATGGATGTAAAAAAAAAACAGACTTGGTTGACTTTGTAATGGAAATAAAATGTGTCTCCTTGCCTATGTAACAGACATATTTGTGAAACTGAACAAACACAAGCATGCAGGCGAAATACAAAAAATATTCAACAGTTGAGGGACCGAATCAGTGGATTCAGAGGAAGGAATTCTTATTGGAGAGTCTTTCAAAAGAGAACCATGCCCCCTTCCCTCGGCTGTTCATGTTTCTAACAGAAAACAGCATCAGTAAGTGTCCCACCCGATTGATGCCTGCTCACCTCCAACACTTGGAAGAGCACTTGGAAGGCAAGAAAAGGTAGGTGAACCCTTTGGAATTATCTGGATTTCTGCATAAATTGGTCATCAAATTAGATCTGATCTTCATCAAGTCACAACAACAGACAAACACAGTCTGCTTAAACTAATAAAATTATTGTATTTTTCTTGTCTATATTGAAT
Source organism: Brachymystax lenok tsinlingensis (assembly GCA_030435695.1). NCBI lineage: Eukaryota > Metazoa > Chordata > Actinopteri > Salmoniformes > Salmonidae > Brachymystax > Brachymystax lenok. The sequence goes on along the minus strand of CM059807.1, from coordinate 38,223,837 downwards.
AATTGGAGTCAGGAGTCAGCTAACCTGGAGTACAATCATTTTGAGACGAGATTGGAGATGTTGGTTAGAGCTGCCCTGCACTATAAAAAAAACACTCACAAAATTTGAGTTTACTATTCACACGAAGCACTGGTTGATATCAACCATGCCTCGATCAAAAGAGATCTCAGAAGACCCAAGATTAAGAATTGTTGACTTGCATAAAGCTGGAAAGGGTTACAAAAGTATCTCTAAAAGCCTTGATGTTCATCAGTCCTTAGTAAGACAAGTTGTCTATAACCAGAGAAAGTTCAACACTGTTGCTACTCTCTCTTGGAGTGGCCGTCCTGCAAAGATGACTGCAAGAGCACAGCGCAGAATTCAATGAGGTTAAGAAGAATCTTAGAGTGTCAGCTAGTCTTAAAGAAATCTCTGGAACATGCTAACATCCCCGTTGACGAGTCTACGATACGTAAAACACTAAATAAGAATGGTGTTCATGGGAGGACACCATGGAAGAAGCCACTGCTGACCAAAGTTCGCAAAAGAGCACCTGGATGTTCCACAACGCTACTGGCAAAATATTCTGTGGACAGATTAAACTAAAGTTGAGTTGTTTGGAAGGAACACACAACACTATGTGTGGAGAAAAAAAGGCACAGCACACCAACATCAAAACCTCATCCCAACTGTAAAGTATGGTGGAGGGAGCATCATGGTTTGGAGCTGCTTTGCTGCCTCAAGGCCTGGACAGCTTGCTATCATCGATGGAAAAATGAATTCCCAAGTTTATCAAGACATTTTGCAGGAGAATGTAAGGCTATCTGTCCGCCAATTGAAGCTCAACAGAAGTTGGGTGATGCAACAGGACAACGACCCAAAACACAGAAGTAAATCAACAAAAGAGTGGCTTCAACAGAAGAAAATAAGACTTCTGGAGTGTCCCAGTCAGAGTTCTGACCTCAACCCGATTGAGATGCTGTGGAGTGACCTCGAGAGCGGTTTACACCAGACATCCCAAGAATATTGCTGAACTAAAACAGTTTTGTAAAGAGGAGTGGTTCAAAATTCCTCCTGACCGTTGTGCAGGTCTGATCCGCAACTACAGAAAACATTTGGTTGAGGTTATTGCTGCCAAAGTAGGGTCAACCAGTTATTAAAACCACATACTTTTCCCACCCTGCACTGTGAATGTTTACACGGTGTGTTTAATAAAGACATGAAAACGTATAATTGTTTGTGGGTTATTAGTTTAAGCAGACTGTGTTTGTCTATTGTTGTGACTTAGATAAAGATCAGATAACATTTTATGACCAATTTATGCAGAAGTCCAGGTAACTCCAAAGGGTTCACATACTTTTCTTGCCAATGTACTTCCCAATCTGTTTCAATGTGATCCTGGCTCTGCTGACATGCGTATACGTGAAATCGCACAGCTGATTGAGCTGTCATGTGACCGAATGCATTTACGGGTCACTACAGAGGAGTTTTGGTTCCTGACTCAACGGGAATACCCTACCGTTTCCCTCTGAGCATTTATGTTGCATTCAAAACAATTGTGAAATTCGGAAATCTCTGACTTCAGCGCGTTCAAGACAACTGGGAACTCGGAAAGAAACAAGCTCCGACTCTGAAAAATAGTTTTGAACGGTCATCCAACTTGTGGTAGGCTACCCTTCACCAGCTCATATCTGTGTGAAGCTGGATTCAGTGCTCTCTCCTGCATTAAACCAAATATTGATCCAGTTTGGATGTGACCTCAGAGATGAGGTGTGCACTGTTGACCACGCCCCTTGACTTTGAGAAGCTCCGACACAACATGCATCAAGCACACCCATCTCATTAATGGTGGTGAGATAAGAGACTATGACAGACTAATTTGCAATTGACTGTCATAGCCCCACATTAATATGTGATGGTGAGTTACAAAGACAATCAGAAACACTGTTAGAATGTTTTTCAATTGACTGCCATAGCCCCAAATAAACAAGTTAACATCGGCTGTTAATTACGTATTTATTTTCACCGGGTTGGGGTCGCTGGAATTTTCAGATATCATAATGGGGTCGTGGGCCAGAAAAGTTTGGAAACCCCTGTAGTAGTGGATAGTATCTGTGTATTACATGTGGTGTCTTACTTAAACTTGCCTTTTAGGGTCAAATGCCACTTTTTGCGCTATGTTGCATTTTCAGGTGAACAGGACATAAATATGAAGGTCCTGCAGATGATTCGCCATGAAGGAATCAAGGTAGTCAAGACACTTGTGTTGCAGTGTGTCCTTGACACTTAAAACTCATAAAACAATTGTTTCAATAATTTAAAAATATTTTCTCTATTTTTTTCCCTCCTGCTCTCTCTCTCTTTCTCTCTCTCCCTCTCTTACTCTTACACCATCTCTCTCTCTCTCTCTCTCTTCCCTCACTCCCACCATCTTTCTTCTCTCTCTCTTTGCAGTACAGCATACCAATAGTGAAGTATGACAGGAATGGATTTAAAGCCCGACCTCGGCAGCTCATCCTCACACAGACTGCTGCCTATGTGGTGGATGATGCCAAGATCAAGCAGAGAGTGCTGTACACTACTCTGAATGGTGAGCATCCAGCATGCTATGGATGGGATGGGTGGGGTTCTACAGTTGAAGTCGGAAGTTTACATACACCTTAGCCAAATACATTTAAACTCAGTTTTTTCACAACTCCTGACATTTAATCCTAGTAAAAATTCCGGTCAGTTAGGATCACCACTTAATTTTAAGAAAGTGAAATGTCAGATTAATAGTAGAGAGAATTATTTATTTCAGCTTTTATTTCTTTCATCACATTCCCAGTGGGTCAGAAGTTTACAAACACTCAATTAGTATTTGGTTGCCTTTAAATTGTTTAACTTGGGTCAAACGTCTCAGGTAGCCTTCCACCAGCTTCCCACAATAAGTTAGCTGAATTTTGGCCCATTTCTCCTGACAGAGCTGGTGTAACTGAGTCAGGTTTGTAGGCCTTGCTCGCACACGCTTTTTCAGTTCTGCCCACAAATCCTCTATAGGATTTGAGGTCAGGGCTTTGTGATGGCCAATCCAATACCTTGATTTGTTGTCCTTAAGCCATTTTGCCACAACTTTGGAAGTATGATTGGTGTCATTGTCCATTTGGAAGCCATTTGTGACCAAGCTTTAACCTCCTGACTGATGTCTTGAGATGTTGATTCAATATATCCACATAATTTTCCTCCCTCATGATGCCGTCTATTTTGTGATGTGCATCAGTCCCTCATGCAGCAAAGAACCCCCACAACATGATGCTGCCACCCCCGTGGTTTATGGTTAGGATGGTGTTTTTTGTCTTGCAAGCCTCCCCCTTTTTCCTCCAAACATAACGATGGTCATTATTGCCAAACAGTTCTATTTTGTTTCATCAGACTGGAGGACATTTCTCCAAAAAGTACGATCGTAGTCTGGCTTTTTTATGGCGGTTTTGGAGCAGTGGCTTCTTCCTTGCTGAGTGGCTTTTCAGGTTATGTCGATATAGGACTCATTTTACTGTGGATATAGATACCTTTGTACCTGTTTCCTCCAGCATCTTCACAAGGTCCTTTGCTCTTGTTCTGGGATTTTTCGCACCAAAGTACGTTCATCTCTAGGAGACAGAACGCGTCTCCTTCCTGGGCGGTATGACGGCTGTGTGGTCCCATGGTGTTTATACTTGCATACTATTGTTTGTACAGATGAACGTGGTACCTTCAGGCGTTTGGAAATTGCTCCCAAGGATGAACCAGACTTGTGGGGGTCTACAATTGTTTTGTAGACCCATGATGTCAAGCAAAGAGGCACTGAGTTTGAAGGTAGGCCTTGAAATACATCCACAGGTACACCTCCAAGTGACTCAAATTAGCCTATCAGAAGCTTTTAAAGCCATGACATCATTTTCTGGGATTTTCCAAGCTGTTTAAAGGCACAGTCAACTTAGTGTATGTAAACTTCTGACCCACTGGAATTGTGATACAGTGAATTATAAGTGAAATAATCTGCCTGTAAACAATTGTTGAAAAAATTACTTGTGTCATGCACAAAGTAGATGTCCTAACTGACTTGCCAAAACTATAGTGTGTTAACAAGAAATTTGTGGAGTGGTTGGAAAACAAATTTTAATGACTCCAATCTAAGTGTATGTAAAAATTCCAACTTCAACTGCAGCTTGTCTGATCTCTCTTGCGAAATAGATTTGATCTCAATGAGACGAATCTTAACTTCCATTTAAGTCACATTTTCACAATGGATTACTAGGTGAAAATTCTACTTAAGTGGAATTTAGGATTCTCCCCAATGAGACTAATGTGGATAAATACTGGTTGTATAGAATAGATTTGGTTTTAAAGTGTACTGACCTGTGTGAGTGCTGCTTACTCGATTACAGGTGTGTCGGTCAGTACCTTGAGTGATGGCATCATCATTTTCCATATTGCAAGTGAAGATGATAAGCAGAAGGTAGGAGGACACAGTCTCCACACACTCATACAACGTATAGTATAATAGCTTGGTAATGTCTGTGTAGTGCCTCTGTTATTCAAGTGATTCTAACCAGGATACGCTCAAAATGGAATCTGATCTGCATCCAAAATGGCGCCCTATTACATGTACTGCACCACGTGCCCTGGTCAGAAGTATTGCACTATACTGGGAGTATAATGCCGTTTTGGACAGCCCTAATGCTATCCAATGTGTCCTGACCTCGTGTGTCCAGGGGGACCTAATCATGCAGTGTGACCACCTGTTTGAAGCGTTGACCAAACTCATGGTGGTTGCCAACAAGCAGAGCGCCATCAACGTGGTCCAGGGCAGGTAAGGCTGTGGCTGACAGGATTGATTCTGGGAGTTATGGTCCGATGGATCAAGATGAGCTTACTTTGAATGTTATTGAATTTAGGATAGTGTTTTCCAAGGAGTCCTGGGTGAATATGACTATGATATGTGGTTATTTTGTAGCATCACGTTTCAGATGCAGGCGGGGAAAGAGGGCATTGTGGAATTCAGCAGTGGCCAGGAGTCCATGGTGTACAAGGACAAGAATGGACATCTCATGGTGGTGAGTGATGCTGTTACTGCTGCTGAGAGGGGCCTGGTTGCCTGTTCCCAGACCTGTTTGTGCTGTTTTGCCAACTCCTATGGCCATTGCCACTTAATTTGCATCAGATCTGGGACCAGGCTTGTGCACAGCTGGTTAGAATCACATGCTTTCTTTTATTTTAGCTGCTAGAAGAAGACAAAATGATTTCTTGTCCACACAAAGTAGAACGTCTCCTTTGGCTTCCCAGTGGCATTATACACAGAACAGAACAGACAAACAAATATTGAAATGACAGTGATCACATTGATATGATATCAAACATAGGAAACGTTAACAAATGTTTGGAGTAAGATGCATTTATTGTATAGTTTTTATGAGGGCATGCACTACCTTGTGTAATGGACATACTGTCAACCATACAAAAAGGAATGCAGAGTCCTTTTGCAGCAGGCAGCTCCAGGATCGTGTTCATTAGGCACCAAACGGAAGAAAATGGACTGAAACAAAGAGGGACTACCGTGTCCAATATGAATCTTTCATTTAATTGCAAGGGTTTTCAAATGTTTTCCGTTACGTCCCCTAATTAACACAATGCAGGTGATCAACGCATGCAGGCTGAACGAATTACATATTTGTCACTCTAGGTTTCCACTCGGACCAGGGCTCGATGACCTGTGCAGGGTCCAGGACATAGAGACACACTAAGGAGAGGATGGACAGGCTCCCAGGAGACTGACCACCTGACCACTGACTGACCAGACACATCATCTGGATTAGACCAAGAATTTTGCTCTTGTATTGCCTGATTCCAGATCTGTTTATGTTGTGCACAAGCTCAATAGCCAGTTGCAAGTCCCCACAAACAGATTTGGGATCAGGCTGTTTTTTGTAGAGATGAACCCCAAAAAATACCTACAGCTGTTGCTTTCAGAAAACCCGAAACTGCAAATGTACAAACCATTGAATCAATGTATTTCATGTCAATCAGGCGGCGCTCTTAAGAAAATATATTTCAGTTCTTCTTATGCACCAATCCTGTGTGAGAGAATTGACTGGAGCCAACCAAGTGTTCATTTAAAGACATGCTGCGGTACTTTGGCGACTAAGATTTTTTTTTTTTTTTAAACCTCCCACTTTGGGCTGAATGTGTCAATTTCTATGAATGAATAATCTATGAGCAGAATTACTGTCTTACCTCAATTAGCCAAGAAATTCCTAGTTTGAAAGATACTTTTCTTGAAGCTGTGCTGCGCTATTTTCCCAAAATTTCTCCTCACGTGGCCAGCCACCTAGCAATTTGAGTTCTAGCCAATGAGCTTGCATTTGAGTGACAGCTCAAGAGACCTGCCCAGCGTTATCCAACGAAGTTCCAGGGCGGGCCCAACGGCTCAGTGGACACAGCAAAGAGAGAAATGACGTGGTGCACATACAGTATGTGACATATTATGCCATTTTCGGGGACCACTTTTGGCTGATGAGCACTATTTTCATAACTACTGACTAATAGGTATACAAAAGTACCGGAGAATCTCTTTAAGGGACCTAAGAAAAGCACAAACCTTTGTCATGTCTATGATCTACCACACTCGTGTATATTTTAATTCATTTCAGTTTGTGAATTCAAGGCTAAGGGAGCCTTATGTGTCTGCTGGTTTAGTATTTCAGATGTAAATTACTGTGTCACGTTACGGTGTTGTTGAATTCAGAGCAAAGTGTACTACTCTCTAAAATAGTACATTATATATTTTTGTACTATAGCAAACCGTCAGGATAGGAATCATTGATTTTGCAACAAAGTCATGTATCATAATTTTGTACTTCAACCAACATTCAAATGAAATTAGAAAAATAAAACAAATCACAACATTGTAGAAATCTTTAATTTATTTGATAAGGTATCTACAAATATGTAAAACATTTAAATGCGGTACATCTGTACAGACAGACGTCTTTACAAGTATTGTTTCCTAAAAGAGAACACATATGGACATACAGTTTCATTCCTTAATGAATAGGGGCAGGTCTAAATGATCTGCCTGTTAAAAGCTTGTAGGAGAGAGGGGGTAGAGCTTTAGTTTCAACCATTCATTTCAGCCTTGGAGCTCCATCATTCAATCAACCCGGATAACACTTCACAGCTCACGTTCTTCCCTTGTAAGCAATCACTTACATGGCATGAAGGGACATTGGGTTAAATGGGAAATCCTATTAATTAAAAAGAGGTTGTGGGAGAGTGTAGGTACTCCATTGTATGATATCGACTAAAGATTGACTGATATTCAAGAATAGGGTGAATAAAGAAATGCAACGATTTCATTGGAAATTGATAGAACATGAAAGGCTGCGAGCAGCGACGCTGTCTCAGACACAATGAGATCGTCTGATTCAATACTGCCCCCTAGTGGACTTATTGTAGAACACCTGATTGACTACCATCATACAGCTTCTTCAAACACTTACAAGACTTTTCTTTCAAAACATCCAGAAACTCAGCGACAAACGTTGCATGATTCCTGTTCTTCTGGTTGCATTATAGCAAGGACCAAAGAGCACGATGCTGACATTGCAAATCCCTCCAGTATAACAACTGACATTTCCATTCCCATTCACAATCCTATTTACATTCATGCATAGTAGAAAAACAAATCATCACCTCCAAACTCTGCAACCACCAACCGACAGATGAGGAGAAAAACTAAACAATCCTCAGAGCACACTACACACAACAAGATGGCCTACATATGAACACACACGAAACAACTTCACATCACACTAAGCTTCAACTCGTCTCTCATCCTCAGCAGTGAGCTCCTGCTGTGGGGGGACGGGTGAGAGGAGGAGCGGGGAAGAAGAGCGAGAGTGAGAGGTGCTGGAAGTAAGGCACGGAAGTGGGCCACTGAGTCCAGGGTCAGACGTTCAGGGCTGGGCTTTGGATGGTCGAGGTCAGTCAGGGGTTACTGGTGGTGGTGTGTGCGGTCATCGGGCCGCTTGACGTGGATCCTGCGCACCCTTTCAACGCGCTCCTCGTCTTCGTCCAGGTGGTGCGAGCGGCCGGCGGCACCCCCCGTGGCCTCCAGCAGAGCGTTGTCGGGACCCCTCCCGTCCTGGGACTCGTACAGCAGGATGTTGAGGGTCTCCTCGTAGATCCGCGCCTCAGGGAACTCCACCTGGGGGTGGTAGGAGAGTGGATATTTATGCATTTATGTATGTCCGTCTGCCTGGATATTATGTTATCTGAACGTCAAGTACGCCTGTACTTTGTTAAAAAAATAAAATGTCGCAACGTCATATTAAAGTACTCTATTTTATGCTAACAGAAGGTTAGAGACAACCAACTCATAAATTGAGGTAATTTACTAAAGAGGATGAATCCGTTCTGTCAGAGACGGAAGCCAGATACATGATGTACTTGCAGACTCTGTGCTGATTAAAATATCTTAATGATGACATCCCACTATAACCCATCGCAGAGTAGGATTTATTTGCGTTACCTTGGTCTGCTTCTTCTCGGTGGCGTAGACGATAGAGGTGCAGCACACCTCGGCGATCTTGCGGCCCTGGCCGTAGAAGGACCAGCAGCAGATCTCGTCGCCGATCACATCCTTGATGAAGAGCACGCGGTTGTTGAAGCGCAGTGACAGCTTGTCAAATAGCTCAATGTTCTTCAACATGTTGTCGTCCGAATTGCTGCACGGAGGGAGGGAAGGGGAAGCCTGGTTGGTGATAATGGGTCGCTTTCCACGCCGACTATATTGCAGACACGTAATTGCCTTCACAGCAACAGTCACATCATCGATTATGGTGTCGGACATCAGATGGCTAGATCATATGATGTGGCTAGGTGATATGTTGTGAGATCTGGCTGACATTTACCATAATTTACCGCCAATCTGTCTTTACAGATGTAAGAGTCTCACCTGGTGTAGGAGTATTTATTGTTGCTTCTGTTGTATAACAGTTTGACAGTAGGCTGTGTAGAGACAAAACAACAGAGGAAGGTGTCAGTGACAATTAGACTAGATCAATACTGGGCGTGTCCTTCACTCTGATGCCTGACTCAGTCAACGATACCTTATTAGAGGTGGCGATGAGTCTCTGTTCTTCCTTCAATGATGTCACCAGGGGAACTTTACAGAACGGCTCGTACGACTCTTTGTTCTAGAACACCAATAAGAAATAAAAACACACTCATACTTGGACGGTAAAGACAGATTTGTCTAGAATCAATAAGGACATAAGGTCATCTAACAGATTGGGTGGGTTGGCTGGGCAGAGTGTGGGTGCAGGGATGAGACAGACGATTTCACACCATTGTGCCGACCAAAACCGTACTGGCTGTGATAGTTTCCTTTTGACATGGTCCTTTTCAGCACGATTCAAGCAACTATGGCGGCTGCATAACCAAGACAGTGCAGTGCAGCTTGGCTCAGCTCAGTAGTGTGAAAAGGGTGTTAAGAGGTGTGACAGCAGAAAAGACAAGTCTTGAGGGTGAGGGTACCTGAAGGGCAGCCTGACACTCATCAGCCAGGCCCTGGACCAGATAGTACTTGGACTCAGCCAGCATCTCCTCAGTCTCCCGACGACTCTCTGGGAGTGGCACCGCTCCGTCTCTAAGGTAGTTCAGAATTGTCCCAAAGTGTTTCCCACACCGGTCAATCAAGATCCAGCCTAGAAAGGGACAAGCACCAGATTAGAGACGACTGTCATTTGTAATTAGTGTATGGGGCAATTCCACAGTAGAGTGATGCTAAGACTCAGAGTTCTCGCTTTGAAAATGTATCTCAAACAAAAAACAATGTTTGCTATGTTCATCTCGACTTCCGGCGCCGACAGAGATGGCAGCCTCGCTTCACGTTCTCAGGAAACCATGCAGTATTTTGTTTTTTTATGTATTACTTCTTACATTGTTACCCGGAAAATATTAAGTTTTATTACATACAACCGGGAGGAACTATTGGATATAAGAGCAACGCCAACTTACCAACATTACGACCAGGAATACGACTTTCCCAAAGAGGATTCTCCTTTCGTTAACCCAAACACAACAACAGACTGGATAGCACGTGGCTACTCAAAACAACGGCGGCGCCGAGAAGAGGGAAACGCGCCGGTCTTTTGGTCAAGCTTACGCCGACGGGCGCATCGTGCACCTCTCCCGAGTATTTTAATCGCCAATGTACAGTCTCTTGACAACAAAGTAGACGAAATCCGATCGAGGGTTGCCTTTCAGAGAGACATTCGAGACTGCAACGTTCTTTGCTTCACGGAAACATGGCTCACTCAGGACACGTTATCAGAGTCGGTACAGCCACCTGGTTTCTCCACGCATCGCGCCGACAGAAACAAACTTCTATCTGGTAAGAAGAAGGGCGGGGGTGTGTGTCTTATGATTAACGAGACGTGGTGTGATCATAACAACATACAGGAACTCAAGTCCTTTTGTTCACCTGACATAGAATTCCTTACAATCAAATGCAGACCGCATTATCTACCAAGAGAATTCTCTCGATTATAATCACAGCCGTGTACATCCCCCTCAAGCTAATACATCGACGGCACTGAAAGAAATTCATCGGACTCTATGTAAACTGGAAACCACATATCCTGAGGCTGCATTTATTGTGGCTGGGGATTTTAATAAGGCTAATTTAAGAACAAGGCTCCCGAAATTTTACCAGCATATCGAATGTGCCACCCGGCTGGTAAAATCCTGGACCACTGTTATTCCAACTTCCGTGATGCATACAAGGCTATTCTCCGCCTCCTTTCGGCAAGTCTGACCATGACTCCATTTTGTTGCTCCCAGCCTACAAACAGAAACTAAAACAGGAAACGCCCGTTCTCAGGTCTGTTCAACGCTGGTCCGACCAATCTGATTCCATGCTGCAAGATTGCTTCGAGCACGTGGACTGGGATATGTTCCGGATAGCATCTGACAACAACATTGATGTATACGCTGATTCGGTGAGCGAGTTTATTAGCAAATGCATTGGTGATGTTGTACCCATAGCAAATATCAAAACCTTCCCCAACCAGAAACCATGGATTGATGGCAGCATTCACAAGAAACTGAAAGCGCGAACCACTGCTTTTAACCAGGTAAAGGCTACCGGAAACATGACTGAATACAAACAGTGCAGCTACTCCCTCCGCAAGGCAATCAAACAAGCTAAGCGTCAATATAGAGACAAAGTAGAGTCACAATTCAATGGCTCAGACACAAGAGGAATGTGGCAGGGTCTACAGTCAATCACGGACTACAAAAGAATACCAGCCCCGCCGCGGACCATGACGCCCTGCTCCCAGACAAACTAAACAACTTCTTTGCTCGCTTTGAGGACAATACAGTGCCACCGACACGGCCCGCTACCAAAACCTGCGGGCTCACCTTCACCGCAGCCAATGTGAGAAAAACATTTAAATGTGTTAACCTCGCAAGGCTGCCGCCCAGATGGCATCCCTGGTCGTGTCCTCAGAGCATGCGCAGACCAGCTGGCTGGTGTGTTTACGGACATATTCAATCAGTCCCTATCCCAGTCTGCTGTTCCCACATGCTTCAAGAGGGCCACCATTGTTCCTGTTCCCAAGAAAGCTAAGGTGACTGAGCTAAATGACTATCGCCCGTAGCACTCACTTCCGTCATCATGAAGTGCTTTGAGAGATTAGTCAAGGATCATATCACCTCCATCCTGCCAGACACCCTGGACCCACTCCAATTTGCTTACCGTCCCAATAGGTCCACAGACGACGCAATCGCAATCACACTGCATACTGCCCTAACCCATCTGGACAAGAGGAATACTTATGTAAGAATGCTGTTCATCGACTACAGCTCAGCATTTAACACCATAGTTCCCTCCAAGCTCGTCATTAAGCTCGAGACCCTGGGTCTCGACTCCAGCCCTGTGCAACTGGGTCCTGGACTTCCTGACGGGCCGGTCCCAGGTGGTGAGGGTAGGAAACAACATCTCCACCCCGCTGATCCTCAACACTGGGGCCCCACAAGGGTGTGTTCTCAGCCCTCTCCTGTACTCCCTGTTTACCCATGACTGCGTGGCCAAGCACGCATCCAACTCAATCATCAAGTTTGCTGACGACACTACAGTGGTAGGCTTGATTACCAACAACGACGAGGACGGCCTACAGAGAGGAGGTGAGGGCCCTCGGAGTGTGGTGTCAGGAAAATAACCTCTCACTCAATGTCAACAAAACAAAGGAGATGATCGTGGACTTCAGGAAACAGGAGAGGGAGCACCCCTATCCACATCGAGGGGACAGTAGTGGAGAAGGTGGAAAGTTTTAAGTTCCTCGGCGTACACATCACGGACAAACTGAATTGGTCCACCCACACAGACAGCGTGGTAAAGAAGGCGCAACAGCGCCTCTTCAACCTCAGGAGGCTGAAGAAATTTGGCTTGTCACCAAAATCACTCACAAACTTTTACAGATGCACAATCGAGAGCATCCTGTCGGGCTGTATCACCGCCTGGTACGGCAACTGCTCCGCCCACAACCGTAAGGCTCTCCAGAGGGTAGTGAGGACTGCACAACGCATCACCGGGTTAAACTACCTGCCCTCCAGGACACCTACACCACCCGATGTCACAGAAAGGCCAAAAAGATCATCAAGGACAACAACCACCCGAGCCACTGCCTGTTCACCCCGCTATCATCCAGAAGGCGAGGTCAGTACAGGTGCATCAAAGCTGGGACCGAGAGACTGAAAAACAGCTTCTACCTCAAGGCCATCAGACTGTTAAACAGCCATCACTAACATTGAGTGGCTGCTGCCAACATACTGACTTAAATCTCTAGCCACTTTATACATAGGAATTGGATGTAACAAATGTATCACTAGCCACTTTAAACAATTTTGTATATAATGTTTACGTATCCGACATACTCATATCAAATGTATACACTGTACTCTAAACCATCTACTGTATCTTGCCTATGCCGTTCGGTCATCGACCCAAATCTCTAGCCACTTTAATAATTATAATTGGATGAAATAATGTATCACTAGCCACTTTAAACTTTAAACAATGCCATAGCCACTTTAATAATTATAATTGGATGAAATAATGTATCACTAGCCACTTTAAACAATGCCATTTATATAATGTTTACATATCCTACATTACTCATCTCATATATATGTGTATATACTGTACTCCATACCATCTACTGCATCTTGCCTATGCCGGTCAGCCATCGCTCATCCATATATTTATATGTACATACTCGTATTCATTCCTTTACTCTTGTGTGTATAAGGTAGTTGTTGTGAATTTGTTAGATTACTTGTTAGATACTACTGCATGGTCGGAACTAGAAGCACAAGCATTTCGCTACACTCGCATTAACATCTGCTAACCATGTGTATGTGACAAATAAAATTTGATTTGATTTGGGGTTAAACAAACCATACAACTATGCACAAGGACGACTTTGAACAATTTCCACAGAAAAGTTTACTAACACATTTACTTAAAGAACAGTGCAGACGCCAAGTTTGGTAACATAATGATGGCACCAACAGCACAAACCATGACTGTTCTTAAAGTAAACGTGTTTTTGTAAAAATGGCTGTGGAAATTGTTAAAAGTAGTCATTGTGCATTGTGCATTGTATGGTTTGTTTCACTCTGGAATCATTGAGTTTTGTTTCACATACATTTTAAAGTGAAAAAGCTAAGACTCAGCATCACTCTGTTCCCGTGGAATTGCCCTTAGCCAACTCCTAGGCTCGCTGTCATGCTCGTCTTGACTCTTACAATGAATATTTAGGAGTTGGCAAGACAGCACAAACAAACCTCGGACCGGGATAGCAAAATACAGAAGAAGCATGTTACAAAGACTCCTCACTCAGACACTCTGGATCCCTCCAACCATGCGTTGTGGTGCCACTGACGTCTGACAGATACAGTACCTTCACTGTCTGTGAGGACCTCCATCCTGCCGCTGAACATGGCCTTGAGCATGGTGTCCTGCTTGGTGAGGGTCTGCATGGTGGTGTAGTAGAGCACCCCACCTACGTTCAGCTTCACATACTTGGAGCTGGGACTGGAGCACTTGAAGGAGGTGGTCCGCGTTGTAGCCGCTGGCACGGCCGTGCTCACCGCGCTCTCTCCTGACATCTCTTCCTGTAATGGAGGCACAACATCACCAAGTCAAGTGTCAAGATAACAAACAAGACAATGAGCTGCAAGGACAGGTTGGCTTTGGGAAACCAGTCCATTCAAACCCACATTGACCCCAAGCTTCAAGACTTGAGATCTGAAAGGATTAGCTAGATAGATACAGTAGGTAGGACCTGCTATGGCCTAACCCAAAACCAATTTGATTCTCAATTCTCACAGTTGGTTGTCTTCCCCAGTTAGTTGCCCTGCCACGTACCCTCCACTCACCGAATGGCAGCTAACTTTTGTTCTGGCGAGATCACAGGTCACATACATAACCAGAGCTTTATATTCTATATTCTTCATAACTAGACGACTCCCAGTTAACTAACGTTAGCGGGCTAGCTAGCTATAGGGTAACCCATTCCCAGTAGCGCCTATTGACAATAATACCTTCTGGCCGCGGGAGTGCGTTAAAACGCATCGCTTGCGGTACGGTTTTGGAAACATGAGGAACGTATCTTTAAAAATCAGCGACAAATAATTCCCAAAAAACAAAAGTTTAAATGAGTACACACCTTTATAGGGTTAGAGTTCCCACACGGCCATATTTCCATGTTTACAGTGCGTGTCTATGGAAACAGAGGGAAGACAGAGTGGACGACCTGTTCTAACTAACTTAGCTATCTGCATCTCCGAACACCTGTGTGTAAATGGAACAGAAGCCACAAATGTGTTGTCACTGAAAAATACCGTCAGCTTCAACTGTTAAACCCGGTTAAAACAATGTATAGTAACTGTGTATTTTGCATTTGTGAAATGATTTTGACGTGATATAAAAAGAACCATACAGTACCGCAAATGAGAACCGAATCATGTTTAGATGGAATATTTGGCTGTTTTGGTTTCTACAGCCAATTCGCCCTTTAAACAGAACATGTAATGTCCTTTAGTCCAATATTGGGCTAAACTAAGAAGACTGGCTAATAAATCATCGGCTCGTCTGGCGTTAGCTAGCTAACGTTAGGCCAAAGAGACAAGAATGTCCACATTTTGACAAATGAGTGATCATTGATTCAATTGTTTTCTATTCCGAAAGTGCTAACTACCATGTGATTTAGAACAATACCATCATTCAGTCATATCTACCATAGAACCCACCCCCAACAGATTGAGGTACTCTACCACCAGCCCGAGTCAGGAATCACCCACTACCGCACACTAGTCTTTTGCCAGGGGGAATTCTTCTTCTGATTTGAGGAGGTTTAACGGCGGTTTGCATTCAACAAATGTTGCATTACCGCCACCTACTAGACTGGAGTACAACTCCCTTATACTTTGCTTGAAAAAATAAATAAATAAACAAATACCCTACCATCTACAACACTCACAAAATAATTCAAATAATAATACAAAATAACACCACCCTACTCCAGTATTTAGAATTTATTTAGTCCTACCTCAGGCCAACAACCTAAAAGGATGGGACAACCCCACCTTAACACACCCTGTAACTTTTCTGATGTCAAGTCTCGCACACCCAAATACCTCTCTGCAGCTGCCACCACAACCTCAATTTTCCACGAGTTACGTTCCATCCCTGCAGTACAGTTGATAACCATTGCTATAAATGCCAAAAATCCAATCTTACTAAAACATATATCACTTGTTGGCCTATCCCTCTGTACTGGTACAGATCTACTACTCACACCACTCCGCTCAGGATCCCTCCCCCTCGACCCATCTTCCTCTACTTTTTAACTGTCTCAGCATATGACAACTTCTGCACTACTCGAACCCTGGAAACCTCAACCTGCCTCTCTCGCACGGGACATTTCTGATCCCCAGCCCCATGGGCACCCCTACAATTAACACATACAACTACTTTCCCCAATGCTACACACCTCATGCCCTTCTGCACACTTCTCACACCTAGGAACCTCCCTCCTACACACTGCTGCCACATGCCCATAAGCTTGACACCTGTAACAACGTAATGTATTTGGCACAAAAGCTTTTTCACCACTCACGCCACCCTGTCTGTGTCGCACTAAACGACGAGCATCACAAACACCGGGAATCTTCCCCTTCAGTTGGTCAACTTTTACATTTACTGCTACCCCAGTAATCTCTCCTTTCAATAGCGGCCTTTTCTTGAGAGCAAAACAATTCACATTTCTTGCCCCCATTCGTTTCACGTTGAGCGCCTTCACCCTCTGACCAACAGAAACACAAACAATTATCACAAGACCACTTCTGGTTACCCTCACCGATTCCACAGCATCCAACTCTGTTTTCACCCACCCTGAAAACACATGGATCAGCCAAAAGGCAAGGGTCCACTTTTTCCAAAAACTTCACTCCAACTGTCACAGACTTATCTTTATCCTGACCCTCGGTGCAAGCCTCGGGCTCCGAGAACTTCACCACACCTATCACCTTCCAACTCTTCGCCCTCATTCACTTCCATTTCTCCTCCTGTCTTCAGCTCACTCTGCTTACACTTTCTACCATTATTTAACAAAACATATCCCCTTTTCCCGCAATTTTTAACCGACTCAAGCCACCCTCTTCCTCCCTCTCTCTCTTAGACCTCTTCTGCCTCTCCTTTTCCCTGTATTCCTCCTCTGTATTCCAAGTATACGTCTCCTTATGATAATACTGCACTTCTCCTGACATTTGAAAACGATGACGTCAGTTTAGTATGGTAATAAGGAAACCTTCATAATAAAAGCCCATATTTAAAACATTTGCAGTGTGGATAACTCATTCAAAAGATACTACCAGTGGTGGAAAAAGTACCCAATTGTCATACTTGAGTAAAAGTAAAGATACCTTAATAGAAAATGACTCAAGTAAAATTGAAAGTGATCCAGTAAAATACTACTTGAGTAAAAGTCTATATTATTTAACCTATTATATTTAACCTTTATTTAACTAGGCAAGTCAGAAAAGAACAAAGTCTTATTTACAATGACGGTCTACCAAAAGGCAAAAGTTATCCAACGGGGACGGGGACTGGGATTAAAAATAAAATATAAATATAGGATAAAACACACATCACGACAAGAAAGACAACACAACACTACATAAAGAGAGAACTAAGACAACACAGCATGGTAGCAACACAACATGACAACAACATGGTAGCAACACAACATGGTAGCAGCACAACATGGTACAAACATTATTGGGCACAGACAAAAGCACAAAGGGCAAGAAGGTGGAGACAACAATACATCATGCAAAGCAGCCACAACTGTCAGTAAGAGTGTCCATGATTGAGTCTTTGAATGAAGAAATTGAGATAAAACTGTCCAGTTCGAGTGTTTGTTGCAGCTCGTTCCAGTCAGTAAGCTGCAGCGAACTGAAAAGACGAGTGACCCAGGGATGTGTGTGCTTTGGCAACCTTTAACAGAATGTGACTGGCAGAACGGGTGTTGTATGTGGAGGATGAGGGCTGCAGTAGATATTTTAGAGACGGTGGAGTGAGGCCTAAGAGGGTTTTATAAATAAGCATCAACCAGTAGGTCTTGCGACAAGTATACAGAGATGACCAGTTTACAGAATAGTATAGAGTGCAGTCATGTGTCCTATAAGGAGCATTGGTGGCAAATCTGATGGCCGAATGGTAAAGAACATCTAGCCGCTCGAGAGCACCCTGACCTGCCCATCTATAAATTACGTCTCCGTAATCTAGCATGGGTAGGATGGTCATCTGAATCAGGGTTAGTTTGTGCACCACATTACTTTTGTTTTGGAGGTGTTCAGAACAAGGTTAAGGGTAGAGAAAGCTTATTGGACACTAAGAAAGTCCGGGGTGGGGCCAGCTGAGTATAAGACTGTATCATCTGAGAGAGCTTCCTACTGCCTGAGCTATGTTGTTGATGTAAATTGAGAAGAGCGTGGGGCCTAGGATTGAGCCTTAGGGTACACCCTTGGTGACAGGCAGTGGCTGAGACAGCAGATTTTCTGACTTTATACACTGCACTCTTTGAGAGAGTGAGACACCAATACTCCTTAGCCGGCCCACAAGAATGGAATGGTCTACTGTATCAAAATCTTTGACCAAGTCAATAATAATAGCAGCACAACATTTCTTAGAATCAAGGGCAATGGTGACATCATTGAGGACCCTTAAGGTTGCAGTGACACATCAATAACCTGAGCAGAAACCAGATTGCATAACAGAGAGAATACTATAGACATCAAGAAAGCCAGTCAGTTGATTATTGACAAGTTTTTCCAACACTTTTGATAAACAGGGCAAAACAGAAATATGCCTATAGCAGTTAGGATCAGCTTGATCTCCCCCTTTAAATAAGGACGAACCATGGCTGCCTTCCAAGCAATTTGGAACCTTCCCAGAGAGGAGAGACAGGTTCAAAAGGTTGGAGATAGACTTGGTGATTTATAGGGGCAGCAATCTTAAAGAAGAAAGGGTCTAAACCATCTGACCTGGATGTTTTTTTGGGGGTCAAGTTTACAGAGTTAACCACCTCAGACGCAGTGAGAAACATCATAGCGGGGCAGGGGAAAAAGAGGGAGGAGCATCGGGGCTAGTCGCATTATAAGGGGTGGGAGATGAGGAAATGTTGGACGGGAAAGGAGGTATGGCTGAGTCAAATAGGAATCCTGACTTAATAAAGTGGTGATTAAAAAGCTCAGCCATGTGCTTCTTGTCACGATCTTCAAGGACGGACCAAGGTGCAGCGTGCCGGGTTGAGAAACACATGTTTATTTGTTAAACTCACCGAAACAAAACAAACAATGCACAACGATCATATGGTGTAGCACCAACAGCACATACACACAAACAGAGTCAACCTCCCACAAAGACTGGAGGGAAAAAAGGCTGCTTAAGTATGGTTCCCAATCAGAGACAACGATAGACAGCTGTCCCTGATTGAGAGCCATACTTAGCCAAAACAAAGAAATACAAAAAAACATAGAATGCCCACCCCAACTCACACCCTGACCAAACCAAAATGAGACATAAACAGGCTCATACAGGTCAGGGCGTGACACTTCTTGTCAGTAACAACCACATCATCAACTTTAAGGGACATGGGCAGCTGTGAGGAGGAGGGTTTATTCTCCAGGTCTGTAACCGTTTTCCAGAACTTCTTGGGGTTAGGCCCACAGAGAGAGAGCTGCTCCTTAAAGTAACTAACTTTGGCCTTCCGGATAGCCTGAGTGCACTTATTTCTCATTTGCCTGAACGAGAGCCAGTCAGCCTGAGTATGCGTGTGCCGAGCCGTTTGCAAAATGCAATTCTTAAGGTGGAGTAACTCTGCAAGATTACGGTCGAACCAGGGGCGAAACCTGTTTTTAGCTCTTATTTTCTTTATGGGGGAGTGTTTGTTAATAATATAACTGAAAATATCAAAAAAGAAGGTCCAAGTGTCTTCGACAGAGGGGATCACGCTGATTCTATACCAATTTACAGGTATTTTGTTATAAATATACTTAAGTATCAAAAGTAAAAGTACAAATCATTTCAAATTCCTTATATTAAGCAAACCAGACGGAACGATTTTCTTGTTTTGTAAATTTACGGATAGCCAGGGGCACACTCCAACACACATTTACAAACAAAGAATTTGTGTTTACTGAGTCCGCCAGATCAGATACAGTAGGGATGACCAGGGATGTTCTCTTGATAAATGTGTGAATTGGACAATTGTTCTGTTCTGCTAAGCATTCAAAATGTAACAAGTACTTTTGGGTGTCAGGGAAAATGTATGCAGTAAAAAGTACATCATTTTCTATATGAATGTAATGGAGTAAAAGTTGTCAAAAATATAAATAGTAAAGTAAACCAGGCAAGTCAGTTTTACAATGACTGCCTACACCGGCCAAACCCGAACAACGCTAGGACAATTGTGCGCCGCCCTATGGGACTCCCAATCAAATCAAAATCAAATAAATTGTGATGAAGTGTAGACCTTACCATGAAGTGTAGACCTTTACCATGAAATGCTTACTTACTAGCCTTTAACCAACAGTGCAGTTCAAGAAGAGTTAAGAAAATATTTACCAAATAAACTAAAGTAAAAAATAATAAAAAGTAACACAATAACGAGGCTATATACAGGTGGTTCCGGTACCGAGTCAGTGTGCGGGGGTACAGGTTAGAGGTCATTTGTACATGTAGGTAGGGGTGAAGTGACTATGCATAGGTAACAAACAGCGAGTATCAGCAGTGTACAAAACAAATGTAATAGTCCGGTGGCCATTTGATTAATTGTTCAGCAGTCTTATGGCTTGGGGGTAGAAGCTGTTAAGGAGCCTTTTGGTTCTAGACTTGGCACTCCGGTACCGCTTGCCATGCGGTAGCAGAGAAAACAGTCTATGACTTGGGTGACTGGAGTCTCTGACAATTTTATGGGCTTTCCTCTGACACCGCCTGGTATAGAGGTCCTGGATGGCAGGAAGCTTGGCCCCAGTGATGTACTGGGCCGTACGCTCTACCCTCTGTAGTGCCTTGTGGTCGGAGGCCGAGCAGTTGCCATACCAGGCAGTGATGCAACCGGTCAGGATGCTCTCGATGGCGCAGCTGTATAACTTTTTGAGGATCTGAGGACCCATGCCAACTCTTTTCAGTCTCCTGAGGGGAAATAGGCTTTGTCGTTCCCTCTTCACGACTGTCTTAGTGTGTTTGGACCATGATAGTTAGTTGGTGATGTGGACACCAAGGAACTTGAAGCTCTCAACCTGCTCCGTCAATGATAATGGAGGCGTGCTCGTCATCCTTTTCCTGTAGTCCACAATCATATCCTTGGTCTTGATCTCGTTGAGGGAGAGGGTGTTGTCCTGGCACCACACGACTAGGCCTCTGACCTCCTCCTTATAGGCTGTCTCATCGTTGTCGGTGATCAGGCCTACCACTGTTGTGTCGTCTGCAAACTTAGTGATGGTGTTGGAGTGCCTGGCATGCAGTCATGGGAACAGGGAGTACAGGACGGGACTGAGCACGCACCCCTGAGGGGCCCCCGTGTTGAGGATCAGCTTGGCAGATGTGTTGTTACCTACCCTTACCACCTGGGGGCGGCCTGTCAGGAAGTCCAGGATCCAGTTGCAGAGGGAGGTGTTTAGTCCCAGGGTCCTTAGCTTAGCCCACTCCCGACACTACCCGGTGAAATGCAAGGCGCCAAATTCAAAATCCAAAAGTTGAATTATTAAACATTCATCAATATACAAGTGTTGCATAGTCATCAAAAGCTCTGCTTCTTGGCAATATCACAGCGTTGTCAGATTTCAAAAAGGCTTTACGGCGAAAGCACAACATTTGATTGTTTGAGGATAGCACCTCCAATATTTTTCCATTAGTATAAATTCATAAACCATCACGGTTCACACAAAACACATTTCACAGCGAAAACAAATCCCTTACCTTTTGAAGAACTTCTGCTGAGGGCTTCCCAAGTGTCCAACGAAGACAATCCATGGTTCTTTTGTTAGAAAAAGTCATTTATTATATCCATAAATCTCAGTTTGGTTGGTGCGTTATGTTCAGAAAATCCAACGTCGAATCGCCCATTGAAACGTGAAGAGAACGCGTTCAAATATACCTATAAACCTTTCCTAAACAAATCAAATACCAGTTAAAATGCATCCTTAGCTATCCTTTTATGAATATGAGCGGTAATATTTCACTCGGATGGTGACGTTATAAATGTTATATAAACGTTATATAAACGTTATATAAGTAAAATAAAGTGGGGCGCGCAGCCAGCCTTGCGCACGAGAAAACTTGTTGACATCTGAGCTACCTTGGCCATATCCTTTCCCTATTCTTCCTGCTTCCTCCAATCTCTCTGAGGCTTTATATATAGACTGTTGACATCTAGTGGAAACCATAGGTACTGAAATCTCGGAGCTGTTTGTCATAGAACTCAATAGGGAGACTGTCAATCAGAGCCAATGTGACAAAAAACAGTAATTCCGGATAGATTGTTCTCGGGTTTTTGCCTGCTATTTCTGTTCTGTTACACTCACAGACATAATGTTAACACCTTTAGAAACTTCAGAGTGTTTCCTATCCAATAGTACTAATTATGTGCATATCCTATTTTCTGGGCCTGAGTGGGAGACATTTTACTTTGGGCATGCCAGACTCTCCAAAACCGTCACCTCGGGAACTGCTCATTAAGAAGTTTGAGGGCACCATGGTGTTGAATGCTGAGCTGTAGTCAATGAACAGCATTTTCACATAGGTGTTCCTTTTTGTCCAGGTGGGAAAGGGCAGTGCGGAGTGCAATAGATTGTATTATCTGTGGATCTGTTGGAGCGGTATGCAAATTGGAGTGGGTCTACAGGTTTCTGGGATGATGGTATTCATGTGAGCCATGACCAGTCTTTCAAAGCACTTCATGGCTACAAATGTGAGTGCTACGGGTCGGTAGTCATTTAGGTTACCTTAGTGTTCTTGGGCACAGGGACTATGGTGGTCTGCTTGAAACATGTTGGTAGTACAGACTCAGTCAGGGACAGGTTGAAAACGTCAGTGAAGACACTTGCCAGTTGGTCAGCGCATGCTCGGAGTACACGTCCTGGTAATCCATCTGGCCCGGCGGCCTTGTGAATGTTGACCTGTTGAAAGGTCTTACATCGGCTACGGAGAACGTGATCACACAGTCGTCCGGAACAGCTGATGCTCTCATGCATGCTTCAGTGTTGCTTGCCTCAAAGCGAGCATAGATTACTTGTTCATTATTTAACCCTCTGTTCCCTCCATGTTTGTTGTGAGTGATTGTTTTGCGGTCCGTTAATGTGGGCTTGGCTATGTTTGTCGTGTAATTGTTATTATATTTTGAGTAAATTTGCATTTATTACTCATATCTGCTGTCCTGCGCCTGACTCCTCTACACCAGCTACACACAGTCGCATCACATGTGGAGTAACTATAATGTTGCTGACCACTCCTCAGTTTTCTCCTATCACAGCCATTAAACTCTATAACTGTTTTAAAGTCAACATTGGACTCATGTTGAAATCTCTGGGAGGTTTCCGCAACTGAGTTACGCCCGTATCTTTTTAGTGAGTGGGTGTATTGATACACCATCCAAAGTGTAATTAATAACTTCATCATGCTTGAAGGGATATTCAATATCTATTTAAAAAAAAAAATACCCATCTACCAATAGGAGCCTTTATTTGTGAGGCATTGGAAAACCTCCCTGGTCTTTGTGGTTGAATCTGTGTTTGAAATTCACTGCTCGACTGAGGGACCTTACAGATAATTGTATGTGTGGGGTACAGAAATGAGGTAGCCATTAAAAGAAATCCTGTTAAACACTATTATTGCACACAGTGAGTTTATGCAACTTATGTGACTTGTTAAGCACATTTTTACTCAATAACAAAGGGTTTGAATACTGACTGACTCAAGACATTTCAGCTTACATTTTTTTTATTATTTTGTAAAAACATAATTCTACTTGACATTATGGGGTATTGTGTGCAGGCCAGTGACACAAAATCTCAATTAAATCCTTTCCAAATTGATGCTGTAACATAACAAAACATGGAAAAAGTCAAGGGGTGTGAATACTTTCTAAAGGCATTGCATAAGATGTTATTTCATGGTGGACTGAGGTCTAAATACCCAGAAGCATATTCTACTCCACCAACTACCTTGGTCCCAATGCAATACACTACAGACCTATAAATTACAAATTGGCTTGTTGAGGAAAAAACGAGTCTATGTGCCTGCCAAAGTAAACAAGGGGTTCTCAGTAGAGTCTGTAGAATCTATATATGGTGTTATTTCTTGGGGGACTGAGGTCGTTATACCCAGCAGCACTTTATTATCCACCCATTCCAGTGGTCACAATGCAGTACACTGTAGGGCTATACATTTCATATTGGTTTATAGAAAGAAAAAAATAAAGATTCTATGTGCCAAAGTAAAATGGGGTTGGGATTACTCAGTAGGGTCTGTAGAATCTTAATATGATTTTACTTCTTGGGGGACTGTGGCCTAAATTCCCAGCAGCACTTTCTACCCCACCCATTCCATTAGTCACAATGCAATACCCTATAGGCCTAGAAATTACAAATTGGCTTACAGTGAAAAAAAGATTTTATGTGACGAGGTAAAAGTGCGGTTGGGAATACACAGTAGGGTCAGTAGAATGAATATACTGTATGGTGTTATTTCATGGGGGACTGAATAATACAGAGCACTGTATATGGATTCCTAAGTATATTAATCCTGCATGTTATATTAATCCCAAACCAATGAATTAATTGACTGTTGTGTTGAATATCAGTTGGAAAAACAAAACACCTTGAAAGATATGTTAGGATGAGCAATAATCTTCTTGGCCTTCCTGTGACACCGGATGCTGTAGATGTCACACCACCCTCTGGAGAGCCTGCTGTTGCAGACAGTGCAGTTGCCGTACCGGGTGGTGATACAGCCCGACAGGATGCTCTCAATGGTGCATCAGTAAAAGTTTGTGAGGGTCTTAGGGGCCAAGCCAAATTTGTTCAGCCTCCTTCTTCTGTGTGGGTGGACCATTTCAGATTGCCACTGATGTGTACCCCGTCACATCAGTGGCAATCTCCACTGTGTCCCGTCAATGTGAATGGGGGCATGCTCCCTCTGCTGTCTCCTGAAGTCCACGATCAGCTCCTTCATTTTGTTGATGTCAAGGGAGGGGTTATTTGACTGGCACCACTCTGCCACGGCCCTCACCTCCTCCCTGTAGTCTCTCTCAATGTTGTTGGTATTCAGGCCTACCACTGTTGTGTCGTCTGCAAACTTAATGATTGAGATGGAGTCGTGTGTGGGCACACAGTCATGGGTGAACAGGGAGTACAGGTGGGGGCTGAGCACGCACCCTTGTAGGGCCCCTGTGTTGAGGATCGGCGTAGTGAATGTGTTGTTGCCTATATGAGTTATTGGAGAGTAAATTACTTTGTTTAAAGAAGTTAAGGTTTTATGCTTGAAGGATACAGCAGACTGATGAAATGAAGATATATTCTTAATAATTAAATTATATTCAAATATACATGTGTTATTTATTTAATGTAGTAGTGGGCACCAATTGTGATATCTGTTTATTCTTCCTCTTAACCTACACTATATAAATCAAAGTCAAATAACATTTTATTGGTCACATACACATATTTAGCAGATGTTGTTGCGAAATACTTGTGTTCCTAGCTCCAACGCTTTACACTCATCGCCGTATCCACTGGCTCCAGGTCATCTACAAGTCCCTGCTAGGTAAAGTCACGCTTTATCTCAGCTCGCTGGTCACGCGCTCCAGCAGGTATATCTCACTGGTCACCCCCAAAGCCAATTCCTCCTTTGGCCGACTCTCCTTCCAGTTCTCTGCTGCCAATGACTGGAACGAACTACAAAAATCCCTGAAATTGGAGACACTTACAGTGGGGCAAAAAAGTATTTAGTCAGCCACCAATTGTGCAAGTTCTCTCACTTAAAAAGATGAGAGAGGCCTGTAATTTTCATCATAGGTACACTTCAACTATGACAGACAAAATGAGGAAAAGAAATCCATAAAATCACATTGTAGGATTTTTAATGAATTTATTTGCAAATTATATTTGGTCACATACAAACAAGCAAGATTTCTGGCTCGCACAGACCTGTAACTTCTTCTTTAAGAGGCTCCTCTGTCCTCCACTCGTTACCTGTATTAATGGCACCTGTTTGAACTTGTTATCAGTATAAAAGACACCTGTCCACAACCTCAAACAGTCACACTCCAAACTCCACTATGGCCAAGACCAAAGAGCTGTCAAAGGACACCAGAAACAAAATTGTAGACCTGCACCAGGTTGGGAAGACTGAATCTGCAATAGGTAAGCAGCTTGGTTTGAAGAAATCAACTGTGGGAGCAATTATTAGGAAATGGAAGACATACAAGACCACTGATAATCTTCCTCGATCTGGGGCTCCGCACAAGATCTCACCCGTGGGGTCAAAATGATCACAAGAACGGTGAGCAAAAATCCCAGAACCACACGGGGACCTAGTGAATGACCTGCAGAGAGCTGGGACCAAAGTAACAAAGCCTACCATCAGTAACACACTACGCCGCCAGGACTCAAATCCTGCAGTGCCAGACGTGTCCCCCTGCTTAAGCCAGTACATGTTCAGGCCCGTCTGAAGTTTGCTAGAGAGCATTTGGATGATCCAGATGAGGATTGGGAGAATGTCATATGGTCAGATGAAACCAAAATAGAACTTTTGGGTAAAAACTCAACTTGTCGTGTTTGGAGGACAAAGAATGCTGAGTTGCATCCAAAGAACACCATACCTACTGTGAAGCATGGGGGTGGAAACATCATGCTTTGGGGCTGTTTTTTCTGCAAAGGGACCAGGACGACTGATCCGTGTAAAGGAAAGAATGAATGGGGCCATGTATCGTGAGATTTTGAGTGAAAACCTCCTTCCATCAGCAAGGGCATTGAAGATGAAACGTGGCTGGGTCTTTCAGCATGACAATGATTCCAAACACACCGCCCGGGCAACGAAGGAGTGGCTTCGTAAGAAGCATTTCAAGGTCCTGGAGTGGCCTAGCCAGTCTCCAGATCTCAAACGCATAGAAAATCTTTGGAGGGAGTTGAAAGTCTGTGTTGCCCAGCGACAGCCCCAAAACATCACTGCTCTAGAGGAGATCTGCATGGAGGAATGGGCCAAAATACCAGCAACAGTGTGTGAAAACCTTGTGAAGACTTACAGAAAACGTTTGACCTCTGTCATTGCCAACAAAGGGTATATAACAAAGTATTGAGATAAACTTTTGTTATTGACCAAATACTTATTTTCCACCATAATTTGCAAATAAATTCATTAAAAATCCTACAATGTGATTTTCTGGATTTTTTTCCCTCGTTTGGTCTGTCATAGTTGAAGTGTACCTATGATGAAAATTACAGGCCTCTCTCATCTTTTTAAGTGAGAGAACTTGCACAATTGGTGGCTGACTAAATACTTTTTTGCCCCACTGTATAAATATATAAACAAACACTATCCACATCGAGGGGACAGTAGTGGAGAAGGTGGAAAGTTTTAAGTTCCTCGGCGTACACATCGCGTACACATCACGGACAAACTGAATTGGTCCACCCACACAGACAGCGTGGTGAAGAAGGCGCAACAGCGCCTCTTCAACCTCAGGAGGCTGAAGAAATTCGGCTTGTCACCAAAATCACTCACAAACTTTTACAGATGCACAATCAAGAGCATCCTGTCGGGCTGTATCACCGCCTGGTACGGCAACTGCTCCGCCCACAACCGTAAGGCTCTCCAGAGGGTAGTGAGGACTGCACAACGCATCACCGGGTTAAACTACCTTCCCTCCAGGACACCTACACCACCCGATGTCACAGAAAGGCCAAAGATCATCAAGGACAACAACCACCGAGCCACTGCCTGTTCACCCCGCTATCATCCAGAAGGCGAGGTCAGTACAGGCGCATCAAAGCTGGGACCGAGAGACTGAAAACAGCTTCTACCTCAAGGCCATCAGACTGTTAAACAGCCATCACTAACATTGAGTGGCTGCTGCCAACATACTGACTTAAATCTCTAGCCACTTTATACATAGGAATTGGATGTAACAAATGTATCACTAGCCACTTTAAACAATTTTGTATATAATGTTTACGTATCCGACATACTCATATCAAATGTATTCACTGTACTCTAAACCATCTACTGTATCTTGCCTATGCCGTTCGGCCATCGACCCAAATCTCTAGCCACTTTAATAATTATAATTGGATGAAATAATGTATCACTAGCCACTTTAAACAATGCCATTTATATAATGTTTACATATCTTACATTACTCATCTCATATATATATATATATATATATATATATATGTGTATATATATGTGTATATACTGTACTCCATACCATCTACTGCATCTTGCCTATGCCGGTCAGCCATCGCTCATCCATATATTTATATGTACATACTCGTATTCATTCCTTTACTCTTGTGTGTATAAGGTAGTTGTTGTGAATTTGTTAGATTACTTGTTAGATACTACTGCATGGTCGGAACTAGAAGCACAAGAATTTCGCTACACTCGCATTAACATCTGCTAACCATGTGTATGTGACAAATAAAATTTGATTTGATTTATTGTTCCATTTAAATTGACCAGGTGCAGGATTGAGTAACCGGGTGGTAGCCGGCTAGTGATAGCTATTTAAGAGTCTGTTGGGCTTGAGATAGAAGCTGTTTTTCAGTCTCCTTGTCCCAGCTTTGATGCACCTGTACTGACCTCACCTTCTGGATGGTAATGGTGTGAACAGGCCATGGCTCGGGTGGTTGAGCCCTGTGGTTGCGGGCGGTGATACAGCCCGACAGGATGCTCTCGATTGTACATCTGTAAAAGTTTGTGTGGGCCTTAGGGGCCAAGACCCCACCTCCTCCCTGTAGGCTGTCTCGTCATTGTTGGTAATCAGGCCTACTACTGTTGTGTCGTCTGCAAACTTGATGATTGAGTTGGAGGCGTGCGTAGCCACACAGTCATGGGTGAACAGGGAGTACAGGAGGGGGCTGAGCCCGCACCCTTGTGGGGCCCCAGCGTTGAGGATCAGGGTGTCAGGTAAGGTGGAGGTGATATGATACTTAACTGACCTCTGAAAGCACTTCATGATGACAGAAGTGAGTGCTACGGGACGATAGTCATTTAGTTCAGTTACCTTTCTTGGGTACAGGAACAATGGTGGACATCTTGAAGCAAGTGGGGACAGTAGACTGGGATAGGGAGAGATTGAATATGTCCTTAAACACTCCAGCCAGCTGGTCTGCGCATGCTCTGAGGACGCGGCTAGGGTCTGATGTCTCTCTGGAAGGAGATCCTTGCCCTGAGCACGTCTACTTTATTGTCCAAGGACTGACCATTAGCGAGTAAAATACTCGGAAGCGGTGGAGGATGTGCACACCTCCTGAATCGGACTAGAAGTCCACTCCAAATACTTATTCTCCGCCGGAGACGTCTTGGAGCAGTCTCAGGGATAAGTTCAATTGACTTGGGGGGTACAAACAAAGGATCCAATTCTCCTACTGCTGGTGAGTTACCGCCGTTCTTATATCCAAAAGTTATTTCCGATGTGTGTAATGACACAAAAAACGTTCTGGGTTAATAATGTAAGAAATACTACAAAGTTGCTTAGAAGCTAGAAGCAGAGCTGCCATGTCAGTCGGCGCCATCTTCCAAAAAAGCATACATGACTGTTCCTACATGTACAAAACCCTCTCACAGGCTGCCTAGCATACTTTAAAAACTTACACAAAAACTAAAACAGGCTGCCTAGCATACTTAATTGCCTGCTGATGGACCATCAACTGTTGTTGGGCTTCCCATTGTATTTAAAACTGGTTAGGTAGGTTTATGCCCCAAGAAATACACCTGGGCCAATGGGCAATCCACAAGCAGTTGTCTGGCCTTCACAGAAAAGTGAACATTAAACATAGTTTTAATGTATTTTCTACAAACCAATATGAAATCGAAAAATGAAACTGATGTCCATATCGGTGCCCATCACTAATTTAAAGGATTTATTCATTGAGTGATTTAATTTTTTACTGACACATTAGACCATTAATTTTTTGCCGAAACATTTTGTGAAATGGGGGACTGAAATTAATGGATGTATTCTAGTGTGTTATGCCATGAATTTTAACTGAATAGTTTTATGAAATTGGTGAATGTAGTGAATGACTGTATTATAGTGTGTTAGACCATTAAAATCCTTAAGAGTCTATTGACTCTTGTGCATCTATGTAACGTAATAAAAAAATCCCCATCAAAATCTGTATATTTGAGATTTGAGATTTTTCAAAGTAGCCACCCTTTGCCTTGATGGCATTAAAAAGGAAAGAAATTCCATACATTAACCTTTAACAAGGCACATCTGTTAATTGAAATGCATTCCAGGTGACTACCTCATGAAGCTGGTTGAGAGAATGCCAAGAGTGTGCAAAGCTTTCATCAAGGCAAAGGGTGTCTACTTTGAAGAATCTAAAATCCATTTTGATGTGTTTAACACTTTTTTGGTTTCTACATGATTCCATATGTGTTAGTTTTGATGTCTTCGATATTATTCTACAATGTAGAAAATAGTAAAAATAAAGAAAAACCCTTGAATGAGTAGGTGTGTCCAAACTTTTGACTGGTACTTTATGTAGTGTCCGAACAGTTTGGCCGTTTTGCTCTACGACCTCCACTAGTGTCACAGGACTCGTCTGAAGGTAACCCGCACAACCGAATGGAAGTATGGAGGTAATTGTGTGCCAACAAAAATAAGGGGTTAAATATGTGTATGCAGATATATATTTCCTGCGCTTTCTTATATCTCCTAGATATAGGACAGACACTTCAAAACCTCATTCCTTATGATTCATTTTTTAACTGTCTTTTTTTGCCATTTATGAATGTGTTATTCAGTGCATTTCTATGGGCTATAGTGGTAAATGCCACTATATTTTCAATATTTTATCAATATTTTTTTTGATGTTTGTTTTTATACTTAAAGGTCTTCAAATTCAAAATTAAATTGCTAAATTATGCATGGTATGACCATCTTAAAATAATTCCATATGTTAGCTTCATGCCCCACCCCCCCCCACAAAAGAAATGCCATTGCTGACCTTGATTGATAACCATCATAATATAATTTGTAAATAATCTTATTGTTTAATTATCTCTCTGTTATTGTCTTTGAAAACTAGGTAGTAGGCCAACACTGTAAACTGATAACCTTGTTAGATAAGCAACACATATAGGCCTCTAACTTGTAAATAATTGTCTCCATTGCTTTTTTGAAAGTGTGATTATACTGTTTACTAATTAGCCTGGTTGATATTCATTACGTTTAACTTGTAAATAAATACGATTCTCGTTTTGAATAAAAGTTTGCCTGATGTGTATTTTTTTTGTGTTGATAGTTTAGTGTGTACACACTGTATATAGGCATTGACTTCAGGTCCATGGATAGCATTGGGTCATTTTAAAGTTGTTTTACCTGCAATGTTCACATTTAAGTAGTTGAAATACTAAGGGTTGTTGATAGGGTTAGGCCTATAGAATATTTTCTTCTGTAGAAACCAATATGGAATATATAGGCCTATAGTATTGCATTTAGACTAATGGAGTGGGTGGAGTAGAAAGTGCTGCTTGGAATTTAGACTTCAGTCCCCCATGAAATAACAGCATATATAGATTTCACAGACCCTAATGAGTGTTCCAAACCCCACTTTTATCTCGGCACATATAAACGTTTTTTTTTCTTCTCTATAAGCCAACATGTAATTTATAGGCTTGCAGTGTATTCCATATATATACATCATACAGATCCTACCGAGTAATCCCAATCCAATTTTTACCTCTGCACATGAAATATATTTTTTTCTCTATAAGCTAATATGTAATTTGTATGAAGTGTATTGCATTGCAGTGAATAAGGTTAGTGGAGTGAGGAGTCACCAGCACTCTGTTTAGACCCGTTGCCCAGTACAAGAGACAAGTTTTTAAGTTTAAGTTTTGCAGACTCTATTGAGTAATTCCAATTACATATATTTGAATGTTATTACGTGTATTTCTTTAAATATAGCCTACACAATAGCTTTCAACATTTTAGTGGTGTAAACTTTCTAAAGAAATGCTGGTATAAATAATGCTATATTAAAAATAAAATTATGTCAAACTATCCCACCCAAAAAATTCAAAGGTGGTTGCAATGCTGTGAAAAACAGTTGTACTCCACTAGAGTGCCCCCACCAAAAAAAAAAAATATTACCAAAGTTTAGCAATGTCTAAACTTTGAAATGTTTAGCTAGTTAGTGGAGTGCGTGCTAATAGCGTTTCAATCGCTGACGTCACTCGCTCTGTTACATTGGTGCCGTGACCCGGATCACTGGTTGCTTCAGAAAAGGTCGCTCTGAGACCTTGAAGTAGTTGTTCCCCTTGCATAATATCCTGCTGCTATGAGAACGGTAAAAAATAATTAATAAGAACAAGTCATTCTTTATAGCGTTGGATTGCTATACGTCATTAATTAGCTTCCGCCCCACAAAGGAGTAACCAATAATAGCTCCCCCTTTCCATAGCAATACCTATAGTTCCTAGAAGTTGCATCAAACGCTTTAATTGAAGAGATCCAGTTCAAACAAGAGTCATTGTGACAAAAATAAATGCAAATAGTTCAGTATACATACAATGTATCAATACTGAAATGATTATGTAAGTGTCTACTCTCACACAATTCCATCCCACTCACAATATTTTCAGTGCGACAGTGCAAGGATTAATGGTTGAATTGGACGCAGTCAATGTACGGATCTCCTGTTATTGTTTACATGTTGAATCAGCGTACGGACTACTTAATGAGGGTGTCATTTCCAGTGAACGTTAGGTTATTATTGAGTAATGTTTTACTTCGTTTTTCATGTTCGTAAAATTCTTTGACAAGTATATCAATCAATTGGTGGTGATGAAGTAACTAATCTGCTATGCTAACCAACACAGCTAGCTAGCTAACCATTACTAGCTAGCTGAGTGGCGACAAAAGCTAGCGAGTTGTTTCCCGGGTCTAGTTATCTACCTAACGCTACTGTAGTAAGCTAACTAATCGATACAATTGATTGGTACCACATTGTCAGTTTGTCCATTGGATAAAAACATCGTGTATGTTGCTAGCTAGCGAACTGCCTTATGAATGTCAACGTTTGAGACCAGACAACATCGTCAACGTTAGCTAGTTAAAATGGTCTCAAGTTGTAATGATGTGCTAACATGTTAATGTCACTTGTGTTATTTAAATAGTTATTTTGCTGGGCTAAGCGAATCGCAGCTAGCTATAGCTCTCGAAGGGTGTCTAAAAACTTGGATCTCGAGGATGTTCAAATGACTCGAGAAGCGTAGCGCATTCTGAGCTGCAAAGGTCTAGGCAAGACCAGAGGAAAACACAGGTATACCTTCATTTGAATGTATTCATATTCTATTCCAGTGTATGGTTCTTCCCCCTCCCCTTTCCACACTGAGAATATAGATGTGTTAATTTGACCATGAATATTCATCACCATTATGTTTCAGCACCAACTACATCTGTCCATTTTGCCTGACCTTAGGGGTGCACAATGTTTAGTGCCGCTCAGAGTTCCAAGTCTGAGTTCCTGGACAAAGCCAGGCAGGCTCGTGAGGAGAGGAAGGGGTACAAAGCAAGGGACAGAGCAGCCACCCTAATTCAAGCGCTGGTCAGGAGATTCCTCTGTCGCTGCAGACTCCAGAAACAAATAAGGTTCGCTTTACAAGCAATGCTTTCCGTTATGCATTAGGACACATACTCTTTCATGAGACTAGTTTGTGAATAAACCTTTTGAAGTAATGTATGAATGCTCTCTTTCTTACTAGGAAAGAGGTTGATGATTTATTCCAAGATGCCGGGACCACAAAAAGAAACGCACTATCCATTTTTAAAATTGCACGGAAGTTACTATTCATTTTTTGCCAAGATGATAAGTTGGTAAGTTCTTTAACACCTACACTTTACCCTCACTGATTTGAATGTATGTTTTGTACATTGTTATTAATTGTCACTTACTGGATGATGTCTCTTATTTACTAATTGAAAGGCAAATGAATGATTACATATCAATATAGTACTTGAGATTGTTTAGTGTACATATAACTAACAAGCTGTGATGCTTTTAACTACACAGAGAT
This sequence comes from Brachymystax lenok tsinlingensis, assembly GCA_030435695.1. Classification (NCBI taxonomy): domain Eukaryota; kingdom Metazoa; phylum Chordata; class Actinopteri; order Salmoniformes; family Salmonidae; genus Brachymystax; species Brachymystax lenok. The sequence continues at coordinate 38,189,954 of CM059807.1, read as the reverse complement.
TTGAGAAGCTTTGTCGCTCCATTCTTGGCAGCATGGATGTTGAAAATGAGCCCAAAGTGAGTATGATTATAATGAAGGAATCATCAGTGAGAACACATTTTTAATGAACCCAGAGTGTGATTGACTGACTTGATATATATAATAATGTATTGTTCTTTGTTGTCAGGTTTGGTATGTGTCATTGGCCCTTTCTAAAGACCTCACCATCCCTTGGATCAAGCAGATTAAAGATGTTCTGTGGATCTCCTGTCAGTTCCTGAAAAAATTAAAGGTAAATCAGAATGCTTTGATGACAATAACCTTCTTTAAGAAAACAGGTGTATCATTTTAAATATTGAAATGTTATAATTGGATCTTTACACCCCTCCCTTCTGTCTCTTGTAGCCTGACATCATGCAGGACAATAAGCTGGTGACTCTGTACCTCACCATGCTGGTGACCTTCACAGACACATCAACCTGGAAGATAGTGAGAGGGAAAGGTCGGTCTCCAGTCAAACCACTGATGCAGTATGCACACATCCTCTATATAAGTGTCTTGATGTTGAAAGGAAAAAGACAAAGTGGAATCCTCAAATTTTTTTCTCCCTCTGTGGTAGGTGAGGCCCTCAGACCAGCATTGACCCGGATCTGTGAGAACATCATGGGGCATCTCAATCAAAAGGGATTTTATTCAATACTGCAGGTACAGTGACTCATACGGCATCTTCCATCTTTTCCCCAGGGCTTTTAGAATGATTATTATGATGTTGCTGACGTTTATAGGTGGTTTCTGCAATTTTGTATTGCCTGGTAGATTCTACTCACCAACGGATTGGCACGCTCAAGACCCTCTCTTACCAAGGGCACACTCACAGCAGTATTCACGCTGGCATTAAGGTGAGTGGCCACTGGAAGCACTCTCATTCCCATTCGACCACCACGGATCAATTGTCTCGGCGTCACTAGAGCCTGGGCCAGATCTATTGTAGTATATACCCACTGTTCTGCTTGCTCACGCTTCCCTCTGTAACTGGGTTTGTTGGGAAACAAAATAAATAAAGTGGCTTAGCTTCATGGAATATGAAGTCCTATCTTATCATAGTGTATGATCTGCTTGGTTACCTTTTTAGAATGCTTGGAGCTGAAGAAGGCTCGGGAGAAATTAGTGTAACTTGTCTTTATTTTACAGACCTGTCATTGCTGCTCACTTCTCTGACAACTTGCTGAGGTCTCTCCTCATCCACATCATGTCTGTCCCAGCAGTTGTCTCCCACATCTACACCATCACCCCAGAGGTAAACGCTAAACACTCAAAATGAAGAAATGACAGCCAATTCTCTACCTAGTGCACTATGTAGGGTGCCACTTCAGACATATAGACATTATTGTATAGACATATAATAGCTTGTACAATGACAAAGCCTCTGAGTGTGTGCTTGTCTCTGTGCAGTGCATGACCACCATCCAGACCCATGATCTGTTGAGGAAGTTCATCCTGTTCCTTAGCCGCGAGGAGCAGTGTGTCGACATCTGTGTCTGCCTGGAGGGGGGAGCCACACACTGTGCTTACTGGGTAGGACCGTTTACACTGACTCTCATATCTATTCTATGGCAATATTGGCTACTACGGTCTAGGCAAGACCAGAGGAAAATACAGGTATACCTTCATTTGAATGTATTCATGTTTGAGTTGCCTTTTTTTTGTTTCACTCTTTCTTGTCTTTCTCTGTGCGGTGCTGTGGGAAACATACTGAATCAGTTATTTGGGGTTGCTGCTCTGCGGGGCCTCTGTTTCATCCTGTTGTACTGTAGGTAACCTGATTCACCTGGGCTACCTCAACGAGAAAGTACTGGAGGAGGAAGCCAACCACTTTGTGACGGAACTGACGGACATGCTGTCCTACTGCCAGAGATACGTGTCCCAGAAGAAATCTAACCTCACCCACTGGCACCCTGTCCTGGGCTGGTTCTCCCAAACCGTAGACTACGGGTCAGTGAGACATCCTCATAGCCTGATCACAGATCGGTTTGTGCTCTCTTGCCGACTCTTATGGTTGTTGTCATGCCAAAATCAAGTGTCAATGACCATAGGAGCAAAACAGCACAAATCGATCTGGGACTGGGCTATGAAATGGGATCTCAACTAGGGCTGTTATGGTGACCACATTACGCCACACCGGCTGTCACGAGTCATGACTGCAGTCAAATTCCATGTCACCGTAATTAGTTTTCTCCAAGCTCTGATGCTGCTGATGGTCATTAGTAGCTTACCAAACTTGCTAACTGCCTTGTACTCAGAACTCTATTGTCCCTCTAATCACTCTGACAAATGCAAACGTCATCGAAAATCGAATCAAATACTTAATGAGAGCCCATGAGCTCATGTTGTGCAACATTTCTATAGGCTATGCAATTGAGAAAATAGAGTTTTAATGGCCTCTATTAAAAAGAGGAGGATCCCATTAGCTTTCTATAGGCTAGACCTACTATATTTATTTCTCAACTTTCCTAATATTAAGCACATTGCGTCTCTTTACAAGAGGAGTATAGCCTACCTGGCTGGCATGAAAATGAACCACGGGAAAAGCATCCTCCCTTCGCTATTTAAGTGCATAGATAACATGTATTTCTTGCCCATGCCCCAGTTTTGAGACAGGTGCATGATAATGGTCCATTCTAAATCAAAACAAATTTCACACATATATTATTTAGTATATGTAAAGACTAGATTAAATCAAGAATAGTATGATTGGTGACAATATTAGCCCATCACTTGTGAATGATATAGTATCACTTGTGAATGATGCCCTGTGCAGTGAGGCAAGAAACAGTGCATGCCTTTTTTTGCAACTTTTTCAAATCATAGTCACAAACCTCATGTAGCCTAGCCCATAGGCCTATATGTTTTGATACGGTTTGTATCAACACTAAAGTTGCCAAATAACTTCTTAAAATTAAGAACGTTATTTTGCTTTACAACTGGTGTAGAGCCTAACTGGCATACATAGGAGCCTAACTGGCATACATTCTGTGGCATCCAATTGGTAGTTACAGTCTTGTTCCATCACTGCAACTCCCGTATGGACACGGGAGAGGTGAAGGTCAAGAGCCGTGCGTCCCCCGAAACACGACCCATCCAAGCCGCGCTGCTTCTTGACACGCTGCTCGCTTAACCTGGAAGCCAGCCGCACCAATGTGTCGGAGAAAACACTGTACACCTGGCGACCGTGTCAGCATGCATTGCGCCCTGCCTGCCACAGGAGTCGCTAGTGTGCGAAGTGACAAGAACATCCCTGCCGGCCAAACCCTTCCCTAACCCGGACGACGCTGGGCCAATCGTGCGCCGCCCCATCGGTCTCCCAGTCGCGGCTGGCTGCGACAGAGTCTGGACTCGAACCAGGATCTCTAGTGGCACAGCTAGCTGCCTTGGACCACTGCGCCACTCGGGAAGCCCTGGCGGCGTCTGAGTTTCAAGGTTGGGAAGATAATTGTCACCATAAAAATGAATCTTTATAATAATGCATTACATGTATAATCGAATTTGCGGTTACTTTTGAGAATGGGATTTTCCCTCTAATTGCATTCAGAATATTCACGCTTATAATGTGAAGAAATAGCCTAATAGTTTATCAACATTTTAAGCTAAACCAGGGTTCCCCAACTGGTACCCCGTGGGTGGTTTTATTTGGCCCTCCCAGGTTTTCTGAGGAAAAAAACTTTTTCAAAACATTTTAAGTTAATTGTTGGACATAAAGGACTGTAAAAACACCAGGAAATCAGCTCCAAGTGATTTTAATTTAAGAAATCTGTATTCCAACGTATAATAGAGAGACGTGATCGTATTCAAATGTAAGCAAGGTTTGAAATGATTATGTTATAGTCAAACATTATATTAGTTTGGGCTTCTTGTGGTCAATTTGCAGTCTACAAATTATTTGTAAATTAGTTCTGGCACCCGACCTTCCGCTCAAGAAAATATTGGCCCACGACTTAATCTAGTTGACTATCAATTAAATGTTCTGATCTGTTGCATCAGCCTCATTGCTTTGAAATGTTTTTTGATGCTAGTGGTTGTATTTAATTTGGGATCTGTCGCATTCCACAACTGTCCCAGACTTTGTTTGGAATATTTATTTCTCGCACAGAAGGACAAGTTGACCAATAGAATAGGTCAATTTTTGTACTATGGGAGTTAGTAGATTGACATAGGCTAGTGCTTTTGCTGTTCGTTTGGCCTTCCAACATCTTCAATATGCGCCTCAGAATTTGATAAGGATGAGCGCAGTTGCATCCCAGTAGTGTCTGTCTTCACTTGTAGCCTGTGAGAAGGACCTGATCATGTGACGGGCATTGGCTAATAAGAATTGCGTTGTCTGAGAAAGCCACGTGAGTGAGAGGTGCTTTGGAGAACTCAGCTGGGAGAAGGAATTATTTTATTTAGCCAAGGGCACAACGGCTGCTAGGCATTATCAAGTGCTTGTCAAATTGTGAATGAGAGACTGATGAAGTGTGTGCAGCCTGCGCAATTTTTTTTACAAAACAAAGCAGAAAAAAATAGAAAATCATTAGTCACATCATGCAGAATGTATCAAAACATGTAGCCCAACGTTTGTTTCACAACTAAAGTTGCACAAATAACTTTAAATGAAGCATATATGAGGACTTCAACACAGAATAGCCGCATGTGCGCACTCCGACAAATCGTTTGGAGAATATATATATATAGCCAACTGTAAGTTTGGTGGATGAGGAATAATGGTCTGGGGCTGTTTTTCATGGTTTGGGCTAGGCAACTTAGTTCCAGTGAAGGGAAATCTTAACACTACAGCATACAGTGCATTCGGAAAGTTTGTCAGACCCCTTCACATTTTGTTACGTTACAGCCTTATTCTAAAATTGATCATGTTTTTTTCTCATCCATCTACACACAATACCCCATAATGACAAAGTGAAAACAGGTTTTTAGATATTTTCTTTTGACATTTATAAAAAAAGAAAAATAGAAATACCTTATTTACGTAAGTATACAGACCCTTTGCTATGAGACTCGAAATTTAGCTCCGGTGCATCGAGGCACAGATCTGGGGAAGGGTACCAAAACATTTCTGCAGCATTGAAGGTCCCCAAGTACACAGTGGCCTCCATCATTCTTCAATGGAAGAAGTTTGGAACCATCAAGACTTCCTAGAGCTGGCCGCCCGGCCAAACTGAGCAATTGGGGGAGAAGGGCCTTGGTCAGGGAGGTGACGAAGAACCCGATAGTCATTTTGACAGAGCTCCACAGTTCCTCTGTGGAGATGGGAGAACCTTCCAGAAGGACCTCCATCTCTGCAGCACTCCACCAATCAGGCCTTTATGGTAGAGTGGCCAGACGGAAGCCACTCCTCAGCAAAAGGCAAATGACAGCCCGCTTGGAGTTTTCCAAATGGCACCTAAAGGACTCTGACCATAAGAAACAAGATTCTCTGGTCTGGTGAAACCAAGATTGAACTCTTTGGCCTGAATGCCAAGCTTCATGTCTGGAGGAAACCTGGCACCGCTAATCACCTGGCCAATACCATCCCTATGGTGAAGCATGGTGGTGGCAGCATCATGCTGTGGGGATGTTTTTCAGCTGCAGGGACATGGAGACTAGTCAGGATCGAGGGAAAGATGAACGGAGCACAGAGATATCCTTGATGAAAACCTGCTCCAGAGCGCTCAGGACCTCAGACTGGGACGAAGGTTCACCTTCCAACAGGACAACGACCCTAAGCACACAGCCAAAACAACGCAGGAGTGACTTCGGCACAAGTCTCTGAATTTCCTTGAGTGGCCCGGTCATGAACACGATCAAACATCTGTGGAGAGACCTGAAAATAGCTGTGCAGCGATGCTCCCCATCCAACCTGACAGAGCTTGAGAGGATCTGCAGAGAAGGTGAGAAACTCCCCAAATACAGGTGTGCCGAGCTTGTAGCGTCATACCCAAGAAGACTCGGCTGTAATCGCTGCCATAGGTGCTTTAACAAAGTACTGAGTAAAGGGTCTGAAAATGTGTGTAAATGTAATATTTCGTTTTCTCATTTAATACAAATAAAAAATAATTACAAGGCTGTAATGTAACAACGTGGAAAAGGTCAAGGGGTCTGAATATCGAATGCACAATACTTTCCCCTGCACAAAGCGTGTTCCATACAGAAATGGTTTGTTGAGATCGGTGTGGAAGAACTTGACTGGCCTGCACAGAGACCTGACCTCAACCCAATCAAACACCTTTAGGATGAATTGGAACGCCGACTGCTAGCCAGGCCTAATCGTCCAACATCAGTGCCCTACCTCACTAATGCGGCTGAATGGAAGGAAGTCCCCGCAGCAATGTTCCAACATGTAGTGGAAAGCCTTACTGGAAGAGTGGAGGCTGTTATAGCAGCAAAGGGGGGACCAACTCAATCTCTCACACACACACCCTTCCCGCCCCACTCAACCTTTACTTCATCCCTCCAGTCTGAATGAGTCCATGCCACTGGTCACGAAGCAGCTGCAGTACCTGTGGGGCATGCCTGTGATCCGGACACTCTTCAGTGATGTCCTTAGCAAAAAGCTGGAGACCCAAGAGCCCACGCCTCCGCCACAACCTACCACGTCCCAAAACAACCTGCCAGTCAAGAGTAAGTCGATTTGTATTTCAGTTTCTCTTTTGTTTTCTCATCAGGCGCTTAATCGTTTAATGTCATGGGTTATTTATTTTGACACCATTATCAGATTTATTATCACTTACCTGGGTTGTCGATTGATACAGTTTATATTATAGAAGTGCATAATATAAGTTGTGTTTTAAAACAATGAACTAACTTTATCGGATCGGCTTTTTCTTAGGTCTATTCAAGCGGGCATTTCAGAAGTCTGCCTCAGTGCGAAACATCCTGAAGCCAGTTGGCGGGAGACGGGTGGACTCCGCAGAGGTTCAGAAAGTCTGCAGTATCTGTGTACTGTACCAGACGGCCCTCACCACGCTCACCCAGATACGACTGCAAATCCTCACTGGTGAGTCCCTGCCTAGTTCCATTTGAATCGGGCACGCATACACACGCACATGAATGTTCTCTCATGTTGTGTCCGGTGCTGTCCCCCTCAGGCCTAACCTACCTGGACGACCTTCTGCCTAAGCTGTGGGCTTTCATCTGCGAGCTAGGACCCCAAGGAGGGCTCAAGCTGTTCATGGAGTGCCTGAACAACGACACAGAGGAGTCTAAGCAGCTGCTGGCCATGCTCATGCTGTTCTGCGACTGCTCCAGACACCTCATCACGTGAGCTCCATGAAATGCTACCACATAACTTACACGTTATACAGTATAGCATGGTTTCCTAAGTATAGATTAAGTCTAGTCCTAGACTAAGAAGCACCTCTTTCAGTCCTAATCTGTATCCAGGAAACTGGCCCTAAATACAATATCCCATCTCTGCTTACTTATACATGTTATATGTTGACCATCCTTTGTGTGTTATACAGGATCCTGGATGACATCGAGGTTTACGAAGAGCAGATCTCGTTTAAGACGGAAGAGCTCGTAACCATCTCCTCGTTTCTCAACACGTTTGTTTACAAGATGGTCTGGGACGGTATCTTAGGTGAGTCTCCTCCTCCCTCTGTTGAACTTGTCAAACTCAAAGGGTCGATTTGATAGACAGTGACAGAATTGCCAATCCCAGGTTCCGGCACCATGAGAAATGTCTTGGGGATAGGGTAGTTGAGTGTGTGCAGTAACTTAATGTGTTGTTGTCTGTGAAAGAGAATGCCAAGGGAGAGAAACTGGACCTGTTCCACAGCGTTCACGGCTGGCTGATGGTGCTTTACGAGCGGGACTGCAGGCGGAGGTTCTCCCCTGATGACAACTGGCTGCGCAAGTAAGTGCCCCTCCGGGAAACATACTTATCCTAATCCCTGATCCTTCCCATAGTTAGTCTGCACTTCCCAAAACCTGTTAAGGTGATCTTAGTGATCAGTAGTGGTCAAATGCATGAGGAGCGCTTGATCAAGCTTGCCCACCACAATGGAACCAATGGAATATTAGTGGCAACTTTGACCACCCTGTACGCCGCGCAAGGCCCACCTCCAGTACTTGGAAGTATTTGACTGAATTGAAATTTGATTGAATTTAGATTTTGTGACACAATAACCCATAATGTCAGTGGAATTATGTTTTTAGAAATCTTTTCAAATGAATTAAAATGAAAAGCTGAAATGTATTGAGTCAATACGTATTCTCATGGCAAGCCTAAATAAATTAAAGAGTAAAAATGTGCTTAACAAGTCACATAATAAGTTGTGTGGACTCACTCTGTGTGCAATACGTTTTTGACATGATTTTTTAAATGTTACCCCATCTCTGTACCCCACACATACAATTATCTGTAAGGTCCCTCAGTCGAGCAGTGAATTTCAAGCACAGATTCAACCACAAAGACCAGGGAGGTTTTCCAATGGTTTGCAAAGAAGGGCACCTATTGGTAGCTGACATTAAATGTCCCTTGGAGCATGGTGCAGTTATTAATTACACTTTGGATGGTGTATCAATACAGCCAGTCACTACAAGATACAGGCGTCCTTCCTAACTCAGTTGCCGGAGAGGAAGGAAACTGCTCAGGGATTTCATCGTGAGGCCAAAGGGGATTTTAAAACATTTGTAGAGTTTTTAATGGCTGTGATTTAAAAAAAAAAACTGAGGATGGATCAACAACGTTGTAGTTACTCCTAATACTAAACTAATTGACAGAGTGAAAAGATGGAAGCCTGTACAGAATACAATTTTTCCAAAACATGCATCCTGTTTGCAATAAGCCACTAAAGTAATAATGCAAAAAATGTGGCAAATAAATTAACTTTTTGTCCTGAATACAAAGTGTTATGTTTGGGGTAAATCCAACACAACACATCACTGAGTTACCACTCTTTATAGTTTCAAGCATGGTGGTGGCTGCATCATGTTATGGGTATGCTTGTCATCGACAAGGACTATGGAGTTTTTTTTATGATAAAAAGAAAAGGAATAGATCCAAGCAAAGGCAAAATCCTAGAGGAGAACTTAGTTTGGTCTGCTTTCCAACAGACACTGGGATACAAATTCACCTTTCAGCAGGACAATTCCCCAAAACACAAGGCCAATTATACACGAGTTGCTTACCAAGACAACATTGAATGTTCCTTAGTGGCCTAGTTGCGGTTTTGACTTAAGTCTGCTTGAAAATCTATGTCAAGACTTGAAAATGGTTGTCTAGCAATGATCAACAACCAACTTGACAGAGCTTGATGAATTGTACAATCCAGGTGTGCAAAGCTCTGAGATTTACCCAGAAAGACTAACTGCTGTAATGTATTGACTCGGGGTTGAATACTTATCTAATCAATATATATTAGTGTTTTATTATCCATAAATATTTTTAAATGTTAGAATTCTTCTTCCACTTTGACAGAGTATTTTGTGTAGATCCTTGACAAAAAATGACAATTAAATCCATTTGAATCCCACTTTGTAACACAATAAAATGTGGAAAAAATCAAGGGGTGAATTCTTTCTCAAGGCACTGCATTTGTCCCAGGTCTGATCTGTAGGAAACAATTGTGATATTGGAAAAGGTACACTCACTGACTCACTCTTTTTACCCCTTGTGTCCAGGGATCTAAAGCCGAGCCTTTTGTTCCAAGAGCTGGAGAAGGGCAAGAGGAGAGCTCAGCTGTTACTTCAGTACATCCCACACGTCATTCCACACAAAAACGTGAGTCTGCACAGAAGTAATATTTGTCCTTCCCGGGCATTTGTATTTGTAGTTTCACTATACCAATATGCACATAGTGTCTCACTCGTTGTCCTCCCCACTTTAGAGGGTCCTGCTGTTCCGAAACATTGTCACCAAGGAGAAGGAAACTTTGGGATTGGTGGAGACCAGCTCCGCTTCTCCGCACGTCACCCATATCACTATTCGGCGCTCACGGATGTTAGAGGTATGAAATGGATGTATCCATCTTTTGCATGTTTTCCCCCACACTAGCATATCACTAAGAATGTATTCTCGAAACAGTGTTATGCAAAGGTACATATTGACACAGAGCCTGATGTCAAATACAGTCAGGCATGGTGGTTGTGACTGATGCCCAAACTGATCACCCAAACTCTTTGTGTCTGAACTCTCTCATAAGGATGGTTATGACCAGCTCCGCCGCTTGCCCGTCAACTCCATCAAAGGTGTGATCCGCGTGAAGTTTGTCAACGACCTGGGTGTGGACGAGGCCGGCATCGACCAGGACGGCGTCTTCAAGGAGTTCCTGGAAGAGATCATCAAGAAAGTCTTCAATCCGGCCCTCAACCTCTTTAAGGTTGGCTCTCCAGACCTTGCTTCAAATACTTTTTGAAATAATTTTGAGTGCTGTATCTGTGCTTGATTGAGCTTGCCTGTTTCACTGGAACCAATAGAGAAGTCTCAAATGTGCATACGCTGCCCACCTGGCACTCCAAGTAGGCTAAAGCTAACGCTCATAGTCTTTGAAAGATTTCAAATAGTGTCAAGGTACTTTTAGCCATTTTCTGTGAACCATGCTCTTACTACTGCTGCTGATTTTATGCTGATGTCTCCCCCCATAGACCACCAGTGGCAACGAGAGGCTGTACCCCTCCCCTACTTCCTACATCCACGAGAACCACCTGCAGCTCTTTGAGTTTGTGGGGAAGATGCTCGGCAAAGCCATGTATGAGGTGTGTCTGCGCTCACAGAGGCATGTTATTCATGTGAAATGACCATGTATGTAACAAGAAGGACTCATTTTAAAGCCACAAGCCCAACTCGCCACTTTATAATGCTGAGGGATTGGTCTGGAGAAATGTTGCCACAATTTATAGACTGAGCTATCGACGCAAAGCATGATAGTCCATGAGATCAACGTGTGTGTGTGTGTGTTTCAGGGCATCGTGGTAGACGTACCCTTCGCCTCCTTCTTCCTCAGCCAGGTCATGGGCCACCATCACAGCACTTTCTACAGCTCCATTGACGAGCTGCCCTCCCTGGACTCTGAGTTCTACAAGAACCTCACCTCCATTAAGGTAAGAAAGACCCCCCACACACACACACACTGATAGTCGCTTAGTTCATGGGATCATGTTCATTACAGCATGCAATGGAAAACGTTCCAAAACAATTTGCAACTGTAAACGAAAGGGAGTGTTTCTTATTGTATAAGTCCAGGTGGTCATTTCTCCCTGTTTCAGTCTGTTTTATTTCTGCTTGGTGCCTGATGAACACGACCCTGGTTTATGGTGACCACTATTTTGATTTGAGAAGGTTTTTTGCTTTGCTGTTATCCGTCGCTACTTTCTGTGATCAATATCACTCCGAGGTTGTGGAAGTCGACTCAAAATAGTTCTTTGATCTTCGTCTTGTCCTTTTCCAGCGCTACGACGGGGATGTTGGTGATCTAGGACTGACGCTATCGTATGACGAGGATGTTATGGGACAGGTAGAAGCTATAGTTTTTCTCTGAATGTAGAAAACCAGAACTCTTCTCTCGTCTCTTAATACTGTCTTTGTGTCATCGCAGCTGGTCTGTCATGAGCTGATTCCTGGAGGAAAGATGATGCAAGTCACCAATGAAAACAAGTGAGAATGCAGATTCAGTATCTAGAACAAACGTATAGATTTTACATTTGTTGATGTCATTTGATGTTAACACCCTCCTTCTCTAAATACAAGATTTGTTTATTGTCCCTGTAGTTATAACAAGTTGGGTTGGATGATGACGTGGGGTCCCGTCCAGAAACAGCCCCTACCCCCGGCCCTTTGACACTTGTGGAGATCTGATAGGTGTAAGCAGTATGGTGTATGTCCTGCCAAGTCTATCACAGGGCAAGGTAGATGTACTAGCATATTGCTTATTATACCTATCAAAACCTTTCAGTTCTCCACAAGTACCTAGGCGGAAGGGCTAGAGGGTTGTTTCTAGACAGGCCCAGGGTTCTCCCCAAAGAATGTAAGAGGTTCGCTGTGCCATCTTGTGGACTGTCTGCACCACTGTTAAAAAAAAAAAAGTAAAGGAAATGTTTGGCTAGATTAAAGGGGGAGGCCCATTTGGTTTGATTTATGTTTCTGGCCCCCGTTGGGCCTCCCCCCCCAGTACTCGTAAGCACCACCTTGTTAAAAAATGCTGGGGAGAACCCTGAGGCCCATGGTGTTCCGAGCCTGACTTAACCTCACCTTTGACCTTGTCCGTGTTGCAGGATCAGCTATATCCACCTGATGGCGCACTTCCGCATGCACACGCAGATAAAAGAGCAAACGGCAGCTTTCATCCGAGGGTTCCGCAGCATCATCAACCCGGAGTGGCTGCACATGTTCTCCACCCCCGAGGTCCAGCGCCTCGTCTCCGGGGACAACGCCGAGATAGACCTGGACGACCTCAAGTACGTGACCTTCGACCCCCTTTCCCCTCGATAAGCTCCTCCACAGCTCTTCGACCTGCCAATTCCCAAACATTTTAGGGAAATCCTATAATCCTAGGTTTGAATGTCCCATTTGATTGGGTAACGGACAATGAGTTGACTGTGAAAGGTTGTAAAGCCAAGGTGAGGGTGCTTGCTGACATGGTCTCTCTCGCTTTCTCTTTCCCGCCCGCTGTCTCTCCTGTTGTCAGGAAACACACAGTGTATTATGGAGGTTTCCACAGCAGCCATCGGGTCATCATCTGGCTGTGGGACATCCTGTCCAGTGACTTCTCCTCTGAGGAAAGGGCCATGTTCCTCAAGGTAAAAACAACCCCCAAATGTTGCTATACTGAACAAAAATATGAACGCAACATGTAAGTGTTGGTCCCATGTTTCATGAGCTGAAATAAAAGATCCCGGAAATGTTCCATATGTACGAAAAGCTTATTTGTCAAAAATGTTTTTTTACATCCCTGTTGGTGAGCATTTCACCTTTGCCAAGATAATCCACCCACCTGGCAGGTGTGGCATATCAAGAAGCTGATTAAATAGCATGATCATTACATAGGTTACACCTTGTGCTGGGGACAATAAAAGGCCACTCTAAAATGTGCAGTTTTGTCACACAACACAATGACACAGATGTCTCAAGTTTTTAGGGAGCGTTCAATTGGCATGCTGACTGCAGTAATTTCCACCAGAGCTGTTGCCAGATAATTGAATGTTAATTTCTCTACCATAAGCCGCCTCCAACGTCGTTTTATAGAATTTGGCAGTACATCCAACCAGCCTCACAACCGCAGACCACGTGTAACCACGCCAGCCCAGGATCTTCACATCCGGCTTCTTCACCTGTGGGATTGTCTGAGGAGGGGGGAGGGTGGTTCTGAGGAGTATTTATGTCTGTAATAAAGCCCTTTTGTGGAGGAAAAAGATATTATGATTGGCTGGCTTCCCAGTGGGTGGGCCTATGCCCTCCCAGGCCCACCCATGGCTGCGCCCCTGCCCAGTCATGTGAAATCCATAAATTAGGGCCTAATGAATTTTCAATTGACTGATTTCCTTCTATGTACTGTAATTCAATATTTTAAATTGTTGCAATTTGCGTTCATATTTTTGTTCAGTATAAAATGTTATTTTACTGTTCATGCGTTAACTGTATTACGTTGGCTTGCGGGGCTGCCAGTTTGAGACCCCTGCTCTAGAACACTCTTACACTTGTAGAGACCTGTATGTGATCGTCCGTTGTTGTTGTTCTGCTTTTACAGTTTGTCACCAGCTGTTCGAGACCACCCCCTCCTGGGTTTTGCCTACCTCAAGCCCCCTTTCTCCATTCGCTGTGTGGAGGTGTCCGATGATCAGGTGAGAACACTTGGATCATTGGAAAGTCCTCAGCCAGATGTTTTTACATTTTTTTATTAAATTTAATTGTACCTTTATTTAACTAGGCAAGTCAGTTAAGAACAAATTCTTATTTACAATGACATCCTAGGAACAGTGGTTCGTTCAGGGGCAGAACGACAGATTTTTCCCTTGTCAGCTCTGGGATTCGATCTTGCAACCTTTCAGTTACTGGCCCAATGCTCTAACCACTAGGCTACCTGCCGCCCCAGCACGCAACACCAGTACGCCTACTACTCTCCATTAAACGTTGGCCTTTTAGTTGAAGAACTTAGGTTTGGGAAGTCAGTCCCTTGAGACTACTTTGGTTCTCTGTGTGTTTATGTGTGCGCGCTCCTGTCACCTGTCTCTCTCTAGGACACGGGGGACACCCTCGGCAGTGTCCTGCGGGGTTTCTTCACCATCCGGAAGAAGGAGCCTGGCGGTCGCCTCCCCACCTCGTCCACCTGCTTCAACCTGCTCAAGCTGCCTAACTACAGCAAGAAGAGCATCCTGCGTGACAAGCTCCGCTATGCCATCAGTATGAACACAGGTTTTGAGCTCTCCTAAAATAAACTCCCCCCTGCTCGTGGTCTGCTGCCAGAAAAACTAAAGGATAAACAACTAAAGAGCATCCTCCTTACCCAGGCTAGGGGTGGCAGCCGGTCAAGTCAGTGGAGCTTCACCAAAGCTGAAGGCGAAACAAATAGGATACCCCCCTTACCTTTATCCCAGCCTAGGAAACCAGAAGAGCTCCATCCTCTTTTACCCCAATCAGTCTGGATTCTGGAAACTCCACCCACCCCAAGGGCTTTCAACCCTATTTGCTGCCTGTGCAACCATGGTAATTTGTTTTCTGACCAGTGGCAGTCATTGCCCATGTGAGTTTATATATTTTTTTTATAGACAAGTAGCTAAAGAAACTGTGGGAACAGCACATTTGAAACAGTCACTCTTTACTCTCACACTCCCGAAAACCAAACCCATGCTAATAATCGTTACAAGGAGGAATGTTTAACCTAACACATTGCTGAGCTAAAATGGCTCGGTGTCTTACTATTTCTTCTCAGGCTTAACAGAACGATACTTGGATCTAGCACTCCCACGTCAATCAAACTGGAAAGCAATATAGATGCAATGCAAGCCATTACATGCGATAGACTCCACACTGGAGCAAAATCATAGGAAGCTTTGTTCTACCTGCTGGAATAGGATGTTATCCGAGCAACTTTCCCCTGTCATTCGGTGAGGCTTAATAACCTTGTTTAACATGACGGAAGCACATTTTCATAAAGAGACGACAAATCACTGCCTCATGTTCAACAAGTTCTGACCACGGAGACATGGTCACGTGTTGGCGCCTGTGTCATATCTGTATATTGTCCCTCATGGGTTAATTAAGGAATTAAATCCTGACGACCTGTCTCTCTCCCCACACACACACACTACAGTCAGTCACCTGACAAAAGCTTTGGACCCTGTATGTCTCTGTTCTCTAATGTATTCAAATTAGAATTTATGTTCCACAGCAATGCATTTGTGACCCAAAGTGATGCCATCAATACTTAAACCAAACTCCATGTTGTTATTTGATAGCAGATGTCCCGTTATCCTATGTCATGGTTCCGGAGTCTCTTGTTGCATTTGAAAATGGATAATACAGTGGCTCTGGAATGTTTTTATAGGTTTTGCTGTGGAATATCTGGGTCCTATAACTACAGCAGACACAACATTGACAACCAATGTTGTGACATTCCCAAACGAATCTGTTAGTGAAGTCAATCATGAACATTTCTCTGTATCCACTAGGATTGGCCATGCCTCTTGGAATGGAATCAAGCCATGAACACATAGGACAAGGTATTTATAAGGACTTGAGCCTGCTTACAGACAATTGAATTCTCATGCTCCCTTTACCGCCACTGAACCATCCAACCCAGGAAAGTTTGGTGTCATTTCTCACTGGCTGTGCATGCCAAGCATGTACGGATTCTCCCTTGTGTCTGGTGACCTTACAGCCACGTGGAAAGGGGTTACACAGGGAGAAAACCATACTATTTGTCATGGGTTGGTTGATCATGTGAATCTGAAAGCATTGCTTTTGTGTCTCTCTACCCTCTCAGTTCTTACCCACTCTCTCTTGCACATAAAACCCTGCTCTTTTTGTGAGGGGGAAAAAACCCACAACACTTTTTCTAAAGATCGGAAATAATTATACCATGCATTAACAGGGTCAAATAAAAAGAGACAATTTGGGGCAGTTGTTAGTGACATGTAGTTCCAACGTCAAGGTGGTTAGAGACAAGGCAGCAAATGGTGTTGAGTTTTAATTATGTGAAAGATAAACAGGCTGATTTAAAAAGCAATAGCCTATTTGTTGATTCAGTATTTTATGCAAAACTGTTTCATGAGGGGTGTACATGTGTGCGCTGAGTGGTTGTCAGATCCATAGACATGGCTCTGGTTGTGGTCGTAAAGAAAAAGGGATAAAGCCTTTTTAAGCACCATTATAACTATCTTATATATCCTGGCCACTAGTTAACAGAAAAACTCAGTTCTGATGATTATACAGGCATTTTATGGGCATTAAACAAGGTTCTATATGGTTTTGTATTGCTTTGCTAACTGAAATCTGTGCCCTATTTGTCTGTGTATAGGAATATTAAAGGGTACAATCTACCTGTACAGGCATTTCCCCCCCATTTTATGAATGCCATCAATCTCATTGACAAATAGAAATGACAACTTGTCTTAGTGACTCTATGGGAAGACCTTACCTCAATTTTCAGTGTTGTGATCACTGCGATATATTTCCTTAATTCCCAAGGGCCTCTGACTAGTCAGTGCTCATTCCCTTACAAAAAAAGATTGCAGTTTTGAAACTGCAGTAACTGGAGTCGACTGGTATCTTGAACTGCAGTAAACAAAAGTGTTCTTTTGGACGCAGTATTTGCAGCATACTGCAGTTATACTGCAATCTGACTGCCTTTTTTTCACTTCAGTGGTGCCAGTCTGACTAAAGTTACCCATTTATTTCAATCAATTGTTTCAGCAGCCTGAAATGGGTTAGAAATTAGTCTGGTCAGTGTCCCAGAGAAGACTGGAAGATTCCACACAAGCTCTGTCTGGTGTTTTGATGAGGGCACTCCTCCGTTTTAAACGATGTCATGAAATCTAATTCATATCTTTTTATGAATTAGAAGAAAAATAAATCCAGGAAATGTGCAACATACTTCTATGAAAGTACTGTCCCCTCACAATTTTTTAAGTGTCTTTGGAACTGGTTGCACTATGTGAAATACAGGTAATTGAAAACTCTATTTCAATGTAAAACATGCTTGTGTAAGATACTATTTATTCTGTAAAACAGTAACAATTGTTATGTTAACCATAATTATTCTAAAACTTTACTTATCAACTGAAGTGAGTGTGTCTTGGTTTTATTTCTAGAGGAATCAAGCCATTATTTTTCTCACTTCAGGACAGGTTCTGTATAGCCCGGAGCAGTATTTATGTATTAAATAAGGATATAACAGTTGTGAAGAACAGGTTCTGTCAGTTCCATAAAGATAGAAGATTCATCTTTATCTGCCATTATAGCGTCTGACACACCATGGGCAGCGCCATTGAGTTTATCTCCATTTTAACGTAGTACATTTTCTTCTTCATGATTGGCTGATCCTTCCTGATGACCCGGTTGGACATGACTCCAGGTATTCAGGAGGGATCAGCCAATGAAGATGCAAGTCACACCTAGTTGACTATGTTAAAATGGTGGAAGCCCTCAATGGCGCTGCCCGTGCTAAAATTGCCTTTTGGCCACTAGTGGCCTCTATCATTCTCTATGGTCAGTTGTCTATTAATGACTTTACTTTCTGCAAAGTTTGATTGTGTCACGTGCTGGTTTATACTGCGCACACCCAAGGCACCCCAATCTGTCAGTCGACTCTGACGTACGGGTTGTGAGCATGAATATCAATGCGTCCTTTTCATAAACAATTGTTTGTTTTACGATCATTTTATCTAAAAAAAAAAAGAAAATGAGTACCCCTCCAAGTCCTCCTCCAACGCACTGGTTCAAAGCTTTGCGGAGGTAAGTGCATTAAAACTAGTCAGATGCATCGAAAATCGCTGTCAAAATTCACTTTAATGACTTTGTTATTACTTCCAATCTGTAATGTTTTATTGATTTACTTTTGTTTCTCAAACTTAAGGATATTGTTCATCTTTGAGATCAATATTACTTTCAGAAAGTTATGGAGACAGGATCGAACAACTTGAATTTCACATCTTTGACTGATTTACTTATGCATTGCCTGATTTGGAGTCATTTCCCTCTGATACTGGGGGTTTAATAGCATGCTTACTGCCCAGGGTCTGTCCTCTGTAAGCCTGTTCGAGAGGTAAACATTCTACAGCATTAGTGGGAAAGCAAGAGCATGCGAGAGTAATGGTCGCCTAACATGCAGAAGGTATACTGAATTATGATTTGTTATGGACTACTACAGTAACTACAGAACTTGTTTGGTTTACACATAAGAATACACTGGCTTGTGTCTATGTGTTGCAGGACCAGGCTGGGGGAGCCCTGCGTGAAGACTTATCTTTTAGAATGTGTGGAGGGTGAATGGGCAACTGGGTATGGTTGTTGGTGCCAGGGACACTGGTTTGTGTCAAGAACTGCAATGCTGCTGGGTTTTTCACGCTCAACAGTTTCCTGTGTGTATCAAAAATGGTCCACCACCCAACGGACATCCAGCCGACTTGACACAATTGTGGGATGCATTGGAGTCTACATGGGACAGCATCCCTGTGGAACGCTTTCGACACCTTGTAGAGTCCATGCCCCAACGAATTGAGGCTGTTCTGAGGGCAAAAGGGAGTGCAACTCAATATTAGGAAGGTGTTCTTTAGTGTTTTGTACCCTCAGTTTGAATGTATATGTATGTACATTACAATCCAAATTAGTGGATTTGGCTATTTCATTCACACCTGTTGCTGACAGGTGTATAAAATCGAGCACACCGCCATGCAATCCCCATAGACCAACATTGGCAGTAGAATGGCCTGTACTCAAGCTCTGTGACTTTCAACGTGGCACCGTCATAGGATGCCACCTTTACAAGTCAGTTTGTCATATTTCTGCCCTGTTAAGAGCTGCTCCAGCCAACTGTAAGTGCTGTTATTGTAACGTGGCAACATCTAGGAGAAACAACGGCTCAGCCGCTAAGTGGTAGGCCACACAAGCTCACAGAAGGGGACGGACGAGTGCTGAAGCGCGTGTAAAACCGTCTGTCCTGCGTTGCAAAATTCACTACCGAGCAACGGCAGCCCAATAACTTCATCAAGAGCTTCATGAAATGGGTTTCTATGGCCAAGCAGCTGCACACAAGCCTAAGATCACCATGCGCTTGCTGCCTTTGGACTCTGGAACAGTGGAATTATGTTCACTGGGGTGATGACTTGACACTTCACCATCTGGTAGTCCGACGTACGAATCTGGGTTTGGTGGATGTCAGGAGAACACTACCTGCCAGAATGCATAGTGCCAACTGTAAAGTTTGGTGGAAGAGGAATAATGGTCTGGGACTGTTTTTCATGGTTCGGCCTAGTCCCCTTAGGTCCAGTGAATGGAAATCTTAACGATACAGCATACAATTACATTCTACACGATTCTATGCTTCCAATTTTATTGGCAACCGTTTGGGGAAGGCCCTTTCCTGTTTCAGCATGACAATGTCCCTGTGCACAATGCGAGGTCCATACAGAAATGGTTTGTCGAGATCGGTGTGGAAGAATTGACTGGCATGCACAGAGCCCTGACCTCAACCCCATCGAACACCTTTGGGATGAATTGGAACGCCGACTGCGAGCCAGGCCTCAGTGCCCGACCTCACTAATGCTCTTGTGGCAGAATGGAAGCAAGTCCCTGCAGCAGTGTTCCAATATCTAGTGAAAAGCCTTCCCAGAAGAGTGGAGGCAGTTTTATCATATCATATTTGTATTAGTTTTATTTTATTGTGTATTAGATCATTTGGGTTGAATTTTTTTTTTTTTCCTCAGACAGACATAAAGGTCATAGCTTTGTAGGGGGGGAAACACGACATTAATAAAATATTGCCGTCTTGCTAGATTGATGACTAAACCCATAGCTAAACAGTGTAAAACGGCTGTCAGCTCAACTGGTTAATCTTAACTAACAGTAATTTTAGACCACGACTGACTTCCTAAGGGGGCTTGTTCTTAAAAAATGCACTGATTATACACATACTATACGCTGCTCCAATGTCCTGCCTTTTCAGGGAGTAGGTAGGTTCTAGAATAGTCTGGGTCAGATTGCTGCCTCTGGTCTTCATCTCTTCTCAGTCCGGAGACATGGGTCATGTTCAGTAAGGCAGAATGCTTTTGTAGCAGAAAACAAAATGTGTTATTGGACAAAACAAAAGTAGTATCTCCCTTTTTTCAAAACATTTGCTCCCTACTGAACACAACCCTGGACTTTTGATCTGTTCTTCCATAATAAGGTCTTGTAAGCAGCACCATAGTAAATGAATAAATACGTAACAATTGTCACATACACCGGAAAGGTGAAGTGAAATGTGTTTCACAGGGTATGCCATAGTAGTACGGTGACCCTGGAGCAAATTAGGGTTTAGTGCAATAATCCTCCTTTTTTTTTTTAAACTCCACTGGCACCTATCATGGGCGCTACAGCTTTGATACCTTCTCACACAGGAAATCATGCCGGCTCAATCACCTACCTGCATTACCCACCACATGAGGATCACAATATGTCTCTTATGACCTGGGCCAATAGCATTTCCCAGAAGAGCCAGGGCTGGTGCCAGATACTGTGACCGTGTGTGAGTTGGAAGACGGAGCCCTTTTCACAATACTGAGCCGGACCGGGCTGAGCTGTACTATGCTTGCTTGGTTACACATCCACCATAGTTTGTTGAAACGATGTTGGAAATCCCAGTGTGAAATGAGGATATCTGAACCTACAGTACAGTTCTGAGGACCAGTTGTAGTATGTCTCCAATATGACCTTCAGCACTTTACGTTTGAGATGTAGAAGATAATGGTAATGTGATGAAAAAAAGTTTATTTACTGCAGCATCAGATGATCACATACAAATATATAAGTTTATGATCATTCAATATGGAGTCTCATCTGTTTTCATTCGAAAAGTGTACTTTCTGATGCCGAGTGACAAGCTAGTCATCCAGTTCTCTCTGAAACACTTGCTAAAGAAATCGTATTGAAAGCTTCTTGTGATACAACCTGTGCTTCATATACAATACAGGATTATAACTTGTGCACTTCATTACAAAATTAAACTTCATTTTATTATTCCAATTATATTATCCTGTTTAAAAAATGGTTGTTGCATCAAATTAAAGTGTACCACATGACATTAAAAGTAGTGTCAGTACGTTTAGATTTTGCCTCTAGCGAAGTCGAATTTGGATTCAAGTCTTTATTTGAAATGTAGGAAAAGTTCCATCACGAGATACAGTATTTAAACTTAGACCCATCGAACTGTCTTTCACATAAAATAATGCCGACGATTGATTAATTCAACCTAGAAGCAGAACAAAGGTTGTTCCACAAAGGTCCCCGGTTTGTTCTTTCATGTGTAGACGTGTGTCACTCGGGTCTTTTGTAGATCGTCTCCTCGTTGCCTTCTTTCATGGCTGTGTACCTGGCCACTGTGAACAGGTAGTCGCTCAATCTATGGGAAGACGTGAGGTAAATGATTCTCAGCAAGACTACACCACTTAAACGCATGATTATACATCTGCACATTTAGACAAGGAACATACCTGTTCAAATATTTGGCAACATCAGGATCGGCCTCACCTGACCGCACAATAGGGGAAACACTGGAAAGATGAGACAAGTGTTATGGCTGTTTCTGGGGCTATGTTCAGGATCACAATGTTATACAGTGTTGGGTCTGAACAACCGTATGATTCGTTGGAACTCACCTGCGTTCTGCTCGGCGACACACTGTCCGTGCTATGTGGAGGGCCGCACTGCTCTTTCCTCCAGACTAACCGGACAGAGAAGTTAAGATAAAACACATCAAACCAATATGCATAGACAATGTATTCACCCACAAAAGGGACCTTATAAATAACACCAATATATACAGTGCATTCGGAAAGTATTCAGACCCCTTGACAATACTTTCAAGGTAAAACAGCATGAGGCAGATGAGGTACTGTGATTTGTGAATCCATGTGTAAAGCAACTCAATGCATGTGTATGGACTTGTACTACAGTGCATTTGGAAAGTATTCAGACCCCTTGAATTTTTACACATTGTTACATTACAGCCTTATTCTAAAATGTATGACATTTTTTCCTCAATAAACACACAATACCCCATAATGATGAAGCAAAAACAAGTTTTGACATTTTTACATAAGTATTCGGACCCTTCGCTATCAGACTCAAAATTGAGCTCAGGTGCATCCTGTTTCCATTGATCATCCTTGATGTTTCTACAACTTGATTGGAGTCCACCTGTGGTAAACCCAATTGATTGAACATGATTTGGAAAGGCACACACGTCTATATAAGGTCCCACAGTTGACAGTCCACGTCAGAGCAAAAACCAAGCCATGGGGTCAAAGTAATTGTTCGTAGAGCTCTGAGACAGGATTATGTCGAGGCACAGATCTGGGGAAGGGTACCCCAAAAAATGTCTGCAGTATTTAAGGTCCGCAAGAGCACAGTGGCCTCCATCATTCTTAAATAGAAGTTTGGAACCACCAAGACTCTTCCTAGAGCTGGCCACCCGGCCAACAATCGGGGGAGAAGGGCCTTGGTCAGGGAGGTGACCAAAAACCCAATGGTCACTCTGACAGAGCTCCAGAGTTCCTCTGTGGAGATGGGAGAACCTTCCAGAAGGACAACTATCTATGCAGCACTCCACCAATCAGGCCTTTATGGTAGAGTGACCAGACGGAAGCCACTCCTCAGCAAAAGGCACATGACAGCAAGCTTGGAGTTTTCCCAAAGGCACCTAAAGGACTAAGACCATGAGAAACCAGATGGTCTGATGAAACCAAATTTGAACTCTTTGGCCTGAATGCCAAATGTCACGTCTGGAAGAAACCTGGCATCATCCCTACAGTGAAGCATGGTGGTGGCAGCATCATACTGTGGGGAAATGTTTCAGTGGCAGGGACTGGAAGACTAGTCAGGATCGAGGGAAATATGAACGGAGCAAAGTACAGAGAGGTCCTTGATGAAGTCCTGAGCGCCCTAGAGCAGGTTCTCAGACTGGGCCGAAGGTTCACCTTGCAACAGGACAACGCAGGAGTGGCTTCGGGACAAGTCTTAATGTTCTTGAGTGGCCGAGCCAGAGCCCGGACTTGAACCCGATCGAAACATCTCTGGAGAGACTTGAAAATAGTTGTGCAGCGATGCTCCCCATCCAACCGATCTGCAGGTTAAGAGGATCTGCAGAGAAGAATGGGAGAAACTCCCAAAATACAGGTGTGCGAAGGTTTTAGTGTTGTACCAAAGAGGACTCGAGGCTGTAATAGCTGCCAACAGTGCTTCAACAAAGTACTGACTAAAGGGTCTAAATACTTATGTAAATGTGATTTCAGTTTTTTTTTTATACATTTTTGCAAAAATGTATAAACCTGTTTTTGCTTTGTCATTATGGGGTATTGTGTGTAGATTAGAAAATATTTAATCAATTTTAGCATAAGGCTGTAACGTAACAAAATGTTGAAAAAGTCAAGGGGTCTGAATACTTTCCGAATGCACTGTAGTACAAGTCCATACACATGCATTGAGTTGCTTTACACATGGATTCACAAATACAATTACAGTATCTCATCTGCCTCATGCTATTTTACCTTGAAAGTATTGTGAGCTCATGTACTTGGAATATGTACCCCTAAGCCTCTCACAATTCCACATCACATTATAAATAACATTTCAGTGTTCTGAAAGGTTCATCCAGTGTGTGAGTGCTTACAGGTAATATGAAGTTTGTCAGTGGTGGCAGCTTCTCTGTGAACTCATCAATCCAGCTTTCAAGGTCTGCCACTGGTTGGGAACTGAACTTTGTTTTTTCTGTTGGCAAGAGTGCGAGAGAATATAAGGACAATGAGAAGACCAGTGACTGGGGTAAGCTGTGTGGAATGATTCTTCAAAATGATTTACACAAAGCCATTTACTTATATGAATTTCTCGTGCAGATGACTGAGGTGTGGCAATGTTGGATCCCACATCTTGTAAGACACACTGAATCTGTGGGGTTAGAAGGGTAAACATTGAGTAAAAGATAACGTTCATCATTACTCTCCCAAAATGAACTGAAAAAAGTTTAAACTCAGACCTTGTCCAGCTGATCTGTGAATGTATGGCCTTTGTCGATACAAAACTCTCTGGCCAAGCTGTAGAAGACAACACAAGATGGTGAATCAATTGCAGTAAGGGGGAACAAAGCATAATACCCAATAGAAGGAATGGACATCACATTACCCTATTGCTGATGACAGCTCATCCGTTGTTCCCAATGCTTCAAACACATGATCTTCCTTGGGTCTTCTCTCTCCAGTGTAAGTGCTAGAGAAACCTTGGGCAATGACAGGAAGACGATAAACAAAGCGTTCTTTGCTGAAATTACCATATGGTGTGCAATGACTTGCTTGCATGCTCACCTTTATCACCAGTTTTAGTGTATATTTTGGGGATCCGGCTTTCTCCATCCGTTTTGGAGGCATAACTTTACAGGAGAAAAATATTATCAAGAGCTTTATGCTAGCTTGGCTATCAGTGCAGGCAAGATCATTTCAGCTGTCGGTCTGTAGGAAACATTATTGGCTAGCATAGTTAGCCGTCATCTACAACAATTTCAGGTGTGTTTCTTACTCATCCCATTCTCTTGCACTACCTGTGTGACTAGTACTAACGTTATATGTGTAGCAGAGGAGGCTGATGGGAAGAGCTATAGGAGGACAGGCTCATTGTAATGGCTGTTGTAGAATAAATGAAGGGTATCAAACACATGCAAACCGCATGTTTGACTCCGTTCCATTTATCCAATTCCATCCATTACAATGAACCCGTCCTCCTACAGCTCTCCCCATCAGCCTCCACTGATGTGTAGCTAACAGTGTGTCAAATAACTGTGGCACACAGCTAGCTAGCTACCAAACAATATACAATATTGTGTATAAGAAGCGATGGTCCATACAGCTACCTTCTTTCTGATCCAAATGATGTCTTTGTCCAATTTACAGCTAAACATTTGCCAGTCCTTGTCAGGATACAACGTAGGTGAGCTGGTTTTGTAATAATCGAAGCCATGTTTACATAACATCAAAACGCCTCTTGTTCGTCGGCGGTGTCCGTACGTGAGAGGGACGGACGTCTTATCGCACGACCAATGGCACGGGGGACAGCGTAGGATGTTGATTGGCTAGCAAAAGATCTGTGCGTCTCACCTCGAGCGCTGATTGGACGTGAAGCCGAGCCATGGCCCGCTGGCTGCGTGCGTGGTGTTGACAGGTCACTGTCGCATGATGTTTCTATTATTATTATTACGGTAGCAAGCTGTTTAAGTGGCAACAGCTTCATAATGACGTTCTATCTCTTTTTTTTAAAATACATCGGGATTGTGTATTGACGACCCTTCTTCATTCGGAGTGGTTGAGGTATTAATAATAATAGCTAGAGAACGTTTTCCTGGCGAATTGTCTGGAGGCTCGCTAGCTAGTTACCTTGCTTATAACTTATCATTTACTGCTGTCAGAATGCATATCAAGGAATGTATCGTGTCTGCACCTGGGAAAGCTATCCTCCACGGAGAACACGCTGTCGTGCATGGCAATGTAAGTACAGTAACGTTTGAGCTCACTATCATCAGTGGACCACCTAGCTAGCGCCTGCCGTATTCCACGCTTTGTTGTGTTACAGCCTGAATTCAAAATTGTTTCAATATCATTTCTCACCCATCTACACACAATACTCCATAACGACAAAGTGAAAACATGTTTAGACATCTTAGCAAATGTATTGAGAATGAAATGGAGAAATCTCATTTAAATAAGTATTCACACCCCTGAGTCAATACATTGTAGAAGCACCTTTACAGCTTTGAGTCGTCTGGAGTATGTCTGTATCAGCTTTGCATATCTGGATTTGGGGATTTTCTCCCATTCTTCCTTGCACATTTTCTCAACCTCTTAGGTTTGCTGTTCACCTCCACTCCCCATCTATCTTCAAGTCTTTCCACAGATTTTCAGTGGGATTCAAGTTTGGGCTTTGGCTGGGCCTATCAAGGATTTTCACATTCTTGTTCCGAAGCCATTCCAGCCTTGCTTTGGCTGTGTGCTTGGGGTCATTGTCCTGTTGGACTGTACATATTTGCCCCAGTCTAAGGTCGTTTGCACTCAAAAGCAGTTTCTCATCAAGGATTTGCCTGTATTTGGCTCCAGACATTGTTCCCTCTAGCCTTATCTGTCTCCCAGTCCCTACCACTGAAAAGCATCCCCATAGCATGATGCTGCCACCACCGTGCTTCACGGTGGGGATGGTGTTAGGTGGGCTTTGCATTCAGGTCAGAGTTAATTTCTTGTCTCATCAGACCAGAATCTTTTACCTTATGCCCTGTCTTTCACATGCCTTTTTGCAAACTAGGTGTGCTGTCATGCCTTTTTCTCAGGAGTGACTTCTGTCTGGCCATTCTCCCATAAAGCCCAGATTGGTGAAGTGCTGTAGAGACTGTTCTATCAGGTTCTCCCATCTCAGCCAAGGAACTCTGTAGTTCTGTCAGAGTGGTCGGGTTCTTGGTCACCTCCCTGATCAAGGTCCTTCTTGCAGGTTGTTCAGTTTGGTTGGATGGCCAGCTCTAGGCAGAGTCTGGGTAGTGACATATCTTTTCAATTTCCCAATGATGCAGACCACTGTGCTCTTGGAAATGTTCAACACTATAAATTGTTGTATACCCTTCCCCAGATATGCCTAATCACAATTCTAAGTTGGACCCGTTCCGAAATGGACATGAGGACAACTGGACCTGGTCGGATCCAGTCCCGTTCTGATTCGAGTGAGGGAAGCAGCATAATTGTTTTATTTTTTATTAAAGGGAGAGGATGGGGAGAGAGAGAGAGAGGGAGGTGCCGCTGAGGGGCGCGAGTGACACGGGGAGAAGGAAGCGAGTGTGAGACAGTAACCAACCAAGCCGACTCGCGCTATAGTAGGCTAATAGCTGCCATAGCTAGATTATTTATCATCGTATGATTACGTAGTTTCTGTCTTGACTGGATCAAACCTAGAGAAGTTAGCTAGGTAGGCTAACTGAGGCTGCAGTGCATGCACTTTCTAATCCTAGAGTAACAAATAACTCCATTCAGAATATTAACTAGCAGCCTACCTGTTGGTTCTTGGTCGTTGTAGCCTATCCTTCTCCTTCATTTTGTCAATTTAATTCCATCTTCCATTGATTAGATATAATTGCTATTTTTAGAAGTATCGACTGACAACGACTCGACTTGGTCGGAGATACAGTCCACACACTTGTCTACCACTCAACTCCATTAATGAGATGTAACTACATCGCGGAGTTGAGAAACACTCAGCTAGCCAGTGAAGTAGAATTATTTGCTAGAATCAACAAACACAATTTGAGCCTAAGGGTGTTTTCACACTTGGTCCCTTTCAGACAATTAATGTGAACTCAGTGCTGTTCGCTTACATTTTTGTGCAGTGTGAACACTCCAAAGGAACTCAGACCCTTCAAAAGAGCCCCCGAGGCGAACCGAATGGAGACTAGTTCAAGAGATGGTCTGAGTTCGGTTCGCTTGAATTCCTCAGTCCGGTTCCCTTTTTTAAGGCAACGTGAACACAAAGCTCCCCAGGTTCGCTTGTCATTATTCCCGCACCACACACTAGACTACTGCAACACTGTTTCCCCTGCCACAAACACTTAAATTGGTTCCACAAAATAGAGAAGATGGTGATGTGCAGTTTCGCGGGACAAAATGTGTAGCCTTTTTTCTTACTATTAATTGAATATCGGTGGAATTATCGGCCAATACCGATATAGCGGTAAAAGGCTAATATCAGCCCGATAATATCGATGAACCTATATATTGGTCGGGCTCTATGTAAAAGGACCCATGAGCACCAACGTGAAGTTTCTAGGAGCATGTCAAAGTGGGTGTCAAATGAAAGCTAAGTCATTTTTTTAAAATGTTTTATTAAGGCATTCTTGTCAAACATTTGAAAAAAGATTCTTAGAAAACATGTACCAGAAAAAGTCTTACAAGGTATTTGAAATACATAAGAATGTTGAAGACCCCTGCCAAACTAATATCAACACTTATATTTCGTTTAGGATACTTTTTACTGACACCGCCTAGTATATTGGTCCTGGATGGCAGGAAGCTTGGCCCCAGTGATGGATTGGGCCGTACACACTACTTCTGTAGCGCCTTACGGTCGGATGTAGAGCAGTTACCATAACAGGTGGTGATGCAACCGGTCAGGATGCTCTCGATACTGCAGCTGTAGAGCTTTTTGAGGATCTGGTGGGACTAAGCACAACAGGAAAATGAAACAACACACATCCAGGCTGTGTAAGGGCTATTTTGCCAATAAGTAGAGTGATGGAGTGCTGCATCAGATGACCTGGCCTCCACAATCCCTCAACCAAATTGAGATGGTTTGGGCTGAGTCAGACTGCAGAGTGAAGGAAAAGCAGCCAACAAGTGCTCAGCATATGTGGGAACTCCTTCAAGACTGTTGGAAAAGCATTCCAGGTGAAGCTGGTTTAGAGAATGCCTAGAGTGTGCAAAGCTGTCAAGGCAAAGGGTGGCTATTTGAAGAATCTGAAATATAAAATACATTTTGATTTGTTTAACACTGGTTACTACATGATTCCATGTGTTGTTGTCTGCACTATTATTCTACAATGTAGAAAATAGTAAAATATAGAAAAACTCTTGAATGACTAGGTGTTCTAAAACTTTTGACCTGGTAGTGTACATCCAGTGAAATATCTGTCTCATTGTTCAATCTGTGGTAGGGATCAGTGGCGGTTCTAGACATTTCAATTGGGTGGGGCCAAGCTGGGGCCAGTTGTACTGTTAGAGGGGCCAGTTACATTAGATGTTATTGTTGTCATATCGTTTTTCTTCACTGCATTGAAGGCATTAGCAGGCAAAAGACCATGTCCCTCTAGTAAATGTGTGGGTTTAATTAGTGTTCCGTGTTGCCATTGTCTAATAACGGATGTAAAAAAAAAGAACGATAGCAAAAATTAGTTATGCATAAATTATTTCATACTCCACATTTAGGGGGGCCACAAGGGGGTCCAAAATTGTTGTCACAGGGGCACTGCCCCCAGAACCGCAAGTGGTAGGGATGTGACAAGTGTACCATTTTTCTTAACGTTTAAACAGCCATTTTGTTCTAGTTTAAACCATAAGAACAATCCTAAAATGACGTGAATTCAGATATGATCCTGCGTTTGACCGCTAGTTGGCAATGCAGTTTAATCTCCAGAAGTCCTGGTTACCTACCAGACTGCACTCTTACTGCTGTCCCCCACACACTCGGCAACAAAGGTAGTTCATGCCGTTTTAGGTTTCCTGCTGTGTGCCTCCTCCATGTTCTCAGTACATGGGCTGTGTGATGGCTCGTTTCAGTGATGCATGACAGCGTGTTCATAGATGTCCAACAATCTGTTGTTAACGCCACGTATGGTGTTTCAGAGCTCGCGCTTTTTACTTGCAGAGCAATCGTACCATTTCTCCATCTGGGCTGTCACGTTTTTTTTCCGGCATCTTCCGTCTGGTTCTAGATACGACATTCGGACATTGAAGCCGTCATCCTCTACCATTGACAATGTCTGCATATCAATTGCAATCATTTCTGTAATCAGTGCTGTGATTCTCTCACTACGTCCCTTATTGCGCTGCTGCCAGCAAGAGGTTGGGTCTCACGTTCCCTCCCTTTCAGCTTTGCACCTGTACTGCCACTCTAGCCCAGTGTCACCTCGCAAAGTTAGCAGATTTCACCACCTTCTTATTTAATTTCTCAAAGTATTCTCATACAGGACTTTGCTGTGGTCGCGTCACTGTCTCACTCTGACATTTCTCCAACTGTTAATGAGGAGCGGAGCGCTTTATATCCGTGGCAATAATTTGAAAGATACGTATTTCCTCCTAACGTTACAGCATTGTTGCATTAGGTATTTGTTTATTTCGTTTTCCCCCCATTATGATGATGAACGGGACCTGTTAGTGGTATGTTTGTGATAACTGCACTGTGATTTATATTTTGTGAAAAACTAAAACGATCGGTTTGGGATTTTGGGACAGTTAACGATCCCAATTTAATTTAAACGTCACACCCTAGTACACAGTAGAGCCCACTAGAGTTGAGTACACTACACTATACTGTACTTGACTGTACTGTACTCTACTGAGCTCTTATGTACTGTCCAAACTTGTGGAACACATAGACGTCTATGATTGGTTCAGATTTGGTCCGGACCAACCAAATTTGGTCTTGTTAGGTTGGCTTATTTAAAATAATAGCCAGTGTGTAGAATAATACCCAAATATGCAAAATAAGGATATTGTGTATTTCTTTGTGTACCTAACTGCATTTCTGGGCAGCACAGATCAGAAACCCATGATGAAATGATTTACCGCAATTCTGTTACCTGGTGTAAATCCAGTTCACTTACTGTAGTTCAATAACCAAAATAGTTTTTTTCTAAGTCAAAGTGTCTTCATAGCTGACACCTCATTCTTTCTGCAGACATATTTGAATCTTAATTCGGAGCAGATATTTACGAGTTTTTGTAAAATGGTCACAAAAAACAGAGGCAGATCTCCACAGTTCTAATAGTACATGTGCTTTTGAAACATTTTCTGTGTAAATTGTTGAAAGTATTCATTGTGCGTAGAGTTGTATGGCTTGTTCAACTTTGAAAACAATGTTTTTTTTCCCCTTTGGCGTAGGTAACATTTTAAGTGAACGACCTGAGTCTCAGTGCAACTCTGTTACCATGGAATTGCCCCCAGGCTAATACAACATTTTATGCACTCATGTATTCATGAGTTGTTCATCATATGACCCCCAGTACAGACACAGTCTATTCTGTGTTAGCACTGAAAGAAGATTGGTTGTTGAAATGAAATTGATTTGACTGGAACCACAACAACAATTCAGAGGTCTGTTTTCTCCAACCCCTGCTAGGTGGCTCTGGCTGTGAGTTTCAACCTGCGCACATACCTACAGTTGCAAGCCACATCCACCAGTAAAGTCTGCATCAATCTCCCCAACATCAACACTTTCCTCAGCTGGGATGTGACCGAGTTGAAGCAGCTGCTTCCTGACTCTGGAGGTGAGAGATGCTTTCTGGCTGGATGATTGAAATGTACTGTAGTGAATTTGAAGGGTAGCCCGAGTGGGATTGGAACCCTGGTCCCTGTGACTCAGTCCAACACCTTAGCCATTACACCAAGAGGCTTAAACCTCTTGACAAGGAAAGTCATATCCTTGTGTCCGTGCTATGGGACATAATGGCCTCCCAGCAGCTCCATTCCACTTCTGACACCAATGCAGCGAATTTGGGAGAGAGCCTGAACTGGACTTGAACCCCAAAACTATTGGCAAAGCTGTAAAACAACAGCTCAAAATATAATTGTTGGTTTTCTTTGTTTTATTCTTCTATGGTAATGTTGTCTATTTTTGTAATTCTGCTTACAGCCGAGCTGGGGAATGTGAATGAGCTTGATGCAGAGCTTGTCAGGAGGCTGCGAGACTTGGTTGGTGCATCAAATGGAACCTTGGATACTCGCAGCATGGCCATCTTAGCCTTCCTCTACATCTACCTCTCTGTCTTTGCTGGGTCAGGGTAAGAATTGAAATTGCTAAAGCTAATTTATATAGGAGTGTTAACATAGGGTAATACTAATCTTGGCACCCAAGAACCAAACTTCTAATGCCCTAATGAACATGACAGACCCCATGCTATTGAGGAAGACGTAGGCAGCTGGGAGCTGGGCGGATGCTAAAGGGTAGGCCTTATCGGGGCTGACGCAGGCGGTGCTAGTCTAGCGTGTTTGAGAGAGGAGTGGACGGGCTCTGACAGGACGGACAGCCACTAATTAGAGGCTGGCACTGGGCCCCCGCTGCAGCCTTAACAAGTCTGGATGTGTTTGTCCCTGGGGAGAAGAGCTCCACAATTAGTTTAGAGCACCCGCGTTTCCTGTCTGCCCAAAAGGAGTCTGACTGTCATGGACATTGACAGCGGAGCAAGTATACCCAGCTCACACCCATGCACATATGCACACCACACTTGTCATTCCCAATGAAAAGGATTGCTGTGCCTCGGTCCTTTGGTCAGTTTGATTAAGATCACAGGAAGTGTGCTTTCTGGATATTTTTGCTGTTTGAGCTGTTGCAAAGTGTGAGGTTTTTGTGTGAGATGGGTGCCCAAAAGCCTCTTACAAACACTAGTAGATACAAACAATAGCACCGTTTTTAAAGTGATTTCATGGAAAGTGTTTATTTATTGTATATTTTTCACCCAAATTATATAATTTCCCCCCTAGTTTATCTAAGTAGTCTTAATAAATCATACTACATTCCTATTCCAAAGATATAAGCACAGCTAAGCTGAGAATGAGAATTTGGTTCATGGTTCTTGCTCCGTCTCAGGGAGTTACCCAGCCTGACTGTGTCTGTGTGGTCAGAGTTGCCAACTGGAGCGGGCCTGGGGTCAAGTGCTGCCTACTCTGTGTGCCTGGCTGCAGCTCTGCTCTCTGCCAGTGGGACCATCCCTTCTCTACTGAGTGACCAGGAAAGCACAGCCAGGTAATGACCGCACAACAAATTGTCTACTAGATCTAATAACATTGCAACATTTAAATAGTTGTTTATTGGAACAATGTAAGCCATATTTGTCTTAGTCTGCATGTACTGTAGTTTTATGTAGAGTACTTGCACCACTAGCAGAGTCCTGGGATATGTTATTCCACCTTCCAGACAGTCAGACAATGCACGGTTCTCTCACCGTAACTTAATACTGTATCCTAATATATACCTGCCCACAATGTGAATGATTTACTTCCTTTTGGCCGTGGGTTTCTCCAGCATTTGTAATTCATTTGTAGTTTTAGGGTTATGGAAAATGGCACATTGTTTTTCCAGAAGAATTCTTGCCATTGTGTTGACTTAGTGGTACAGTGGGTCCTACATATTGTTTTCCAGTCCTCTTCAGAGATGTTCATAGTTTTCAGATCCCTATTTATCTTAAATGTGTTGGGTACTGCCGCCACTGAAGGATGCTATTCCCGAAAATCTGTTAGGACTTTGTTGCTGATGTCCTCACATGTTAGTATGGGTAGGGCTCATCACAAGCACAGAGTGAGGGACAGCAGGGCAATGCTGATAGGGCTTGAATGCCCAGTGTAAATCCTCATTGTAATCATCTCTACTATATTTCATCATGTTTCAATAGGTGGGGTGAGGTGGAGATGGAGCTGATCAACAGGTGGGCGTTTCAGGGGGAGAGGATCATCCATGGGAACCCGTCAGGGTTGGACAACGCTGTGGGGACATGGGGTAAGACCTGGATCCCTCTGCCTTGTGCACGCAACAGCACAGACCCCACAGTACCACACAGCGTTGTATTGTGACGTATGATACCATGAACTGTGTATGTGGACAATACAATGGAATGATATGATACAATCGGGCAATGTTTTTTGTCTGCTAGACTCACAGTATTTTAGGGATTTATCTTGCTGTAGGATCTTTGTGAGAAAGCAGACGTTATTTATGCGGATGTTACAGTATTCCTTTGTATGTTGCGAGGGCTGTTTTGTGGTCAGAAAATGTTTGCGCTATTGTGTTCTTTATTTTCATCTGATGCCCATTTCTTTCACTTTGTTTCTTTCACTCTCTTTTAGGTGGTATATTGAGATACCGTTCTGGGAAAATAACACCCTTAAGCAGGTACTGAACAGTGTTTTTTGCTTAACAAATCACCTTACCATGAATATGCTCAATGGGCCTAATTTACATTGACAGATTTCCAGACTGTGATAGCAGGCATCATTTTAAAGTAGTCTACTGGGTTGGGAAGGGATCCCAGAATGTCATCCAGGTCAGTGGGAGGGATCAGCCAATGAATTATACACTTGAGTGAACATTCCAGCACGCCAGGTGAAGTTGAAACGGACTACTTTAGAATGAAGACGCCGTTGCCCATGCTGTCACAAAAGTGATCAATGGAAAATATAGGCAATGCTCCCTCTATGGACTCTACTATTGCCGCTCATATGAGGGAAACAATAACAGTAGCAACACCTGAACAAATACAGGTGCATCATGTGGTATTGTATTGCTAACCTGCCATTTTTATTTTCCCATTTGCAGGGTCCCAATGTTAAGGATCCTACTCACAAACACCAAGGTCCCTCGCAGCACCAAGGTACTTGTTGCTGGAGTGAAGGACAAAATGAACAAGGTACTAAATGGCTGCCATCTCGTCTCCCCTGTGTTCACCTCCCCAGCCCTGTAATTAGTGTAATCGCCCGTGCTTTCATTTGTATGGGAAAGGCACTCTGGGGCCTGGCATTGAGTGCCTTTGGGTCATTCCATGTCATTTCAATCACTTTCTGACTGCACAACGTTTAGATTTGAACAAAACCTTCCGTACATGTACAAGTTTGCCCATGGTAGTGGTCAGAAAGTGACATTTTGGACCTGAATGTCAAAACATTCAGGAGATAGAGGTGCTCAAAGTTGACCCATTTTGCGTAAACCACCCTACCATGTCTTCATCACTGAAAAAAATAACTGTTTGATATAATCTGAACGCTTACAAACAGGGTTGTCCCCAAAACATTTTTTTTACCTTTAAAATCAATTATCTAAATGTGTTTTTTTTTTTTTTATATATATATATACAATGGGGCAAAAAAGTATTTAGTCAGCCACCAATTGTGCAAGTTCTCTCACTTAAAAAGATGAGAGAGGCCTGTAATTTTCATCATAGGTACACTTCAACTATGACAGACAAAATGAGAGGAAAAAAATCCAGAAAAATCACATTGTATGATTTTTTATGAATTTATTTTCAAATTATGGTGGAAAATAAGTATTTGGTCACATACAAACAAGCAAGATTTCTGGCTCTCACAGACCTGTAACTTCTTCTTTAAGAGGCTCCTCTGTCCTCCACTCGTTACCTGTATTAATGGCACCTGTCCACAACCTCAAACAGTCACACTCCAAACTCCACTATGGCCAAGACCAAAGAGCTGTCAAAGGACACCAGAAACAAAATTGTAGACCTGCACCAGGTTGGGAAGACTGAATCTGCAATAGGTAAGCAGCTTGGTTTGAAGAAATCAACTGTGGGAGCAATTATTAGGAAATGGAAGACATACAAGACCACTGATAATCTTCCTCGATCTGGGGCTCCACGCAAGATCTCACCCCGTGGGGTCAAAATGATCACAAGAACGGTGAGCAAAAATCCCAGAACCACACGGGGACCTAGTGAATGACCTGCAGAGAGCTGGGACCAAAGTAACAAAGCCTACCATCAGTAACACACTACGCCGCCAGGGACTCAAATCCTGCAGTGCCAGGCGTGTCCCCCTGCTTAAGCCAGTACATGTTCAGGCCCGTCTGAAGTTTGCTAGAGAGCATTTGGATGATCCAGATGAGGATTGGGAGAATGTCATATGGTCAGATGAAACCAAAATAGAACTTTTGGTAAAAACTCAACTCGTGGTGTTTGGAGGACAAAGAATGCTGAGTTGCATCCAAAGAACACCATACCTACTGTGAAGCATGGGGGTGGAAACATCATGCTTTGGGGCTGTTTTCTGCAAAGGGACCAGGGACGACTGATCCGTGTAAAGGAAAGAATGAATGGGGCCATGTATCGTGAGATTTTGAGTGAAAACCTCCTTCCATCAGCAAGGGCATTGAAGATGAAACGTGGCTGGGTCTTTCAGCATGACAATGATCCCAAACACACCGCCCGAACGAAGGAGTGGCTTCGTAAGAAGCATTTCAAGGTCCTGGAGTGGCCTAGCCAGTCTCCAGATCTCAACCCCATAGAAAATCTTTGGAGGGAGTTGAAAGTCCGTGTTGCCCAGCGACAGCCCCAAAACATCACTGCTCTAGAGGAGATCTGCATGGAGGAATGGGCCAAAATACCAGCAACAGTGTGTGAAAACCTTGTGAAGACTTACAGAAAACGTTTGACCTCTGTCATTGCCAACAAAGGGTATATAACAAAGTATTGAGAAACTTTTGTTATTGACCAAATACTTATTTTCCACCATAATTTGCAAATAAATAAATTAAAAATCCTACAATGTGATTTTCTGGATTTCTTTTTCTCATTTCGTCTGTCATAGTTGAAGTGTACCTATGATGAAAATTACAGGCCTCTCTCATCTTTTTAAGTTGGAGAACTTGCACAATTGGTGGCTGACTAAATACTTTTTTGCCCCACTGTATGTTGTAGCTTAGACACAATTTTACATAATCAGAGGTGTTTGTGTTGTGCCCACCATTGGCTGAGACAGCATGCTCTTGTTTTGGCTGATTTAATGAACAGAAAAAATTCAATACAATTTACATTTCTACTTTCAAAATGGTTAGAAAGATGGTTGGAGGTCCACACATCAGAGAATGTTGACTTGAGTAGGAATATCCATTGTTTTAAATTAAACTGTCAATCTTCCACAGTAAACCTATTGAAATCATTGAAATGTAGATAATAGAATAGACATTCCCATTCAAGTTGAAATTCAACGGTGGGTGGACTGGCGTCCATCTTTCTGTTAGCAATTGAAATGGAAATGCATCCGATCTATGAATTCTGTTCCTTTGACTGAAGTGACACCCACCCTGTATTCAAGATAATGCTGTATCTGAATTTATGATGACACACATACATTTTTTTTCATTTTAAAAAAGCATCTAGAAATTCTAAAATTATTTGACAACCATTTTTGTAAGCTCAATCTCTCAATGTTCTGGCATTGAAAAAAAGGCACTTTCTGACCACTTCTACCATGGGGCAAACATGTATGGAAGGTTTGGTTGAAATCTAAAGGGGTGCAGTCAGAAAGTGATTGAATTCATATGGAATGGCCAGTTCATAAAACATGGAGATGAAGCACTCAGCTAGCACCCCTGTGTGGCGTTGCCTTGACGACACCCACAGGGGTGAGCACTTCTGTTCTGTTAGATCGACATAGGTGGTGTTACTGGCAGTGTTATGATTGGGGGGGAAAGAGCAATGTTTTTCACTCAGCACTGAGTGACTGGCTTTTTGTGCTTCTGCTGTACAGTATCTACTGACTGTTTAAATGATTATGACCACTAGATGAGATGATATGGACATTTGCTGCTTTAGTCTGCACTGTTGACTGCCTTTAGTATATTTAGTGTTGTTCAATTGCTTTACATTGAATTCCCAATTATTTGTAAAAGGTATTAATGATGTGTTTATTTGCTGTCTCCCCCCCACCCAGTTTCCCTCTATTATAAACCCTGTACTGGAATCTGTGAATGCAGTCTCCTGCACCTGCGAGCAGACCTTATCAGAGATGACCAGCGACACCCCCACGCCAGAGCACTACAATATCCTGGAGGTACCGTATGGAAACGCATGCACACATGTTGCCTATGGACAGTGTGTTCTGGTGCTGCAGCCACACTACCAGCGTGGCACAGCGTAGGATTCCCTTCCTCTTACACACGGTCAAGACTACAGCCGCATGAAAAGACAAAATAGTATTTTCATGCAACAACAAACAAAAAAGCTCAAATAAAAACAACAGCTGCCAATTATGTCTCCCGTAGGAACTCATTGACATCAACCAGCACCACCTGAACGTGATGGGTGTAGGACACCCGGCCCTGGACACCCTGTGCCGGGTCACCTTGGCCAGAGGGCTACACAGCAAGCTGACTGGTGCCGGCGGAGGGGGCTGTGGTATCACCCTGCTTAGACCAGGTACTGTAGCTCGCTATCTACTTCCCTCCCTATCTGGCTTACAGTAATCAAGTGGGGTGGGGGGCGTCCGTCCCTATTTGTTCTTACACTGCATCGCCGTCATCTTTGGTCCTCACCTTCATTTTGGGTTAGAGAGTTACCATTTTCTATTTGTAATGAGTCCTTTTAAAAGTGAGAGATCTGTGAAATGACGCCTGCATGGTGATTGTATGGCGTTACTTCAGTAGATTTGGCTCCATTGTATTGGTTGGACGGAGAGCCAAAAGATGGGGGGGAGGGTCTTTCCTGCTGGAATTATTCTATGTCCTGGAAATCTCTACCTTAGTCATCCTTATCTTCTTCCTGGTTTGAGGGAAAAGCTCTGTAGTCTCAAACCGACGGCATAGAGAAGTAGGGATATGTCAGTACGCCAAGAGAGTGACGAACAGGATCCTATCTTCAACAAAAACAAAACAGGCAGAGAACCTGTCTGAATCCACTGCCTTCTTTGTTTATGCCTGCAGCCTGTAGCATGTTGAATTTTAAATCAGCTAAAGATCTCCTAAATATATCCCCAACTGATGTTGATTTGCTTTGTTGTACTAGCAAGCAAGTGTTGCACATTTTTGTGGTTTGAAGCTATTTTCCAAAAAGTTTACTTAAGTGTCTGTTTTCCCTCCCAGTGCTCTCAGATCAGCTTTGGGCTGAAAGGCTTTGATTTGAGGTAGAGCAGGGACGAGCATGCAGTAGAGTAACCTGCTATCCTACTGCCTTGTTCAAATACACCACTGTCTGTCTGGTGACGTGCCAAATATTTATCATTTCTTTGCTGATGAGCATTGTAATGTTTTTTTCTCCACATAGAAATATTCTTTAGCTTACGGTTGGCTCTTCAGCTAAGTAAATACTACTATTACTAATAATACAGTATATGCTATTTCGCAGATGCTTTTCATCCAAAGCGACGTGTGAGAGCATAATTTTTTTTGGTATATTTGACCCCTACGGGAATTGAACCCTCAACCCTGGCGTTGCTAGTGCCACGCTCTTCCCAATTTAATGCCGGGCATACGCTACACGGTTTCGCCACGTTTTTTTCTGTCCCAGGCTAATTTTCATGATCGGGGTGAAATCCTATGAACTTGGGCTAGATCAAGTAAAGTTTTTAGTCTTCATGTAACCCTTGCCCAACAACGGTCGCGCCCTCGCGGAAATCGAATTAACATTTTTTTTTTTATCCCCATAAAAATCCATCTGTTTAAACAAGAGATATGTTCATGGGCTCCGTCTCAATTCACCACATCCACCGACATTGCCCTTTCGCATCTGAGGTGAAAGGTGGCAGAGCTAGAGGGGTGTTTGTCAGACCAGTGGTCCCCGGTGCCAGTTTAAAAAATGTATGGAAGTATATATGGAGATAGTTTAGTGCCAATAATAAAACGCTATGTAAATATATATATATATATAATAATAATAGTTTCCTGATCTTTCTTATCTCTCAGATGTAGGACAAACACTTCAGAACAAACTCCCTTTTGGGTACTATCTTTTGTTCCATGTAGTGAATCTGTTATTCAATGTGTTTCTATTGGCTAATAGCAGTAATGCCAAATTCAATGTTTCATCCAATCATTTTTTTAATATACTTTTTTGATACCGTAAGGGGTCGTAAAATAAAAAATCAAATAGCTAAATGATCCTTGGTATGACCATCTTAAAACAACTCCATATGTTTAGTAGAACCCCTGCTCCCCTGGCTTAGACAGGGCTTAGACTCTAGACTGAGGGTTAAGGTTAGGCATAATGTTAGCAGTGTGGTTAGGTTTAAAATCATATTTTAAGAAGATACATTTTTGAACTAGAAGGGGGTTAGCCATAATTGTGATAGATTGGTGGAGCTTTGGATAGATTGCGGCTGTCTTTTTCAACATTAAAAGTTTTCACCTCCAATTCCCTCTGTAGAATAGAAGTACCATTTGCAGGTCTATATTCTACACGTCTCTTTTTGATGTTACAGCACATAATAATGGGCACACTTATAAAGCAGCTCGCTGTTTGCATTTTTTTCCTATGACAACTGAAAAAACGCAGGGCAGCATCAACATGGGGATCATTGTGTAATGTGACC
Organism: Brachymystax lenok tsinlingensis; assembly: GCA_030435695.1. Lineage (NCBI taxonomy): Eukaryota > Metazoa > Chordata > Actinopteri > Salmoniformes > Salmonidae > Brachymystax > Brachymystax lenok. The sequence goes on along the minus strand of CM059807.1, from coordinate 38,149,994 downwards.
ACCTACGTTCTGGGGTTGAGGATGGACGGAATGAAAGATTTGGGACAAGGAAATCGGGAAATGTGAGCACATCCAAGTAGTTAAGATTTTAAAAGTCATGTAGCGTATGCCCTGCATTAGCCACACATGACCACAGATATCCTGAGGCGGTTCAGGTTAAATGCCCTCCTCAAGGTCAGTTTCTCAAAGCCCTGGTCATGCAGACATTTCCTTTGCTGCATGACGAGAGGCTCTCTGCACTTTCCTTTCGGGAATAGCTCCCTTATTTGACACATTCACACCCTAAGTGTTTTTTCTACCCCTAGCCTGTTTTACACATTTTTTTAAAATCCAGTTATTTGTTTTGTCCCATTATTTGGCACCGCTGGTGTGCGCCCTTCTGCTGTTTCCTAGAGAGGGCTTTGTGAGCAGCTCTCACAGCGGCCATCAGACTCCCAGCACTGAGCTCTAGGGTGCATCCAGGACATAGGGTGCCAATTGTGTAGCAGCCGAAGTCATTCTCAGAGACGAATTAGGTAAAAACCTACGCAGATGTAAACTAATCCTCTTGCACAGTAGGCACGAATGGAGGGGCAAACACTGAGGAGTTGTGTGTTTGAATGTAGCTCACTGTATGTGATTTTGTTTTTCTTTGTGATTTTCCGCTGGTAGAAACGGAGTGCTCGGTGGTCCAGAACACTATCCAGGACTTGAGAGACTGCGGCTATGACTGCTGGGAGACCAGTATCGGTGCAGAAGGCGTGCAGCAGCACTCTCCCCTCGCCGTCAAAGAGGAGGCCCTGGAGGTTTTCGCACGCTACTGAGACCCACTGGCCTTGGGTCTGCCCTTCCTATGGGTGAACAGGTGACGCTTTGCTCCATGACTTTGGCCTACCAAGTCTTCTATTTGTTAAGGCCTAAAAACTACGAACAGAAGAGTTGGCAATAGCACAATACATTATGGGAAATGCATAAATGCTAAAGCGCTTCTCTAAACGACCAACCGTCAAGACGGACTCTTTGTTTCAGGGGAGGACAATTGCTAATCACCCAATCATCATTTATTTTTCTGCCATTTCATGAGGTCATGGAACTAAGATTGTAGGGGCACTAGGCAGGTGATCACACCTCCCTTTGAAATAAGTTTTCAGTATTTGATATGTACTGTAGCCCTCCCTATCCCCTGGCTTGAAATGATTGTTTACTAATGTGGATTTAAACTGTTTTAGGTTTAGCATGAGCTTACCATGAAACTTCAATAGAAGATGTTGCATAAAAGCAAGATAAACCCAGTGCATAGCAGTGTGTCTAGGTGCTGGTTTTGGCAGGAACAGCTAGTATTTAAAAACGAGTAAAAAAATGTATTGAAAAAAGACAGGCGACCGACCTTGACCTAAGTGTATATTTGTTTTTATTTTTTATATTTGCACTGCATCAAACTCAGTTGGTCACCAGATTTTTTTTCTTTTTTTTCAGTTTGCAGTTTACCCTTGTTTTTAAATATCAATACCTTGGTTGACTTGTTCTTCGTTTCAAATGAGGGTGCTGTGAGCCATTTGTCCTATAGATGGCAGCAAAATATAAGAATTAACTAACCTCTCATAAACGACATGAGCAAATCGTAGCGAAGAGATTGTCATTCAGTTTTTGCTTCGGGTGTCAATACAATGCCAAAGTAGATGCGTTCCGTTTTATTTTAAACAAACTGAAAATAAAATGTGCATTTTCTGTGTCACAAGGGTAATTGTTTTCTCAAGGTCCAAAGCAAAAATGTAATTCCTCCATATTTTTGGTGGCGATAGACCATCCTTTGAAGACAGCCCCTCAAGCTCTTCTTTCCAAGAGATGAGTATGAACTTGAAAATGACAGCATTTCTCAGATTTCTTTGGTCATCATATGTCTGACACATCACGCCTCAGACCAAGAATTGCAAGGCCTTTAAAAAGAACTATTGGTAGGTAGGCTACCTCTCTGCCTCCGCCTTTCACATTGGTGTTCAGTTGTAATATACACTCAGTTGCCAGTTTAATAGGTATTCCACTCGGTTTGCGAAAATGGTTAGCTCCTATAGACAGAGAGTCACGTGGCCGTGGCTTTCTATATAAAGTAGGCAGACAAGGCATCGAGGCATTCAGTTACTGTTTGATTGAACGTTAGAACAGGGAAAATGAGTGACCTAAGTGACTTTGAGCGTGGTATGATTGTCTATGCCACGCCGGTTCCAGTATCTCAGAAACGTCCAGCCTCCTGGGCTTTTCTAGGTATTGCCGAGAATGATGCGACAAACAAAAAACATCCAGTCGGGCAGGCCTGTGGGCGAAAACAGCTCGTTGAAGGAGGATGGCGAGAATCGTGCAAGCTGACAGGCAGGTCACAAACAGGTAAATAACAGCGCAGTACAACAGTGGTGTGCAGAATGGCATCTCGGAACGCACAACTCATCGGTCCTTGTCACGGATGGGCTATTGCAGCAGACGACCACACAGGGTTCCACTCCTATCAGCTAAAAACAAGAAGAAAGGCTCTAGTGGGCACGCGATCACCAACACTGCCTGGTCCGATGAATCCTGGTTCCTGTTGCGTAATGCTGATGGCAGAGTCAGGATTTGGCTTAAGCAGCATACGTCCATGGGCCCCATCCTGGCTGGTGTCAACGGTACAGGCTGGTGGCGGTGGTATAATGTGGGGATTGTTTTCCTGGCACATGTTAGATCTCTTGATATCAATTGAGCAACGTTTCCATGCCCCAAAGAATTCTGGCTTTTCTGGAGGCAAAGTGGTGTCCGACCTGGTACTAAATGGGTGTACCTAATATACTGGCCGCTGAGTGTATATGAACCATGATATGCTGGGATTGAAATAGATAGTTTTTTTTGTCATTGTTCTACAGAAAATACTAAAACATTGTTCTACAGAAAATACTTTAATGTCAAAGTGAAAAGAAAATTCTACAAATGAATGAATACAAAATAACTAAAATATAGTCGTTACATAAGTATTCACCCCTTTCGTTTGGGCAAGCCTAAATTAGTTCAGGGGTCAAATTTGACTTAACAAATCACAAAGTTACATGGTACCTTCCCTCCAGGAAACTGCTCAGTGAAGTCACCATTGTGATTTTAGAACCACTACTGAGTTCAATGGCTGTGATGGGAGATAGAGTTAAGCACAGGAAAAATTAATAGAGGAAAACCTGCTTTACACCAGACGTGGGAGAGGAATTCAACTTTCAGCAGGAAAATAACATACAACACAAGGCCAAATCTACACTGGAGTTGTTTACCATGAAGACAGTGAATGTTCCTGGCCAAGTTACACTTTTTTACTTAAATCTGCTGGAAAATCTCTGGCAAGGCTTGAAAATTGCTGTCTAGTCATGATCTCTTGACAGAGCTTGAAGAATGTTGAAAATAATAATGGGCAAATATTGCACAATCGCGGTGTGTAAAGTTCTAGAGGCTAACCCAAGAAGACTAACAGCTTTAATTACTGCCAAAGGTGTAATTACTTGGTGGTGATTTTTCATTCATCTTTTCTTTTTTTTTATTAAAATTTTTCTTCCACTTTGGCATTAGTGTTTTGTGTAGATATTGACAAAAAAGTGCAATTAAATTCATTTTAATCTCACTTTGTAACACAAAATGTGAACAATCCAAGGGGGGTTAAGACTTATGATACCCACTGTAATAGTCATAAGGGAATCTTGAATTGCTAAATAACATGTATAACAGTACATATGCATCCCATGTTTCTCGTGGTGCCTTTTCAAAGTTAGGAAAGTAATTGATCTTGGTTTTGTTTTTGATCATTTTTAATGTTTAGTGAGAAAAGTGGTGTAGGACATGAGGAAGTGGAGGCCTTTCAGGGAGCCTCTGGAATAGCGCCCCTCTAATGTGGATAAACAGCTCTGCAGAGACCCACGCTTACATTTGTTCTGGCAAATTTGTTCCAATCGTTTTACTTAACTGCTCATCCCCTAAGCTTAACAGAATTGTCTGCCTATGCTGCGTATACAGTAAAATATGGATTAGCCTAATATAGAAAACCTCTCATTTTGGAAAAGGTCAGTTGGGGATATCTGAGTCTTGAATTTCCATTTTATTTAATTTTAAATGTCATGAAGATTGAGTAGTGTGGACCTGGCATTGTGTATGAATGAACGCCATTTGTCACATTCCCCCACCACCCCTTTCCGCCTGTCGCCCCTTCCGTCCCCCTGAATTGTGTCATCTATATGTCAGGGCAGCCCCCGTCACTGCTCGGCACAGTCGCCCCTAACCCCTGCTGCAATTTAATTACCACTGCGCTTTTCAATTGAAATGGCATTGACAAGGGAAGAGGGATAAAGCAGCCCAGTCACGCCCGTTTCATTTGAAGACCCTCTTTTTTTTTATCTCTCTCGCTCTCTCTCTCTCTCCTTTTACCCCTGTGGCACAGATGTTTTCTTTTATCAATGTCAGCGCCCGCTTCTTTCTGCTCTGATGAATAGATTCTAAGGAGGCCCTGACATTATTTCAGATAACAGAGGGAGCACGGAAAGGGGGTCAAGGATAGAGGGAGAATGTCAACACTGGAGATGAAATGAGAACACTACCCAAGCCTAAAAGAGTTGTCCCAGGAGATAAGAGAGATGTAAAATGGTAATTTTTGGGGTGGTTTGTTTTCACGGTGTGCAGTTTGAATCATTGTGGGAGAGTAATAAGGAATGCAGAAGTCTTACTGCTCATGCAAGAGTAATGGGATGGTTAATTTTGTGTGTGAAATGTTGTCAGGAGCCATTCACTTTCAACACACACTTGGAACTGACTGACAAGATGTCACATAGTTCTTGACCATGATTAATATTTGCGTATGCATGTTTTTCCTTGCAGTTCATTATATCGGTATCTACCCTGAACAAAAATATAAACACAACATGTAAAGTGTTGGTTTCATGAGCTGAAATAAAAATCCCAGAAATGTTCCATACGCGTATTTCTCTAATTTTGGGCACACATTTGTTTACATCCCTGTTAGTGAGCATTTCTACTTTGCCAAAATAATCCATCCACCAGACAGGTGTGGCATATCAAGTTTCTGATTAAACAGCATGATCATTACACAGGTGCACCTTGTGCTGGGGACAATAAAAGGCCACTCAAATGTTATGTTTTATCACACAACACAATGCCACAGATGTCTCAAGTTTTGAGGGAGTGTGCAATTGGCATGCTGACTGCAGGAATGTCTACCAGAGATGTTACAAGAGAATGTAATATTAATTTCTCTACCATAAGCCGCCTCCAACTTTTTAGAGAATTTGGCAGAACGTCCAACCTGCCTCAACTGCAGACCACGTGTATGCCGTCGTGTGGGCGAGCGGTTTGCTGATATCAATGTTGTGAACAGAGTGCACCATGATGGGGTTATGGTATGGGCAGGCATAAACTACGGACAACAAACACAATTGCATTTTATCGATGGCAATTTGAATGCACAAAAATACCGTGACGATATCCTGAGGCCCATTTTTTTAAAAGGTATCTGTGACCAACAGATCTGTATCTGTATTCCCAGTCATGTCAAATCCATAGATTAGGGCCTAATGAATTTATTTCACTTGGCTGATTTCCTCATATTAACTGTAACTCAGTAAAACCAAAGAAATTGTTGCATGTTGCGTTTTATATTTTTGTTCAGAATGTCAGTTGGAGATTTTGAGTGCAGTATGTGGTCATTTACATGCATATGTTTATACGTGTATTTTGTATAATACAGTATACGAGTAGATCTATATGTCAGGGTGAGAGGTGATAGTGTGTGTATATGTAGAGTAGATCTATATGTCAGGGTGATAGTGTGTGTATATGTAGAGTAGATCTATATGTCAGGGTGATAGTGTGTGTATATGTAGAGTAGATCTATATGTCAGGGTGAGAGGTGATAGTGTGTGTATATGTAGAGTAGATCTATATGTCAGGGTGATAGTGTGTGTATATGTAGAGTAGATCTATATGTCAGGGTGATAGTGTGTGTATATGTAGAGTAGATCTATATGTCAGGGTGATAGTGTGTGTATATGTAGAGTAGATCTATATGTCAGGGTGATAGTGTGTGTATATGTAGAGTAGATCTATATGTCAGGGTGATAGTGTGTGTATATGTAGAGTAGATCTATATGTCAGGGTGATAGTGTGTGTATATGTAGAGTAGATCTATATGTCAGGTTGAGAGGTGATATTGTGTGTGTGCCAGCCGGCCCCATGGCCATCCTCTCCCACCCCCTCCAAGCCTCCAGATAGACGCACGGACCGACAAACAGGGCTGACAGACATCAGCCTTTGAAAGCCCTCGCGGGTCTAGCTCCGACCCCTCTCACTCATTATGTGCTCTGTGACCCTCCTGCGGGAAGGTTGCCCTTTTGGGGGAAGTGACAGGGGCGGAGGGGGGCAGGGGGCGACTGACTGTGGTGAAAGCAGGGGTCTGCTGACCCAATTAAGGCCAAAGGGGTGTGGTGGAATCTGTGACCGAATTCCCCACGCTTCGTTTAAAGAGGACTGAAACGTTGGTGCCACTTTGTGGAAACGCAATGGGTCACTCTTGTGACTATCACACGAGTTAATCCGAGTTCAACCTAGACAGAGCTACCAGAACCACATCAACGTAGAGAATGTTTATCCACCACAGTGCATGACTGGTTTCTACTCCACATACCATATTCCATCATGGAATTGTATCATGTCATTGCATCGATCGGTAATTGATTTTGTGAAGTAGTGAAGGACACCTGCACAGTAGCATGTCATCCCCTTAGTGCCGGCAGCTCTTTTCTTTAATTGCAGGCTAAGGCCTCTCTTTTTCTTGTTGCCTTTGAAGAGCCTCATTGATTTGTATACCACCCCTCATCCATGCTCTCCTTGTTTTAAGAGCAAATCCCTTATGGCAAAGTTGCCGGGAATGTTGAAACATGAAATCTGTCAGCGCTTTTTTTTTTTCTTCACACAGGCTTTCAGGTGTCGTCTTGACATTAAAGTTTTGAAAAATCTGTCTCCTCTGCTTTTTAAAAAGAGTGAGAGGATGTACTGAAGCTCTGTTTTATTCCCCGTCTGTGTTATAGAAGGGGCCGCTCAAGGCTAACTCATCAGCTCTGTTACATTTTTTTATATATTAAGGCTTCTACTGAACGAGCCAAGTTCAACTCTAAAGCAGCTATGCTCCTGTTGTCATGGTTAAATGAACAGACCCTGTAGAGAATCAACCCCCAAAAAACGTTGGCAATAATGATTACTCAGGTTGTGTGGTTGTCTTCTGTAGAATGAATGGAATCTACTTTAGAATTTGGGTGAATATTTCAAGTGAATGTTGAACTTGCTCACTTGTGATATTATTATATCAATTTAAGTGGTTTATCTTGATCTCTCAGATATTAAGCTTCAATCCGAAATATGCACAATTTGTTGCATCTAGTATACTAAATCCAGCGACGCAAAATCTGATGCCTATTCTTTCGTCATGCTACAACCCCGCGTTGAGAAGAACTCAATGTAATTACATTTGGCTCTCTAAAGAACCAACATATCCAAGCAGAAATGTTATTAGCATTCATTTAATATCTAACATGCATACTTTGAACTGCCTTTTGAATTGAAAATACACTCATTTTCCCTGGAATAGTTGCCAGTTCATTGAATCCTGTTGTGTCTCAGTTTGTCTCCGATGTTTTGAGAGGTAGATGTTGATCTTTGTATTTAATCACGTGCCGTCACAGTGTGATTTGATGGACAATAAAAACCCTATGTCAACCGGTCATACTTAAAAGACCGCATTAAAGGCCCAATGAAGCCATTTTTACATCAATATAAAATAATTTCACAATTAAGTACCTTACAGTAATAGATTTCCATTAAAATGGGTAAAAATAGCTTTTTAGCCAAAAACCTTCTCAAGCAATTAATTTTGCTAAGACTGTCTGCAAGTGGTCTGAGTGGGGAGAGGAAAACTGAAAACTAGCTGTTATTGGCAGAGAGGTTTGAAATTCTCTTTATTGGTCTATTAATCAATTTACTGCATGGTGATGTCACTATGGAAAACAAACTCCTGCCCATGCAAACCTGCTGATTAAAAGGTCCTGTGTAGATTTTATTTTTCAACCAGCAACTATCAGGAAATAACACTGATCAAATGTGTTCAAACTTGTACAGTGTTATTTTCATCAGCTATTGTACAATATGATATACAACACAGGAAAAACAGAATATTGACTGCAAGTGTGGCTTTTTAAAATGAAGAAATCAAGCGGGAAAAACGGGATCCATAGATAGGGGAAACACATTCATCCCCATTATAAGCTCTGTGTCCACATCCTTATATCCTGCTGCTCTGTGCTCCACCGGGGGCCACACACACACACACAATTACTCCCCCCAACCCCCCTACCCTCTCTCTTTCTCCCCAGCCCTTCTCTCTCTCCCACTGCCTGTTTTAGACCACTCGGGCTCATGTAATTACTATGGGACAGGTAGGAGTGTTCATATTTCATCCGCTGCATTCACGATACCATCTAATAATCTGAAAGCGTTGCAAAATTGGTATCTCTTTTTTTTCATGCATTATGAATGAGTCGCTGATTGCTTTTTTTTTGCATAGATTAGCAATTATTTCTCAGAAACCTTTCATATCAAAATGTGCCAGGAAGGTTCAATCTCTCTTTTTCTTTTCTTTTTACGACGAGGTGAGGCATCCCTCCTCTTTTTAAGATACGACAGATCAGGTGATACTGTCTCCTCACCGGCTGTCTCTCTTCTATTTTCCCTCTTGCTCTGCTCTCAGATTTCTTTTGTCCATGCATATTATCATCAGGGGGGAATATGTTCATCTGCAGTGTTGTTGTGTCTGGGTCGGAGTGGCTAAGCACCGCAGGGATGTTTTAATATCAAAGTAAACATTTCCCACAACCCAGAAAAAGGAAGATGTCCTCCTGATACAATCCTTTAAGTTTCCCTCCTTGATGTTTGACTTTTAGTTGTCCCAGCATGTAGAAAGATTGGCATGAAGCATATTAAAGGGCTGGTATGGTTGGGGGTTAGGAAAATGGACTGGTGACTAGACTGCCATTGTTACACACGCACACGCGTGAACCCAGTTGTCATTTCACTGCATGATGCAGTGACTGGACTGTGTGTGTGGTTGTGTACCTTGTCTTCAAATCTTGACCCCTGACCTTTGCCTCTCCGTCAGCTGGCAGGTCCTCAGCCAGAGCCCTGTGGAGGTTGGTGCCCTCTGTCTGACAGCCCGTCACTGTGCCATGGTGGCAGCGTTTTGTTGCCCCCTTTCTTTCTGCAGACGATTCTGTCTGATTGGGAGCATTGTGTGAATAGCCCTGTCACACTCGATAAGGCAGCAGGGCAACGTGTGATGGGGACATATGGCATGCTTGACAGGGAGAGAGGGTGTGAATGGTACTGAATGATAAAATTGTGTCTTTCCCCCTTCGGCAATGTCATTCTTTCAGACAAGTGTGTGGACCATCGCTCAGTCAATTGGCTGACTTACTCCGGCCTCCTCGTGACATCTCCTTCAAGGTCCTGGGGGTTTCAAGGTCCTGCCTCGCGCCTGGCCAATTCTGACACTCCGGGCCAACGCTGTGCCGGCTGCAGGGCTGGAGCGGGTCGCCACCGCCCAGTTAGCCTGTCAATGTGGGGAACATAATTGGATATCAGTTTAGTTTAGTAATGCGGAGAGGGAAATTCATCTTAAGAGCCCGTTCATCTCAGTTTCCTCATGCAGCTCTGTCTGACTGCAGCACACCAGCTCCCCTCCTCTGAGCCAGTCACACTTCACAGGCAGTCCCTTCAGACGCCTATGGCTGTGGACCTGAACCCAGTAGGAACCTGACATGTTTTAAGAGAGAGAGAAGGCAAGAGACAGAGGCTGGGATTCCATTGGTCGAGGGAGGGTTGTTTAGCCGTGTGCACCTCCTCCACGCTGTCACCCGGGTCTTTATTTCTAGTGCTGCAGCCTCAACTGCTGTCCTGTCATGTGCCACATAAGTCTGTGTTTGTAGCCCTGTGACAGGCAGCCCAGGTGTCACACTCAGGCTTCAGTGCACCGTCGGTCGCATAGCTTGCGATCCCCAGTGGCTCACAGACAGCACAGCCCTTTTTCTCCCTTACCTGCCTTGCCAGGCCCCCACCTCCCCTGCCAGGAAACCCTGAGGAGACCTGAGGCGGGTGGACAATATGGGGGCACACTTGGAAGCACAGCAGTCGATGCAATATTAAAACTTGCTGGAAAGTCTACCCTGATCACTGCATCAAAGTTTTTGCAAATCTATATAGACCTACACAACATGCTTATAAACTATGGGTTCTGACCATTTTTGAAAGTAACTTTGTTATAATGTCTCCTTTCTTGGTGAGGGAAAAGCAGAGTCTGTATTCCCGAAGTGTCTCAGAGTAGGTGTGCTGATCCAGGACCAGGTCCATTTGTCCATATAATTGTTTTCATCGTGATCTAAAAAGGAAATCTGATCCTATATCAACACTCCTACTCTGAAACTTTCTGTGAATATGGACCCAGGTCTATTATTTTACAATTTGGTCTTTCTATACCTGAATATGATTAGTGTATAATGTCCTTATACACCAGTATCCTCCTAGTCCCTATGCTCTCTGTGATTGCAGCTGCGCCATTGGCACTCCATTGTGGTCATAACACCAGAGACACCGCTGGCCCTCATTGACACGCTGCTCCCACTTCTTTTTTTGTCCACTAGTACACACCCAGTCAATAACGCTTTGAGTGACAGGCTCTCTTGTCACGTGTGCTTGTCTTATGAATCCCTAAAGCAGACTATGGGTGTGCCCCCAATAAAACCCTATTCCCTAAATAGTGCACTATGTAGGGAATATGGTGCCATTTGAGATGCAGACTATAGGTTTTACAGGAATTATTGACCTCGGTGTTGTGACAAGTCCCACTGCAGTGCGGCTAGCGGACAAAGGAAGGGCCAGTGTCATCCACTGCCTGCCTGTTGAAAGCAATCAGATGCTCTTCTTGAAATGAAAGAGAGGATGGTGTTTTTCTGCTGCCGTGCAGCAAAGGGCATTTGGGAGAGGTTGGAGGGAGTTTTTTTTTGTAGGTCGTAGCGATTCAGAATAAGCACTATATGTCACTATCTACAGTGCATTCGGGAAAAAGTATTCAGGACGCACATTTTGTTACGTTACAGCCTTATTCTAAAATGGATGAAACACATTTGTTATCATCAATCAACACACAATACCCTATAATGACAAAGCAAAAACAGGTTTTTAGAAATATTAGCAAATTTAGAATTTTTGAAAAACAGAAATACCTTATTTACGTAAGTATTCAGACCCTTTGCTATGTGACTTCACATTTAGCTCAGGGGAATTCTGTTTCCATTGATCATTCTTAAAAATGTGTCTACAAATTGATTGGAGCCCACCTGTGGTAAATTCAATGGACATGATTTGGAAAGGCACACACACCTGTCTTTGTAAGGTCCCATAGTTGACAGTGGATGTCAGAGCAAAACCCATGCCATGAGGTCAAAGGAATTGTCCGTAGCGCTCAGAGACAGGATTGTGTCGGCACAGATCTGGGGAAGGGTACAAAAAAACATTTCTGCAGCATTGAAGGTCCCCAAGAACAAAGTGGCCTCCATCACTCTTAAATAGAAGAAGTTTGGAACCACCAAGACTCTTCCTAGAGCTGGCCTCCCGGGGGAAGGGCCTTGGTCAGGGAGGTGAACAAGTACCCGATGGTCACTCTGACAGAGCTCCAGAGTTCCTCTGTGGAGATTGGAGAACCTTCCAGAAGGACAACCATCTCTGCAGCACTCCACCAATCAGGTCTTTATGGTGGAGTGGCCAGAAGGAAGCCACTCTTCAGTAAAAGGCACATGACAGCCCGTTAGGAGTTTGCCGAAAGGCACCTAAAGGACTCCGACCATGAGAAACAAGATTCTCTGGTCTGAATGCCAAGCGTCACATCTGGAGGAAACCTGGCACCATCCGTACAGTGAAGCATGATGCTGGAAACATCATGCTGTGGGGATGTTTTTCAGCGGCAGGGACTGGGCGACTAGTCAGGATCGAGGGAAATATGAACGGAGCAAAGTACAGAGAGAGCCTTGATGAAAACCTGTTCCAGAGTTCTCAGTACCACAGACTGGGGCGAAGGTTCACCTACCAATAGGACAATGACCCTAAGCACACAACGCAAGAGTGGCCTTGAGTGGCCCAGCCAGAGCCCGGACTTGAACCCGATCGAACATCTCTTGAGAGACCTGAAAATAGCTGTGCAGCAACTCTCCCCATCCAACCTGACAGAGCTTGAGAGGATCTGCAGAGAAGAATGAAAGAAACTCCCCAAATACAGGTGCGCCAAGCTTGTAGCGTCACACTGAAGAAGACTTGAGGCTGTAATCGCTGCCAAAGGTGCTTCAACAAAGTACTGAGTAAAGGGTCTGAATACTTATGTAAATGTCATATTTCCGTTTTTAATAAATTAGCAAACATTTCCAAAAACCTGTTTTGTCTTTGTCATTATGGGGTATTGTGTGTAGATTGATGAGGGGGAAAAAATTATGTAAACAATTTTAGAATAAGGCTGTAACGTAAACAAAATGTTGGAAAATGTCAAGGGGTCTGAATACTTTCCGAATGCTCTGTATATGACAGAATTTGAGATTCCAACATTGCCCTAGCTCTACCCATATGAATGAATTCCTCTCTAACTCCTTGAATGGTAATGTTTTGCCATGTCCATTCATTATTCACTGGGCCCCATTTGCTACAGGAATATACTCTATGTATCCCACATAAGCCTAGAAGACAAACACATGTTTGTACTCATCACTAGTCATGAGTGCAGCAGCATCACCCTACTCAGGGTCACAGCACTTACACTAAACATGGATGGCCAGTACTTGTAATAACATCACATATACAGTCAGGTCCATAATTATTGGTGGCCTTGATAAAGATGAGAAAAACAGGCTATAAAATAAACAAATAATAATGCCGTTGACCTTAACAAGGGCCCCAGGAGCAGTGTAAGCAAAATAGCCCCATAACCTCAAAGATCAACCACCATATTTTACAGTAGGTATTAGGTACTTTTCTGCTTATGCTTCTGTTTTTCAACGGCCAACCCACCACTAGTATGCATGGCCAAAGAACCCTATTTTCCATGTCATCTGACCATAATACCGGTTCCAATCCAAGTCCCAATGCCGTTTATCAAACTCCGGGTAGTGCTATGGTCAGATGACATGAAAATAGAGCTCTTTGGCCACACACACATTTTAGAAAAACTATATATATATATACACACACTACCGTTCAAAAGTTTGGGGTCACTTAGAAATGTCCTTGTTTTTGAAAGAGAGCCAATTTTTTTTGTCCATTAAAATAACATCAAATTGATTAGAAATACAGTTTAGACATTGTTCATGTTGTAAATGACTATTGTAGCTGGAAACGGCAGATTTTTTTATGGAATATCTACATAGGCGTACAGAGACCCATTATCAGCAACCATCACTCCTGTTCCAATGGCACATTGTGTTAGCTAATCCAAGTTTATCATTTTAACAGGCTAATTAATCATTAGAAAACCCTTTTGCAATTATGTTAGCACAGCTGAAAACTGTTGTTCTGATATAGAAGCAATAAAACTGGCCTTCTTTAGATTAGTTGAGTATCTGGAGCATCAGCATTTGTGGGTTTGATTACAGGCTCAAAATGGCCAGAAACAAATAACTTCCTTCTGAAACTCGTCAGTCTATTCTTGTTATGAGAAATGAAGGCTATTCCATGTGAGAAATTGCCAAGAAACTGAACATCTTGTACAACGCTGTGTACTACTCCCTTCACAGAACAGCGCAAACTGGCTCTAACCAGAATAGAAGGAGTGGGAGGCCCCGGTGCACAACTGAGCAAGAGGACAAGTACATTAGTGTCTAGTTTGAGAAACAGACGCCTCACAAGTCCTCAACTGACAGCTTCATTAAATAGTACCTGCAAAACACCAGTCTCAACGTCAACAGTGAAGAGGCGACTCCGGGATGCTGGCTTTCTAGACAGAGTTGCAAAGAAAAAGCCATATCTCAGACTGGCCAATAAAAAGAAAAGATTAAGATGGGCAAAATAACACAGACACTGGACAGAGGAAGATTGGAAAAAAAAAGTGTTATGGACAGACAAATCTAAGTTTGAGGTGTTCGAATCACAAAGAAGAACATTCGTGAGACGCAGAAAAATGTGATGGTCTAGGGATGCTTTGGTGGTGGTAAAGTGGAAGATTTGTACAGGGTAAAAGGGAACTTGAAGAAGGAAGGCTATCACTCCATTTTGCAGTGCCATGCTATACGCTGTGGAAAGCGCTTAATAGGGATATGAGTTCCGCTAGCGGGACAACTTCCGGTGAAACTGGAGGTGAAACTGCGCAATTCAAAAAAAATAATCGTAAATATTATGGATATTTAACATTTAGGTACATATAAGTGTCTTGTATCGGCTGAAAGCGTAAATTCTTGTTAATATAACTGCACTGTCTGATTTACAGTAGCTATTACAGCGAAAACATGCCATGTGATTGTTTGAGGACGGCGCCCCACATCAAAATATTTTTCCACCGGCACAGGTTTCATACATTCACAAATAACGATTAAATATTCACCTACTTTTTGAAAATCTTCCTCTAATTTGTCATCCAAAGGATCCCAGCTATAACATGTTGTTTTGTTAGATAAAATCCTTCTTTATATCCCAAAAAGTCTGTTGGCGCCATCGATTTGAGTAATCCACTCTTTCAACATGCAGAGAAAGGAATCTGAAAATCTACCACTAAACTTTGTTTCAACAAGTCAAAATACGTTTCTATTTACTCCTAAAATGTAATCAAACTATAATATTTCTTACGGAAAGAAGTATGTTCAATAGGAAACCGATTTTAGCAGGTGCGTAATTTCTTCAGGGCGCGTGCAAACACGAATTTCCAAGACTGTCCTTCTGCTAAAACTGATATTTCTTATTCGTTTTTGAAGTTACAAGCCTGAAACCTTGAACATAGACTGCTGACACCCCGTGGAAGCCATAGGAATTGCATCCAGGGAGCTGGGCCTTACTCTTGCATTTCTAAGAGGATGGTCTCTCCAAAAAATGAATTTTCTGGTTGGATTTTCTTTTGATTTCCTCCTGCCATATCTATTGTGTTATATTCTCCTACATTATTTTAACATTTCTACAAACTTCAAAGTGTTTTCTTTCCAATAGTACCAATTATATGCATATCCTGGCTTCAGGGCCTGAGCTGCAGTTTACTTAGAGCACGTCATTCAGACAGGAAGTGGAGAAAAAAGGGGCCTAGCCCTAAGAAGTTAATTGAAGCCAATTTCCTTTTACAACAGGACAATGACCCAAAGCACAGATCCAAACTATGCAATAACTATTTAGGGAAGAAGCAGTCAGCTGGTATTCTGTCTATAATGGAGTGGCCAGCACAGTCACCAAATCTCAACCCTATTAAGCTGTTGTGAGAATAGCTTGACCGTATAGTACGTAAAAAGTGCCCATCAAGCCAATCCAACTTGTGGGAGGTGCTTCAGGAAGCATACGGTGAAATCTCTTCAGATTACCTCAACAAAGTGACAACTAGAATGCCAAAGGTCTGCAAGGCTGTAATTGCTGCAAATGGAGGATTCAAAGCAAAGTTTGAAGGACAATTATTATTTCAATTAAAAATCATTATTTCTAACCTTGTCAACGTCTTGACTATACTTCCCATTCATTTTGCAACTCATTTCATGTATGTTTTCATGGAAAACAAGGAAATTGTGTGACCCCAAACTTTTGAACAGTAGTGTATATTACTTGGTAAACAAAATCTCTTTCTCTGAACACTTGTAGTAGTATTAAATAAAGTCATTTCCACATTTTTTTGTAGCATGAAATATAGCTCAGTGTTTGTATTATTTATTTTATAGTATTATTTGCTCATCATTATGAAGGGTGCCGATAACTATGGACCTGACTTCATTTGAAGATCTCATTCACAAGTGGAGCTGCCATTCAACGCATGCAAATGTGTTTAATGCATGGACCATGCATCTATGAGGTTACATTTGCTTTCTTTATGTCTGGGTATGGAGTGTGTGTGTGTGTGTTCAGTCTGTCTTATGTTTGTGTGTTCTGCATTGCGTTGGGAAGCAGAATATATGGGGGGTGCATACACATAAGAGCTCCAGGCCTTTCCTTGCTGCCTCTCCCCCAGCCCTGTAATTAAGAACAACATTTGGTGTTAGATTATAGGGGGACCCAGCATGCCATTGTGCTGGCCTGCCTGATTAATAAAAGGCAGCTAATTTCGGTGGTGGAAGGCAGTGCTCCAAAATGGCTCCTAATTACACATTAGGAGTGTGAAAGGCCCCCCTCAACCCCCTACCCCCTCTGCTGGGGTGCGCGTGCTAGCATGCCCACCGGCATATTAGCGCCGGCTCCCAGGAGTTGCTAATTCCAGCCAGCCCCACCAACATGGCAGATGATGAATTATGAATGTCTTTATGTTGTGGGTAGAATAGCAGCGCAATGGGAGAAAAAGGTTCCCTTTTCTCCGGTACCATTTCAGTCGGCCAAACAAGCATATACTGTATATATAAAAAAAACTTGATTGATTTCTATTTGTCATTTCCAAATGGGGTCTGACTGCAAATGGGATGTTTTAGTCAAGTTGTCAAGGACTTTACGAGTTGGAGCGGCTGCCTGGCGGTATGAAGAGTGCACCCGCTTGGGTTGTGATAGTGCTGATGACTTCCCGTTTTCCCCTCCCCTGGGTGGTCAAGTCAAGGGCTCCGGCAGCTGGGAATAATGTCCCCGAGAGGGGAACACAAACCTCTCACCGCACAGCATTTGCATGGCTACATGATTACAGTTGAAATGGAAGGGGGAGGGAGTGACTGCAACAGCTGCAGAGACCAGGGACCCACAGGAAATTAGAGCTGTTTTTTTGGTTGCTGCTGAGCCTTGTCTACTACAAGCAAGATGAGAGGGGAAGAAGAGAGAGTGGAGTGAACCAGAACCAGACTTTGAATATGGCGATTATTCTTTAAGCCCAGGAAGCAGCCATTCAATTTGCCATTCACCAGCATTTCAAGCTTAATAATGTCAAAATACGTTCGGTACATACCAAAGAATCGAGATTTGCTGAGAAACTATCGCCATTACTG
Organism: Brachymystax lenok tsinlingensis; assembly: GCA_030435695.1. Classification (NCBI taxonomy): domain Eukaryota; kingdom Metazoa; phylum Chordata; class Actinopteri; order Salmoniformes; family Salmonidae; genus Brachymystax; species Brachymystax lenok. The sequence goes on along the minus strand of CM059807.1, from coordinate 38,132,781 downwards.
CCGTCACGGCCAGTATGTACTTCCAAAAAAAGTCTAAAAATATTAATTAGATGCAACTGAAAAAATGCCTTGTTTGGAAAGAATCAACGTATTGTTTTTGAGTGCACAGTCGCCAAATCCACCTCTTCTGCATCTCCTGCAATATTAGAATGGAATTCAAATATACTGAATAAAGACCATATAGAATTATACAATCACTGTAAAAATGCACCCTATATTGTCTTAATATCCTCACATTAAATATGATTGCATTCCGTATAGCGTGGGTAAAACTTCAGATTGATATGATGTTTATACATGGTTGTAGGTGATAAAACGGATATCTGTGTATAATAACGAGATTCTCATGTCTGCGCCCTAACAATGGGAGTCGTTGTCCCAAAGGCGGGAAGGCAGGTGACAAGCTTAGGTTCTAAATAAGTCCATAGAAATGCATTGGGCTTATTTTTGCCTCTTCCTCTCTGGATGAAATCAATGACCTTCCTTAGATTAGATTAGTTTGTTATTCACATGCACAGGGTCGCAGATGTAATTGCAGGTTACAGTGAAATTCTCATGCTCCGAGCTCCAACAGTGCAGGTCAAAAATGGATCAGCCTGCCACTGGATCAGTCGACCTGGCGTGGCAGTAATTTGTGATTTTATTGGAGGTGAAGAAGAGAGCGATTTGGCGCATGTGCACTTGGTAAAAAACTATACGTATTCTTTCCAGACAAGGAATTTTTTCAGTTGCATCTAACTTTTTATTTGGACCTTTTTTGAGCAACTTTCTACTGTCTAGATCAGGGGTTCTCAAACTTTTTGGGGACCGCTTTTGTGATGGCATATTCATCAGGAACCCTTCATAATCAGAATACAACTCGAGTGAGATACAAATAGCATATAAGGAGTTTTGCTGACTTCGGCAGTGCATGGCAGGACGAACAGAGTCTCGGGGCCCTGGGAATGAAAATGTTAAAGGCTCATCTCTTGGTATTAAAGAGAAAATGATGCAGTTTCCAAGCTAATTTCCTGCAATTCTACAAATTTTGTCATGGGGGAGTGAGATTTCTTTGTTGTTATAGCTTTAAAGCTAAGATCATCCATATCCACCCATTTTGCCATGAGTCAGAGAGAAACTGTTTTAAAGCTTAAATTACAATGCATTTATGTAAAAAGAAAAAATATATATTGGTTGAGTACTGTGGATACCAATATCCCTGTGAGCCTCCCAGGCCCATGTTGCCCAGGGTTAAGGACATAATATGTAGATGAATACATTGTATTCATTACAATACATTGTATTGTATTGTATTGTATTGTATTGTATTACACACTATAAACTATTCCATAGAACCCTTGGCCAGAAGTTGTTTAATCTGTTCTTTGTAATATTCCAAAAAAAATGTGAAATGTAAATACATCTCTCTCTCTCTCATATATATATTTCTTTATACATTTAAGAGATCTGGCTGCGGACCCCTGGGGACCCAACTTTGAAAACCCGTGGTCTAGATAATACTTTATTTAAGCTACTGTTTCGATTCATTTTTACTGTAGCTTCCTTAAAGACAGATGTGTGGTTTCATAAAATGTATATTTTAGTGTGATGAAATAAAGGCGATATAAGATCATGTGCATTGCTTTTCAGGCAGGTGCAGGATACTTTGTGTTAGGTCTGACTACCTTTGATATGGATGGGAGAGCAATATACACTAGACTTACTATATCTGCTGTGTCCAAGCAAGATCCCTGAGACGTGATGATCAAATTGGACACCTTGTCAAAACAGACGCCCGGCTGATGATGTAGGTTGGCTGGCTCGCTGGCTGACTGGCGTGCTGACGGGCTGCAGGTGTGTGTATTAGATGTGCACCTGGAAACCCCACAGGGGGTCACTGCCTGGGCCAGTGGCGTGGGTGGATTAAGAGGTGAGGTGGAAGACGGGCAATCTGCCAGGCCGGTCTTCACCTTGCCAGCCCAACTGATCCCAGAGTACATTTACCTCACATTTCCTACCATTCATCATCAGGTGGCCATGACAGGCAAATTCATTTGAGCAGGAAGAGCAGCCTTGCCTCAAAGACTAGACGTAACATAGTAAACCTAAATTTGTGACCCTACAATTAGTAAGATATGTTACGTTTTGTATGGTTACGTAAGACAGAGGTTACTTAAGACAAAAACGAAAGGAGGGAGGTTTGTCGGGGGAAGATGGGTGGGCGTATAAAGCATGAAACACACTGAGAATCTGACTGCCGATAAGTACTTATCACAGTAGGTGGCCATTCCTTCTCTTGCTAGAACAAAATGCGTACCAAATGAATTTGTACCGACTTGGTACCGACAAACCTGCTGTTTCTACTTATAGAATCACAATGCTTGGCAGTGGCTGACAACTTGACATTGAGCAAATCAGACAGCACAAACCTCCACATGGGGGAGCCGACAGGAGTGACAAGAAAAAGGAAGGGCACTTTTTGCAGTCTAATCCACCCCCTTATTTTTTTTTATTTTAACCCCTTTTTCTGCCCAATTTCGTGGTGTCCAATTGGTAGTTACAGTCTTGTCCCATCACTGCCACTCCCGTACAGACTTTGGAGAGGAGAAGGTCGAGAGGCGTGCGTCCTCCGAAACACAACCCAGCCAAGCCGCACTGCTTCTTGACACAACATCCGCTTAACCCGGAAGCCAGCCGCACCAATGTGTCGGAGGAAACACTGCACACCTGGCGACCGTGTCAGCAACCGTGTCAGCATGAAGTGCACCCGGCCCACCACTGGAGTTGCTAGTGCGCGATGGGACAAGAACATCCCTGCTGGCCAAACCCTCCCCTAACCCGGACGACGCTGGGCCAATTGTGCACCGCCCCATGGCTTGCTAACTGAGCAAGGCAGTCACACACATTTCATATGAAACGAATGGGGTGGTGAGTGCAATACAATACACACAACACTAAATGCTTTACCAAACTAGCTGTCTGGCTACTGTAGCTAATACATTGAAATTAAATCACATTTTGATTTGTTTCCATGAGGCAGCTGCCTGTAGCTGACAGTGTCTTTACTTTACCTAGCTAGCACAACAGCTAGCTAGCTAGCGAATAATGCTAACCATTTAGCTAACATTAGCCAGCTAGCTTAACATTTATCTTTTGGGCTGTATGCAATTATGCACAGGGTCGCATATTAATTATTTATTTGCCATCTTGCTAGCTAGTTGTCTAGCTGTGGCCATCTAGCTATTATCAACAAAGGCTTTATACAACAATAGCAACATTAGTGTCGCTAGCTAGCTAGCTAACATTGACTAGACCATAAAGCAACACACACGGACATGCTTTGCCAAACAACGCTACTGCCACCTTCTGGTTTGGAGTATTTTAGTGAGTGGCTGACGACTTCAAGGTCTTTGCTGTGTGAACACGAAAGAGATTGACTGCCGGCACTGTACATAGGTGCTAAGTACTGTCGGCAGGCAAAGGTTTGACAATCCAACCGGTGTGGCTGAGCTATAACGCACATTTCTAGCGACCCAAAGGTTGCGTGTTCGCATCACATCACAGACAATTTTTGTATTTTAGCTAATTAGTATGTTTTCATCTACTTGCTACTTTGCAATTACTTAGCATGTTAGCTAACCCTTCCCCTAACCTTAAACCCTAACTCAGAGAAGAATGTGAGAAACTACCCAAATGCAGGTGTGCCAAGCTTGTAGCGTCATAGCTCCATCGGTAGCTCCAAGATGGCGTAGCAGTCGGACGTGTATTTTGTCTTGTCCCGTCCTGTGTAAATATCGTCTTTATAATATTTGTATATATTTTCTTCACATATCTTTTTATATGTGCTCTCTAAAATTCAACTTCAAAACACTCTCCTGCAACCTGCCTCACCCAATGTGGTGCGGATCTGTGGTTTTTTGTTGTTGTTTTTTTTTCGAATCTGGTCACCCAACAAATGCTAGCTAGCTTTATCTTACTATTGCTAGCGGGCATCAGCTAACCTTCAGCTCGGAAAAGCTCTCGCCCCTCATATAACACGACTCAATCCTGAGCTTACCGGACCTATTTTTATTTATTTTTCTCTCCATATCCCCGGATTCCTACCGCAAGTTGGACATTGTTCAACTGGATCTTGCAGCTAGCTAGCTGCTACCTAAGTGCCCATCGGCTAACGTCGGTCTCGGAGCAATACACCAATTAGCCTGAAGCTAGCCCTTGCTCGACTCATCTCCCGGCTGACTGAAGAATCTCAACAGACACTGCTGGGCTACAACTCCTATCCGGGACCCGCTTCTACTGCCGGTGTGGAGCCCTACCGGGCCTTCTCAAGTGGACTACCGACGTTATCTGCCCGAGGGAGATATTTCAACCGGCCCTCAGACGCGACGTCACCTGAACGCCCATCAGCTATCTGCGGCCTGCTAACGTTTTGCTGTCCAGAGCATATCGGCTGCTAGCTAATCAGGTCCATCGGACAATTTCTTGGGACACTATTACCTATTTCTTTGCCAACTGCCCTGGTCCCCTTCACCACACGGAACCCCGTTGACCCATCACGACTTGGTCTACCGACGGAAACGCACGAACAGACTTCCTCCGTCTTTGTTAGCCGGCCTGCTGGACTTTGCTAGCTTGTGGTCCCTGGCCAGCTGTCTGAAACGCCGTGTCCCCAGCGCGCCTCACTACTAACTTGACCCTTATGTTCAGAATGTCCTAGACGACCAGTCATTATAGCCTTTAGCCGTACCCTTATCCTCCTCCTCCTCTGTTCCTCTGGTGACATAGAGGTTAATCCAGGCCCTGCAGTGCCTAGCTCCACTACTATTCCCCAGGCCCTCTCATTTGTTGATTTCTGCAACCGTAAAAGCCTTGGTTTCATGCATGTCAACATTAGAAGCCTCCTCCCTAAGTTTGTTTTATTCACTGCCCTAGCACACTCTGCCAACTCGGATGTCCTAGCCGTGTCTGAATCCTGGCTTAGGAAGACCACCAATAACACTGAAATTTCCATCCCTAACTATAACATCTTCAGACAAGATAGAACGGCCAAAGGGGGCAGTGTTGCTATCTATTGCAGAGATAGCCTGCAGAGTTCTGTCTTGCTTTCCAGGTCTGTACCCAAACAATTTGAACTTTTACTTTAAAAAATCTGCCTTTCTAGAAACAAGTTTCTCACTGTTGCCGCTTGCTATAGACCACCCTCTGCCCCCAGCTGTGCTCTGGACACCATATGTGAACTGATTGCCCCCCATCTATCTTCAGAGTTTGTGCTGCTAGGTGACCTAAATTGGGACATGCTTAACACCCTGGCCATCCTACAATCTAAGCTTGATGCCCTCAACCTCACACAAATCATAATTGAACCTACTAGGTACAATCCCAAAGCTGTAAACACGGGAACCCTCATAGATGTAATCCTAACTAACTTGCCCTCCAAATACACCCCTGCTGTTTTCAACCAAGATCTCAGCGATCACTGCCTCATTGCCTGCATCCGTAGTGGGTTTGCAGTCAAACGATCTCCCCTCATTACCGTTAAACGTTCCCTAAAACACTTCAGCGAGCAGGCCTTTCTAATTGACCTGGCCAGGGGATCCTGGAAGGATATTGACCTCATCCCGTCAGTAGAGGATGCCTGGTTATTCTTTAAAAGTGCCTTCCTCACCATCTAAAATAAGCATGCCCCATTCAAGAAATTTAGAACCAGGAATAGATATAGCCCTTGGTTCTCTCCAGACTTGACTGCCCTTGACCAGCAAAAACATCCTGTATGCGTTCTGCATTAGCATCGAACAGCCCCGTGATATGCAACTTTTCAGGGAAGTCAGGAACCAATATACGCTGGCAGTTAGGAAAGCCAAGGCTAGCTTTTTCAAGCAGAAATTTGCCTCCTGTAACACAAACTCCAAAAAGTTCTGGGACACTGTTAAGTCCATGGAGAATAAGAGCACCTCCTCCCAGCTGCCCACTGCATTGAGGATAGGAAATACTGTCACCACCGATAAACCCACAATAATTGAGAATTTCAATAAGCATTTTTCACGGCTGGCCATGCTTTCCACCTGGCTACCCCTACCCCGGTCAACAGCCTTGCACCCCTCAGCAACTCGCCAAAGCCTCCCCACTTCTCCTTCTCTCGAAATCCAGTCAGCTGATGTTCTAAAAGAGCTGCGAAATCTGGACCCCTACAAATCAGCCCGGCTAGACAATCTGGACCCTTTCTTTTTAAAATTATCTGCCGAAATTGTTGCAACCCCTATTACTAGCCTGTTTAACCTCTCTTCGTGACGTCTGAGATTCCCAAAGACTGAAAGCAGCTGCGGTCATCCCCCTCTTCTTAGGGGGAGACACTCTTGACCCAAACTGCTAAAGACCTATATCCATCCTACCCTGCCTTTCTAAGGTCTTTGAAAGCCAAGTTAAAAAACAAATTACCGACCATTTCGAATCCCACCGTACCTTCTCCGCTATGCAATCTGGTTTCAGGGCTGGTCATGGGTGCACCTCAGCCACGCTCAAGGTCCTAAATGACATCATAAACGCCATCGTTAAGAGACATTATTGTGCAGCCGTTTTCATTGATCTGGCCAAGGCTTTCGACTCTGTCAATCACCTCATCCTTATCGGCAGACTCGACAGCCTTGGTTTCTCAAATGACTGCCTCGCATGGTTCACCAATTACTTCTCTGATAGAGTTCAGTGTGTCAAATCAGAGGGCCTGTTGTCCGGGGCCTCTGGCAGCCTCCATGGGGGGTGCCACAGGGTTAAATTCTTGGGCCGACTCTTTTCTCTATATACATCAATGATGTCGCTCTTGCTGCAGGTGAGTCTCTGATTCACCTCTATGCAGACGACACCATTCTGTATACTTCCGGCCCCTCTTTGGACACTGTGTTAACTACCCTCCAGATGAGCTTCAATGCCATACAACTCTCCTTCCGTGGCCTACAACTGCTCTTAAACGCAAGTAAAACTAAATGCATGCTCTTCAACCGATCGCTGCCCGCACCTGTCCCCCCGTCCAGCATCACTACTCTGGACGGTTCTATCTTAGATTATGTGGACAACTACAAATACCTAGGTGTCTGGTTAGACTGTAAACTCTCCTTCCAGACTCACATCAAACATCTCCAAACATCTCCAATCTAAAATTACATCTAGAATTGGCTTCCTGTTTCGCAACAAAGCTTCCTTCACTCATGCTGCCAAACATACCCTCGTAAAACTGACCATCCTACCGATCCTCGACTTCGGTGATGTAATTTACAAAATAGCCTCCAATACTCTACTCAACAAACTGGATGCAGTCTATCACAGTGCCATCCGTTTTGTTACCAAAGCCCCATATACCACCCACCACTGCGACCTGTACGCCTCGTGAGGCTGGCCTTCGCTTACACTTGTTGCCATATCCACTGGCTCCTGGTCATCTACAAGTCCCTGCTAGGTAAAGTCCCGCCTTATCTCAGCTCGCTGGTCACCTTAGCAGCACCAACCCGTAGCACGCGCTCCAGCAGGTATATCTCACTGGTCACCCCCAAAGCCAATTCCTCCTTTGGCCGACTCTCCTTCCAGTTCTCTGTTGCCAATGACTGGAACGAACTTCAAAAATCTCTGAAACTGGAGACACTTATCTCCCTCGCCAGCTTTAAGCACCAGCTGTCAGAGCAGCGCACAGACCACTGTACCTTTTTATAGCCCATCTGTAAATAGCCCAACCAACTACCTCATCCCCTACCGTATTTATTTATTTATCTTGTTACTTTGCACCCCAGTTTTTCTACATTGCACATTCATCTACTGCACATTTTTTTACCATTCCAGTGTTAAATTGCTATATTGTAATTACTCTGCCACCATGGCCTATTTATTGTCTTACCTTCCTTATCCTACCTCATTTGCACTCTTTGTATATAGATTTGTTTTTGTTTTTCTACTGTATTATTGACTGTATGTTTGTTTTACTCTATGTGTAACTCTGTGTAACTCTTTGTATGTGTCGAACTGCTTTGCTTTATCTTGGCCAGGTCGCAGTTGTAAATGAGAACTTGTTCTCAACTTGCCTACCTGGTTAAATAAAGGTGAAATAAAAATAAAATAAATACCCAATATTTATGAAATGTCATATATATATTTTATAAATTTGCAAACATTTCTAAAAACCTGTTTTTGCTTTGTTATTAAGGGGGATTGTTGTAGATTGATTAAGGGGAAAAAACAATTTAATCAATTTCAGAAAAAGGCTGTAACGTAACAATTTGGAACTCTGCAGGCTATCTCTGCAATAGATAGCAACACTGCCCCCTTTGGCCGTCCAGGGGTCTGAATATTTTCTGAATGCACTGTATCATACGTATTGCAAATTCGTAACATATTGAATGAATTGTAATTCGTAACGTGTCATACAAAATTAGTGATGGACATCCACAAATTAATACGTACCATACAAAAAGTAACATACTAAATAGAGGGAGCAAATGTATGTGAACTATGTTACTTCTACCTCCAAGTCCAGGTTGGGAGGAGAGAGGGGGCTAGGCTAGCTAATCCTCTCGTCCAGACAGTGATAGACTGGGTGCTCCAGAGGTTGAGTGCAGTAGGAAAGAAATTAGGTTAAAACTGCTGGTGCTGTGTGGTGGGGACTACAGGAAATTGGCTGTGTCAGTCACAATGAGTAACGTACAGTAGCACCAATCAAATTTTAATGGCATTTTTAGGCTGGTTGGCATTTATCGTCGTGAATCTTGACCTGGAGGCAGCTCTGCAGAGTGGTCACTAGCTAGCACAGCCAGAAAGTCATAACATTTTAAACCTAACTTTAACCACACTTCTAACCGTAAATTAAGACAGAAAAGCACATTTTTGTTTTCAATGGCATTTTACAATATAAACAATTTTGACTTTGCAGCTAGCCCATCTAGCGAAAACAATAAATGCCAATTTTAGACTGCCTGTGGCTAACTCTGACTTATTGAAAGAAATGTTTTTAAACCCAGTTTCATTGCAAGTCATCTCCTCCCCCGAAGCATAGGAATAGATAATGGTGTTTGTCTTCTCTGATCATTTGGGTTTCTTTCATGGGTACAGACATGGCATCGTCATCCATCAAAGAGGTTAAAGTTAGTGTTTTTTCAGGGTTCTGCTACCTTCTCTGTAGTGCTGTATATTGATGTAATTTCCTGATGAGTGCCTCGCTTCTGACGCCCACTCGGCTCCTCATAATCGCAGTGGTCAGCATATAAGTGGTGTCTCCACCAGCAATATTGCGAAGCGAAAAATTCATATTCATTAACATGTTCATCTGAATGCAGAGTGGAATCCCCAGAAGGGTCGAGTCGCTACTGTATGTAAAATAACCCCAATATAATCACTGTGAGTACAGTGTCCCCCCCTTGAAGGCCATGTGCTTTCCCCCCTAGCCTGCTGTCTCCCAGACTTCTGACTTAAGACGTGTGAATGCTGTCTTGCAGAAGACAGGCCTCTCTACATAGAAGACTGAGGAGCACAGGGGTGATCGTTTCTGGAGTTTTTCCTCCTTCCCTCGAGTGACTCTGAAATACAATCTGGGTGCCCTTTTGTTGGAGGAAGACTGAGTGGCGAGCGGCCCGAGTTTCTCCTCAACAAGGACGAGAAGAAGAAGGAGGAGGAGGCCCAGAGTAGACTAATGAGAGAGAACAGAGGCTCGGCTCCTTCGACCTCCTCGCCTCGTTTTTCTTTCTCTGCACAGGCTTCCTGCTGGTCAGGTGATGGCAGTGCCAGCTGGTGCATCCAGCACTGATGGCCGCCGATTCATTTCACCCGGCCGGTGATTTATGGGCCGGCAAAAGGCACCGGGTGGAGCCGGTGCGCATGGCACCGGGCCGCCGGAGTTAGTGCACTATCCAGCTCCCGTCATGCTTTACAACACAGCGGGCTGGACTGTCTAATTTACGCTGGCAGACAGTCACATATATCACCCCCCGTTTGGCCGATGAAGATTGGTGATGTTTGAAAGGGTCTGTGTACAGTCGATTTTACCCATGCGTTACTGTCTGCCTGCTAACCTGGACTGAGCAGGACTTTTTTAGTTGCTTTTGCTTCTCCTTTTCTTTCTTTAGTTTTTTCTGTATATTCTTCCCTTCTATCTATCCTCTTCTCTCTGCTCTCTGCTCTCTCTCCCTCTCTACCCCCCTTCTCCCCCTCTCTCCTCTCTCTCTGTCCCTCTACTTCCCACTCTCCCACTCTCTCTGTGTGTCTCTCTCTGTCCCTCTCCCTCCTACTCTCCCACTCTCTCTGTGTGGATGTAATGTGAAGTGACTGTGGTGGAGGGAGGCACTCTCACGGGCTGACTCCGGCTCTTGAGGACTGGGCCCTTCTGCACGGGGGAAGCCCGGGGAGGTCACAGTAGGTAGCTCCCCCGAGCCGTGGCGTATTAATGCCTGCACTGACCTTGGCGATAAGAGGGGAGGCTTCAGGCACATGTTTGATTCATGAGCCCATCCTTAGTGGGCCCTGGGGGGGCTTTCTTCCACTGGCTGTCCTTTTACTGGCAGAGCGAGAGAGGAGTGCTGCTGGGGAGATCAGCACTGTCTGTCACAGAGGGGCCGGGGTGTGATAAAGGTACAGGGATGTCTGGGAGAGGGGCAGGGACCTCAGAGCAGCCCCTCTGTGGAAAACATGCGATGGACTTAATGTCGGGTGGTGATGCGGTGAAGTGTTGAGGATTATTGGAATGGATGTCGGCGACGGGGCCTCTCGCACCCCCCCCCCCTCATGAGTGTCTCTCCTTCCCGCCTGCTTGCCTGTCTGCCTGCTTGGAGGAGGGAGTGTATGGGTGTGGGGTTGGGTGGGAGGGAGACTTTGAAAGAGGGATGAGAGACTGGGTTAAAGGGCAGTTGACAGTTCCACTTGTGACATCTTTTTCTATGTTTTTCTTTTTATCACTGACATGTTTTAGGCCTGGCAAAGGGCGTGGATCTAAACTGAGATGGGATGGAAGATGGGTTTTTTGGGGGGTAAGCCGACACAGTTTCGTTGCCAGCGCATATCTCCAAATTACATCCTCTAGAGTTTGGTTGGGGATTACCCCTGTCTAATCCTGACAAATGCTGCAGAGTGAAACGCCTCTCTGACAACAGAGCAAACTGCACAGACTGTGATGACCATGGTGATCAGTTTAAACAAGTGTAAAGCACAGGACGTACTCTCGCCCACGCAAATCTCAGGATGCTTCGGCTTCGCATTTGCTAGGCTGAAAGTACAAAGGGAAATTGAGATGTTTATTTTGAACTGGTACACAATCCTATATTGTAATGACAGAGTCATGAACTAGACCAAATTAGTGATTCATTTTAGAGTTGCACTATATAGTCAGTCAGTGGAATATCAGCTAAAAACAAAAGCAAAACATCTGACCGAGCTTTAATGCTTAAAGCAAATAGTGATTTTCCAAAGGCACAGATCTCAGTAATTACATAGACGCACACAGAGACATCCATCCTTGAAGTATCTTGCCAAAATATACATCAGCTCCCAATGCCAGCTGTTTGAGCAGCGCTATGTAATTCATAATCCCGATTAGTGTTCTATTCAGTCACCCATAAATCCGTACACGCCTCAAAGAAACTTGTCAAGGCTTTTCAGTGTGCATCGCATATTTACACTCAAGTTGATGCGTGCCAACTCTACTGCTATCAAAAAACGAGTGACAATCCACGTTTCACATGTCCCATTGCTGTCACCTCATTCTGCCTGTCACTAATCTTTCACAGCTATTTGCAGTTTTAATATAAATCTCAAATCCCCTTTCCTATCTCTCTCTCTCGCCTCTCTCCCTCTCTCTTTGTTCTTCTTTTGTGGTTTGCTGGAGAGCTGAGATCGGTGTGTAGAGTGATCCGTCTCATTCCTCAGTGCGTTCCCATGGTCGTGCTTTTGTTTTTGCTAAACTGGTGCCCCCGGGTTTAAAGGGAAAATAATCTTTCTTTCATTGTCTTTTTTGTTTTGAAAGCCCGCTGAAAAGCGATCTGTTGATTCTTCTCTCATCTTTCACAGATTAAGTTGAAATTGAAGGAGAATTTGAGGCTAACGTCTGTTTATGCTCGTGCATGCTAAGGCAGGGGTAATGTTGACATTGTTTTTTTACGTTATGGCTTTTAGGTTCTGTTTATTTAGCAAATCTCCTTTTTGGCTCTGCTTAGTCGACATCGTTTTTGGGCGGATTTGTTTTTGAACACCGTTCTGCATCAGAAGAAGAGGATATCAGCCCGAGAGACATTCTAAATATTATGTGCATAATACTTTACACTGTAAGATGTCTGTTGGATTTAATACGTTCAATAAAATCTTATGAGTCCAATGTGTTATTGTCTGCATGCCCCCCTCCCCAGCCATCAGTGTCAGATGGCAGACTAATGCTGAGATTAATGAAGCCATTGCTTTAGTCAGAAAATCAATAGTCACTCGAAACAGTAGCCATATCTCGGTGGGCTTGGATGCTGACCCAGTTCCCATGCAATGACCTATCCTAACCCACTGAGTATTGTCTGATGCTCACAACGTCTGCTACACTACACCATACGTTTTCTATTTACTTTATGTTGCAAAACCACTTGAAAATACAATACACAGAAGAACAGAGACTAGATGACAGGGAATTGGGGCAGCTGTAATTTAGAGGGGGTTTGTGAGTGGAAACAAGCACCACAGAGAATACCTGGATGTACTTATGCTTTACACAATTAGGAAGACCAATACTACATAATTTCAACGTCCACTAAAGATAGGTATATTCACATGCACACCTACACTGATACCCACAGACATATACACACACTGTACCTTTCCGTCAGAACCCATGAACAGCATATTGTATTATTATTACTGTAGTGGCTTCTGAAATGAACCCACTACAATTCAAATAAAAAGCTTTGGAGTGCATGTGAAGCAAGATGAGTAGGAAACTAATTCAGATTTTCCAGCTTGAGCAGCTGAGTGAGCCAATATGGGCTGTGGGGGAACTGAAGGAGTGCACACTCAGATCCCCCACATCCGTAGAAAAACATTAGTTTTAACTAGAGATGAGGGATAAAATTTATATCGTATCATTTTGACAATATCTCAATATTATTTTTGCGCTAGTTGGCTGTACCTGCACCAAAACTCCAGTATTTTTGTTCTCCATCTTTTAAAATTTGTTTCCAGCACTTTTATTTGACTGATCAAAACTCGTTTTCTCGTTTCTCTCTCATGTCCCTCTGCAGCAGACATATGTTGAGGAATATGTTTGGAGCATCGAATCACAATGAAAATCATAGTATCCCAATACATATAGAATCGTGAGTATCCCATTACATATAGTATTGGCACCTACAGTTGAAGTTGAAAGTTTACATAGTTTACATACACCTTAGCCAAATACATTTAAACTCAGTTTTTCACAATTCCTGACATTTGATCCTAGTAAAGATTTCCTGTCTTAGGTCAGTTGGGAATCTTGGGAACCTGACCGAAATTGTTGCAACCCCTATTACTAGCCTGTTCAACCTCTCTTTCGTGACGTCTGAGATTCCCAAAGACTGGAAAGCAGCTGCGGTCATCCCCCTCTTCAAAGGGGGAGACACTCTTGACCCAAACTGCTACAGACCTATATCTATCCTACCCTGCCTTTCTAAGGTCTTTGAAAGCCAAGTTAACAAACAAATTGTCAACCATTTCGAATCCCACCGTACCTTCTCTGCTATGCAATCTGGTTTCAGGGCTGGTCATGGGTGTACCTCAGCCACGCTCAAGGTCCTAAATGACATCATAACCGCCATCGATAAGAGACATTATTGTGCAGCCGTTTTCATTGATCTGGCCAAGGCTTTCGACTCTGTCAATCACCACATCCTTATCGGCAGACTCGACAGCCTTGGTTTCTCAAATGACTGCCTCGCATGGTTCACCAATTACTTCTCTGATAGAGTTCAGTGTGTCAAATCAGAGGGCCTGTTGTCCGGGCCTCTGGCAGTCTCTATGGGGGTGCCACAGGGTTCAATTCTTGAGCCGACTCTCTTCTCTGTATACATCAATGATGTCGCTCTTGCTGCAGGTGAGTCTCTGATTCACCTCTACGCAGACGACACCATTCTGTATACTCTGGCCCCTCTTTGGACACTGTTAACTACCCTCCAGACGAGCTTCAATGCCATACAACTCTCCTTCCGTGGCCTACAATTGCTCTTAAACGCAAGTAAAACTAAATGCATGCTCTTCAACCGATCGCTGCCCGCACCTGTCCCCCCGTCCAGCATCAGTACTCTGGACGGTTCTGTCTTAGATTATGTGGACAACTACAAATACCTAGGTGTCTGGTTAGACTGTAGACTGTTAGACTCTCCTTCCAGACTCACATCAAACATCTCCAATCTAAAATTAAATCTAGAATTGGCTTACTATTTCGCAACAAAGCTTCCTTCACTCATGCTGCCAAACATACCCTCGTAAAACTGACCATCCTACCAATCCTCGACTTCGGTGATGTCATTTACAAAATAGCCTCCAATACTCTACTCAACAAATTGGATGCAGTCTATCACAGTGCCATCCGTTTTGTTACCAAAGCCCATATACCACCCACCACTGCTCTCGTAGGCTGGCCTTCACTTTACACTCATCGCCGTATCCACTGGCTCCAGGTCATCTACAAGTCCCTGCTAGGTAAAGTCACGCTTTATCTCAGCTCGCTGGTCACGCGCTCCAGCAGGTATATCTCACTGGTCACCCCCAAAGCCAATTCCTCCTTTGGCCGACTCTCCTTCCAGTTCTCTGCTGCCAATGACTGGAACGAACTACAAAAATCCCTGAAATTGGAGACACTTACAGTGGGGCAAAAAAGTATTTAGTCAGCCACCAATTGTGCAAGTTCTCTCACTTAAAAAGATGAGAGAGGCCTGTAATTTGCATCATAGGTACACTTCAACTATGACAGACAAAATGAGGAAAAGAAATCCAGAAAATCACATTGTAGGATTTTTAATGAATTTATTTGCAAATTATATTTGGTCACATACAAACAAGCAAGATTTCTGGCTCTCACAGACCTGTAACTTCTTCTTTAAGAGGCTCCTCTGTCCTCCACTCGTTACCTGTATTAATGGCACCTGTTTGAACTTGTTATCAGTATAAAAGACACCTGTCCACAACCTCAAACAGTCACACTCCAAACTCCACTATGGCCAAGACCAAAGAGCTGTCAAAGGACACCAGAAACAAAATTGTAGACCTGCACCAGGTTGGGAAGACTGAATCTGCAATAGCAGCTTGGTTTGAAGAAATCAACTGTGGGAGCAATTATTAGGAAATGGAAGACATACAAGACCACTGATAATCTTCCTCGATCTGGGGCTCCACGCAAGATCTCACCCCGTGGGGTCAAAATGATCACAAGAACGGTGAGCAAAAATCCCAGAACCACACGGGGACCTAGTGAATGACCTGCAGAGAGCTGGGACCAAAGTAACAAAGCCTACCATCAGTAACACACTACGCCGCCAGGGACTCAAATCCTGCAGTGCCAGACGTGTCCCCCTGCTTAAGCCAGTACATGTTCAGGCCCGTCTGAAGTTTGCTAGAGAGCATTTGGATGATCCAGATGAGGATTGGGAGAATGTCATATGGTCAGATGAAACCAAAATAGAACATTTTGGTAAAAACTCAACTCGTGGTGTTTGGAGGACAAAGAATGCTGAGTTGCATCCAAAGAACACCATACCTACTGTGAAGCATGGGGGTGGAAACATCATGCTTTGGGGCTGTTTTTCTGCAAAGGACCAGGACGACTGATCCGTGTAAAGGAAAGAATGAATGGGGCCATGTATCGTGACATTTTGAGTGAAAACCTCCTTCCATCAGCAAGGGCATTGAAGATGAAACGTGGCTGGGTCTTTCAGCATGACAATGATCCCAAACACACCGCTCACAAGAACGAAGGAGTGGCTTCAGAAGAAGCATTTCAAGGTCCTGGAGTGGCCTAGCCAGTCTCCAGATCTCAACCCCATAGAAAATCTTTGGAGGGAGTTGAAAGTCCGTGTTGCCCAGCGACAGCCCCAAAACATCACTGCTCTAGAGGAGATCTGCATGGAGGAATGGGCCAAAATACCAGCAACAGTGTGTGAAAACCTTGTGAAGACTTACAGAAAACGTTTGACCTCTGTCATTGCCAACAAAGGGTATATAACAAAGTATTGAGAAACTTTTGTTATTGACCAAATACTTATTTTCCACCATAATTTGCAAATAAATAAATTAAAAATCCTACAATGTGATTTTCTGGATTTCTTTTTCTCATTTCGTCTGTCATAGTTGAAGTGTACCTATGATGAAAATTACAGGCCTCTCTCATCTTTTTAAGTTGGAGAACTTGCACAATTGGTGGCTGACTAAATACTTTTTTGCCCCACTGTATCTCCCTCACCAGATTTAAGCACCAGCTGTCAGAGCAGCTCACAGACCACTGTACCTGTTTATAGCCCATCTGTAAATAGCCCAACCAACTACCTCATCCCCTACCGTATTTATTTATTTATCTTGTTCCTTTGCACCCCAGTTTTTTTCTACATTGCACATACATCTACTGCACATATACCATTCCAGTGTTAAATTGCTATATTGTAATTACTTTGCCACCATGGCCAATTTATTGTCTTACCTTCCTTATCCTACCTCATTTGCACTCTTTGTATATATATTTGTTTTTCTACTGTATTATTGACTGTATGTTTGTTTTACTCCATGTGTCAAACTGCTTTGCTTTATCTTGGCCAGGTCGCAGTTGTAAATGAGAACTTGTTCTCAACTTGCCTACCTGGTTAAATAAAGGTGAAATAAAAAATTAAAAATAAAGTTAGGATCAGCACTTTATTTGAAGAATGTCAAATGTCATAATAATATGATTTATTTCAGCTTTTATTTATTTAATCACAGTCCCAGTGGGTCAGAAGTTTACATACACTCAATTAGTATTTGGTAGCATTGCCTTTAAATTGTTTAACTTGGGTCAAACAGGTTTGTAGGCCTCCTTGCTCACATACGTCTTTTCAGTTCTGCCCACAAATTCTCTATAGGATTGAGGTCAGGGCTTAGTGATGACCACTCCAATACCTTGACTTTGTTGTCCTTAAGCCATTTTGCAACTTTGGAAGTATGCTTGGGGTCATTGTCCATTTGGGAGACCCATTTGCGACCTTGCTTTAACTACTTAGGGAGCCCGGTGAAATGTAAGGCGCCAAATTCATTCTTCAAATAAAGTGGTTTGCTGTGCGGCCTTTCAGGTTATGCCAATTTAGGACTCGTTTTCTATATCAAGATAACCTGAAAGGCCAGCAAGGAAGAAGGCACTGCTCCAAAACCACCATAAAAAAGGCAGACTACGGTTTGCAACTGCACATGGGGACAAAGGTCGTACTTTTTGGAGAAATGTCTTCTGGTCTGATGAAACAAAAATGTAACTGTTTGGCCATAATGACCATCGTTATGTTTGGAGGAAAAAGGGGGAGGCTTGCAAGCCAAAGAACACCATCCCAACTGTGAAGCACGGGGGTGGCAGCATCATGTTGTGGGGGTGCTTAGCAGCAGGTGGGATTGGTGCTCTTAAAATAGATGGCATCATGAGGTAGGAAAATTATGTAGATATATTAAAGCAACATCAGTCATGAAGTTAAAGCTTGGTCGCAAATGGGTCTTCCAAACGGACTATGATCCCAAGCATACCCAAAATGTTTGACCCAAGTTAAACAATTTAAAGGCAATGCTACCAAATACTGATTGAGTTTATGTAAACTTCTGACCCACTGGGAATGTGATGAAAGAAATAAAAGCTAAAAATAAATCCTTCTCTACTATTATTCTGACATTTCACATTCTTAAAATAAAGTGGTGATCCTAACTGACCTTAGACAGGGCATTTTTGCTAGGATTAAATGTCAGGAATTGTGAAAAACGGAGTTTAAATGTATTTGGCTAAGGTAACTTCAACTGTAAGTGTGTATGTGTATTCTGTGTTATTATTTAGTTATTAGTAAATAAATAATTAAACCAATTTGTGTAGTACTGAATAATCAGCAAAGGGGTTCTTGGGGATCGGGTTCTTGCGGATCCAAGAAGGTTAAGACTGTTCATAATGAGAACTGAAATTAGGTAATGATTAATAAGTGACTTATCGATATATAACTTATATATATCTTCTTGAGTTTAATTCGGGAGATAGTATCTTGTTAAATAACTTCTTCCTTCGTGCCCCAAATTCCTATTGAGTTAATTGTTACTTGCTTAATTTAATTGGGTAACAATTAAATGTAGTTAGTGGATTGATTAAATAACAATCATCAGATTAATGAAAGTCACATCACGACAAGATTAATATATTGTATGTTAATATAAATGTACATTCTGCCACTGTTGATGTGTGTTAAGTTGAGGGTTTTAACTTTGAGTGATAGAACTAACGTGAATCACTAAGTATTGTCATTCTACATTTTGGTTGGATAATTCATTGGGTTTTAATTATGATTTGGAAACTGAAAGATTTTTTGATAACTGACTGATTGATTTGAGTACGTTTTTAGTATGTTAATAATGATATGACTGGAGCAATTAATGTTTTATGTATTGATTGTTTTGATTGTTGTTATGCTAATTGTGACGTGTGCTAAGAAGTTGTACTAAGGCTGTTGACATTGTTCTCACTATGCCCTGCTGAGTGGAGAGGGGGAACCCTCTGATCCTGAGAGTGAAACTGATCCTAATTTATTTTACTTATATCCATTACCAAATTATATTTTAATGATAATGATAATATTTAGGAACTATAGCATTTTTGTGCTAATGACAGAGTCTATAGGCAATGCCCTTGTAAATAGTGGGATCATGGTGCTTGTCCTGGGTCGGATTGATGATTTTTCTACATTTTGTATTAATGTCTTTTTAAAATGTGTAATTATCTTTTAAGTTGAAACAAGTCTCAAAATGGGGGATTATGGTAGACAAATTACAAGATTATATTTTAATACTGTTTATGCATCGAATACCTTTGATGAATACTCTCTCATCTGTGTCTGTGGGACTGAGTTGGGCCTCTGGGGCCTCTGGGGCAATTGATTTACGATGCCTTGGTGATATAACCTAGAGCCTGCATTCCATTGAATGACTAGTATCTCTGTGTTAAGGGGTGTGACTGAGAAGATTACCCTGTATAAACAAGCAGTAAATGACCTAGAGACAGAAACTTGGCGCAATGTAAATCTGTCTGTCTGTTGCTTGATAGCACAATCACCTTTGCATAATTCTACACATCTCTTGTTTGTCATTAACATTCAGGAGGATGTACTTTGCTATAAAATGCTGTGGCACAAATCTGTTTGTTGAGCTCTCGGCATCACACTTCAGAGTGTGAGTGTGATCGACCAGCTTCGTTATTGTAAATAAGGATGATTGTTTGAAGAAATGAGAAAGTCTCTCTCCTTTGAATCAGAACTATTCCATGACACTTAAGCACATTTTTACTCTTGAACTTATTTTGGCTTTCCATAGCAAAGGGGTTGAATACTTAATATTTCAGTTTTTAAATTTTTTTTGTAAAAATTTCTAAAAACATAATTCCACTTTCACGTTATGGGGTATTGTGTGTAGGCCAGTGCCCCCAAAAATATATTTATTCCATTTTAAATTCAGGCTGTAGAGCAAAACAACCGACGTATGTGTTCATGAGAGTCTCACTTTTTCGATGGTGGGGTCATATTAGTGTGTAACACAAACCGTTTGGACGCTACAGATAGAAGTTGGCACATCAGCGGTATAGATTTTGTGGGGGTTGTAAGAGCAAAACTGAGAACACCAAACCTTTCGGACGCTACAGATGTTTTCGTGAGAAGAGGGATTTTCGGTATGTCTCCAGGTCTGACAGAGACCGCTCTAGCTCTGCTCTACCGCCTTCCACTGCAGATGTGGAAGGCCGACATTGACAGATGCGGTGGATTGAGACGCCGCCAATGAAAAAAAAACAGACATCTTTAGCTTGAGGACCTGTTATCAAATATTAATAATGAGCAGCATGCCATGTACATGTATATACTTAATTTAATGGTTAACAAACTGTCAATGTTTATAAGCAGTTTATAAGCAGACCTTGAAAAACAATACTGTACTGCTTAATGGGCATTTTTAACATTAGTTTCTTTCTTGTTGCATCATTAATGTACATTATTTCTCACCATTTCCCGCTATTCTCCTTTGTCATTATGAAACAATTCATGCGAGCCCTAAAATGGGCTATAGTGGAATAGCACATTTGAGGAGCATAACGCTAACCCAGTTAGTCATTAACGCTCTATTGTTTCCGCAGCCTCATTATTAAAGCAGCACTATTAGACGATGATGCCACCACACTCTGTGTGTACATGAACGTTCTACTAAGGCGTCTGTGAGAATTACATTGGGAATCACAGATTCCACTGATAATGTATGTGGGCACTGCTTAAACCAATCCCCTTCATTGCTCTCTGCAGTAATGCAATTAGGTGATATTCTCATTGGTACAATGGGAGCAGGGCAGGGAGAAGAAAGAGGGAGGGGGGTGGCAGACAATTGCAGGCTGCACCCAGTCTATTTTTGTCAATTCAACAGTTGCCGTCTCATCATCCTGGAGAGTAGCGTGTTTGGAGACGGTTCGGTGCGTAATAACGTGAAGCTCAGAGCGACAGGGAGAAACAGCTGGGACAGTCAGCTCGCTCTGCTCACATGTGGATAATGGATAAATCTCATGCCATCGCTGATGCGTTTGCACAAGTTAGAGGGAGTAGAGAAGGGCGTGGAGGGAGACAGGATATGTTAAATTAAATGTGGAGTGAATGCATAATGAAATGTTAAGGACGGGGGGAGGGGGAGCAAAGCCACATGGCCAACTAAAGGGGTTACTCCACAAACCGCTTTCACCCCTCTGAGAGGAGTCCTGGTGAGGGAGAGGGTTTGTGTGTGTTTGTGGGGTGATCATGTGCTGGTTGAATTTAGCGTTTTCATAATTTTAGGTCAAACCTCACCCTAGGCCCCTGACCATCTGCTCCTGGGATGGTGGCCAAGGAAGGGCCACGGGGCAGGGAAGCAAGAAGAGCGCTGGCCCTCTGGAGGAGGATGCCACTATGCATGCCAGGGAGCTGGGAGGACGAGCAGGCTCTGAGACTGAGTTAGTGAGAGCAGTAGCGGTGCGTGGGTAAGATGACCTATGTGTTATGATAATTGCGTTGTTTGCTCTATAAGGTGTTCGTTCATATGCCTTGCAACTGTGATATATAGGCCTAAAGGCAGAGACAATAAGAAAACACAGTGGCATAATACATTTAACCACACCTTTGTTTAATCACAGAACCGGAGAGCGACTGTCTGGTCCATAGATAGATGGCCTACACATAGAGACAGAGGGGCGCTGTTTTGCTTGATTGGATGCTTTCTCCGGGGAGATACTTTCAGCCTCTTGCGAATTGAAGGAAAATTGTCAAACACAGTGTCCAAGATAAATTATTGTATATTTTTTTGGTCAAGCCTGCCTTCGCTTGGCATCCATGAATACACGCCACTGACTGAGAGAGAGAGAGAGAGAGAGAGAGAGAGAGAGAGAGAGAGAGAGAGAGAGAGAGAGAGAGAGAGAGAGAGAGAGAGAGAGAGAGAGAGAGAGAGAGAGAGAGAGAGAGAGAGAGAGAGAGAGAGAGAGAGAGAGAGAGAGAGAGAGAGAGAGAGAGAGAGAGAGAGAGAGAGAGAGAGAGAGAGAGAGAGCATAAAGCTGAGATAACACAGCCCCGCTCTGAGGGTGTGTCTGAAATGTCCCCTAAACGGGAAGTGGTCAAAAGTTGTGCACATTATAAGGAATAGGATGCCATTTCACAGCCTGACACTCTGTCAGCTTGGTGTTTCACGTGTTCTCCATTTTTACCAGCCTCCTCCAGGGACCCTCTCTGGGCTAGAATGGATGACTGCCTGCGCCCGCCGCATTAGACGCATTAATCCCCACTCTTATCAAGCAGGAAATGATGAATTGGGAGCGTCAGCGCTGGGCTCACCTTTGTTGTCATTTGAACAGAATCAAAGATTTAAATCACAGGCACTGCACCTGGTAATGGGAGGGGGTTGGCATTCTAATACGGCGTGTGACAGAGCTGCACTGCTTCCTGCTGATTTAATAACTCTGGGGGCAGGGGGTGTAGTGGGGGATGGCGCTGGGCTAAATGAAAAATTGAGCACTGTCTAGAAAAACTATGATTGCCGGATGAAATGGCAGTTGCCCTCGTTTCTTTGGTAAATGTGCCTATTCTCTCTTGGTGTATTACAAGTCGCACAAGTTTTGGCTGTCAATGTCGAGCCCTTTTTAGTGGCTGCCGTTCCCAATTTTCTGGATCCCGACTTGACGTGGCGATTGACACATAGATTTCTGGCATGTGCAGGATTATTTTTTTTCGTAGATGATGCCCACTCTGCTGCCTACATAGCTTCTGCTCAGTGCTCCCACTGCTGCACACCCTCTCATTGACATGGAGGGGGAAACTTTGTTGTACACTATAGATATGGTCGACATGTTCGAACTATGCATTCCATGCCTCAAGCATGATTTCATGTTCTTTTTTCATGTTGTAGCCTACACAAAAGACATTGACATGTTCATTCAAACTTTGTTGTCTGTTGTAACAGTACATTTAGGCAAGCAGATTGAACACAAGCAAGACACATACAGGCAGTCAAAATAGCTTTTATTTTCTCATCATTGAAAACATTAGCTAGTTATTTTTTCAGCAACTCTCGCTACGATATTACAGAATAACTGTTAAATAGTAGGCACTCTAAAGCAATAGTTGACAAACAATGTAAGGAATAGACAATATCCAAAGGTAAAAGTGTATTATTGATATCATGAATTTGGCATCCTATTTATAGGGCTAAGGGTAACTAAACTTCCAAAGATCCAATTAACCATGGATGAATGATACTATACCTAACTACACGTTGAAATGATGGTGTCCTTTGTTGGGCAAATCAGATGTCAGTGTAGCCTACCTAAACTCAATCCCACTCTGAATTGACTTTCACATACAGCTTGTGTAAGAAAAGATAGAGGAATTACTTTCAACTATTCAATGTTATTTAGGTTGTCCACGCAAATGAGTATGGAAGGTGATCAATGTTTAAATGTGTTGACATGATAGCTCAGCTGAAACATACACAGCTTGTATCCAAAACTAAGCAGTGTACATAGAGTAGGCATCTGGATGGTGGACTTGTTCTCACTAAAGTGCATTACCCCTCCTATTCCAGAAGGAGTCACTGTTCAGGCAGACATTTTATTTAGGTGGATGTTGAAACAATGACGTTGATTCAAACATACCATTTCACCATCAACATTGAAACAAGGTCAAATAAAATGTCCCTTTCAAATAAAAAATTAGACTTAATTTCAACCACCCAATAAACTGCATATTGAATATATTCTGATCAAAAATATAAACATAACATGCAAACATTTCAAGTTACAGTTCATATAAGGACATCAGTCAATTGAAATAAATAAATTAGGCCCTAATCTATGAATTTCATATGACTGGGAATACAGATATGCATCTGTTGGTCACAGATGTCTTTAAAAAAAAAGTCAGGGGCATGGTTCAGAAAACCAGTCAGTATCTGGTGTGACCATCATTTGTCTCATGCAGCGCGACACATCTCCTTCGCATAGAGTTGATCAGGTTCTTGATTGTGGCCTGTGGAATGTTGTCCCACTCCACCTGTGGAAAATGCAATTGACTGGACATGTTTTGGAAAGGCACACACCTGTCTATATAAGGTCCCACAGTTGACAGTGCATGTCAGAGCAAAAACAAAGCCACGAGGTTGAAGGATTTGTCCGTAGAGCTCCGAGACAGGATTTTGTCGAGGCACAGATCTGGGGAAGGGTGCCAAAACATTTCTGCAGCATTGAAGGTCCCCAAGAACACAGTGGCCTCCATCATTCTTAAATGGAAGAAGTTTGGAACCACCAATACTCTTCCTAGAGCAGGCTGCCCGGACAAACTGAGAAATCTGAGGAAAAGGGCCTTGGTCAGGGAGGTGACCAAGAACCCGATGGTGACACTGACAGAGCTCCAGAGTTCCTCTGTGGAGATGGGAGAACCTTCCAGAAGGACAACCATCTCTGCAGTGCTCCACCAATCATGCCTTTATGGTATAGTGGCCAGACGGAAGCCACTCCTCAGTAAATGGCACTTGAAAGTTTGCTTGGAATTTGCCAAAAGGTACCTAAAGACTCTCAGACCTTGAGAAACAAGATTTTCTGGTTGGATAAAATCAAGATTGAAGTCTTTGGCCTGAATGCCAAGCGTCACATCTGGAGGAAACCTGATACCATCCCTACGGTGAAGCATGATGGTGGCAGCATCATGCTGTGGGGATGTTTTTCAGTGGCAGGGACTGGGAGACTAGTCAGGATCGAGGGAAAGATGAATGGAGCAAAGTACAGGGAAAGATGAATGGAGCAAAGTACAGAGAGATCCTTGATGAAAATCTGCTCCAGAGCACTCAGGACCTCAGACTGGTGTGAAGGTTGACCTTCCAACAGGACAACGACCCTAAGCACACAGCCAATACAACGCAGGAGTGGCTTTGGGACAAGTCTCTGGATGTCCTTGAGTGGCCCAGCCAGAGACCAGAGTTGAACCCGATCAAACATGTCTGGAGAGACCTAAAAATATCTGTGCAGCGACGCTCCTGTCCCAACCTGACAGAGCTTGAAAGGATCTACAGAGAAGAATGGAAGAAATCCCCCAAATACAGGTGTACCTAGCTTGTAGCGCCATACCCAAGAAGACTTGAGGCTGTAATTGCTGCCAAAGGTGCTTCAACAAAGTACTGAGTATAGGGTCTGAATACTTATGTAAATGTGATATTTCAGTTTTTAATTTTAAAACCTGTTTTTGCATAGTCATTATGGGGTATTGTGTTTAGTTTGATGAAGGGGAAAACTATTTAATCAACTTTAGAATAAGGCTGTAACGTAACAAAATGTGGAAAAAGTCAAGGGGTCTGAATACTTTCCGAATGCACTGTATGCGTCAGCAACCACAGTTAATGAAGTCACTGAAACCCTTAACAAGGAGTTGCAGTCAGTTTTAGAATGGGTGGCTAGTAATAAACTGCCACTGAACATCTCTAAAAATAAGAGCATTGTATTTGGTACAAATCAATCCCAAAGCTCTAAACCTCAGCTGAATCTGGTAATGAATGGTGTGACTGTTGAATTACTTGGTGTTACCTTAGATTGTAAACTGTCATGGTGAAAACATATAGATTCAATGGTTGTAAAGATGGGGAGAGGTCTTTCCGTAATAAAGAGATGGTATGCTTTTTGGAGACCACACTCCACAAAACAAGTCCCGCAGGCTCTAGTTGTGTCTTATCTTATTGTCCAGCCATGTGGTCAAGTGCTGCTAAGAAAGGCCTAGTTAAGCTTCACATCTTGCTCTTCATTGTTAACAGCATGCTGATATAAATACTATGCATGGCAGTCTCTCTTGGCTAAGAGTTGAGGAGAGACTGACTGCATCACATCTTCTTTTTATAAGAAACGTTAATGCGTAGTGAATTCCAAATTGTTTGCATAGTCAACTTACCCACACGTCTGACACACACAATTACCCCACCATGCTGACAGGTAACTTTTTCATAACCCCAAAATCCAGATAAATTCAAGAAAGCGTACAGTATTATATAGAGTCATTATTGCATGGAACTCCATTTCATCTCATATTGCTCAAATGAACAGCAAACCTGGTTTCTAAAAACAGATAAAGAAACACGGCACAATGCCTCTCCCCTATTTGACCTAGATATTTTGTGTGTATGTATTGATATGTAGGCTATGTGTGCCGTTTTTAAATGCACAGTAGTTCTGTCCTTGAGCTGTTCTTGTCTATTAATGTTCTGTATTGTTTCATGTTCTGTGTGGACCCCGGGAAGAGTAGCTACGGCTTTCGCAACAGCTAATGGGGATCCTAATAAAATACCAAATACCCTCCTGTACTCCCTGTTCACCAACAACTGTGTGGCCACGCACGACTCCAAATCCATCATCAAGTGTGCTGATGACACGACGGTGGTAGGCCTAATCACCAACTGCGATGAGACAGCCTACAGGGAGGAGGTCATAGACCTGGCAGTGTGATGCCAGGACAACTACCTCTCCCTCAACGTCAGCAAGACCAAGGAGCTGAAACAATTTGGCATGGCCTCTCTGTCACGTTGTATAATGATAGGAGACAGGCACAGGAAAACGTAATAGGGGATTTTATTTCTCCACCCAAAATAAAGTACGTAATGAAAACGACGGGTACGAAGCCCAAAACAAACACGTGTATATATATATAACACAGGGATGTAACCCAAACAAAAGAGTGATGTGTAAACCTATAAATAATACACGGGACGAGACCCGTAATACCAAGTGCACAATAACACGTAGCACGAAAGCCGATACAACAGAGCACAGGTACTCACAAGACCAACGGACATGGGACAATAATCAACAAGGACAATGGAGAACAGAGGGCACATATATAGACATACTAATTAGGGGGAATGGGAACCATGTGTGCGTAATGAGACAAGACAGTCCGGGGTTGGTGGTAATAAATCCAATTCAGTGACGCCTAGAAGGCCGGTGACGTAGACCTCCGGAGCTGCACTAGCAGCAGGACGACACCGGCCTCGGGTCAGGGCGCCAACGGTGAAAATCACTGGTCAGCGAAGTGTCCAGGATGTCCATCGCAGGAACCCAGCACCGCTCCTTTGGGCCGTACCCCTCCCAGTCGATGAGGTACTGGAGACCGCGGGCTCAGCTTCCGGCAAGGCAAGCGGAGTGGCAGGTTCCGGGTGGAGAGCCAGAACGGTCACCTGGAGAGAAAACAGGCGCCTCACTGCGGTGGCGGTCGGCCTGTTCCTTGTGCCGACGACCGGGCCACTGGAGACGAGTGTGCGCATCGTTCCTGGTCTCCTCAGCGCGTCGAAACCACTCGTCCACCGCAGGTGCCTCAGTCTGACCCCAACACACACTGGAGTGAGGTTAGTGGAGGAGTGGCGGAGGGAATTCTGCGGGTACTCAGCCCAAGGTAGAAAATACCCCCACTCCCCCAGCCGGTCCTGACAGTAACACCTCAGGAACCTGCCCACTTCCTGATTGACCCTCTCCACCAGCCCATTAGCTTCAGGACGGTACCCGGAGATGAGACTGACCATGACCCCCAGGCATTCCATGAGCGCTTTCCATACGTGTGAGGTGAAGTGAGGGCTACGGTCTGACACAATGTCCTCCGGGATCCTGTAGTGCCGGAAGACGTGTGTAAAAAGAGCCTCCAAGGTTTGCATGGCCGACGGGAGCCCAGGCAGAAGAAGGAGGCGACAAGCTTTGGAAAACGGTCCACAACAACGAGAACGGTGGTGTTCCCCTGGGAGGGAGGAAGGTCAGTGACAAAGTCCACTGAGAGGTGAGACCAGGGTCGTTGTGAAACCGGCAGGGGAAGGAGCTTTCCATAAAGGAGGTGTCTGGGTGTCTTTGATTGGGCACAGATGGAGCAGGAAGAGACGTAAACCCGGACATCCCTAGCCAAGGTGGGCCAACCAGTACTTCTCAGTCAGGCAGGCGATGGTACGTCTTATCCCAGGATGACCCGACACAGGCGCCCAGGTAAGGGGGCGGTCCCGCACACCCGTGGGCACGTAGGCGCGGTTCTCACGGGCACTGTGCAGGTGCAGGTTCTGTGCGCAGGGCCTGCCATATGTCGGCGTCCACGTACCACACCACTGGCGCAATGATACGGGATGGAGGGATGATGGGGGTCTCCTCTCCCTGCCTCTCATCTGCGTCATAGAGGCGAGAAAGGGCGTCCGCCTTCACGTTCTTCGAGCCTGGCCTATAGGAAAGTGTGAATTGGAACCTGCTGAAGAATAGAGCCCACCTGGCCTGTCTCGGGTTTAGCCTCTTTGTTGCCCTGATGTACTCCAGGTTGCGGTGGTCCGCCCACACCAGGAAAGTGTGTTTGGACCCCTCCAGCCAGTGCCTCCATGGCTCCAGAGCCTCCTTGACCACCAAGAGTTCCCGGTCCCCTACATCGTAGTTCCTCTGGGCGGGGCTCAGCTGCTTGTAATAGAAGGCGCAGGGCCGCAACTTTGGAGGGGTTCCAGTGCGCTGGGACAGCACTGCCCCGACTCCTACTTTGGAGGCATCCACCTCGACAATAAAGGGGAGTGAGGGGTCGGGATGTGCCAGCACAGAAGCATTGGTGAAGCATGCCTTCAGTGTCTCGAACACCTTCTCCGCCTCCGCCTCCGCCGTCCAACGAACCTGCTGGGGACCTCCTCTCAGCAGGGAGGTAAGAGGCGCGACCACCGTGCTGAAGCCCTGGATGAACCTCTGGAAATAGTTGGCGAACCCCAGGAATCGCTGGACTGCTTTTACTGAGTTGGGGATGGGCCATGACCTGAGTGGGCTGACGTGTTGCTCCTATCTCCACTCCCTCCGTGGATATGAGGTATCCCAAAAAGGACACGGAAAAATAAAAATTGGAAAAATAGAAATGGATCTTGTTTAACATATAGATTATGCTCCAACAGTCTTCCCAGCACAGACCTGACTATCAAGACATGCTGGGCGGATAAAACCCTGCTGGAGGCTCTCATGTACGTAGGTCTCCATGGCCTCGGTCTCCGCATAGGAGAGTGGATAAACATGTCCTCTTGGGAGGGCTGCGTCATACAGCAGGTCAATGGCACAGTCCCAGGGGCGATGAGGAGGCAGGCGTGTAGCCTGGGTCTTAGAGAAAACACAGTGCAGATCCTGGTATTCCTCCAGTAAATTCACTTGAGGGGCGTGGTCTGGACTTTCCACCATAGTGGTGTTGACAGACACCATGAGACACCTCCCCTGACACTCCTGCAACCATCTCAGCAGTCTCCTCTCAGACCAGGAAATAACAGGGTTATGCCAACTCAACCAGGGGAGTTACATTTTTTTATTGTAACCTTATGGGACTCCCAATCACAGCCAGATGTGATACAGCCTGGATTTGAACCAGGGACTGGTTCTTACATTGAGATGGAGTACCTTAGACTGCTGCACCACTCGGGGGCCCCGAATATGTTAAACATAGAATTGTATTGAAATTGAATCTCTTTATCAAACACTTACTATGGCCTTAAGGGGCAAAGTAAACGCTATATTGTGATAGCAGGTGCTTTGTCAGAGAGAAAGTTGACAAATCTCTTAGTTAATATGAATATCTTTTGCCGCCATGATTGATTTGACAGTATGTATCAGACATGTCACTGCCTGCCTCTCGCTGTTTATTAAAGATGCCCAAACCTTACTTAGATGAAAGGTGAATTAATCACATAACAGCGCCTGACCAGAAACAGATCAGTCTTTGTAGATTTATTTGTCTTGTGCTCCCTTGTTTGAAACAATGAACAGTTTAATTGCATAATCAAAGTTAGTTCAGCCTAAATGGTTGATAAAGTTGTATGTTGCAAGAAAGTCTAATGAGGAAAGAAATAGCAACGTTATGTATGAATCTAAATAAAGAGAACTATATAACAGTTTTTATAACAGTTCCTTTCCGTATATTCCCAGATCAAAATAGCCTTTTACATTGAACTAATAAAACTGATCAAATGTGCACCTTACTTAAAGAATGCTAACAATCAGAGTAATTTCATCCTGATTTAGCCTAGGTTTAAGTTCTCTTCATTAGGAAATGCGACTGAGAACAAGATTTGGGTTTTGGAGGTGTGCTTTGATGTTGGTTTCTCTTGTGTGTGTTCGAACGTGGGAAGCGTTTGTACTTTCACTCTGCCAAAACAGTACACAATTACAGCCACTCATCCTTCTAGATAACTTGAAACAGGTCTTGTGGAAGTAGCCTTGACTGGTAACCAAGTTCTTTCGCCTATTAGCTTCAGCCGGCCGGTGTGCCAATTAGCACATACACACTCACACTAACACTCTTACACTTACATACACACACACACCATTTATGCTGCTGCCACACTGTTTATTATTATTATTATTATTATTATTTCTCCTGCTACCAGTCACTTTCTCCTAATCCTGTCTACATGTACATATCTACCTCAAATACTCCAGCATCCCTACACATTGTACATTTGGGACTGGCACTGATCCTGTAAAAAGCTGCCTCTTATTTCTTATTTCTCTGTTTTTTTAAATGTATTTGTATTTTCTTATTTGCTATACTTTTTTGATATTGAATATTGCACTATTGGGTAGGGTTTGCAAGTTTAGCATTTCACTGTACTTGTGCATGTGACAAATAATACCAGAAATGAACCCAACCTAAGGAAAACTGTTACGCTACCTACCCTTCATTCCGTGGCAAATCTCTGTTTTGGATGAGACTGACTTTATTTTGACACTAGAATAAATGTTTCTGACTCATTATCGATGCCACGTAGGTCGTTTTCAAAAGGAGAAATTGCTTATTGCATTCAGTTTGTCTTTAAAGTGTGAATTGAGTTTTGAATAATTTGCCATGACATTTCACTCAGCTGACAGTGAATTTCCCCCCTTCTCCTCCTCCACCTCCCCCCTTCTCCTTCTCCTTCTCCTCCTCCCCTTTATCCTTCTCCAATTCCTCCCCCCTTATCCTCCTCATTTTCCTCCTCCTCACACATCACACTGGTTCTCTGTCCGCCTGTCTACCAAACACCCACAAGCCTATAGGTCACTCTACCTGCTCAATTCATACCCTTCATGTGGAATACGGACCTCTTCTTACAGTCTCATACAACAACAAATACATTTAGGACAGCAATAATGTATGTTGCACTGAATGGCTCTGGGATATGGTGTATATTTTAGGACATCCTCAGCCTCAAGCCTCGCACGATGGACTCAAGTAGAGTTGAGGCTTAAAGCTGAGGATGTCCTAAATTGTACACAGCGCTGAGAAGTGTATACTCTCTGCTAAACATAAGGATTGGGTTGACACGTAGCCAAAGATAATTTAAATCTGGGGAGGTCACAGGAAACAATAGCAAATTATCTACCCAATACGTTCCAAGATCTCCAAACAGATAATGAAAAAAGCCAATCTATTCTGCTGATCTATATCTTATCGGAATAGGCTGAGAAAAGCTCAGAGTAATTTCACTTGATATGACAGGAGATTTCTCCTCTCTTTCAGACTGGGTTCGTGGACTCGTTGGCCTCAGGGTTCTGTACCATAATT
Organism: Brachymystax lenok tsinlingensis; assembly: GCA_030435695.1. Classification (NCBI taxonomy): domain Eukaryota; kingdom Metazoa; phylum Chordata; class Actinopteri; order Salmoniformes; family Salmonidae; genus Brachymystax; species Brachymystax lenok. The sequence continues at coordinate 38,101,516 of CM059807.1, read as the reverse complement.
GTAAGCATCTAACAAGACGAACATTTGTGGAATTTACAACCGCCTTTTAGAGTAAATATTCAAAGCAGAAGTGCACATTGATTTAAGATTAATTAACACTTTTCACTATTTTGTTATTTTGTAACGTTGATAAGTATTGTAGTACTCGAGACAAGTCCGGTCTGGAGACCATTATTGTCTTTGTCTTGTCTCAGTGTCTGATACATTTTTACTCGGTTCTTGACTCTGTCTTGGACAGTGAGCACTTGTCATTTCTTCCAGAGACCAGCCAAGACCAGAGTAGTAAAAAACTCATGCAGTAATTATCAGCTTCCAATCAGTCAGAGCATAAAACCGCTTCGCCAGGCCAAATATATACACTCCTTTTATGAAACATTCGGATCTTATTGCCTATTGAAACCTGGGCCTCTTTCTTTACTCGTAACATTACTGTTCTTTACTTTAGTTGAAAAATATACTAAAATCCTCACCAGAATTTTCTGATTGGGAAGAATTATTTGAAAGTTGTGCGTTACTATTATACTGAACAAAAATATAAACACAACATATAAAGTGTTGGTCCCATGTTTCATGAGCTGAAATAAAAGATCCCAGATATTTTCCATATGCACAAAAAGCTTATTTCTCTCAAATAATATTTTGTGTACAAATGTGTTTACATCCCTGTCCTGATAGTGAGCATTTCTCCTTAGGGCTTAATGAATGTATTTCAATTGACTGAATTCCTTATATGAGCTGTAACTCAGTAAAATCATTGAAATTGTTGCATTCATATTTTTGTTCAGTGTAGTAAGGGGAGACCGAGGGGGAATTGTAACAGTCTTTATATCTATTATAGACATGTTTGAGCAGTGGCGAATTGTGGCTATAGGTCCTTCAGTGGGCATAGGAAGGAAGCAGTTTGGGGGTGAGGGGGCAGTGATTTTTTTGCCCGCGCTGAAGTAGTCAATATCGGTCCTCTAATACAGGACAAGTAAAGGCCCAGTGCTCTACTTTTGTGAAATACACTTTAACTTCATGTATTTTAATGTTTGCCAGCATTTGTAACTCGAGTATGAGTTATCTGTACAAAATAGTTAATCTGATAATACTTCTGGAAAATAAAAATACTTGATATATGTTTTCCAGTTTCTTAAAATACTTTGCAAATGCAATTTTTATGTGAAAACTGAAATGGCCTATGGCCCATTCCTTTTCAGTAGATGCTCTTATCCAGAGCAACTTAGAGTAGTGTTTATATGTTTTCGTACTGGTCCCCCATGGGAATCAAACCCACAACCCTGGCATTGCAAGCACCATGCTCTACCAGCTGAGCCGCATCATTTACATCACCATAAACCAATCGTTTCATGGTGATGGAAAGTCTACAGGTACAAATCTAGATGACCAGCCTATGTAAAACACAGTAATGTGCGTTTACATTAAGTAGTTTGTAAGGATGGTAAATTAATATTGCACAAGAAGTGGTGGTTTTCCATGTTATTTGATCCAAAAATAATAATAATTTGATGTGGATGTTTTGTGTCTTTGCCCATAACCTTTCACCTTTTGATGGAAGTGTTTGAAGACAGGGTATTATTCTTTCTGGACTCCATTAGAATGACAATAGCAGAGAAAGGGACAGGGCAACAACTCTTACAATTCTAACTATTGAATCCTGCAAGATAGTGTTCTTAATTATACAACTTTCTTTTTTTTGCCAAAGTGGAGATGAGTGAAAAAAAAAAAAATCACCATTATGAATGTCTAAAATATTCATATGTTCTTCTGAAATATGGACACAGAAATACTGGATGTTTTGAACTCTTATTATTGTTGCAATTTGACAGGGTTTGGGGGACTGCCCCCCCCCCGGGTCTTGGTCTTGACTCGGACACGATTCACTACGGTCTTGAATCGGGAGCAGTCCCCCCAAACCCTGTTCGTTGCCCAATTGATCTTCTGCTACAGTAGAAGGAATGTGGTATCACTGTTTCCATAGTCAGTGACAATAAATGAAGGGCTTTTTCAAACAGATGGCCAAGTTATTCTACGGGTCAATTCAAAACACCATGACACCATTCAAGCATCATTTTTAAATGTTCTACCTTACACTGACATGACTATGATGGTCATTTGTGTGTACTGTTTTCACTGTCTATTGGTCAAAACATTTTCTTTGTCTGACCTTAAAGAAATGGAAACCCACCATCAATGAACCGGGAGCCATCTGTCTCCCATCTGTAGGAGAGACGGGAAAGTCAGGAACGTCAACTTCCAGGGAGAGAAAGAGGGAATCTTATCTGTCCAGTCAGCGCGATTCCATTAGACCGGTTCATTCCCAATATTCCTTCTGCACTCCCAGCTTTTGTTAAAGTTAGGCACGAGCAAGCCATCGCTCAGATGCAGAGGTCTGAGATTGATCGGAATCGGGTCTGACAGCCACGGCTATAAAGTGGAAACAGATCCATCGCATTCTATACAATTGACGTTGGAATTCCAGTGCTCTCTGAGGTAAATCAGCTATCCATTAGACCAGATCGATTAGATTCCATTGATTCTCCAGCCTATTTAATTTGGTTTCTGATGTCTGATTAGTAATGACTTACAGAGCTCTGTGTGCCAACAAAATATCATAAAAAATCAACAGTGCATAGCTCTCACTGTCCTCTGCCGTGTCTGGATTGTATTACTGCTGATGATATCTGGAAATGTGCATGTACACCCTGGCCCAACTACTGTTGCTAGCCCCAATTCTGACTTGTGCTCTGATATCTGCTTCACTGATTTCTGCCCTCGTAAAAGCCTGGGTTTACAGCACGTTAACACTAGAAGCTTATTACCTAAAATGGATCAATTGAAAGTGTGGGTTCACAGCTCCAATCCAGATGTGTTGGTTCATTACTGAGACGTGGTTAAGAAAGAGTGTTTTGAACACTGATGTTAACCTTTCTGGTTCTAACCTTTTTCTACAAGACAGATCTTCCAAAGGTGGGGAGTGGCACTCTTAACCAACGAACACCTTCAGTGCTCGGTTGTCTCCACCAAGTCTGTCCCTAAACTATTTGATTAGCTGGTTTTAAGCAAATTGACTGTTGCTGGGTGTTATCGTCCACCGTCAGCACTGGCCTGTACCCCAAATACCCTAAGCTGAATTTGTCCTGCTAGGTGACCTGAACTGGGACATGCTTAAACCACCTGACCAAAGCAATGGGACTCCCTAAATCTTCCTCAGATTATTACCAATCTCACAAGGTATGACTCCAAACACCCAGAAAAGGCTACTCACCTTGATGTTATTCTCACAAACAATCCTGATAGGTATCAGTCTGGTGTTTTTGTAATGACCTTAGTGATCACTGTTTTACAGCCTGTGTTCGTAATGGCTGCTCAGTGAAACGACCTGTCCTGATTTGTCATAGAAGCTTGCTAAAAAACTTTATTGAGCAAGCCTTCCTTAATAACCTGGCCTCTGTAAATTGGTATAGAATCATCTTGATCCCCTCTGTCGAAGACGCTTGGACTTAAAAAAATATATTTTCAGTGGTATTGTTAACAAACATCCCCCCATAAAGAAAATTAGAATTATAAACAGGTTCAGCCCCTGGTTCGACCGTGATCTGGCAGGTTTACTCCTCAATAATTCCATTTGGTGAAAGGCTCGGCATACGCATACTCAGGCTGACTGGCTTTCGTTCAGGCAAATGAGAAATAAGTGCACTCAGGCTATCCGGAAGACCAAAGTTAGTTACTTTAAGGAGCAGTTCTCTTTCTGTGGGTCTAACCCCAAGAAGTTCTGGAAAACGGTTAAAGATCTGGAAAATAAACCCTCCTCCTTACAGCTGCCCATGTCCCTTAATGGTGATGATGTCATTGTTACTGACAAGGAGCACATGGCTGAGCTTTTTAATCACCACTTTATTAAGTCAGGATTAATATTTGACTCAGCCATGCCTCCTTGCCTGTCCAACATTTCCTCATCTCCCACCCCTTCTAATGCGACTAGCCCCGATGCTCCACCCTCTTTTCCCCCGCCCTGCTACAAAGTTTCTCCCTGTAGGTGGTCACAGTCTGACGTGCTAAAGGAGCTCCTTAAACTTGACCCCAAAAAAACATCTGGGTCAGACCCTTTCTTCTTTAAGGTTGCAGCCCCTTACCATCGCCAAGCCTTTCTGTAACCTTTTTAACCTGTCTCTCCTCTCTGGGGAGGTTCCCATTGCTTGGAAGGCAGCCACGGTGTGTCTTTCAGGGTTTCCCGGGTGGCGCAGCGGTCTAAGGCACTGCATCTTAGTGCTAGAGATGCCACTACAGACCCTGGTTCGATTCCAGCTTGTATCACAACCGGCCGTGATTGGGAGTCCCGTAGGACGGCGCACAATTGGCCTTGCCGTCCGGGTTTGGCCGGGGTAGGCCGTCACTGTAAATAAGAATTTGTTCTTAACTGACTTGCCTGGTTAAATATAGGTTAAATAAAACAAATATTTAAAAGGGGGAGATCAAGTTGATCCTAACTGTTATAGGCCAATTTCTATCTTGCCCTGTTCATCAAAACTGTTGTAAAAACTTGTCAATAGTCAACTGGCTTTCTTGATGTCTATAGTATTCTCTCTGGTATGCAATCTGGTTTCCGCTCAGGTAATGGATGTGTCACTGCAACCTGAATGGTCCTAAATGATGTCACCACGGCCCTTTATTCTAAGCAATGTTGTGCTGCTATTTGTATTGACTTGGCCAAAGCTTTTGATACGGTAGACCATTTCATTCTTGTGGGCCAGCTAAGGAGTATTAGGGTCTCATAGGGGTCTTTGGCCTGGTTCGCATACTACCTCTCTCAAAGAGTGCAGTGTATAAAGTCAGAACATCTGCGGTCTCAGCCACTGTCTGTCACCAAGGGAGTACCCCAGGGCTCGATCCTAGGCCCCACACTCTTCTCAATTTACAACAACATAGCTCAGGCAGTAGGAAGCTCTCTCATCCATTTATATGCAGATGATACAGTCTTATACTCAGATGGCCACTCTCCGGATTTTGTGTTAATCGCTCTACCACAAAGCTTTCTTAATGTCCAACAAGCTTTCTCTGCCCTTAACCTCGTTTTGAACATCTCCAAAACAAAGGTCATATGGTTTGGTAAGAAGAATGCCCCTCTCCCCACCAGTGTGAATACTACCTCTGAGGGTTTAGAGCTTGAGGTAGTCACCTCATACAAGTACTTGAGAGTATGACTAGACGGTACACTGTCCTTCTCTCAGCACATATCAAAGCTGCAGGCTAAAGTTAAATCTAGACTTGGTTTCTTCTATCATAATCGCTCCTCTTTCACCCCAGCTGCCAAACTAACCCTGATTCAGACGACCATCCTACCCATGCTAGATTACTGGGATGTCATTTATAGATCGGCCAGTAAGGGTGCTCTCGAGCGGCTAGATGTTCTTTACCATTCTGCCATCAGATTTCTCCAGCAATGCTCCTTATAGGACACATCACTGCACTCTATACTCTGTAAATTGGTAATCTCTGTATACCCATTGCAAGACCCACTGGTTGATGCTTATTTATAAAACCCTCTTAGGCCTCACTCCCCTCGTCTCTGAGATATCTACTGCAGCCCTCAAACTCCACATACAAATACCCGTTCTGCCAGACACATTCTGTTAAAGGTCCCCAAAGCACACACATCCCTGGGCCGCTCCTCTTTTTAGTTCGCTGCAGCTAGCGACTGGAACGAGCTGCAAAAAACTCAATCTCTTCATTCAAAGACTCAATCGTGGACGCTCTTACTGACAGTGGTGGCTGCTTTGCGCAATGTATTGTTGTCTCTACCTTCTTGCCCTTTGTGCTGTTGTCTGTGCCCAATAATGTTTGTACCATGTTTTGTGCTGCTACCATGTTGTGCTGCTGCCATGTTGTGTTTCTACCATGTTGTTATCATGTTATGTTGCTACCATGCTATGTTGTTGTCTTAGGTCTCTCTATGTAGTGTTTTGTCCTGTATATTTTTTTCCAGTCCCCGCTGGAGGTATTTTGGTAGGCTGTCATTGTAAATAAGAATTTGTTCAAACCTGACTTCCCTAGTTAAATGTTAAATAAAAAAATTGCAGAATCCCTCAAAGATATGGGTGAAAGTCATGCTACCTTTGATGAGCCTTCTTGATTTGAGTTTCTTTCAAAGCTAGCATGAAATCTTTGGATTCTGACCCTTCAGACAGATGATGGGTATCACATTCTACACTCTGTGGCTTCTGCAAAGGGTGAAGGGGGGGTGAAGGCCCTATCTTTTGATCTCCTGTAGGGAGCGAGGGAGGTTTTGGGGTAGGGTGAGGGAAGGGGCAAGGGGGAAGGACTCTCTCCCCTGCTGTCAGTGGAGAGGAGGAAGCGGATCACCTGCCTGAAAAGCCGCGTTTCAGAAGAAGTGGCCTGTGGGTAAATGGAACCGCACAGTTGGAGCCCCCCTGCTGTGTCCTTGTTGGCCCCTGCTGCAGGTTACCGTGGTGCTTACTTCCCTGTGATAAAACACAGAGACAACACATGCTGAGAACAGAGCACATGAACAAAAAAGGAAAATATCAAAATAAAGACTATAAATTATTTCATAAACAATGTTAGCGATGTTGCTCCTTGATGGGCCAGCGGTTAAGTTATTCACTGTTGGGTTCTGTCTGCTCCTTGATCACTCATCGCTGACGAAGCTCCCATATAGATTTTTTTGCATAGCAAACAGTGCACTGCTGACTTTGACGTTTTTACGACACACTTTCAATGCCTCTGCTGTTTATCTCTACGTAGAACCTTATTTTGATCCATGTGTTCTATTTGATGTGTGCTGTGGGACTTAAAACTAGTCGGTTGACTTCAATCCCCCTCAGTGGAGACATGTGAACCACTAAAGGCGTCCGCATGCTTCCCAGCTGAAACAGCTCGGTAGAGTTTGCATATACAGTGCATTGTGAAAGTATTTCAGACCCCTTGACTTTTCCAAATGTTGCTACGTTACAGCCTTATTCTAAAATAGATTTTTTTTTTATCTTATCAATCTACACACAATACCCCATAATGACAAAGCAATACCAGGTTTTTAGACATTTTTGCAAATGTATTAAAAATCTAAAACTGAAATGTCATATTTACGTAAGTATTCAGACCCTTTACTCAGTATTTTGCTGAAGCACATTTTGCAGTGATTATAGCCTCAAGTCTTATGCCGCTACAAGCTTGGCATACCTGTATTTGGGGAGTTTTTCACATTCTTCTCTGCAGATCCTCTCAAGCTCTGTCAGGTTGGATTGGGAGTGTTGCTGGACAGCTATTTTCAGGTTAGATCGGGTTCAAGTCCAGGCTCTGGCTGGGCCACTCAAGGACATTCAGAGACTTGTCCCAAAGCCACTACTATGTTGTCTTGGCTGTGTGCTTAGGGTCTTTGTCTTGTTGGAAGGTGAAACTTCACCTCAGTCTGAGGTCCTGAGCGCTTTGGAGCAGGATTTCACGAAGGATCTCGCTCTGCTTTGCTCCATTCATCTTTCCCTCTATCCTGACTAGTCTCCCAGTACCTACCACTGAAAAACATCCCCACAGCATGATGCTGCCACCACCATGCTTCACCGTAGGGATTGGGCCAGGTTTCCTCCTGACATGATGCTTGGCATTCAAGCCAAAGAGTTCAGTTTTATTTTATTTAACCTTTAATTAACTAGGCAAGTCAGTTAAGAACAAATTATTATTTACAATGACGGCCTATCTTGGTTTCATCAGACCAGAGAATCTTGTTTCTCATGGACTTTGGTGACTTTGTTCAGGCATACACATAAAATGTCTGAAGGCAAACCGAAGTTTGGAGCCGAAGTTTACGCCCCTCCGTCTGTGATTGGTCAACAGTAGGGATTCTTCAATAGAGTCTTTGTTGTTATTTAACGAGAGACGACTCATTTCATGCAAATGTTTTATTGAAAAATATCACACCAAACATCTTAGTTAGATGTACAATTGCACCACTAAGATCTCCTCGGCAAAAACGTCAAAATGTATGACAGATTTCTTGAGTTATCTTAGATTAATTCTGGCTATTTTGAGGAAGTCTATACTGTCTACGGCGTCTCAAAATGGACAAACAGTACTATTGCTGCTTTTTTCAAATTTTTCAAGCAATGGTCTTTTAAGGGAGAATGCGAGCACACTTGTTCGGTTCGGCTAGCCTTAACCCAGGCTGTTCCTAGATGTTTTGTAGTCTCTGGGCTTTGTGGTTTGGCCACCTGCTGACTAACCAATTCTTCGGGAGGCTACCTCTTCCACTTTATTGAAATTACATTAAAATGCTGCTAGTATCTCATGCTAAAAGTCTCTCTTATGCAAATGCCAAACTTAATCTCACAGAGGTCATTTCCAATATATGCAGCTCCACGTGAATGACTTGCAGTCTCCGGTGTAAAGGCTGATCGTGTGCTCGTGTCATTTGACTGCCAACAGGCATGAAGACACAGAGGAAATGATGCGTGCCACACAAGTTCTCACCTGCCAGCCAGGTGATATGGCGGTTGCTGGGACTCTCTGAGTTCAGGGCTTGTATTCATAAAGCGGTAGAGTGCTCATCTAGGATCGGTTTTGCCTTGTAGATCATAATGAATAAGATTACATATACAGGGGGGACCTGATCCTAGATCAGTACTCCAAATCCGACTCTTTGTGAATACGGGACCCAGGTTCGTAAAGGCTTATGGATCCTCCAGTTGGAACAGATCTTGATCACCCTACGTTGACAGTAAATATTACAATGTTGTTCCATACCACAGAAGAAAGGGGGACAGTGTTATGACTGTCCATTTGTATTCCTGATGAGGCGTCGATGTTCCGGATGACTTTCCCAACTACGTATCGCAAAGCTTATGGTTTGTAGATTCTGTATGAAGGCGAGGTCAGTGCATCAAAGCTGGGACCGAGAGACTGAAAAACAGCTTCTATCTCAAGGCCATCAGACTGTTCAACAGCCATCACTAACACAGAGAGGCTGGTGCCTACATACAGACTTGAAATCATTAGCCACTTTAATAAATGGATCACTAGTCACTTTAATAATGCCACTTTAATAATGCCACTTTTAACAATGTTTACATATCTTGCAATACTCATCTCATATGTATATAGTGTATTTCTATTGCATCTTGCCTATGCCGCTCGGTCATCGCTCATCCATATATTTATATGTATATATTCTTATTCCATCTCTTAGATTTGTGTATTAGGTAGTTGTTGTGGAATTGTTAGATTACTGTTAGATATTACTGCACTGTCGGAACTAGAAGCACAAGCATTTCTCTACACTCACAATAACATCTGCTAACCATATCTATGTGACCAATAAAATTTGATTTAATTTTATATGTATGTGGGCAATATGATTTTGCCAATGGGTACTTGTGAGAATTTCATTGCATCTGATCCAGTGTCATAACCCCCATAATTGACAGTATACCATTATACTCCAATCAACCTTTTCCCATTTTCTTCTCAGTCAATTGCACTCCTTGAAATAATACAGTAGTTTATAATGTACATTCTTATTTAAGTTATTAGTAACATTCAGTACAAATCCAATCCACTTTTCAATAGCCTCTAGAACTTTGGTCAGAAGTTGAGAAAAACAACACAAAGGAGCTTTGAATGATCAGCTAAGCTTGACCCAGATCAAGGCAACACAGTGTGTGTTAAAACGCTTCCCAAAATCAAAGGCCACACCTACCCTCTGTTCTCCCAACCATAGAATCATGAGGTGAGAAAACATGACTTCTGTTGAGATTACGTCAAAGCTTCCATAGCTCTCCCTCACCTGGAGATGTCACAAGGCCTCAGCATACACACTTTGTCACATTATCTATTTCTGTCAAGTCATCCCTCCCTTCCGTGTTGCGCTTTGTTCAGAGGAAAAGACATCATGCAACGCCTCGGGTTTGGTTATTAGATCTACCCATTTTTGCTTGTGGAGCCTGTGTGTGTGTGTGTGTGTGTGTGTGTGGATTGTGTTTGTCTGCTTATAGGCAAGAGTAGGGTGGATGAATCCAGAGGACACTCCAGCTTAGCAGCGGCTTGATTTGTGTGTCTTGATTGAGAGAGGGTAGGTGTGTGTGTGTGTGTGTCCAATTGAAGAAGCAGGTGAAGAGGTCTGTTTGTGGCAGAAGGGCGGGACCCAGTCAGTAGGAGCCACCTGCTTTAGACAAATAGCCAGCACTTGTGCTCTGTGAGTATTTGTGCATGTGTAGTGTACTGTATAAGTGTGTGTGTGTCTAAATAGTTGTTCAGGCCTTAATGTTGACTTGGATTCCAGTCTCTGGAGCATATTGTACTGTGGCCTCATGTAGGACACCTTTCTCCTTTAGTCTGACGCAGTTCTCTCTCGGTGCTTCAATCTGTTTGATCCTGGCTTTGGCTTGGCCACTAAGGAGTTGCTTCCTAGCCTCCCTCCTCTACTCTCCCCTGTGCCTGTTGGAGGGACATGCTGGCCTCCTCTCACCTCTCTTTCCTCCAGAGGGCCCTCTCTCTTAATCTCCCTCTCTCCCTCTCTCAGTTCCCCCTCATCTGCCACATCAAAGGATCTCATTACGAGCTGTCATACCAGCTCTGCTCGCAGCCGACCTGCTTCTGCCATCACATTTAAATAGCGACACATTGTATTTATAATAGGCAATGTCACGGCAACGTGCTCTCTGATGTCTCCCCCCCAGCTCTCCCGTGCTTTCTCTCCCCATCCCCCACCCCCACCCCCTGTTCCCCTGACACCTCCACACGGCCCTGTGCACCTCGACAGACGGCCCTCTATAAAATTCTCTTTTATTTATTGCTTGTTTGCTTTTTTATTAGGCGGCTGTGTAGAAGCCAAAGTCGCTCGTCTCGTTTGATGTGCGCTGCGCCGTCTCTCGTCTGTGATTATGAATTGCGGCTTTAAAAAAGGACGTTAAAAGAAACGACTTGAGTGGCGGTGCTTCCTGGGCTTTAAGTGATACTAGCGGTCGGTTGGCCCTCCCCCCCCATCCTATTTCTGATTGGCTCTCTTGCCCTGCTGTCTATACACTATCCCATTCAGGCATCTCACCTGGCCACCGTTGCCTACATGGGGAGGGGAGTGCTTTGGCTTGACAAGCCCACCTGGAGCCATTAGTAACCCAGGTCCCACCTGTTAGTATGCCAGAGTCCCACGGCTGCAGCCAAGGGCGTCATTAACAGGAGTGGGGTTTCTGCTCCTGCTGCTCGCTGCCCTCATTTACCCACTTAATTTATTTACTAAAGGAAGGGAGCAGTGCCACCGGCTCGGCTCTGCTCAGGTCCCCGGCAGCACTCTCCATCCACCCTGCGGCAGTGGTGGGGCCGTTAGAGGAGAGGGCAGGGCCTTCCAATGAGCCGTAAATTACCTCAACAGCGCACTTTGGTCGAAGCAAATGAGCAACGCCAATGATAAATATGAGGATGATGACAGTGGGGGTGTGTATGTGATTGTGCAGGAGGTGTGTGTGTGTGTGTGTGTGTAGGTGGGGGCAGAAAGCACAACCACAAGGACGACTCCTCCATCTCTCTCCAGACATGCATCGGACACTTGAGAGTAATAGATGGAGGTAGCAGTGGTTTTTGGAAGGCGATGTTAAGACTTTTATTTTAGAGGGATATTTTGTTTTTCCTTGGGGGGCTTCTTTTGGCAGGGCTGTTGCTCAGAGGCAATACTCTTTCTTCTCTCTTTTCATCTCCATGTTTGTTCCCCTCTCACTCTCCTCTCTCCCTGTCCTTTACATACACACAAACACACTCTCTCTCTCTGTTTGATAAACCATTGATATTCTCATTTACTATAACAAAGCACACAAGAAAGCCCAGCAGCTGAGGAAAGGACAATCGCATTGTCAAGGTGCTTTGAAGAGCAGAGCAGTGTGCCTCGCCAGCAGATTAATGTCCTCGTAAAGCGGGGGAGCTGATTTTGATGGAGGACTTTATAGATTTTGAGGTGGACCACCTCCTTCGGGGGATATTTCTTTCATTGTTTGTTCTACATACTTGAAGACATGAAGGGAGGAGAGGGGAAAGTCGGAAAACACTCGAGTCATGTTAATTGGCACCAAACGGAAAGAATTTGAACAGAAACAGGGAGGGACTACTTGGAGATAAGAAACGCTTATTTACGTTTTCAGAGTTGACAATGTGGGCTTTCAGAACCATATCCACAAAATAACCATTCTTCTACATGGAGCTCCCCCATACACCTGATGGGAAGAGGATGGTCGGTATCCCCTGCAACACTGCTGCTTTGTCTACTGTGGTGGAGGGATGGGACAGTGTCCTCAGGGTGGCCTGGTAAGGCAAAGCACATGCAAACAAACACACACTGTTGCTGACACACACCCACTGATATCACATCATCAAGGGGTAATCGCCCAGGAATGATTGGCCCAACAAACAATGAATCAATTACTACGGAGATGGAGTAGAAAACATGGCCATTGACGTGAGCAAGTAATGGCATGGTAATACTTCACAGATGGAACAGTTTGTTAAGGAGTCACTGACCTTGATTCCCCCCTAGTTCCTATCTGCCCTTTCATCTGGGAGTCTTCTGTTGACACTTTAGTACAGATGTAGGATCTGAATTTGACCAGTTTCTCACAGCAGGAAAAGAATCCTGCAGCAACAGGAAATGTGAAATACTGTGTGGATTATAATTATATGGGCATTTTTGAAGGGGTTGATACATTTTGATGTTGAGGCAAATCAAGTCTGAAACTCGTAAGTGGAAATTACAAACTTCAGAAGCCTTTTTAAACCTCAAATAAACGATACGTTTGCATTTCCTGCAGTGCAGGACATTTCTTGCAACAACAGGGTGATCAAAATAAGCACCTACATCTGTAGATCTTTACACTAGTCTTTAGACATTTCATTAAGATTGTGTGAGCTTTCCTTTTAACTTTGTTTGAAAACTGACTTACTGTTATTATTATTGCTTCAGCCAGAGCATTTCTTTACTAATATTGTTTTTACAGAAACATGTATCAACTCAGGTTTCACCTCAGGTTATTTTCACACGCCATAATCATCAATGTTGTCATATCTGTAAAAAACTACGTTTCAAGCAATCACAGTGAATAATGTGAGAATCTAAGAATAGTGGACGCGTAGAATTGGAGAAATCCTCTAGACCCAAAAATTACACCTTCCTAATGTTGAGGTCATCCCCCCCTTTTGCCCTCAGAACATCCTCAATTCGTCGGGGCATGGACTCTATAAGGTGTCGAAAGAGTTCCACAGGGATGCTGGCCCATGTTGACTCCAATGTTTCCCACAGTTGTGTCAATTTGGCTGGATGTCCTTTGGGTGGTGGACGGAGCATTCCAGACGAGCTAAATTCCTTTTATGCTTGCTTCGAGGCAAAGAACACTGAAGCAAGCAGGAGAGCAACAGCTGTTCCGGTTGATTGTGTGATCACGCTCTCCGTAGCCTATGTGAGAAAGACCTTTAAGCAAGTCAACATTCACAAATCCGCAGGCCAGACAGATTACCAGGACGTGTACTCAAAGCATGCGCGGACCAACTGGCAAGTGTCTTCACTGACATTTTTAACCTCTCCCTGACCAAGTCTAATACCTACATGTTTCAAATAGACCACCATAGTCCCTGTGCCCAAGAAAGTGAAGGTAACTTGTCTAAATGATTACCGCCCCGTAGCACTCACGTCGGTAGCCATGAGTGCTTTGAAAGGCTGGTCATGGCTCACATCAACACCATCATGCCAGAAACCCTAGTCCCACTTAAATTCACATACCACCCCAACAGATCCACAGATGACACAATCTCAATCACATTCCACACTGCCCTTCCCCACCTGGACAAAAGGAACACCTATGTTAAAATGCTGTTCATTGACTACAGCTCAGCGTTCAACACCATAGTATCCACAAAGCTCATCACTAAGCTAAGGATCCTGGGACTAAACACTTCCCTCTGCAACTGGATCCTGGACTTCCTGACAGGCGGGGTAAGGGTAGGCAACGACACATCTGCCACGCTGATCCTCAACACAGTGGCCCCTCAAGGGAGTGTGCTTAGGCCCCTCCTGTACTCCCTGTTCACCCACGACTGCGTGGCCAAGCACGACACCAACGCCATCATTAAGTTTGCGGATGACACAACAGTGGTAGGCCTGATCACAGACAACGATAAGACAGACTATAGAGAGGAGGTCAGAGACCTGGCAGTGTGGTTCCAGGACAACAACCTCTCCCTTGATGTGAGCAAGACAAAGCAGCTGATTGTGGACTAGAGGAAAAGGAGGGCCGAACAGGCCCGCACTAACATCGACGGGGCTGAAGTAGAGCGGGTCGAGAGTTTCAAGTTCCTTGGTGTCCACGTCACCAATGAACTATCATGCTCCAAACACACCAAGACAGTTGTGAAGAGGGCACGACAACACCTTTTCCCTTCAAAAGACTGAAAATATTTGGCATGCATCCCCAGATCCTCAAAAAGTTATACTGCTGCACCATCGAGAGCATCCTGATCGGTTGCATCACTGGTTGGTATGGCAACTGCTCGGCATCTGTACGTAAGGCACTACAGAAGGTAGTACGTACAGCCCAGTACATCACTGGGGCCTAGCTTCCTGACATCAAGGACTTATATTCTAGGCGGTGTCAGATGAAGGCCCAAAAAATTGTCAAAGACTCCAGTCACCCAAGTCATAGACTGTTCTCTCTGCTACTGCACGGCAAGCGGTACCAGAGAGCCAAGTCTAGGACCAAAAGGCTCCTTAACAGCTTCTACCCCCAAGCCATAAAACTGCTGAACAATTAATGCAATTCCACCCGGACTGTTTACATTGACCCACCTCCTTTGTATTTACACTGCTGTTACTCACTGTTTATTATCTATGCATAGTCACTTTATAAAATTACCTCGACTAACCTGTACCCCCGCACATTGACTCGGTACCGGTACACCCTGTATATAGCCTCGTTATTGTTATGTAATTTTCTTGTGTAACTTAAACTTTTCTTTTTTTTTTTATCTAGTAAATATTTTCTTAACTCTATTTCTTGAAATGCATTGTTGGTTAAGTGCTTGTAAGTAAGCATTTCACGGTAAGGTCTACACCTGCTGTATTCAGCGCATGTGACAAATACAATTTGATTTGATTGTTGATACACATGCAAATCTTTTAAGAGTGAAAAACTCAGATCAAAGGCACTTAAATATTTTGTCTTGCCCATTCACCCTCGGAATGGCACACATAGACAATCCATGTCTCAGTTGTCTCAAGGCTTAAAAATCCTTCTTTAACTTGTCTCCTCCCCTTCATCTACACTCATTGAAGTGGATTTAACAAGTGACATCAATAAGCGATCATAGCTTTCACCTCTATTCACCTGGTCAGTCTATTTCATGGAAAGAGCGAATATCCTAATGTTTGTACCCTCAGTGTATTATTGTCTGTTGGGGGTGGGCGGGTTGTAAGGGGAAGTTGGAGGGGTCGGCTGTGAAAGAACAAAAAAACTGATGAAATTCCATTTTCAATTTGATAGCCACAAAAGAACAGAGCAGAGGAGAGAGAGAGAGAGCCTTGGAGGAGAAGAGAGTTTAGGCTGGACAGGTGAGCAGGGCTAAGGAGACCTCCCTCTGGGCCTGGCAGCCCCAATTCAGTCTATTGATTTTCTGTCCTCCCCTTCAATATCTGGAATGCGGCGTGCCCGATAGATTATGACAGACGGGGCCGCCAGAGACCAGCGATCCTCTCTAATTGAACCTGATGGAGTACAGCTGAGGATCACAGGTTGGGGAAATTCAGTGACATAGCAGGTTTCTCTCCTTTGAAAAACACTCCACGGTCCATTAAACAGGGGGAGCGAGAGAAAAGGTGTTATCCTCTCTCTCTCTCTCCAATCTTCATCCCTTCTCTTCTTTCCTCTCCTCAGACAAGGGAAAGCTAGGCTCTCACCGCAACCTTGAGCACAATGGAGTCAGACTTGGTGCTTTACAATAACAACCTTCTGTCAAAAGTGCAAAGAAAAAAAACAAGGCAGAAGAAAAGCTCAGTGCTCTATTTTGATGAAAGTAACAAGCACAGCTTGTTGTAAATAGGCTTTCTGAAGCCCGAGGCAGCTTTTCTCTCTGGGGGACGTGCTTTCTGCATCTCTCCCGGGGTTGCTGTCGCTGAAAGGTTCTCTCTGGAAAGAAAGAAGGGAAAAAAACTACAACTGGAAGAGGCACAAACAAGAACTAGCTTCAGCTGTTTCAACAGGAGGAGGAAATCATCGTTCAGTAGGACACGCTCGCCTGGAATTGTCATTCATTCAGATTGGAGAACAAAATGCGATCTTACATGGCAGACCGAGTGGGGAGCTATTTGTTAGCTGTGCATGTTGAGTTTACACTAAGTCCAGGTGCACACAGAAGTCTTAGTTAGCCAGGGGATGTAAAGGTGTTCAGAGATGCAGAGGAAAGAGGTTGTGCCATGTCTGTCTGTCTTTATGTCTGTCTGGGAGCTCTGTTCATCTGTATGTGTTTGTGTTTGTGCCTGTGTATTTTCTCTGTCTGGCAGGGAGCTCTGTCTGTCTCCTGATCCCAGATAACCCAGATGTGTGCATATTCAAATGAGACCAGCTCCAGGCATCCTCTTGCAAATCAGGTGCCATTCACGCGGTGCATTGTTACACAAATGAGAAACGTCCGTTTAGGGGCTGAGGAGAGGTGGGGACTGCGGACCCACTCAGCCCTGGGCTTCCTTTGATGTGGTGACCACCTCCCCACAAAGACAGGAACCACCATGTGACTCACCTCCATCCTGGGGAGAAAAAGAGTGAGAGAAAAGAGTGTTTCCATTCGAGAGAGAGTCGTTTTTCTCTTTTTCTTTTAATATATCTCCTCTAACCTCTCTCTTCAGTTACCTTTCTTCCCAGTGCCTATAAGCCCCTCTGATCCTTTCCAATAATAATGGCATTGCCAGCCAATCTCTCTGAAAATGGGTTCAGCGCATACCTAATCCCATTTAATTACTTAGACACAGAGGGCTCAGGACACGCTGCTCAGGCAGTGCCCCCCTCCTTGGTAAGCATGGCCCCTGTTTGCAGCCCCCATCCACCTCACTTCATGAATTATGGATCCCTGGCTGTCTGTGAGGCATAAGGGCCATCATCCCGCCTGCTCTGTCATAAGGCTCGGGGAGAGCCTGCGCTTTGTGTAAATATGGTGCCTGTCTGTGGTCGGGGTGCCCTATTGTGCCTGGTATTAAAAGCTTGCCACTCTCTCCCTTCCCTCGCTTTACTTCTGCCGCTGCAGTGGCTCCAAGCAGGGGGGTATGGGTAATCACATAGGCCTTCCAGCTCCCTGCCCAAGTTCAGCTGTGCCCAGCTCATGCTGACTGGCATTATGGCTGACAGTCATCCTACCTGTGCGACGGGGAGAAATGAAAGGGAGATTGAAGCTGAAGGCAGTGGAAACAGGCTGAATCAGCCCAGATCAATGGTGATTCGTCAGCGCAATTGTAGTTTTTTTTCTCTCTCAGTACGAAAACATCAAAACTTTTCAATGTGGCCAGATGACAAAGTCCCTCTGGCTTCTTTCTGGAAGCACATAACGTTGAGACGACTTTACCCAGGATGAAACACAGACAGGGATGCATTGGCCGTTCCCAG
The DNA here is from genome assembly GCA_030435695.1 of Brachymystax lenok tsinlingensis. Taxonomy (NCBI): domain Eukaryota; kingdom Metazoa; phylum Chordata; class Actinopteri; order Salmoniformes; family Salmonidae; genus Brachymystax; species Brachymystax lenok. Next base: position 38,083,883 of record CM059807.1, on the reverse strand, counting down.
TGGCTTTATGGCTGCTTTAATGTAGATTCCTGGCATGCATGCCATGGCTCTCTCATGCTATCTCCTTTGTTGCTACTGTTGCTTCCCTCTGGCAGCCAGAGTAGCAGCAGACTGGATAAATCATGCTGTCTATTCTTTTATGAGCTCAGCTGAGTGGATCAGACCTCTCCTACGCAGCTGCTATCAGATGATCTCACTGCAGAAGAACCTTAAGGAGCTTTACAGTGTGTGGATCCCATACCACAGGAGGTCCGTCCAGTGAAGAAGAGGATGGGTCCTCATTTTTTTGAAGAGAAATGAAAAGAATGAAACATGACAGAAATCCCCCTACTAATATGTTTTCTAGGGTTATGCTGCATCTGTGCTATAACCCGTTTAGCTAGCCCATTTTGGGAATAGGCAACATGCTCTAAAGCAGTGTTTTCCCCGACTCCGGTCCTTGAGTACTCCCGACAGCACACAAACCTGATTCAACTTGTCAAGTGCTTTATGATTAGTTGACAAGTAGTACTGTTGGGGGTACTCGAGGGAAACACTGCTCTAAAGGAACCCAAGAGAGGGCATTTATTATTGTAATTTGTATCCAGTCTGCTCCAAAATGAGACATATGGCAATTATATGTCTGTGTCTACGTCGTCGCACACGCACCCCAAGAAAAACAAAATAAAAGATGCTGACTGTATCCCTGTTTTCAAGTTGTCTGCTCTGAGATCTTCTGATGTCTGTCAGAGCCCTGAGCACATTTCCTTGAGCCCAATACAGATGGGGGCTCGGGCTCGTCTCGTTGCCCCTAGCAGCAGACAGACGTCTCATCTTTATCTCTCCAGATTTTGTCCTAATCTGTTTCTCCCCCCTCGGCCTCTCTTCATAAATCTGTCATAAATCATCTCTGGACTCTGGCCCCAGTCGCACAAATGCTTTTATAAAGAAACAGGAAAAAGGCACAGACAAAACTGTCACATATCCAGACCAAACTGCATTTGCAAAACAAAAAAAGAGTTTGGTGTTCTCTTTTATTTTTTATCTCTCTCCCCCCATCCCCATATATTTCGATAGGTTTCAAAGTTTAGTCATTTTTCTATAGCCATATTGCTTTCGTCTACAAAGTACTAAGAAGACATAATAAGAGAACAATAGGTCTGAGCCGAGAACAAGTCCTTAGTTGTCGGAATACCTTTCCTCTGCTTTTACCTCTAACCCTCCAGAGCCACACTCTTGCAGAATGGAATGGAATAAATTGTTGATAATTAGGTCACAGGGCCTTAATTAATGTTAGTCACAGGACATGCTTAGGAATAATAATACATTATTCCACCATATACACTGAGTATACAAAACATTAGGAACACCTTCCTAATATTGAGTTGCCCTCAGAACAGCCTCAATTTGTCAGGGCATGGACTCTATAAGGTGTCGAAAGCATTCCACAGGGATGCTGGCCCATGTTGACTCCAATGCTTCCCACAGCTGTGTCAAATTGACTGTATGTTCTTTGGGTAGTGGACCATTCTTGATACACACGGGAAACTGTTGAGCGTGAAAAACCCAGCAGCATTGCAGTTCTTGACACAAACCGGTGCGCCTGGCACCTACTACCATACCCTATTCAAAGGCACTTAAATATTTTGTCTTTTGGGTGAATGGGCACATACACAATCCATGTCTCAATTGTTTCAAGGCTTGAAAATCATTAATTAACCCATCTTCTCTCCTTCGTCTACACTGATTGAAGTGGATTTAAAAGGTGACATCAACAAGGGATCAAAGCTTTCACCTGTATTCACCTGGTCAGTCTGTTATGGAAGGATCAGGTGTTCCTAATGTTTTGTATACTCCGTATATATATATATACACATATATATATATATACACATATATATATATATACACACATATATATATATACACACATATATATATATATATATACACATATATATATATATATATATATATATACACATATATATATATATATATATATATATATATATATATATATACACACACACACATATATATCAAGTTGTAATCCTACCACAGACCATGGCCATCAAAACTATTCTGATTGCAACCAGGATCTGCTGTACTTAATTAAATGATCTTAGTAATGAAGGATCTTTGCCTAATGGCTGATTTCATGCCGCCTACAGCAACAGCCTTTACAACTAGAAAGCAAATCATGTTCATCACCTAACTGATGATTATGGACATGACGCAAAACCCACGTCTAATGGATGTAGGCTGCAACAGCTGAAACGTCTCTCTTTTTTCAAGTGCTCTTCATTTTGACAAGTAGCATCTAAAACGATGTTGTCATGGCAACGACATACTCATTACATTTAATCCACTAATTGCTAACTACCGCCACAATTGGTTGTAATTGCATTGCACGGTTAACCCTTCGATTGGTATGCAGAGCAGGCCTACTCCTCCCTTCATCGGACAAAGGGCACAAATAAAACACAGAGCACTTTTCTTTTCTTTTTTTTTATCACCCTCCCAAACACTCACCTGCACACGCACGCACACACTCCCACAAACCCATCCCCTTTCAATTTTTATTTTATTTTCCCTTCCCTAAAGCATCCAGCACTTTATTAACCAGTGGCGGTTGCCATAGCAATTAATCACTGCCTTCTCTGTCAGCAGTTTTTAGTCAAATGAGCCCTGATGTTTGTTTGTTAATGGAGCAGTAAACAATGTTGCTGGAGGTCTTTCATTACCTCAGCAACTCCCTCCACTCTGCTCCTCCAGCACCTGGACCACTGAACCACAGACGACGAGGGGTGACATCAAAGGAAACAAATCTCCTCAATTTAATTATACCACCAATGCTGTTCCCCTTAAAAACACATCTGTCTTTTCTAGCTGTAATAATCTGCCTGAGTGTCATACAAAAGCAGTGCTATTGGAAGGCCAAAATGTATGGGATTGGTCACTTTAGAGTGGCGAGGTACAGTTAGCACCAACACCCAACTATACAATCATGGACACATTGTTGTGTGGTCACACCAAATGTACAGTGACTGTGAAAACTAATGTCGGGTGTGAACGAGTACTTTGGAGGAGGCGTGTGTTTGTGCACGTATGCTTGGGCACAGAACAAACCAAACCCCTTTGAAGAGTGCACAGCTCAAAGGGCTGGAGAGGCAATCCGAGAACTTCACAGGGGAAGAGGGGAAATTGCCTTGAACCTCGAGGTGTATGAAAGTGCAATTTGTGTCCCATCTGTTCTGCTTCCCTTCCATTAGGTGAGAGAGTGCATTAGGACAGAGAGGAGAAAATGCCCACAGTAGGGTCCTCTGGGTACACAGAAGCACTCCGACATTTAATTTGACATAGGTTATTCTCTTTTTACATATATTATCCGTTTGAAATTTAAGGTAAAAGTACAGTACATTTTTAGGTTGCTGAAATGTTTCAAGAGGTAAACTTTGTTCCTGTGTGAGTGTGCGTGTCTAAAAGAGGAAGTAATGGAGTTGTGGTCAAAATGATTTCTTTACTTGACTGACCACCTATGGGGAGAGAGGAAAACGGGATACAGACCCGAGGCCACTATTGTCAAGAGTCCTTCTGCAACATAAAAAACCAGTCCCTCTCACAGGACAGTGCACAGTGGCTGTATTGGCTTCCTTGACTTTGTGCCCTTTCTTCAGATGGATTTGCATGACAGAAGCCAGGAGGGAAGTGTGTTGCCCAGGCAACGGATTGCCTCCATTTGCAGTTGGAGCAGAGGTGTTACTAGAGAAGCTGAAGCCCATGGCATGGGGAAGGAGACAGGCCCCAGGGGCCACGTTTGTCAGAACCCAGAGAATAGAGGACAAGTGTATGACACTGACAAAATGATGTTGGTCCTTTGGTGACATTTCAAATGAAATTGGGTCCACATCTCTATGGGAACTGCATTTAAGACAGCTTGTATTTTGGTACAATGTTCCACTTAGAGATAAGCAGACCAACAGGCCCACTCAGGTTGAGTATATTTTAAAGTATCTTCTGTCACTATTGATACATTCAATTTAAAAAGACATCAAAACGGAGAATCATGTTGCCCCTTGGATGCTCTCATAAATATTTCAATCCTGTGACAATCCAATCCCGTTGGCTTCAGTGAGCCGCAACCAAAGATTTCCATACAATGTGATATATTCACCTTCATGCAGTAAATCACCATGTCCAAGTGAATAAAAAAAATGTATCCTTGAGTCAAGGCTATTTGCATATTCTCTTGCACCATTTTGGCATCGCCACAGAAACGGAACTAACCTCTTTCTGTGTTCTGTAAGGTGAGTCACGCTTTTCCCGAAGAACCCAATTAAGAGGAGGTATGGAGCGGGCGCAGACCCCACGACCCCTGCACCGGGGGTATTAGCGAATCATAATAGCGCCTTTCATGGAAATGCTCATCTCGACAAATTGATTTCCAGGTGTGAAACACTGAGCTTCCCCAGGAGGTTGCAACACCTCAATCCGTCTTCACACATATGTGACGCTGTGAGAGGGCCGGCAGATGCCCTTCACATAAAAAAAGGTTTTACTAAAATAACTGGAACAGTTTCTTCTGCATTTTGAGATTTATTTCCAATAAATACACAAATACAAAAACAGGCTTCAAAATGGCAAAGTAAAAATGGTAAAAACAAAGACTAAGATTAAGACCAAGAATAAAATAATCATCTTCACGGGTCTATCCTTTCTTACCTCTCTCCCCCACTGGTACTCGACGACAAACATTTAAACAGGTGTAGCTCGTTATCTAATTTAGTGGGAGGGGCCTTCAATTACCTCTTTAGCCAATACCAATTCAGACACAAACACTCAGTTACTAGACACTACTGTAAAAATCACTAACCATCAGGCCTCCCGAGTGGCGCAAAGGTCTAAGGCACCGCATCACAGTTCTAGAGGTGTCACTACAGACCCAAGTTCAATCCCAGGCTGGCACACAATTGGCCCAGCGTCGTCTGGGTTAGGGGAGAGTTTAGCTGGCCGGGATGTCCTTGTCCCATCATGCTCTAGCGACTCCTTGTGGCGGGCGGGGTGCATGCATGCTGATTTTGATTGCCAGTTGTACGGTGTTTCCTCTGACACATTGGTGCTTCTGGGTTAAGTGAGCTGTGTGGCTTGGCAGGGTCATGTTTTGGAGGACGCATGGCTATCGACCTTTGTCTTTCCCAAGTCCGCACGGGAGTTGCAGCGATGGGACAAGACTGTAACTACCAATTGGGGAGAAAAAAGGGTAAAAAGTATAAAGAAAATATATATTTTTTAAAACCTAAACCTAAGTACATTTTTAGAGGGTGATGGTGCTGATGCTGCTGCGAACCATCACAAGTATATCTTTGTTGATGAACCAGGCTTCTACCTGGCCAAAACCCGGCGCTGTGGGCGGAACCTCATCGGCCAATGGGCGACCATCCAAGTGCTTGGACAACGTGGGGGAAACATCTCCATGTGCGCAGCTGTCTCTGAAGATGTTGCGGTAGGACATAGGCCGTTACTTGGATCGTACAACGCTGCACACCTCATTGTGCTTCTCAATGAAATTGAGCAGGCCCGTCAAGGTGAAGGGGTCACCTATGTCACTTTGTAGGACTATGTCAGGTTCCCCCATGTAGAGGTGGTCCAAATCAAATCAAATGCTTACTTTCAAGCCCTTAACCAACAATGCAGTTTTAAGAAAATACATAAAAACAAAAGTAAGCGATAAGAATAACAAATAATTAAAGAGCAGCAGTAAATTACAATAGCGGGGTTCTATGCAGGGGTCACCGGTACAGAGTCAATGTCAATGTGAGGGGGCACCGGCATGGTTTCGGGCCCATCCACGATTTGTGACCCTATACCTGCCCCCATAGTCTCCTTTCCTCAACCTTATTGAGGATATTCTTTTCATCATAGAGTAGGAAGGTGTACCATCGCCATCCCCATGAGCTTGCCACCCTCCTCCTGGCCATGGATGAGGCATGCGACGACATCAATGAAGACCAATGTCAAGCTTGGATTCGCCATGCCAAAAGGTTTTCCCCGCGGTGCATAAACAATGAGGACATTCACTGTGATGTGGATGAGAATTTATGGGTAAATGCTCATGACAGGCTTGATGCAGATTAATGCGTGCTAAACTTTGTTTTATTTTCATTCATTTAATTTGTTTCATTTCATTTCTTACATTTGTTTAGACAGTACACCTATGTTGCAATTATATCTGAAATATCTTTTCTTGCATGATTGACTGTAGAGGATGTCTTCATTGATCACACCTTTGATTACACATTGGATAGATATTATGGAAATTATAGATTTTCTGTCAATTGTGTTGGGTAATGTAAGTGTATTGCCTAATGTGAACTGTAATTTAGTATAATTTACAGTACTGTAGCATATTACCATATCCCACCTACGACGACAACCGGTGAAATGCAGAGGGCCAAATTCAAATGACAAAAATAGTAATATTAAACATTCATGAAAATACAAGTGTTGTACGCCATTCAAAAGCTTAGAATCTTGGTAATCTCACAGCGTTGTCAGATTTCAAAAAGGCTTCACGGCGAAAGCATTTGATTGTCTGAGGACAGCGCCCGCATACTTATTCAATTAGCATAATATCATAACCAGCACAGGTGTCACAAAACTCAAAATAGCGATAAAATAAATCGCTTACCTTTGAAGATCTTCCTCTGATGGCAATCCAAAGGGTCCCAGCTACACAATAATGTGTCCTTTTGTTTGATAAAGTCTCTGTTTATATCCCAAAAACTCTGTTTGGTTGGCGCGTTTTGTTCAGTAATCCACCTGCTCAAAGGCGTTCAACCATGCAGACAAACAAAATCCCAAAAGTACCAGTAAAGTTCGTCGAAACAAGTCAAACAACGTTTCTAATCAATCCTCAGGTACCCTAATATGTAAATAAACGATAATATTTCAGACGGAAAATAACCTGCTCAATAGAAAAGGAAAATAACGAAGCACGTGCACCAAACAGTACAGTCCACTCCATGGTCCACCAGGAAAAACAGCTATTACTCGTTGGTTTTTCAAAAAAACAAGCCTGAAACCATGTCTAAAGACTGTTGACATCTAGTGGAAGCCATAGGAACTGCAATCTGGGGAAAACTGTCACATCACAAAATCCAGTTTTCCGGATGGATTTTTCTCGGGTTTTCGCTTGCCAAATCAGTTCTGTTAGACAGTGGGGAAAAAAAGTATTTAGTCAGCCACCAATTGTGCAAGTTCTCTCACTTAAAAAGATGAGAGAGGCCTGTAATGTTCATCATAGGTACACTTCAACTATGACAGACAAAATGAGGAAAAAAAATCCAGAAAATCACATTGTAGGATTTTTTATGAATTTATTTGCAAATTATGGTGGAAAATAAGTATTTGGTCACATACAAACAAGCAAGATTTCTGTCTCTCACAGACCTGTAACTTCTTCTTTAAGAGGCTCCTCTGTCCTCCACTCATTACCTGTATTAATGGCACCTGTTTGAACTTGTTATCAGTATAAAAGACACCTGTCCACAACCTCAAACAGTCACACTCCAAACTCCACTATGGCCAAGACCAAAGAGCTGTCAAAGGACACCAGAAACCAAATTGTAGACCTGCACCAGGTTGGGAAGACTGAATCTGCAATAGGTAAGCAGCTTGGTTTGAAGAAATCAACTGTGGGAGCAATTATTAGGAAATGGAAGACATACAAGACCACTGATAATCTTCCTCGATCTGGGGCTCCACGCAAGATCTCACCCGTGGGGTCAAAATGATCACAAGAACGGTGAGCAAAAATCCCAGAACCACACGGGGACCTAGTGAATGACCTGCAGAGAGCTGGGACCAAAGTAACAAAGCCTACCATCAGTAACACACTACGCCGCCAGGGACTCAAATCCTGCAGTGCCAGACGTGTCTTAAGCCAGTACATGTTCAGGCCTGTCTAAAGTTTGCTAGAGAGCATTTGGATGATCCAGATGAGGATTGGGAGAATGTCAGATGAAACCAAAATATAACTTTTTGGTAAAAACTCAACTCGTGGTGTTTGGAGGACAAAGAATGCTGAGTTGCATCCAAAGAACACCATACCTACTGTGAAGCATGGGGGTGGAAACATCATGCTTTGGGGCTGTTTTTCTGCAAAGGGACCCGGACGACTGATCCGTGTAAAGGAAAGAATGAATGGGGCCATGTATCATGAGATTTTGAGTGAAAACCTCCTTCCATCAGCAAGGGCATTGAAGATGAAACGTGGCTGGGTCTTTCAGCATGACAATGATCCCAAACACACCGCCGAACCTAAGGAGTGGCTTCGTAAGAAGCATTTCAAGGTCCTGGAGTGGCCTAGCCAGTCTCCAGATCTCAACCCCATAGAAAATCTTTGGAGGGAGTTGCCCAGCAACAGCCCCAAAACATCATTGCTCTAGAGGAGATCTGCATGGAGGAATGGGCCAAAATACCAGCAACAGTGTGTGAAAACCTTGTGAAGACTTACAGAAAACATTTGACCTCTGTCATTGCCAACAAAGGGTATATAACAAAGTATTGAGATAAACTTTTGTTATTGACCAAATACTTATTTTCCACCATAATTTGCAAATAAATTCATAAAAAAATCCTACAATGTGATTTTCTGGATTTTTTTTTCCTCATTTTGTCTGTCATAGTTGAAGTGTACCTATGATGAAAATTACAGGCCTCTCTCATCTTTTTAAGTGAGAGAACTTGCACAATTGGTGGCTGACTAAATACTTTTTTTCCCCACTGTACTTACAGACATTATGTTAACAGTTTTAGAAACTGCAGAGTGTTTCATATCCAATACTACTAATTATCCTTGTTTCTGGGCCTGAGTAACAGGCATTTTACTTTGGGCACGCCAGACTCTCCAAACACTGCCCCCTAGCCCTAACAGGTTATGGAAATTATAGATTTTCTGTCAATTATGTTGGGTAATGTAAGTGTATTGCCTAATGTGACCTGTAATTTATTATAATTTACAGTACTGTAGCATATTAGCATATTACTTTCAGCACTTCTAATGGTGATTTTAAACACGTGTCTTGCATTGTTTGCTATTCAATTAACTGGTAGTTAAAATGACTAAATTAAAAAGATATCATGTTGTGTTTTGGTGATTAATTTAAACCAATGTTCTCATTACATTTTACAATAAACATATATTTTTAATCAATGGTTGTGTGGTGAGAGATATTTATAATCCAAATGAATGCACATTGACTGGTTTTGAATGAAAGACTGGCTGCGTTACAAGTGTGACTATTTTGGAGTTTTGCACTAAGAGTTGTGAAAATAGTACCAAAGCGATTAAAAAGAAAACTGTAAGTATGGGGCAATGTTCAAATGTTCAAGTGAGGATTTGTTCTCATCACAGGCACTAATGGTGAGGAAGAGAAATGGATAGTGAAATAGAAATGGGGGTTGTGGATGATTAGCACCATGGTCTACACAGAGGAGAATGCATATACCGTCCCTCTCCTGCCAGCTGTGAAACAAGTGGCGTCGAAATTGAATAATGCAGTCTGCGAGAGAAAGAAGTGGGATTTGCACACAAAGACTGACTGACAGATGGAGAGAGAAAGCGAGAGAGAGAGAGAGAGGAGGCAGCCAACCTTTAACAGAGCCAGGGGAAGAAAAAAAGACAGTCAAATGGCAAGATGGATTAATAGATTGGCAGGGTCTCGCAGAAGACAGGATAATAATTCACCAGGAAAAGAGTGATATTTTGGGGTCAGAGACAAAAGACGACAGACACGGTCGCCCTGTTTTCTAGCTCCTAGCCAACTTTGCAGTATATATATTTTTTCTTACGATATTTTATTCAGAATGCTATTAGTATTATTATCTAGAGCCGAAAATAACTTTTGGACATTCGATCGGCGGTCACTCACCAAAACTTAGACCAGAAATTTGACTTCCCTGACCTGGATCCTTTGTTTGGACTCCCCTGAGGCTGCCCCATTCATCCTGGGTGCTACACCAAAATGTAGACGTAGAAGAGGGGTCCTAGTCAGGCTCAGGTGGCGAGCAAACCATCCACCGCTTCCGAGTATATAACGTTCAGTCCCTGGTCAACAAAGTAGAGGAGCTCAGGGTGAGGATCTCCTTTCAGAGAGACAAAGGACTGTAACCTATTCTGTTTTCGGATACATGGCTCTCTCCGTAAATATTGTCCCCGTTCATACTGCCAGCGGGGTTTTCAGTTCATCATGAGCACAGGAAAAAAAACAGAGGTGGAAGGGTATGTCTCATGATTAACAACTCATGGTGCTATTGTGGTAATGTACAGGAACTCCAGTCCTTTTGTTTTCTCGATTTGGAATACTTTACCATCAAATGCCGACCGCATTACCTCCCGAGTTAGTTTTATTTGGTTATTTTCACTGCAGTGTATATTCCCTCCCAAGCCGACACCCCGACAGCTCTCAAGGAACTACACAAGACTTTGTGAAACCTGGAAACCGCATATTCTGAGTCCACATTAATTGTATCTGAGTAAAACACTCCCAAAATTCTGTCAACACTTCTCCTGTGTTATATGTGGCGAGAACGCGCATGACCATTGCTACTCTCCCTTCCAGGACGGCTACAAGTCTTCCCTTCAGCAAATCAGACCACGCATCCATCCTACTCCTCCTCGCTATAGGCGTAAACAGAAAGCACCCGTGGTAAGTGTAAACAGAAAGCACCCGTGGTAAGGTCTGTTCAACATTGGTCTGACCAATTGGAATCTATTCTTCAAGACTGTTTTGATCACCTGCACTGGGAAATGTTCTGGCTTGCCTCTGAGAATACACTGACTCGGTGACTGAGTTCATCAGGAAGTGCATAGAGGATGTTGTTCCTACTGTGATGATTAGAACTTATCCAAACCAAAAAGCGTGGATAGACGGTAGCATTTGCACAAAACTGAAAGCGCAAACCACCACACTTAACCACGGCAAGGTGACTAGGAATATGGATGTGTACACATAGACCAGCTATGACCTCCGTAAGGCAATCAAAGAGGCAAAATGATAGTACAGGGACAAAGTGGAGTCGCAATTCAACGGCTCAGACACGAGGCGCATGTGGCAGGGACTCCAGACCGTCACAGATTATAAAGGGATAGCCAGCCACATGGTGGACACCGATGCCTCGTTCACAAACAAGCTAAACACCATCCCCTGCTTTGAGGAAACAACACAGACGTAGTCCCACACTGCTCACGAGGACTGTGTGCTTCCAATCACGGTGGCAGACATGAGTAAGACATTAATGCGTGTTAAACCTCACAAGGCTGCCGGCCCAAACGATATTCCAAGCCGCATCCTTAGAGCATCCTTCCTATGCCAGTCTGCTGTCACCACTTGCGTCAAGATGTCCACTATTGTTCATGTACACAAGAAAGCGAAGGTAAATTAACTAAATGACTATCACCCCGTTGCTCTAACTTCTGTTATCATAAAGTGCTTTGAGAGGGTAGTTAAGGATAATATCATTTACCCAACACTGTAGACCCACTATAATTTGCAATACCGCCCAAACAGATCCACAGATGACGCAACCTCCAATGCACTGCATACTGCCCTATCCCACCTGGACATCCATCTGGGTTTGAATCCCTCCCTGTGCAACTGGGTCCTAAACTTCCTGACTATCCGACCGCAGGTGGTGAAGGCCGGCAACAACACCTCCGCCATGCTGATCCTCAGCACAAGGGCCTCACAAGGGTGCGTGTTCAGCCCCCTCCTGTACTCCCTGTTCACCCATAACTGCGTGGCCAATCACGTCTCCGACTCAAACATCAAGTTTGCTGACGACACAACCATGGTAGACCTGATTACCAAAAACAATGAGACAGCCTACAGGGAGAAGGTGAGAGCCCTGGCGGAGTGGTGCCAGGAAAATAACCTTTCCCTCAACAAAATAAAGGAGACGACAGTGGACCACAGGAGATAGCAGAGAGAGCACGCCCCCATCCACATCGACAGGACTGCAGTGGAGAGGGTCAAAAGCTTCAAGTTCCTCTGCAGGAATTTAGCTTGGCCCCTAAGACCCTCACAAATTTCTACAGATGCACCATCGAGAGCATTCTGTCGGGCTGTATCCCTGCCTGGTATGGCAACTGTACTGCCCGAAACTCCAGGGCTCTCCAGAGGGTTTTGCGGTCAGCCCAAAGCAACATCAGGGGCAGAATGCCTGCCCTCCAGGACATCTACAGCACCTTGTGTCACAGGAAGGCCAAGAAGATCATCAAGGACCTCATCCACCCAAGCCACGGCCTGTTCACCCCGCTACCAACTAGAAAGCTGAGACAGTACAGGTACATCAAAGCAGGGACCAAGAGACTGATAAACAACAATCTCTAGGCCATCAGACTGTTAAACAGTCATCACTAGCCAGCCTCCACACAGTACCCTGCCCTGAACCTTAGTCACTGTCACTAGCCGGCTAACACCCGTTTCTCTACCCCGCACCTTAGTGACTGCTAACCTATGTACATAGAGTCATTAAACTCTGGTCACTTTAATAATGTTTACATCCTGTTTTACTCACTTTATATGTACATAATATTTTAGTCATGGCTCATCTTATATAGCTACTGCTGTACACACCTTTTCATATACTGTCCATACTGTCTATCAGTGGCGGTTGGTGCCGTTTAATGTATTAAAAAAGAAATATTCATGAGCATGGCCTTATTTCTATTACAATATATTGGAAGACTGTCATTCATATTCCATTCACCCAGTTCAATGTAACAGCGATTGGTTTAGGCTACTACATGATACTATATTCTTTTCCATACCCATCATGAGGTTGCTACAACCTACCCTATGAAGAAAGATTTACAACGTAGGTGCACACAGGTCGAGATAGATTTTTTAGGTGACAGACAGTGACACATTCAATACTGCCTTGCACACTCTTGCCTGCATCTAGCTGATCTAGGGTATAATCATTAGACCAACAGTTGTAAACGAGAGTTTCTATGTCACGACTTCCGCCGAAGTTGGTGCCTCTCCTTGTTCGGGCGGCGCTCGGCGATCGGCGCTCGGCGCTCGGCGCTCTGCGATCTTCTAGCCATCATCGATACATTTTTCATTTTCCATTTGTTTTGTCTTGTCTTCCCACACACCTGGTTTCAATTCCATTCATTACATGTTGTGTATTTAACCCTCTGTTTGACACATGTCCTTGTCCGGAACTGTTTGCTGTATAGTGTTTGTTGCACGTTATGTTTTCTGGTGTGTTACGGGTATTTTTATCCCATGTACTCTCATGTTATTTTGTATCGTTTTGGTTGTGACATTAAACGACTACAGTTAGTACCAAGTTTTGCTCTCCTGCGCCTGACTTCTCTGCCACCAGTTACGCAACCTTTACATTCTATTCGACAAATTCAGGTATGGTTATCCCCATTTCGTTCCATTTGCTTCCGTTTAAGAAACATTTTCCAACAGAATCAGCGGAATTAATACACCTCTGATCAAGCGTAAATACAGTTCACTTTCATAGCAGCCACGTTGTATTTCTTTTCGCATCCATGCTCTCTTCTCCTCTCACCTTTTGCCTGTGACCAGGCAAAAAAAAACGTTCCAAGCCAAACCTTATCATAACCCCTACACACAGGCTACATCGTTGTCACCATATTAGCTAAAGTAACATCACAGTCAACATAGCTAAACTAACACATTAATAAATCCACTACAATCATGCAGTAATGTTACAGTGTACAGTCATTAAGCAGTTTAGCACGTACACCGGCTGGCCCCCGTGGCAAAAAAATATATTCTTTAAACCAAAAGCTTACCTTGGAAGAGTTCCTGTGTTGTGTTGGATAGTCATAGCCGGCAAGCTAACATAGCATCCCTCTGTTTGAGCAGGGTGTTTGAGTAGGCTAAACTAGTTAGCTGCATTTTCTAGCTAAGTAAGTCAAACTCTCTCTTGCTCTTACTTCATTTTGGAAGAAATGAATTTGTTAAAAACTGTTCAACTGTTGTCTTTCTCTCTCTCTCATCTACTCACCACATTTTATGCACTGCAGTGCTAGCTAGCTGTAGCTTATGCTTTCAGTACTAGATTAATTCTCTGATCCTTTGATTGGGTGGGCAACATGTCAGTTCATGTTGCAAGAGCTCTGATAGGTTGGAGGATGTCCTCTGGAAGTTGTCATAATTATTGTGGAAGTCTACGGAAGGGAGTGAGAACCATGAAACTCCTAGTTTTTTATTGAAGTCAATGTACCCAGAGGAGGACAGAAGCTAGCTGTCCTCCGTCTACACCATGGTGCTACCCTACAGAGTGCTATTGAGGCTACTGTAGACCTTCATTGCACAGCAATGTGTTTTAATCAATTATTTGGGGATGTGAATATATTTAGTAAAGTTTTATATAAAATGGATAACCTTTTGATGTTTTACAATTTTATTTTCATGAAATTCACTGTGTAGGATTGTCTCCCCTTCCTCCTCTGAGGAGCCTCCACTGCTGTCTATATACACCATTCACATACAGTAGCAGTCAAAAGTTTGGACACACCTACTCATTCAAGGGTTTTTCTTTATTTTTACTATTTTATACATTGTAGAATAATAGTGAAAACATCAGAACTATGAAATAACACATACGGAATCATTATCTTGTTGAAAAACAAATTATAGTCACACTTAGCGCAAACCAGATGGGATGGTGTACCGCAGCAGAATGCTGTGGTAGCCATGCTGGTTATGTGTGCCTTGAATTCTAAATAAATCACTGACAGTGTTACCAGCAAAGCACCCCCACACCATCACACCTCCTCCTCCATGCTTCATGGTGGGAACCACACATGCGGAGATCATCCGTTAACCTACTCTGCGTCTCACAAAGACACGCCGGTTGAAACCAAAAATCTAAAATTTGGTTCAGACCAAAGGATAGATTTCCACTGGTCTCGTGTTTTTTGGCCCAAGCAAGTCTCTTCTTCTTATTGGTGTCCTTTAGTAGTAGTTTCTTTGGAGAAACTTGACCATGAAGGCCTGATTCCCGCAGTGTGCTCTGAACAGTTGATGTTGAGATGTGTCGGTTACTTGAACTCTGTGAAGCATTTATTTGGGCTGCAATTTCTGAGGCTGGTAACACGAATGAACTTATCCTCTGCAGTAGAGGTAACTCTGGGTCTTCCTTTCCTGTGGCGGTCCTCACAAGAGCCAGTTTTATCATAGGGCTTGATGGTTTTTGCGACTGCACTTGAAGAAACTTTCAAAGTTCTTATAGTAATGATTGACTGTCGTTTCGCTTTGTTTATTTGAGCAGTTCTTGCCATAATATGGACTTGGTCTTTTACCAAATAGGGCTATCTTCTGTATACCACCCCTACCTTGTCACAACACAACTGATTGGCTCAAACATTTAACAAGGCACACCTGTTAATTAAAATGCATTTCAGGTGACTACCTCATGTAGCTGGTTGAGACAATGCCAAGAGTGTGCAAAGCTGTCATCAAGGAAAGGGTGGCTACTTTGAAGAATCTCAAATATAAAATATATTTTGATTTGTTTAACACTTTTTTGGTTACTACATGATTCCATATGTGTTATTTCATAGTTTTGATTTCTTCACTAATATTCTACAATGTAGAAAATAGTAAAAAATAAATAAAGGAAAACCCTCGAATGAGTAGGTGTGTATATATATATTTATATTCCGGACTCTGACATTGCTTATTCTGATAATGCTCTATCTGACATGTCTGACAAAAAAAAACAAAAAAAGGGTGTACGCAACCAATAAACTTTGGAGGATGTATACTGAATATACAGTGCTGAGAAAAATAGATTAAAGAAATGTCTAAGGTTTAAAAAGATAGGAAAGAAGAGCAGGAAAATAAAGGGAGAGAGGGGCAATTACGGTAAAGATGCTGAGCATGTGGATATTACACAGAGCAATATAGTTTCAGTTTTAGGGAGAAAGAAAGCGAGGGAATCACACCTCATTCTTTTCAGAGAGAAAAGAGGCCAATTAACTTCTGAACTCCAGGGTCGTGTTCATTAGGCACCAAAACGGAAGAATACAGTCGTGTTCATTAGGCACCAAACGGAAGAAAGCTGACTGAAACAAGGAAGGATTACCTGAACTTTCATTTTCCACTTCAAAATGTTTTTTAAATATTTATACGGTGTGTCCTAATTAGCATGACCAAGCTCACCACGTAACAGAGGTTTACAGCTGTTTCTAGACAGTGGGATATGATGGAATGAAAATGAGCACCTGGCTCTCCGTTATCCAAAAAGCTTAATTGAGGATCTTTTTTTAGCGCAACATCAGCTGAATAGCACACAATCACTCTGGGAGTCAATTATATCCTGTGAAATGGGAAATGGACTATTTAATTGTACAGACCTCCATTCTGTAACCCTTTCTAATTGCATGTTGCTTGTTTGAACTGGGTTCCCCCTTGTGTAGTGATTGCATGTTTCTTTTCTGCTCTGGCTCTTCCTCTCTCCACCCCCAGGACCCTGATTTTATTCCCCTCTCTGTCCTCATTCATACTTTGTGTACTTTATTTCCTGAAGTGCCACAGTGCTTTTGCCCAGCTGACAGAGCTGTTCATTGGGCACCAAATGGAAGAAAAACAACTAAAACAGGGAGGGTGTCACACCCTGATCTGTTTCACCTGACTTTGTGCTTGTTTCCACCCCCCTCCAGGTGTCGCCCATCTTCCCCATTATCCCCTGTGTATTTATACTTGTGTTCTCTGTTTGTCTGTTGCCAGTTTGTCTTGTTTTGTCAAGTCAACCAGCGTGTTTTTCCGTGCTCCTGGTTTTTCCAAATCTCTTTTTTTTATTTTTCTCCCGGTTCTGACCTTTGCCTGCCCTGACACTGAGCCCGCCTGCATGACCATTCAGCCTGCCCTGACCTCGAGCCTGCCTGCCGCTCTGTACCTCCTGGACTCTGGCCTGGTTTGTGATCTTTTGCCTGCCCTTTGTTTATAATAAATATCACAGCCTCCCGTGTCTGTATCTGGGTCTCGCCCTGTATTGTTATAGAGGGACTACCTGGGACTTGTCCAATTAGAAATTTTAATTTTCTCATTGCAAAATGATAAAAAGGTTTCTGTTGTGCACCTTAATGAACACAATGATGTAAAAATATATTCAAATCTCTTTTTGCTTGTCACATGCTTTGTAGACAACAGATATAGACTAACAATGAAAGGCTTACTTGCAGGTCCTTTTCCAACAATGCAGAGTTAAAGATAAAAAGTCAAATAAAAATATATAAATAGTGACATGATGAATAAATACACAGTGAATAACGAGTAAAAGTAACATGGCTATATGCAGATGTAGCACTGAGTTTCAGCTAGGATACCAAAGGAACACACATGTCTCCTAGTAATAGTCTTCTGGCTTCATTCAGCATCATGGAAAAAGGCTGAAGAATAAAAAGGCTGAAGAATCGATATACTGTAACAGTGACATTAGGGGCATCATTTCAGAGAGTGGAATAAGCATGCAGCAATGTCTCCATCATCATCATCATCATCATCATCATCATACAATGTTCCCTACTGAAAATGTTTGACATCCAGTGATGATGCTTTAGGAGGACTATTCCTGCAAGTGATGCCGTCCAACCGAAAGGATAATACACTACTTGGCAGATATTTAGAAGTATGTCAGGGAGTCTAACCCTCATAGTCAGTCATTCCACTCTAAACTAGGACCGTTTGTGAGGAAGGAGACAGGAGAAAGTATTGATTGGACATTCATGGAGAAGTGTTGTAGTGTTCTAGAGAGAGAGAGACGTTGTCCTGAATGTGATTAGCTGTCTGGTTGAAATTAAACACAGGCCAATCATGAAACCAGGGACAAAGTAGCCCATTGTCCTCCACATCCCCTGCAGATCTCTCTCTCCCTCGCTCCTCTGTTTCTCTGTCTTTCTCTGACAGCTTTTGTTCCGCCTATCATCTCCAGACCCTGTCCTTTTTTTAGAGACAGACAGACAGAAGAGAGAGAGGGGTGGGAGGGAGGGGCAGTGGGTGAAAAGAGGGAGCACTCAAATCCCAATGGCTCTGGGGGGCTGTCAGAACTGATAGTACTCTATCACTTGCAAACGGAGGTGCAAAATTGGGCAGAGCCGAGCGTTGCGCGAAGCAAAGGATGATGGTACTTCTGTCCACTGGAGCCTGACTGACAGAGATGGAGGGGAGGCAGAAGGAGGGAGGGTGTCTCCAGACCGAATCTCCAGGTATAACTACAAAAACTCCCCCATAAATCACCAATGTAGTTTGAAACGCTAACAATAACGCAACTGAATAACACATCCAAAAAAAGAAACTCAACCCTACTAATAATAATAACTGGTAGTGAATTCTCAATATTCTATTCTGTTTATTATATTCATATTACATTTACTTTGGGTTTCTATGTTCTAGCATATCCTACCGTTAGTGTGTTATTTGGGGAAGACAGCAAGAGTAACAGCAGTAATTGGTGACAATGTTTTGCCAGGTTTCTGTTTGAGTATGCTGGTTGTGATGGACAGCCCTCTTACCTGTCACATCCACCAGTGGCATCGAGGTATCAGGGAACAATGGCCTTGTCTAAGAGGAGAGGGGAGAGATGCTACCACGGCTTTCACAAAGAACAAACAAAGTTTGTTGTGCTGCTGGCAAGACCGTCCAAAACAGCTGTTTGTTTTGGCGAATAAGTGTCATTTTGAGGGCTATCACTTTTGACCCTAAGACAGTTCAGACTTCTATGTGTAAAATACCCAAGACAAGTCCACTCCACTCCAACCTCTAAACATTTTAGATGATGACATAGCTTCCTGAATTGTTTCATAAAGTAGCTTACCTAATGCAAGTACAGCATTTGCACATTATGTCTCTTTAGTTTATGTGTTCAACAATCCGACTCTTGTTCAGACAGAGCGTTTTAAGGAAAAGGTTGTGTTTGAGAACCTACATGTCAAATGTAAATGTAAATATACTGTACATAACCATATCACATACAACTGATGCATCCCTTTGCGTTGTATTCATGTGTAAAGCAGGAAATCATTTCTAGTGCTTTAGATTTGAATATGACATCCACATGGTTATGCCGTGACAAAGATGAAAGCCCAGCTCCTGTTTTACAAGTGTAGAGAGGCCGTATGACCTTTCACACCTCAGGCGAGAGGAGTCACACTCTGTCTGACCTTCCCACTCCTCTTAGGTGTGCTGCTGGTTAAAGTCAAGTCACAGGAAAATCACTTTGGATACCAGAAAAATACATGTCAACAGTGTCATGAATATTACATCTCAAATAAAGGAATTCACACAATGCATACAGCTACTGTATGTATTTCTTTATATGCATGGGAATGAGTTGAAAGACAGAGAGCTGGAATACCCTGGGACAATTTGACTCTCTATGTCAGTCAAAACCTTCATGAACAATTAGACATGACATTTGAAGTTGAATATCTTACTAAAATGTCATTCTATTTGAGAAATCTGTTGACTATTGACCCTTGAAACTGTACATATTTTGTGATCTAATTCTATAGTAAGCCAAATCTATTCAAAATATACACTGAGTGTACAAAACACCTTCCTAATATTGAGTTGCTCCCAGCAATTTGCCCTCAGATTATCCTCAATTCGTTCCACAGGGATGCTGGCCCATATTGACTACAATTTTTTTTTTTTACCTATTTAACTAGGCAAGTCAGTTAAGAACAAATTCTTATTTTCAATGATAGCCTAGGAACAGTGGGCTAACTGCCTTGTTCAGGGGCAGAACAACATATTTGTACCTTGTTAGCTCAGGGATTCGATCTTGCAACCTTTCAGTTACTAGTCCAACGCTCTAACCACTATGCTTCCTGCCGCCCCCCCCCCATGTCCCAATGCTTCCCACAGTTTTGTCAAATTGGCTGGATGTCCTTTGTGTGGTGGACCATTCTTGATACACACGGTAAACTGTTCAGGGTGAAAATAAAATAAAATAAAATGTTGTTTGTCACATACACGTTTAGCAGATGTTATTGTGGGTGTAGCAAAATGCTTGTGTTTCTAGCTCCAACAGTGCAGTAATATCTAACAATTCACAACAATACACACAATACACACAACCTAAAAGTAAAAGAATGGAATTAAGGAATATATAAATATTAGGATGAGCAATGTCGGAGTGTCTCTAGTTTAGTGGCATAGACTAAAATGCAATAGAATAGAATACAGTATATACATATGAGATGAGTAAAGCAAAATTATGTGAACATTATTTGTGACAAATCCCAGGAGCATTGCAGTTCTTGACACAAACTAGTGTGCCTGGCACCTACTACCATACCCCTTTCAAAGGTACTTAAATCTTTTGTCTTGCCCATTCACCCTCTGAATGGAACAAATACACAATCCATTGTCTCAAGGCTTTAAAATCCTTTGTTAACTTGTCTCCTCCCCTTCACCTACACTGAATGAAATGGATTTAACAAGTGACATCAATAAGGGATCATAGCTTTCACCTGGATTCACCTGGCCAGTCTATGTCATGGAAAGAGCAGGTGTCTTTAATGTTTTGTTCACTCAGTGTAAATGTGTGTACACTAATACTGTACCACACCTGCATCCTGGATAAAGCCATATTGTGGTGTGTACTTTCCATCAGTACTTCGGTACTTTCCATCAGTTCTACAATAATTTCCATCAGTACTTTCCATCAGGACTTAGTTATGTGCTCTTGGTTTCCAGGGAATCGGTAGTTGATTTACCTTGAGCACCCCCTAGCCATGTCACACATGGGTCTGGACACCTAAAAGCATCACTGTTTCCAGAATCTGTCCCTAACCAGTTTTTGCAGCTCACAAGTCATCTACACGACCAGTTCTTATAGCCTTTAGCCGTACCCTTATCCTACTCCTCCTCTGTTCCTCTGGTGATGTAGAGGTTAATCCAGGCCCTGCAGTGCCTAGCTCCACTCCCATTCCTCAGGCGCTCTCATTTGTTGACTTCTGTAACCGTAAAAGCCTTGTTTTAATTCATGTTAACATTAGAAGCCTCCTCCCTAAGTTTGTTTTATTCACTGCTTTAGCACACTCTGCCAACCCAGATGTCCTAGCCGTGTCTGAATCCTGGCTTAGGAAGGCCACCAAAAATCCTGAAATTTCCATCCCTAACTATAACATTTTCCGACAAGATAGAACTGCCAAAAGAGGCGGAAATCTACTGCAGAGATAGCCTGCAGAGTTCTGTCGTACTATCCAGGTCTGTGCCCAAACAATTTGAGCTTCTACTTCTAAAAATACACCTTTCCAGAAACAAGTCTCTCACCGTTGCCGCTTGTTATAGACCACCCTCTGCCCCCAGCTGTGCCCTGGACACCATATGTGAATTGATTGCCCCCCATCTATCTTCAGACATTGTACTGTTAGGTGACCTAAACTGGGACATGCGTAACACCCCAGCTGTCCTACAATATAAGCTAAATGCCCTCAATCTCACACAAATTATCAATGAACCTACCAGGTACAACCCCAAATTCGTAAACACGGGCACCCTCATAGATATCATCCTGACCAACCTGCCCTCTAAATACACCTCTGCTGTCTTCAACCAGGATCTCAGCGATCACTGCCTCATTGCCTGCGTCCGTAATGGGTCTGCGGTCAAACGACCACCCCTCATCACTGTCAAATGTTCCCTAAAACACTTCAGCGAGCAGGCCTTTCTAATCGACCTGGCCCGGGTATCCTGGAAGGATATTGACCTCATTCCGTCAGTAGAGGATGCCTGGTTATTCTTTAAAAGTGCTTTCCTCACCACCTTAAATAAGCTTGCACCATTCAAAAAATGTTGAACCAGGAACAGATATAGCCCTTGGTTCACTCCAGACCTGACTGCCCTTGACCAGCACAAAAAACATCCTGTGGCGTACTGCATTAGCATCGAATAGCCCCCGCGATATGCAACTTTTCAGGGAAGTTAGGAACCAATATGCAAAGGCTAGCTTTTTTCATCAAACAGATCACCGACCATTTCGAATCCCACCGTACCTTCTCAGCTATGCAATCTGGTTTCCGAGCTGGTTATGGGTGCACCTCAGCCACGCTCAAGGTCCTAAACGATATCATAACCACCATCGATAAAAGACAATACTGTGCAGCCATATTCATCGACCTGGCCAAGGCTTTCGACTCTGTCAATCACCACATTCTGATCGGCAGACTCATCAGCCTTGGTTTCTCAAATGACTGCCTCACCTGGTTCACCAACTACTTCTCAGACAGAGTTCAGTGTGTCAAATTGGAGGGCCTGTTGTCCAGACCCCTGGCAGTCTCTGTGGGTGTGCCACAGGGTTCAATTCTCGGGCCAACTCTTTTCTCTGTATACATCAATGATGTCGCTCTTGCTGCTGGTGATTCCCTGATCCACCTCTACGCAGACGACACCATTCTGTATACTTCTGGCCTTCTTTGGACACTGTGTTAACTAACTTCCAGACAAGCTTCAATGCCATACAACTCTCCTTCCATGGCCTCCAACTGCTCTTAAATGCAAGTAAAACTAAGTGCATGCTCTTCAACTGATCGCTGTCCACACCTGCCCGCCCGTCCAGTATTCTAAGTTCTGACTTAGAATATGTGGACAACTACAGATACCTAGGTGTC
Source organism: Brachymystax lenok tsinlingensis (assembly GCA_030435695.1). Lineage (NCBI taxonomy): Eukaryota > Metazoa > Chordata > Actinopteri > Salmoniformes > Salmonidae > Brachymystax > Brachymystax lenok. Next base: position 38,061,232 of record CM059807.1, on the reverse strand, counting down.
TGGTTAGACTGTAAACTCTCTTTCCAGACTCACATTAAGCATCGGCTTCCTGTTTCGCAACAAAGTATCCTTTACTCATGCTGCCAAACATACCCTCGTAAAACAGACTATCCGGCGATGTCATTTACAAAATAGCCAACACTCTACTCAGCAAATTGGATGCAGTCTATCACAGTGCCATCCGTTTTGTCACCAAATCCCCCCATATACTACCCACCACTGCGACCTGTATGCTCTTGTTGGCTGGCCATCGCTTCATATTCGTCGCCAAACCCACTGGCTCCAGGTCATCTATAAGTCTTTGCTGGGTAAAGCCCCGACTTATCTCAGCTCACTGGTCACCATAGCAGCACCCACCCGTAGCATGTGCTCCAGCAGGTATATTTTACTGGTCAACCCCAAAGCCAATTCCTACTTACCGCCTTTCCTTCCAGTTCTCTGCTGCCAATGACTGGAATGAATTGCAAAAATCAGTGAAGTTGAAGACTCATATCTCCCTCTCTAACTGTAAGCATCAGCTGTCAGAGCAGCTCACAGATCATTGCACCTATACATAGCCCATCTGTAAATAGCCCATCCAACTAACTCATCCCCATATTGTTATTTTTTTTCTTCTCCTTTGCACCCCAGTATCTCTACTTATACATTCATCTTCTGCACATCTATCACGGAAGTGTTTAATTGCTAAATTGTAATTACTTCGCCACTACGGCCTATTTATTGCCTTACCTCCCTAATCTTACCTCATTTGCACACACTGTATATAGATTTTTTCTATTGTGTTATGGACTGTACGTTTGTTTATTCCATGTGTAACTCTGTGTTGTTGTTTGTGTCACACTGCTTTGTTTTATCTTGGCCAGGTCGCAGTTGTTAATGAGAACTTGTTCTCAACTGACCTACCTGATTAAATAAAGGTGAAATAAATAAAAACATAGCCTACCTCATCCCACTGGGCACAGACGTCATTTCATCGTCTAGTTTTGATTTACATTTGGTTGACTTGTCAACTAATGGGAAATCAACATGAAAACAACAAAAATGACATCATGTCATAGGATTTAGGTTAAACATACGAAATTCCCTTACGTTAATGACTTTTTGCAAATCCAATCAGCTTTCCACGGTGATTCAACGTCATCACATTTCATTTTTTGTTGTTGAAATGACATGTAAAAAACATTGATTCAACCAGTTTTTGCACAGTGGGGTCCAGGCTTATCCAGTCTGATCCATCCACACCCTCTTTTTCAATCTGATACTTTTTGCCTTTGCCCCCACCCCTGTCTACCCTCCTTTCCCTGTCACCACCACCTCCCACCCACCCCTTCCCCTCCTCATCATCCACCCCTGTGTCCTCTAACCACTTGACACCTTTTCAGATTCATCCCATCATTTGGCAGACAGTGTGTGTTTCACCCATGGGCCACGTTGCAGCAATCCCCGCGCAAATCAATGGCAGATAAATCAATGCTATCTCTTTTTTCCATGCCTCTGCTGCCATAAAAACATTTTCTGTTACTTTGGTGTTTGAGAATACTTGAATTTCGCACAATTAAACCCCAGTTGACTTTGCCTGGGGAGCAAATTGTAACAGGGCAAGGCTTGTATCTGAGTAACAGAGAGCAAATCCCTGCCAAAGCTCAGGCAAACACTATTTATGAGGTGCCCCATGAAAAAACGGAACTGGGAATTGATGTCTTTGGAGGTTAGATCTACTCACACTAATGTTATTGCAAAGTTGATATACAATTGCTGAGTCAAAGATAGAAGTTCTCTCTTGTGAAATAATGTCTCTCTTATATTTCAATGAGACTAATATGAATAAAACTGGGAAACCACAGCCACCTCCCTAGATTTACTGTAGTGGCCTATCCAATATTGGCCACATGGCCAACCCAAAAAACTCAAATAGTAAAATAGCTATAGATGTACCCAGGCCTTTTCGGGTTCAGTATCATTTAGGGAGAAAACAAACATTACCAGTGCATTGCATGGAGGAAGTTTTGCTTCCAGGTCTCTTGGCAGGGAAATGTTCAATGGGATCTGCTTGGCCTATCATCAGGCCTTTATGGCACAGATGCAGATATCATTGGGAATAATTTCCAGCTGATGCACAAGCTCAGACATATTATTTTGAAACCTATATTTAATATAGCCGAACAGAAAATGATCCACTGTGATATTGTGTGTCTCCTGTATAAATAATTCATTATTTGTATGTGCCCTCATGGTACCTTGGGGGATTGGAACAGCTAAGTGTTTTCACAACGCAGTTGTGTCCAATCTTCAGCGTATTGAGCGTACTCTAATAAAACTGAGTAAACATGCTTTGAATATTTGTTGAGAATTAACAGTTGAGTCATCTACTTATCAGCAAATCAAATAGCTTGCTTGCATGCCTCGCTCGGGCACAACAGTGCTCTGCTTGAGTATTTTTCAATTTATAAGATATTGAGTTGATTGACTGGCTGTGTTCAATGTACACTGCTCGTCGAGATAGGATTGTCTCTCACAAACCAGCCAGATCCTTCGATAAAGAAAGGGCATGACAACTGGAGGGTGACTAGAAGGGAGGAACAATTAGAGCCCACCCGCTGGGCAAAAACTGGTTGAATCAACGTTTTTTCCACATCATTTCAACCCCCAAAAAGTCAATGTTAGGATGTTGAATCAATGTGGAAAACTGATTGGATTTGCAAAAAGTCGTCTACATAAGGGCATTTCGTATTTTTTTTCACCCGACTTTTAACCAAAATCCAATGACATGGTGCATTTTTTGTTTATTTCACTTACAGTTAACGTTAGTTGACAACTCAACCAAATGTAAATCTAAACTAGATGTTGAACTGGCATCTGTGCCCAGTGAGCAGTGATTAACTACCTAGAAGATGATTCCCAGAGAGTAGTGTCTAGTGTCTCAGACCACATAAAAGACCACATACTGTAGGTATCCTCCAAAGAGATGTTACTTTTTAGCCTACTGAGACTAGCATGAAAGTGCAAGTCATACAGAGTATTTTCAAAGGAAGGGTCAGGACAGCCAGTAACATAGCATGGATCTGCCAGTGCAAGGGGGATTGGTGAGCAATCAGATAGGGCAGAATTGATGACCTGGCTCAGGATGGATTTCTGGAAGAGCGGGCTGCCACAGCGAGGTAATACTTTCAGGCTCTTATCGGCACTGGCATAAGCTGAGGGCTGCATCACCCACTTCCCAGCGTCAGCTTATTATGAGAGGCCATGATGTGATTGCCTTGTACTGCTTTTGTGTGTTCCAGCAGGGTCTGTATGTGTGTGCCAGGCTGTCGGCTGGACAGAGGAGATGCCCTCATGTCACTCACTGCAAACTCCATGTAGCTCCCTGCGTTCATTGTGATAGTTTCCTAAATGTGGAATGCATTTTTGCAAGCAGAATTCCAATGATGGATAGACTAGAAGGTGTTGGGGTCAAATTCAAGTGGACAGAGTAAGTTATTTCATTCATTTACATCTTTACTGTGGATGATACATGTAATAAGATGTCTTAATTAAAGTATTGCGGAAATGGGAAAGGTTAACAGATGGTTGTTAATTGTGGGTTGGGTTGCTCTCTCCCATGTTGCCAGGCTATGCCTATTTAGTGCTCACAGCAGCAAGCTCAAGCATTTGTTTGACAAATTGTGAAAACCACGAGACAGTTTATTAGATATATAGGCTAATTGCAATAAGAGTTAAAAGCACATAATAGGCCTACACCTACTGTATATGGCATCTTCTTCGTAAATTAGAAAACCGTTATGAGAGCTTTATTATGCCTATAATAAAGAGAGATAGGTCAAGCCTTGTATTCCGTTTATTATAGGGCCTATAATAAACGGATTCACGTTTCTTATTTACAATGTGCAGTCGAGGCGCCTAGACTGAATCTCTGCATTCTAGGCAACTAGTCTACTAATTTCATTAAATTGGATAGATTTTCCGCGAATAAACAACGTGGTTTCAATAAAGACGCCTGGACGCTGACAGCGTCACCTTGGTAACAATCCTCAATTACCAATGATAGGCTAACCCGTGCAAACGTTTCAATTCCCTCCGTGCAATGATTGGTTGGTGGGCGGTCTGAAGAGCTGGGAGAGTCTGCATCGTTCCGGTTATTGTCAGTTTCTGCAGCTCGGCATACGGAGAGGACCGCATCCCGAAGCGCAGTGAGCTGCCTAAAACAGACTAACATTATCAATATCGTTTGGTATTTAGATGAAAGAGAGGAACAACGCAGAAGAATGTTTAGAACTTGTTTTGTCACCTCAATTGGAAAACCGAGTATGTAACCCGGAGGACAGAGGTTTCCGATAGGCTCTAGCCCAGACATCGCCAGAGAAAGTGTAGAAGACGAAAGGATCTTCATCGCCAGGATTTAATTGCACCTATTCATTTATTTCCAACAACTTCATTTGTTTCAAAGCCAAACGTTGGAATCTGTACGGGTACTCGGTGCCATAGACTACGTTGAAACATTTTGTCTACTGGACAAATCCAGATTGATTAGACTAAATAGGCGAAGCACTTTGACTATAGCCTAAACTATATCAATTCTTTTGGATTGACAATACCGTTTTGTGACCAGGCTTTTTGGAGATATTATCCAGGAAACGAGGAGAAGAAAGAACACTAAAGCGGATAATTTTGACAGGCTACTTTGTTTCGGAGGGCGAAAGGTTGAATATACTATGCGTTAGGTGAAACCACCGTTTAACTGGAGAGATTGACACGCAACGCTCCTGGATTTGCCGACCTGTTATTTTAATACACCGTCGTCCAGTCCAGGAAACGTATCAGTTACAATATTGTTCCTTGACAGAAAGAGCAATTATCTTAACTATTGGGTTTTCCAATTTGGAATCCGATTCACTCTCTGAATGTTCACGGCACCGAAAAGGGCAGAATAAACTGTATGATCTGATCAACTACGAGTGGTTTTGGAGAGTGGGATGAAACGTTTTTGATTACTCTCTGGACGGCAACGCTCTGAAGCAGACTGCTCAGCGCCAGTTAACCTGCATGGGATTCTAGTCTGCAATACGAAACAATTTATGGTAAATATTTTCCCTTTTCTAACGAAATCTTCACGTGCCAAAACGATATCGGCCTAGTAATAAATTCATCGCATGCGTAAATTTGGGGTTTTGTTGCAGCCTAATGGCAGCTGGGGTCATTTGGCGACATGTCCGCATATCATAATTGATGGATAGTGTTGTAATAAATATAATGATGTAAATTGCTCGGACCACGGTGCGTAGATGTTGATAGGATTCTGGAATAGGATAGGCTTGAAAACCTTTGTTTTCATGCATAGTCTAACCTACAATAAAGGAAGCGTTGTAAAATCGATGTCAGTTACTGAATGGCTTTAGGATCTGCTTTGATGTGTAGTATTTGCTATTTCAAGGATGGGGAGCAATTAAGTATATTGTCGGAAGTGGGCTAAGCACGCAAGGCACTGGCACAGTAGGCTCAGAATTAGGGTGTGAAATTCCTTTCTGTATGCCCCCATGCGTCATATAATTTTTAATCAGCGGTGGGTAAATATAGTTTCAGCGAAAATTAATGATTTCCCCATAAGTGTAACTGGCGCTGCGTTTCTTTAAATAGTTAATGTCATACACAGATGTTGATCAGAGCTCTGATGTTCTCTTCCTCAACTGAAAGAGCATCACCAGTGAGTAATTCCTCAGAACTTTTTCAGTTGGTGCTTGTAGCCTATGCTTAGTCTTACCGGTAGGCCTACCACTGTCCCATTCGATGTAGCTATTAAGTATAAACTATGCCAGAGTACATGTGCCTAAGAGCAGATTCCAATAGTCAAACTGCGGATTTATTATCTCTAATCTAAATGGGGAAGTCGCCCGAATGTTTCAGATTAAAGCAATTGTTCATGAGAGGACGTGCTAAACGATTTATTTTTAGAACCGCTGTGCAGCGGTCATAGGTTTGAGGCTGAGCCGAGTAGGCTACTATAGATCAGCACAGCGTGCTAAAGTCGTTTTACACAACTTCGAGTGTACAATAGCTTTCCCACAACAGGTTACCAATGAAATACATTTCGATAAATGTATTCATAGGCTACTATTACATCCCTCAACAAGAATATAGGCCTAGTCCTGACACATCTATAGTTGCTAGCCAAGCCGGCTGGCCATTCATTCTATCAGTTAGCTAGGTTGTTTGAGATAGAACAAAAAAAAACTGGGTCCATCTAAGAAAAAAATAAGCAAATACATTTGGTGTTTGCCAAACGTGCTTCCCAAACATATGGAAGAAGGTACTCTGGTCAGATTAGACAAAAATTTAGCTTTTTGGCCATCAAGGAAAACACTATGTCTGGTGCAAACCCAACACCTCTCATCACCCCGAGAACACCATCTCAGTCATCCTTTCTTAATTTTCCAAGGCAACGCTCTTACAGTGGCTTGCGGAAGTGTTCACCCCCATGGCATTTTTCCTATTTTGTTGCCTTACAACCTGGAATAAAAGTTGTATCATTTGATTTACACAACATGCATACCACTTTGAAGATGCAAAATATGTTTTATTGTGAAACAAACAAGAAATAAGACAAAAAAATGGAACTTGAGCGTGCATAACGATTCACCCCCCCACAAAGTCAATACTTTGTTGAGTCACCTTTTGGAGCAATTACAGCTGTAAGTCTCTTGGGGTATGTCTCTATAACCTTGGCACGTCTAGCCACTGGGATTGTTGCCCATTCTTAAAGGCAAAATTGCTCCAGCTCCATCAAGTTGGATGGGTTCCGCTAGTGTACAGCAATCTTTAAGTCATACCACAGATTCTCAATTGGATTGAGGTCTGAGCTTTGACTAGGCCATTCAAGACATTTAAATGTTTCCCCTTAAACCACTCGAGTGTTGCTTTAGTAGTATGCTTAGGGTCATTGTCCTGCTGGAAGGTGAACCTCCGTCCCAGTCTCAAATCTCTGGAAGACTGAAACAGGTTTCCCTCAAGAATTTCCCTGTATTTAGCGCCATCCATCATTCTTTCAATTCTGACCAGTTTCCCAGTCCCTGCCGATGAAAACATCCCCACAGCATGATACTGGGATGGTGTTCTCGGGGTGATGAGAGGGGTTGGGTTTGCGCCAGACATAGTGTTTTCCTTGATGGCCAAAAAGCAACATTTTAGTCTAGTCTGACCAGAGTACCTTCTTCCACCAAATGTATTTGCTTATTCTTTCCTTAAGCAATGGCTTTTTTCTGGCCACTCTTCCATAAAGCCCATCCCTGTGGAGTGTACGGCTTAAAGTGGTCCATTGGACTGATACTCCAATCTCCGCTGTGGAGCTTTGTAGCGCCTTCAGGGTTATCTTTGGTCTCTTTGTTGCCTCTCTGATTAATGCCCTCCTTGCCTGTTCTGTGGGTTTTGGTGGGCGGCCCACTCTTGGAAGGTTTGTTGTGGTGCCATATTCTTTACATTTTTTAAATAATGGATTTAATGGTGCTCCGTGGAATGTTCAAAGTTTCTGATATTTTTTTATAACCCAACCCTGATCTGTACTACTCCACAACTTTATCCCACCTGTTTGGAGAGCTCCTTGGTCTTCATGGTGCCTCTTGCTTGGTGGTACGCCTTGCTTAGTGGTGTTGCAGATGCTGGGGCCTTTCAGAACAGGTGTGTGTATATATACTGAGATCATGTGACAGATCATGTGACACTTAGATTGCACACAGGTTGACTTTATTTAACTAATTATGTTACTTCTGAAGGTAGTTGGTTGCACTAGATCTTATTTAGGGGCTTCATAGCAAATGGTGTGAATACATATGCACGCACCAGTTTTACGTTTTCTGTTGTTGTTCAATTAAAAAAAAAAAAAAGTTTTCATTTCACCAATTTGGACTATTTTGTGTATGTCTGTTACATGAAATCCAAATACAAATCTATTTAAATTACAGGTTGTAATGCAACAAAATAGGAAAAACGCCAAGGGGGATGAATACTTTTGCAAGCTAGCTAGCCAACTGTGGCCAACATAGTTACGTCAATCCGTGCAGCTAGAATAACAGCAAAGTAGCTGCATGTACTTTCGTTTGACCTGTTTTTCATTGACACTTCTCTGTATATGGTGCATTCGGAAAGTATTCAGACCCCTTGACTTTTCCCCCTTTTGTTACGTTACAGCCTTATTCTAAAATGTATTAAATAAATTCCCTCATCAATCTACACATTACACCCCATAATGAAACATTTAGCCCAGTGGTTAGTGCGTTGGGCCAATAATCGAAAGGTTGCTAGATCAAATCCCTGAGCCGACAAGGTAAAAATCTGTCGTTCTGCTCCTGAGCAAGGAAGTTAACCCACTGTTCCTAGTCCGTCATTGTAAATAAGAACAAATTCTTAACTGACTTGCCTAGTTAAATAAAGTGAAAAAATACAAAATAAATGACAAAGCGAAAATGTTTTTTGGGGCATTTTTGCAAATTTATAAAAAAATAAATAATTGATACCTTATTTACATGATTATTCACTCTTTGCTATGAGACTCGAAATTGAGCTAAGGTGCATCCTTTTTCCATTGATCATCCGTGATATGTTTTTCCAACAAAAACCAAGCCATGTGGTCGAAGGAATTGCAGCCGAGCTCCGAGACAGGATTGTGTCGAGGCACAGATCTGGGGAAGGGTACCACAAAATGTCTGCTGCATCGAAGGTCCCCAAGAACACAGTGGCCTCCATCATTCTTAAATGGAAGAAGTTGGAACCACCAAGAATCTTCCTAGAGCTGGCCACCTGGCCAATCTGAGCAATTGGGGGAGAAGGACCTTGGTCAGGGAGGTGACCAAGAACCCGATGGTCACTCTAAAAGAGCTCCAGAGTTAGATGGGAGAACCTTTCAGAAGGACAATCGTCTCTGCAGCTCTCCCCCAATCAGGCCTTTATGGTAGAGTGGCCAGACGGAAGCCACTCCTCAGTAAATGGCACTTGGAGTTTGCCAAAAGGCACCTAAAGGACTCTCAGACCATGAGAAACAATATTCTCTGGTCTGATGAAATCAAGGTTTTGATTGAGATGGCGCCGACAGATAGGGCAGCTCTAGCTCCTAAGCAACTTTGAAGTATATATATATTTTTTTTTTTGTGTGTTATTTCTTACATTATGAGCCCAGGAAATGTTTTGTTTTATTGCATACAGCCGGAAATAACTTTTGGATGTCAGAGCGGCGGTAACTCACCAGCATTACGACCGGGAAAATGACTTTCCTGAATTGGATCCTTTGTTCATAACCCCCGGGGCAATTGAACTGATTCCAGAGGCTGAGCCAAAACACCACCGGTGGAGAAGAGGTATTCGGAGTGGACTTCTAGTCCGACTCAGGAGGCGCGCACACCATCCACTGCTTCCGAATAAATTACTTGCTAATATTCAGTCTCTGGATAATAAAGTAGATGAGCTCAGGGTGAGAATCTCCTTACAGAGAGACATAATTTGTTGCACGGAAACATGACTCTCCCAGGATATTCTGTCTTTGTCCATACAGCCAGCTGGGTTCTCAGTATTTTGTGCAGACCGGAATAAAGAACTCTCCGGGAAGAAGAAAGGCAGGGGGTGTATGTTTCATGATTAACCACTCATGGTGTGATTGTGATAACATACAGAAGCTCAAGTCGTTTTGTTCACCCAACCTAGAATACCTCACAATCAAATGCCGACCGTATTACCTCCCAAGATAATTCTCTTCGGTTATAATCACAGCCGTGTATATTCCCCCTCAAGCTGATACCACAATCGTCCCTCAAAGAACTACCATGGACTCTATGCGAACTGGAAACCACATTTGTCGACAAAACAAAGGAGCTGATCTTGGACTTCAGGAAACAGCAGAGGGAGCACGCCCCCTATCCACATCGTCGGGACCACAGTGGAGCAGTTGGAAAGCTTCAAGTTCCTCTGTGTACACATCACTGACGATCTGAAATAGTCCACCCAGACAGTGTGGTGAAGGTGCAACAGAGCCTCTTCAACCTCCGGCTGAATAAATTTGGCTTGGCACCTAAAACCCTTACACACTTTTACAGCTTCACAATTGAGAGCATCCTGCCGGGCTGTATCACCGCCTGGTATGGCAACTGCACCGCCAGCAACCGTAGGGCTCTCCAGAGGGTGGTGCGGTCTGCACAATGCATCATTGGGGGCAAACTACCTGCCCTCCAGGACAACTACAGCACCCGATGTCACAGGAAGGACAAAAAGATCATAAAGGACAACAACCTCCACTGCCTGTTCACCCCGCTGTCATCTAGAAGGTGAGGTCAGTACAGATGCACCAAAGCTGGGACCGAGAGACTGAAAACAGCTTCTATCTCTAGGCCATCAGACCGTTAAATAGCCATCACTAGGCGGCTTCCACCCGGTTACGTAACCCTGCACCTTAGAGGCTGCTGCCCCATATACATAGACTTAATCACTGATCACTTTAGTAATGTTTACATATTTTTGCTTTACTCATCTCAAATGTATATACGGTATTCTATTCTACTGTATTTTTTATGAAAACCTCCAGAGTGCTCAGGACCTCAGACTGGGGCGAAGGTTCACCTTCCAACAGGAAAACGACCCTAAGTACACAGCCAAGACAATGCAGGAGTGGCTTCGGGACAAGTCTATGAATGTCCTTGAGTTGCCCAGCCAGAGCCCGGACTTGAACCCGATCGAACATCTCTGGAGAGACTTGAAAATAGCTGTGCAGCAACGCTCCCTGTCCAATCTAACAGAGCTTGACTGGATCGGCAGAGAAGAATGTGAGAAACTCCCCAAATACAGGTGTGCCAAGCTTGTAGCTTCATACCCAAGAAGGCTCGAGGCTGTAATCCTTGCCAAATGTGCTTCAAAGTACTGAGTAAATAGTCTGAATTCTTAAGTAAATGTGATATTTCTGTTTTATTTTTAATACATTAGCAAAAATGTCTAAACCTGTTTTTACTTTGTCATTAGGGGGTATTGTGTTTAGATTGAGGAGGATAAAAAAAGAAGACATTTTAGAATAAGGCTGTAACGTAACAAAATGTGGAAAGTCTGAATACTTTCCGAATTATGCTAATTCATGATTTCGACTAGTTGAGAAAAGATGTCAGGATCTTGTCCTGACACGTACATTCTCAATAGGACAGTGGAGATCGAATTTCAATATTGGAACAATGTTGCAAAATGTTTGTCAGGAGACAGTCTAACGTTTTTACAAACCCCCATTGTTGCGACATAGTCTCGGGTCTAACAACAGCTGTGTCAATATATCCTCAACACCAGCTTCTCTGGCATTATTTAAGTGATAATGCTTGTGTTTGGAGGATATATTGACACGGGCGTTGTTAGACCTGTTTATACAACGTGTTACCAACACATTGACATATTTTCATTAAAAATATTATTTATACTATTTCATCCTTTTTAATGCTCTAATTACGTTGGTAACCAGTTTATAATAACAATAATGCACCTTGGGGGTTTGTGGTATATGGCCAAGAACAGCCCCTAAGCTGTGGTATATTGACCATATACCACACCCCCTTGTGCCTTATTGCTTAATTAGAATGCGTTGTAAACCGCAGGTGCTGACAGGAAACATATTTTTATCTGTTTAGGATTTAACATGGGGACCATTAGAACACACACCAGAGGCAGCTGGTGGGAGGAGCTATAGGAGGATGGGCTCATTGCAATGGCTGGATGGCTTGAATCAATGGAACGGACTCAAATGCGTCGTTTCCATGTGTTTGGTACCATTACATTCCAGCCATTACAATGACCCCCGTCCTCCAATAGCTCCTCCCACCAGCCTCATCTGACACACACCACACACACACACACCTTCATCTTCATAGACCAGAGGGGACACACAAACCCTAATTTAAGCAAATAGTTTTTTCCATTTGTGGTAATCCTGGAGTTTGTGGCTAGCTCATATGCCAGGATAATCAATTTATTCGTAGACCACTTCAGGCCTTAGATACTTTAAGCAATCTATGCGTTGTTTCAATGGCTGGATAGTGGAGTAGCCTTCAGTTGAGCACAGTGGAGCTTTTCCCTTCCCTCGCTTGCTCATTGATAATCTAACATGGGGCCCCTCTACAACCAGGGCCAGGCTCCTAGAGTCGGCAGCCTAGTGCGGCACCTGCTATAGCATAGCACGGCGGCTGTTTGCTACTATTGAATAAAACATTGGGTGATGTATGAGGCCGAGGCTTCACCTGAGGGGGCAGAGCCGCCTCATTTACTTCTTCCACTCGGCGTCTATGACCTGCTGAGCAAATTGTGTTCATATTAGCGCTGCGGCTGCTCCTCACCGAAACAAATAGTCTCCCCAGCATAATCCTTTCCTTAACTCAACATGATGGTTGGGGAGGATGGGGCTAGCTACTGGAGCTAGAAGGACAGCCTAATATGTAGACTAGGTCAGTGATTTACCTCTTGGATTTTGTTTCGGCTCTGTTTTTTTTTAACGAAATATAATTACTCATACCGCCTCTGAAGGCTGAAAATAAACATGGTGGCCTTAGTGTTTATTTAGGAATTGGGATTTTGATCCTAAGTATTCTGACATATTTTATTCCAAAATAAATATCCCAGCTGATTGTTTTTACTGTAGTAATCTCATTCACAGGATTCTAAGTCCATAAAGAAAATAACTAAAGCAAGGTTCAAGTAATTGAAATCATAGCAAAGATATCTCCCTGCCCCGGTTTTGTAAAATGCTGAGGGATTGGCCTGGAGAAATGTAACCACTCTCAAAATCATAGACCACACTATGGATTAATGCACTGGCCATCAATGGTATTAAATGTATAGTTTGAACCATGTTGTGAGGCTATACAGTGTTTACATTTAAGAGTAAAGCCAAGTTCTGATGGGGTACAACCGTTAAAGTAAGCGGTTGAGGAATTTAGAAGTTATTTTGTTCAAGAATGAGTTGGCATACAGTGCCTTCAGAAAGTATTCACACTCCTTGACTCTATCAGAATACAATGTGTATCACAGCCAGAATTTAAACTCGATTAAATTGATACCCCATAATGTCAGTGTTTAGCATGATTATTTTTATGACTACCTCATCTTTGTACCCCACACACCATTATCTGTAAGATCCCTCAACAATATTGTAGTTGCTCCACAATACTAACCTAATTGACCGTGAAAATAATGAAAATGAAAAGATTCCAAAACATGCATCATGTTTGAAACAAGGCACTAAAGTAATACTGCAAAAAAATGTGGCAAAGCAATTCACTTTTTGTCCTGAATACAAAAGGTGTTATGTTTGGGGCAAATCCAATACAACACTTTACTGGGCATCACTTTCCATAGTTTCAAGCATAGTGGTGGCTGCACCATGGTGTGGGTATGCTTGTAATCCACTGGGGAATTTTTCAGGATAAACATTTTTATGGAATGGAGTGAAGCACAGGCAAAATCCTAGAGGAATACTTGGTTCAGTCTGCTTTTCACCAGTCACTGGGAGATGAATTCACCTTTCAGCAGGACAATAACCTAAAACACAAGGCCAAATCTACATTGGAGTTGCTTACCAAGAAGACCGTGAATGTTCCTGAGTGGCCAAGTAACAGTTTTGTCTTAAATCTACTTAAATCTATGGCAAGACCTGAAAATGATTATCTAGCTATGATCAACAACTAATTTGACAGAACGTGGGCAAATGTTGCACAATCCAGGTGTGGAAAGCTCTTAGAGATTTGAACAGAAAGACTCATAGCTGTAATCGCTGCCAAAGGTTATTCTGCAACTTTTTGACTTAGGGGTGTGAATACTTATGTAAATGAGATATTTAATGTTCAATAAATTTGCACACATTTCTAAAAACATGTTTTGATTTTATTATGGGGTGTTTTGTGTAGATGGGTGAGGAAAAATATATATTATTTTTGTCAGGCTGAAGTCGAAGGCTATGAATACTTTCTGAAGGCACTGTATATCATTAATTTATACAGTAAGTCCAAAAATGGATGTAGAAACTAAGGAGTCTAGCTGTGGTCGAATGATCGAAGTACTCTCTAGTGGTCTTACGAGTGGAATGTTATTCATATTTTTCATAATGAATCAACATTTTTTTTTTTAACTCAGAACATCCGGTGTTTCTATGTCAAATGTTTTTTTTTTTATATTTCACTCTTCTGTGATGTGTGTGTGTGTGTGTATGTGTGTGTGTATATATATATATATATATATATATATATATATATATATATATATTGTGTAATATTGGGATGCAAACTCAAACTTTTTAATACATTTTAGCTATATATCTGACATGGTACAGGGTGTCTTCTATTTCTGAAGCCCATATCCAGGTGTGTGAGATGTATACTTTTGTTTCCAAGTAGATTTGTTTTAAGACTACCAAGAAACCCTCTGTGTGACCCTGATTTAGCCAATTGCAGTAAAAGGTTAAAACAGTTCCATCCTAGGTAAACTCAACACTACGTTGGGTAAGTGCAATAAGACTAGCCTATCTTTCAAAGTCCATCTTTGTTTTGATTAATTGCCTTCCCAAAACCATCTAAAAAGCAGAACAAACCTAATGCCGTTGGCTGAACTTTCAACAAGTATTCCTCTTAATGTGCACAGAATATTGGTTGAAGGACAGATTACATTTTGGCAAGATATTAAAACAGAAGTTATACAAAGCAAGCCCAGGCACTATTTCAATTTCCAACACTGAAATATTATTTTGGATTTGATTGATAGCATTGGCGTGAATGCACTGTACTCCTTGCTTATTTCAACTGCAGTCATGTGGGAATTAGTAAGGTTTGCTCATGAATATCTTTATAATAGCTCAACTTTAATTTCCTGCTCTATGTATTCATCTTTTTTATATCCCACTATGGTTTGATTGTCTAAATGCAGACCCAGAGGCAACAAAACCCAAGTAGCACAGTGTGTGCAGTGCCAACTAACCCTAACCCTTGTAAGATATTTTTTTAAATCCTCTGCTTTGGTTTATCTTCAATATAAAATAAAATAAGCTTACTGTGCCAACTTAATTATTTGTCACGTTTTGTGATATATTTACAGCAATGCAATAGCACATTTGTTTTCCAGATAGAGGTGTTTGATTCATTCTGTATAGGCTATATTTTATAAATGAAAGTATAGGGAATGAAAAGCAATGATCCTATCTTCAACTTGTGGCACAGCTTCCACAACCACTGACAATATTACGTTGCTTCTTTCCTTCCAGGACATACATTTAGGCAAAAAATGTCATGTGACACATGGGCATTTGGGAGTTAGGTCCATGAACCTTCTCTCTCAAGGGCGTCCAAACAGCATCTCATTAGATATTGATCAAAGAGTTCCTCATGCATGGAAGTTAGTGTACTGTATATATTTGCTCCGACTACAGTGTGCACAATTAATTGTGTTAACAATTTACATATGAATGTTGGTTTGTGTTACAAGCAGCCCTGTATTGTTTGCCGTTTTGAGGTACAGGTCATGTTCTATATGCGTATCCCCATATGGTTGGTAGTGTTAGGAAGGATGGAACCTGGGTGTCGTCTGTCTCAAGTGGCTCTATAGTATCTTCTTCAGTGACACTTTCTTCCCTGATCTTGCACAATACGGCTTAAAGAGGAAATGGATCGGTCGATGTGGCTGGTTCGTACTGTATTTTCAAACAATGTCAGGGCACAAAAAGAGAGGAGGTTTGTCTAGCCCACTTGTGAAGATTAAGGAACGATCATATGTAACAGTTTACAGTTCACCCCCAATATCACCTCCTTTTTGGCTACTGATATCAGCCGTCGCCTTCTTGTTGCCCTGTTTGACCCACTCATTTTTATTTTAGAAATCTGGTGAGGGTAACAGAAGACATTGGCTCTTTTTGGATTCAAGAGTGCAGAGAAAAAATATGAGTCTTGATTGTGTCTGCCACCCTGCAGTGTCCCCACTGGCTGCTGTGTGTCGGCGAGCTGGTTTTGTTCTCTAAGCCTTGTTATATCTGTGCCTTGAGGTAATCTCAAGACATGATTACCTTGCCTTGGACTGTGAGGACAGGTTGGTGATGTGCCCAAACAGGTGTTCATCCACTGTAACCCATAGTGATTGGCAGGCAGTGGGCTTTTCATCAGGATCAAGAGTGAAACTATAGTATAACTAACACATCCAACAGTATGGAACCAGGCTCAGTTGACACTCTATTCCTCCTCAGTGATAAGCTAACCAGTTCTCAAAAAGGGTCATATACAACCCTATCATACAGAATGCAGGTATGAATTTAAGATACACGATGGAATCAAGAGATCCTTGTCCCCGGTAAGGAAAGTTATGTGAATCCTATAAGTTTCAGGTTTGCACAATGAAGATTAATAGGCTGAATGAAATAACCTCAGCTGCTGAGGTGGCAATACAGAATATCGCTAGGTTTATAACCAATCGAGTTGGAGTGAAGGAAGACGTGTTGCCGCCAAAACTTTCCAACAAAGAGGGAGAGGATAAAACAAACCTGACAAGCTCTCCAACAGCAAATTTGTTCTCCTTTTAAAACGATGCCTCTTTGGCCTTGCCTCATAGTAACATTGATTTGTCATGTGTGACAGTGCTGGCTGCTCTCAAATCACCCTGGTGATGACATTGATCTCAAGGATTGTGAGCGGGAGAGAGGGGGACCATGGAGACACAGCACAATGATAACTCAACTCAAAAGCTCACTGAAGCCACATCAACCTCAGTAGTGCATTAAAAAGGCTATATAGCAATTATTTTCACTCTGGGGGTGTGCTTGAGCCAAAAGGGGTTCCAAACACCTCGGCATTGCGTTAAGGCCTTGGACCTGATTAGGGCCATTTATTCCTCCATTAACATATGTGTGTCTTGGCCTCGTCAACAATTATGCATAAAGGAAGCTTTGATTCGTTGTGGACGCTTGGATGCCGTTTGATTTGCTGTTGTGTTTTCCCGCGATGCGTATTATCTCCTGAACTCTTTATTGCCAGTTGTTTCCATGCTAGAAGCAGCTAGGGATGTTTTTTTTTTAGATCTAGTGCGAGCGTCTGATTTAATCTCTCTTCCCCCAGTGCTGGTGTACTTTAATCTGGAACGGGAGCGATCTGATTCTCCTTGTTAATTGAGGAAGATCAAACTTTAATGGAACAAGGAACTGCATCTCCTCCTATCCTCCATCTCTGTTTGATTGTGGTCAGTTGCCCTAGCTTGTGGGGAGGGCAAGATACAGCGTTTTATCTTTATGCTTTGGTCATTCTCCGTTGACAATAGCCAGCACTTTACATGTCTTTTCATCTGCTGATTGGTTGATTACCTGGTTGTTGGAGCTGTCCGCTCGAATAAACAGAGCCAATGATTGTAAAAATTGCGAATAGCCATATGACCTAAATGGGTTGAACTTTTGTCTGCCATTTTTAATTAATTTCCTTAATGATTAGGTAGTTCTGGCAATGGGAGCCAAGTGCTCTTTACATATTGGCAGTTTTACACAGGGGTTTGATGTGAATGACCTACGTCATCCTATGCCCTCAGGGCCTGTGCTGTAGATTGGCTTCAGCAGTATGGATGTCTCATAGTTCCATTTTGTTTAATTAGAATGCAGTCATTCAGAAATGAGCTACGTACTGCAATTTTGCTCAGCCAATTCAGAAAACGATAGGCATTGTAATGTGTTCACTAGCCTGGCTTTGAGTGTGTGACAATGGCTACATGACTTGATTGTTGCAAATGGAAACTACTTATACGGGGGTGACACAGCGACCGTTAGCGTCTGTGACAAAAAATAGAGTCTGTTACCCAATTCTGATGGCATTGCTGTAAAGGTAATACAATATGTTTCTAGGCTAAACCCACTGTTAGAAATCCTTGCGATATTAAGATCTGAGGCCCCTTGGCTTCTCTGTGCCTGCTTTCACTCACGTACAGTCAGAAACATAGAAACAATGGCATGAGGACACATATGGACAAACACACCCACTTCTCTCTCCTAGCGCCTGTTTTATTACCTCCCGCCTGCTGCTGGAATTGCTTTCCTCCCTTGAGTGAGCCAGGCAAAGCCGGCTTTATTGTGTTAACCTATTTGTGTGTCAAGAGCGATTGCGGAGTTCTTTATCTCTGTTTGTATTCGGACGGGGAGAAGGCAGCGAGATAGAGGGGAGGAGGGAGGTGGGCAGGGGAGATAGGCGAGCCACCAGAGTTCGACGGATGGATCACCTCGATCCACTCCCGAGGATAATGACTGGTTGCTAAGCAAAAATGTATCTGCCCCCTCACGGCCCGATTGGCATCCAGAGTAATCACTTTTTATCTCTCAAAGATGTCATGTATAATTATAAACCCACTGCCATCCTGTGAAATTGAAATAGTATTTAAATGTATTTACATGTGTGGGTCGATATGGAATTGGAGATTTGAGTGTGGGGTTGGAGCTCTTGGTTGACTCAACAACCTGTGTTTGTGTGTGTTCCTTTTCCCAATAAGTTCAAATCACCTGCTGTAGCATATCCCGCTGAAGCATTATCTACTTTGGCGGTGAGCAGTTGGAGTTTGACGCCCAACCCCACACACACACACACACACACCATCTTCAGAGACCAGGGGGATCAGCGTTCCTTTTTGTGAGCTCTTAGTTTTATTAACATTTTTATTGAGTTGAAGGACTTGCTGACCCTTGGTGGCATAATGAATTGCCTGCTGTGCGAGTTTTGGAAATGACTGGCATGGATCCAAGCTTTTTAACCTAAGATTTGTGCTCTGCTGTTTGAGCAGGTAACTTGGGGTAGGTAGGTATGGTAGGTAGGTAGGTCTGTATTTAAAATGGCAGGATGAAGGCGTATTATTTGAACATGACTGGAATTTATACAGGCTTTCGTCCCAGCAGTCATTGATGTGTGTCGAAGTCCAGCATCATTTTAATGCCTGGCCAATTATCTTCCCTGCTTCTGAAATCACCCCTCCCTCTCCTCATTTTCCCTTGTATGTAAAAGTAAAATATTAATTGGAAGTTCAAATTTAAATGTGATCATCTTCAATCAAGAAAACCTGAATACAGACCAGAATACTTGGGGTTCAAATTAAAATTGTACAGGATGGTATGGTTGGTGTTGCCTCAATAAAGCACACATTTGGATGTAGAATTACGTCTTGAAGTATTTTCTTGTTTTTTGAAGAGCAGAGTGGGCGTCTCATCCACGTCTGTCTGGCGTTCGCTCAACTGTGTGCTGCTTCGCTCACTCTGGTTTCTGTTTCGTACCATCTCTCTTGAAATTTCAGACTCAAGAAACCGTTGCTACATCCGTTGCTATGTTTTGACAGCTTCCCTCGTCCGGGGAACTTCATACAGACATATGAAACATTCTACCCCTCCTCCCTCCCTTTGTGGTATGGTTCTGTGACTGCGTCTCCGGGAAGGAACAGCTGTCCAGCTGTCACCACAGCCAGCCAGTCAGCTGGTATCCAAGCGAGGCAACATCTGTAAAGGCTGAGCGGGCAAGGGGCAGCATGCCTCTTACTCTAGTTTCTGAAGACCACGGAAGTGTGTCAAGCATGTTCACTCTACATGACCACTGTACTGACCATGTAAGTAGAATCACTAGAAGGGGAAGGCCACTTAGAACACGACAATTTGACTGCACTCCCATGGGTACACTCAATATGGCTGACATGGTATTGACATATCGATGGGTTTGTTCGTTATGCAGTCTCGCACTATACATTATCACTGTAATACGTCCACCCTATTGTTTGGCGGTGCATACATAGGCAACATCAGAACACCTTTTCACCAAGTACACAGAATTGTACTTGTTGATATGGTGCTGCTAGTGACTACATTTAGAGACAGAATACAAACAGTGGAGTTTAAACAGTTTACATACATTATATACAGTACTTCCACCCTGTACCGCGCTAAGCAACTGAAATGGATCTTTGAACCTGTCATTTTGGTTGAGGTTGACTTGGTTGAGTCAATATAAACCACCTAAAAAACACACCTTCATGTGTTCTTTATCTGATGAAGAGTGTGATCCCTGTTGGGAATTGGCTCTGTCTGCAATTCTTTCTGTTCTCATTCTAAGGGCAATCCCTACTAACAATTCTCAACCTCTGGATTGTGCATGTGTGTGTATACAAAGTCCCAGCTATAATGGCCTGGACCTGACAACAACCCACTGGGAGACTCTCTCCTTCATGTAGCTCCCCTCCCCATCTCTCCCCTCCCTCGCTCCCAACCTCCTGGCAGCATGGAGAGCGGGAGAGGAGGAGGAGGCCCATAGAGCCGCCTGGGCAGGGTGGGGAGAGCAGAGTACCAGTCCCCTCAGTCAGCCACAAACCAGGATCTGGGAGAGGGAGAGCGAGCACATGGGACTTCCTCCTGGGATGATCCTGTGGTGAAGGAAAGGGAGGACAGCATCTGTTCACTGGGCTTGTTTTCCGTCTCTTCTTTCCATCAACGCATCGCTTGCTCTTTCCTCTCCCCCTCTCTTTGACGCTGTCTGTCTTTAGCTTCTGTCGTGCTGTTGGTGGATTTGTGGAATGGCACATGGAAAAAGAAAAATATAGCATATAATTCTATATGGACTGACTAATAAAAGGTCAGTTTTAGGATAGTGTCATGACACTGCCATCCACCTTCCTCTTCCACCTTCCTGTTTTTGTTATGAGACAGAAGTAGTGAATGACTTGTACTATTTTAAAACAGGGCTCAGGCATAGCCCACTGGTTGTCTACCCCCCCTGCTGAAACTGCTATGCGATGGCTTTGAACAAAGTTTGATGGATACTGTTGACTGGAGCTGAGTGAGCAAATGCCTTGATGACTCCAATTAAGTGTCACTTCAGGCTCGTCTCCCAGTCCCATTTACATTTTGTTCTCCATCTACGGCAGTGGTGTCAAACTTACGGCCAGCGAGGGGGTCCAATCCGGCCTGCGGGTGGTCAAATTTGGACCAAAGGACAGATTTCCACCAGTCTAATGTACATTGCTTGTGTTTCTTGGCCCAAGCAAGTCTCTTCTTATTGGTGTCCTTTAGTAATAGTTTCTTTGGAGCAATTCTACCATGAAGGCCTGATTCACGCAGTCTGCTCTGAACAGTTGATGTTGAGATGTGTCTGTTACTTGAATTTCTCAGGCTGGTAACTCTAATGAACTTATCTTCTGCAGCAGAGGTAACTATGGGTCTTCCTTTCCTGTGGCGGTCCTCATAAGAGCCAGTTTCATCATGGCGCTTGATGGTTTTTGCGACTGCACTTGAAGAAACTTTCAGAAAGTTCTTGAAATGTTCCATAGTGACTCACCATCATGTCTTAAAGTAATGATGGACTGTTGTTTCTCTTTGATTATTTGAGCAGTTCTTGCCATAACATGGACTTGATCTTTTACCAAATAGGGCTATCTTCTGTATACCACCCCTACCTTGTCACAACACAACTGATTGGACCAAACACATTAGAAGAAAATAGATTCCACAAATTAACTTAAAGCAAGGCACACCTTTTAATTGAAATGCATTCCAGGTGACAACCTCATGAAGCTGGTTGAGAGAATGCCTAAAGTGTGCAAACCTGTCATCAAGACAGGTTTGCACACTATTTTGAAGAATCTCAAATATAAAATATATTTTGATTTGTTTAACACTTTTTTGGTTACTGCATGATTCCATAGGTGTTATTTCATAGTTTTGATGTCTTCACTATTATTCTACATTGTAGAAAATAGTACAAATAAAGAAAAACCCTTGAATGAGTAGGTGTGTCCAAACTTTTGACTGGTGCTGTATATGTTTTAGAAATACAGTGCCTTCGGAAAGTATTCAGAGCCCTTGAGTTTTTCAACGTTACAGAATTTTATTACGTTACAGAATTATTCTAAAATGGATTAAATTAAACAATTTCGTCATCAATCTACAAACAATACCCCGTAATTTCAGCAAATGTATTAAAAACAAAAAACAAATACATTATTTACATAAGTATTCAGACCCTTTGCTTTGAGACTCTAAATTGAGCTCAGTTGCAACCTTTTTCCATTGGTCATCCTTGAGATGTTGCTTGATTGGAGTCCAACTGTGGTAAATTCAATTGATTAGACATGATTTGGAAAGGCACACATCTGTCTATACAAGGTCCCACACATGACAGTGCACGTCAGAGCAAAAACCAAGCCATGAGGTCAAAGGAATTGTCCATGGAGCTCCCAGACAGGATTGTGTTGAGGCACAGATCTGGGGAAATTTCTGCAGCATTGAAGGTCCCCAAGAACACAGTGGCCTCCATCATTCTTTAATGGAGGAAGTTTGGAACCACCAAGACTCTTCCTAGAGCTGTCATTATGTTGTATTGTGTGTAGATTGATGACGAAAAAAACGATTTAATCAATTTTAGAATAAGGCTGTAATGTAACAAAACGTGGAAAGATACTTTGAATACTTTTGTATGTGGACACCCCTTCAAATTAGTGGATTCGGCTATTTCAGACACACCCGATGCTGACAGGTGTATAAAATCGAGCACAACGCCATGCGATCTCCATAGACAAACATTCTTCCCTGTCAAATCCATAGTCAAATCTCTTCCCTGCTAGAGCTGCCCCTGTCAACTGTAAGTGCTCTTATTGTGAAGTGGAAATGTCTATCAGCAACAACGGCTCAGCTGCAAAGTGGTAGGCCACACAAGCTCAGAACAGGATTGCCGAGTGCTGAAGCACGTAGCGCGTAAAAATCGTCTATCTTCGGTTGCAACACTTGCTACCGAGTTCCAAACTGCCTCTGGAAGCAACATCAGCATGATAACTGTTCATCAGGAGCTTCATGAAATGGGTTTCCATGGCCGAAACAGTCGCACACAAGCCTAGGATCACCATGTGCAATGCCAAGCGTTGGCTGGAGTCATGTAAAGCTTACCAACATTGGACTCTGTAGCAGTGGAAATGCGTTCTCTAGAGTGATGAATCACATTTTACCATCTGGCAGTCTGACGGACGAATCTGGGTTTGGCGGATACCAGGAGAAAGCTACCTGCCCCAATGCATAGTGCCAATAATGATCTGGGGCTGTTTTTCATGGTTTGGGCTAGGCCCCTTAGTTCCAGTGAAGGGAAATCTTAACGCAACAGCATATAATGACATTCTAGACAATTCTGTGCTTCCAAATTTGTGGCAACTGTTTCAGCATGACAATGCCACCGTGCACAAAGCGAGGTCCATACAGAAATTGTTTGTCGAGATTGGTGTGGAAGAACTTGACTGGCCTGCACAGAGCCCTGACCTCAACCCCATTTAACACCTTTGGGATGAATTAGAAAGCCGACTGCACGCCAGGCCTAATTGCCCAACATCAGTGCTCGACCTCACTAATGCTCTTGTGGCTGAATGGAAGCAAATCCCTGCAGCAATTTTCCAACATCTAGTGGAAAGCCTTCCCAGAAGAGTGGAGGCCGATATAGCCGCAAACGGGGACCAACTCCATATCAATGCCCATGATTTTGGAATGAGATGTTAGACATGCAGGTGTCCACATACTTTAGTTAATGTAGTGTACTTTAAAATGATTCAAACCAATTTGAAACTGTGTAGAAATGATAATGGACCTACATTCATACAGTTTCTTAAGTGTCCAGCCTGTTAAAAATCTAAATGAAAGCTAGACAGTCAGAGAGCATGGAAAATGTAAGAAACTATGGATCGGGGGTGTTATTTTGTACTGATTTTGACTGCAATGAAATATAACACACTGTCAGTGCGGTCCTCCGGACTTTGTTGGAGACCGAATGCGGCCCCCGTGGCAAAATTTGTTTAACACTCCTGTTCTACGGTGACGTGGTCGTGCTGCTAATTGTACCAGGGGATTGTGAGGAAGGCGTTTGGTGATTATGTGTCATTGTGCCTTGACTGAGGGGCGAATCCGGAATCTCAACATTCCATATGGCTCTGTAGTGGTAAAACCTCTCCTCTTCTCCTCTGGCCCCCATTCAGCCACTCCCCATCCAGCCCCCCAATGACAAGGAAATGGTCTGTTCTTGACTTATGGTTTTATCATTCAAATGTTCTCCATTGATGCCCCACCACTGTGATTGGCAGCTGGAGCTGAAAGACCAATGGAGCTGGGCGTCGGCAGCCAGTTGGTAACCGTGACAATGGTGTCTCTCTCTCTGCTTTGTTTTCAAACTTTTCCCGTTGTCACGGAAACCCATCCAACTATGTTTCTGCCACAAGGACAGCATCCTATTAATCTTTTAAAGATGTGCCTTAGTGAAGAAGCCATAGGGGTGTTGAGGGTGCTGCAGCACCCCCTGAAATAAATCTGAATTAAAATACAATATACATTTTTACCCTCAAAAATACACAAAAATAGTGCGCTGGGCCTTTACTAGTCCTGTCTTAGCGGACCGATATAGCCAAGGGAAGCCAGCGAGCATTTGGCCTCCCTTGATAAAAAAAATATAAAAGTATAGCCAATCAGCGTTGAGCTAAACTGAGTGAGCTCAACTGTGAATGATCCTGGCGCACCAAAAACAAGTGTCAAGGGAAGCCAGTTTGGATTTGGTTTCGCTCCTATCACAGAGAAATACTTCATCGATAGAAACAACTTTAATTGTTGCATCTCCTTGTGTTGTTGTCCTCCGGTGGCTAGCTAGCTAGCTAAAGTCAACCTATTCCTAAATTAGCTGAGAAGATGGAAGTTCAATATGTAGCTAGATGTAGAAGGCTAATGTTAACTAGCTAACACTGCCCATGAAAGGAAGTTAGTCTAGCGAGCAAGACTTTTAGCCAGGTAGCCTAGGACAACAAAAAATAAAAGCGGGTACTGTATGACAGAGTCATAGACCGAAAATGTTGGAAACATCTTGACCATGCTGTAGGCCATGTAACTGTTTGTTACATGCAATATGCTTTGTGGACTTCTCTGGTTTTGTGATGAAACAAAGGTGTGGTTGAATTTATTCTGCCACTGTGTCTTCTTATTGTCTTCGCCTTAAGCATATATCACGGTCGCAAGGCAAATGAACTAATAGGTTTTAGAGCAAACGATGCAATTGTCACAACACAGTGATTTTACCCACACACCGCTACTGGGCCTGAGTGCAGTCAGAAGCGTCCTGATACTCCAATGCGTCAACAATTTACGAACCCTCCACCTCTCCTCTCCTGAATGACTCCAGTAGGTGTGTCTGTACCAGAGTTTCCATTAGAAGGTAATAACTTGCTTTTGGCCGTTTTCTTTGTTTTTTTAACAGCAGAAAAATATAATTAACGTCAAATGTCCGGGAGAAGAGAAAATCCCATTGCAAAATAATACTTTCTAGTTTATTAATTCAAGGAAATACCATTTGATGGAAATATATTTGACTGGTCATGCTTATCTTTCTATAGGTTAATTTGCATAATTGGGTGGAATTAAATTGGTCCGTGTGTAGAGTGTATTCGTTATGTATCTTATTTATCACACGCGTGAAGCATACAGATACAATGCCTTTGAGTGTAAAAACTGTCAGACAGCGCCAGAGCTGCTGCTACAGTATCCCAAGCAGAAAATGCATAGGCAACGGAAGCCAGGCTTCTTCAGCACGTCACACACCCCTTTGCAATGAACTGGAGGCAGTTTGCATTATGAAAACCATATACTCAATTGTTCGAACCCTGAATGTTTTACTACATGATATGAGGAATGTCTTACCTTGCTTCAAAGTAGCCTAGACAAAATCAGACCATATCTGCGGAGGCAATTATTTTATATCAACTTTGTTTCATTGTCCAGTAGCCAAAGGCACAATCCTAGTCATATAAGCAACCCATGCTAGTTGTTGCATATTAGATCTCCCCTTTTTCAAAATTTGTTATAGATATTTTCATCTCTTGTCACGTGAAGATAATCAGTTTAGGCACTCAATGCATTGGGTCCAGTAAATTAACCCTGGTCTGTACTCCGATCTTGAAGATGGCAGTCTGAATAGAACTCCCTGTATTTCTGGACAATTCTAAGCATATATGGAATTATTTATTTGTTTTGTTATGGGAGAATGGAACTTCATACATTCTGTAGTAGCAGTATGTTTCAATATTGCTACAGTATATTCAGAAATTCATGCTGTAGCGACCTCTCACTGAGAGATGCAACTGTAACAAGGCCAACAAGTCACTGTGCATAACAGAACAGAAACCTTGTAGAACAGCCCATTTCTCCTAACCTACATTCATCTCCGTGGAGATCATAGCTGGTCCCATGTTGTCTACATCACAATACTTTGTTATTCTCAGAAAAAAGCTGTCTGACTTGTGGTTGCTAAGGGTTATTTTTGTGTGTGTGTGTTACTATTACATGTAATTGGTGTTAATTTTCCTAACAGTGGGAAGTCTGTTCTCTGAGTTCAGATTACTGCCCTTTTCAAGGAAAAGCCTCCTTGACACTTTAATTTGTCATGAAAGCCTCTGTGTGCACTGCTACTAAATCTCACTTCATTTAAGAATGGATGACGTGGAAATATACACATAAATAACAGAAATATACAGCAGCCAGAGTTGTTCTATGAGATACGGGGGCTCTTGTATGAAGATACTGGACGCTATCAGGGCACTTGTGTCCAGGTCTCCCCTGCCCTCCCCTCCAGCCCAGTTTGGTCGGGTGCTCCCTGGTTGTGGTCTCATTAGAAACCTGATCAGACAGGCTCAGCTCAGCTCCAGACGGCCTGGCTGGGCTGACGTGAGACACCCCTCAACCCCATAGCCCCCTCTCCCGCGCTCCCTAAACCCAGACCCCCAGGCCCCAGTCCTGGTCAATGGGGTTGGATTGGCTTTCCCCCTCTGGTCCTCTGGTCAACCACCACTGTCATGCTCTGTGGTCTCTCTCTCTCTGTCTGCGTGCAGAGCTATTCATAGTCTTCTACTCTGAAAAACACTGTCAATCAATACATTAATAATGAGACACGTATAGAGTTCAGAACAATATAACCCATGACGTAAAGCTCCAGTCTTGACACTATTCCATTCTTGCAGAATTCTAATGTGGTACATGTATATGTGGTGTAAATGTTAACTTGATCTACAGAAATATCGATATTAGATTAACAGAATGTTGAGTCTTTACAATGTTGATACAGTGCTGTCACATGATCAACTAATGAGTTTGCTTCGTACTATCCTCCTGGAAAGTCTTGCTGTCTTTTATTTTTTCATGACTTCCAGTAGAGTTAATGCAAACCTGTCTCTCTTTTTTGTGTGTTTGTGTGCAGGGGTGTGTGTGTGAGTCTAGGTATACCAATGTGAGACAGTGTGTGTCAATGTTCCTCCTGACCTGGCAGATGTGTGTTAGCGCACAGTAAGGGGACCTCTTTTTGTGTTCCTGTTTTCAGTAGATAAGAATCAACACAAACACTTCTGTCCCAGATTCAGCCTCTCTTCAGTCTACCAATGTCTGCAATCCAGCGCAAGTAGCGCGCGTGCACGTGATCTCACAGCCACTAGTTGTCCCTCCACCGCAAAATCTGGAATTTCTTTCACTTTCAAAGGGGTTGCAATGCATAGCTCAACAGTAGTGTGTAGAGGCATCTTCCTTCCACCTCTCCTGACCTTCCCTCCCCTCCCCATTGAGACAGCACTCTTGACCTACCGCCCCATTGTTTCCACTGGGGATGGATGGGGAGCCCAGGCGCCTCTGCCAGGGTGATCCACCACTCAATAGCCACCCCATCTGTCGGCTGCATGCCTGGGCGTCGCAAGCGGGGATTTGACACCGTCTGTGCGAGATCTGAAAGGCGCCCATCTCGGGGGGCTCTCTGTCTCTGAATAGAGGTTTAACACTGCTGCGTTGGGGTGTTGTCACCCCCCCCTCTCGTCCCGTCGCAGGCCCCGACCGACGCAGCCGGCTGGGAGTGTGTGTGTGTGCGTTCGTGGAGGATGAGAGACCTTCATTGTGTCTGTTCACAGGCCCCCCGAGCGACAGGGTCACCTTGTCCCTCAAACAAACGCTGCCCTCAGTGGGATTGTTGGCACTGTGTGTGTGTGTGTGTGTGTGTGTGTGTGTGTATCTCTAGCATCTATCCCTTTCACATCACAGCCTATTCAGCTCAGGCTGTCTGGATCAAGCTTTCAAAGGACGTCTGAAATGTGTGGGGGAAACACTCCAAACTGCTTTGCAGGTTAAACTAGTCTTAGTTAGCATTAAGGCTAACAAAACTGCTCATGTCATCCGCTCTGTCTTTTCACTGCTGATTTACGAGGATCCATTGAAACGTATATTTGATTAGTCTCTTTCGTGGGGCATGAGCAGCCTTAGGCTGGGTTGTGGGAAGAAGAGAAGGACTGTATCAGAAAGAGCAGAAGACAGAAGGAAAGGAGGTCACCTGGTAGCTACTTAGCAGGTGCTCACCAATCCCCACAGTCACCAACCACTTTGCGGCTCCTCCAGGCAATTTCAGTCAGTTCAAACTGGGGTTAAACACCACCAACAGCACCCTCTCCACACCTGTGTGTGTGTGTGTGTGTGTTTGTGTGTGAGTGAGATCCTTCAAACCAAAGCGGCCTTTGGAAATCTGGGCATGTCACTGTCCTCCAAATTAGTGCCGTGGCAGCTCCACTGCATATCTGAACCGGAGGAAAAGATTTCACACCAGCGCATGCATTATTAAATGTGCGTCGGGTCCGGTGCTAAGCATTGTGGAGATGGACTGGTTATTCACAGCTCTATTGGGAACCAATGTGTCGTCGGGAGAAGCCGCTGCCGCGCTCCACCCTATCAGATCGTTTGTCACGAGTGATAGACAATTTTCAACGGGAGCCTTTTTTCAATTTATTCACCACTGTGCTGTCACTGCAGTTTCCTACCCCCGTCCTCTCTCTCTCGCTCTCTCTTTCTCCTCCCCGTCTCGTATAGAGATGGGTAAACTCATTATACTAGAGTTTGTGTATGTGTCATTTGTGTACAGACCGTGCTCTGTAGGCTTGGTCTGGATAATTCCGGACCGTAGTCCTGTACAAACTAGATTTTTATAGCTCGCATTCGGGGCCCTGATACCAATTATGCAAACTATTAAAAATTTAAGGAGGACAGTCTTTTTATAATTTAATCCTAAAGTAATAGATTTGATAAAAAATGCATGAGAGGAGCTTTATAGATGAAACTAGAATGAGTGTATCAGAGGCTCCAGTGAAGGATGCAGAGGGACTGGGCAGGAGGGGTGCTATCGCCTCATTATTCAAATGCAATGTGATTAGCACAGAGTGATAGTCTCTCAGAGGCAGGGCTCACTGGCCAGTCTATTCAGACCAAACACCCATTGAGGTCATGTTCAGCAGACAAGAAATGGAAGAAAACGGTCCGAAACTGGGTGAAATGGGGAGGTTCTGTCTGAACTTGTCCAATAACAAATGCTTCTTGTCATTTTCCTTAGGCACACATGTTGAAACATTTTGATACAATGTGCTCTAATGAACACGACCGGGGTTTGGGGCGACTCAACAATAACGTTTGCCTTTGTCTGGTAGGGCTATATATAATGATTTCTGAAAGCTTTTTCTAGAGGGATTTATTCTACTCCTGTAGCTCCCTGTCTCTCTGGCTCGCTCTCTCTTCCGATTGTTTTGTCTTGTCCCTGCGTAAAGTGCATGTAGAAAGGCGTGAAAAGCAGGAAGCCTGCACAACTCTAATTGAATGTCTTTTTCTGCTTGGGAGCGATAGAGATTTTACTGTCTGTAGTGCTGCTCATACTGTATCATTGCTGAGTGGCAGCCATGGTACATTGAGGGCCACAACTTGGAGTCAACATTGAAGGCAACGTTGTGTTGTGGTTTAATGTTTGCTGGGTCAGACTGAAAACAGTCTGACCTGTTTCCTATGAGTTTCAAGTTGTAAAGTCACGTGCACAAGTACAGTGAAAATGCCTTTCTGACAAGCTCTAAACCCAACAATGCAATAATCAATATCAATGTAGTACTAAAAATAACATAAGGTAGAACAAAAACACACAAGAAATAAGAAGAACAGGAGAAAGTAAGAAGCTATACACGGGGGTCAGCTCCAATACTGTACAATGTGCAGGGATACTGGATCGATAGAGGTAGATATGTATAGGAGTAAGGGGACTAGGCATCAGGATATATGATAAACAGAGTAGCAGCAGCGTAGATGAAGATTGTATGCGAGTGTGTGTGCATTTGTGTAGAGTTAGTAAAAATGTGTGAGTTTATTTTTTTTTAAATTTCTTTTACCTTTATTTAACTAGGCAAGTCAGTTAAGAACAAACTCTTATTTTCAATGACGGCCTACTGGGGGTTAACTGCCTTGTTCAGGGGCAGAACGACATATTTTTACCTTGTCAGCTCGGGGATTTGATCTTGCAACCTTTTCGGTTACTAGTCCAACGCTTTAACCACTAGGCTACCTGACACCCCAGGCTACCTGCCTCCATGAGTGTGCATAGAGGCAGTGCAAAAATGTAAATAAAGGGTCAACTCAGATGGTCTATGTAGCCATTTTGTTAGCTATTTAAGCAGTCTCATGGCTTGGGGATAGAGGCTTTTCAAGAGCCTGTTCGGGATCGGGAGGTGCATCAGCGATTGTTGATGCAGATCTTGACTGTGTCGTAATTCCCATACCAAACTGCTACTGAAAGGAATCTCTAGGCTACTTAAATAAAGGTTCAATAAAAAAAATCAGTGTAGATGAAAGGGAGGAGACAGGTTAAAGAAATACAATTGAGACATGGGTTGTGTATGTATGCCATTCAGTGGGTGAATGGGCAGGTGAGTTTGAACGGGGTATGGTTTTAGGTGCCAGGCGCACCGGTTTGAATGTGTCAAGAACTGCAACACTGCTACGTTTTTTCACGCTCTACAGTTTCCCGTGTGTATTTAGAATGGTCCACCACCCTATGGACATCCAGCCAACTTGACTCAACTGTGGGAAGCATTGGGAGTCAACATGGGCCAGGATCCCTGTGGAAAGCTTTCGACACCTTCTAAAGTCCATGCCCTGATGAATTGAGGCTGTTCTGAGGGCAAAAGTGGTTGCAACTCAATATTAGGAAGTTGTTCTTAATGTTTTGTACACTCATTGTATATAAATATGTGTATATATATATTCGAGAAATTGGGTTGAAACCACCAATGAAAATTGAAAGCCAGCGAAGCTTATGGATTTTAAGTTGTGCCTCAGGGGTAAATTCCTTGTTTTTTTATGTAACGGTTGCCTGTTTGTGGAATCAATCCAATCGGGCTAAATCGATCATCTCCGTGGAAAGGTCAGGAGAAGAGGCAGCCGTGTTTGAAGTGCTTATCCCCGGGAAAGTGAGCCAGAAATGTGACACCTCCGTATGAGTAGGCCAGGCGGATTAGAGGCGGACAGGGTGGCCCACGGGGGCGATTTAGGCAGATCCAGCTCTAAATAAACCACATATATCACCACAGAGGGAGAGAGAGCGAGAGAGGAAAAAAAGTTTAAGCTGCCTATACTCTAATCCCCATTTTCAACAGAAAAGCATATTAGCTAGTAGATTCTGAAAAAAAATAGGACATTTAGAAAAAGCTGAGGGGGTCAACACTTGTGTAGGATGGGGGTGGTGCACTTCCTTCCTGTGTGTTTTGATTTCATATTGTTTGAAGTCACGGGTCGCTCGGCATCATCCTCTGCAGTCTTTATCTAATGTGGAGTGGGTGGTGGTTGTGAGCAGGAGGCAGCAGCATCTGTGCAGAGTTGAAACAGGGCTCTCTCTAGCTAATCCTCTACCCAGGGATCACTCAGTGGGGTGAAGACAATTACCAGGCTGCTTTCTCATGCTAATGGCTTCTCCAACTAGATCTTCAACAAAAAAAAGGGTGAAAAAAGGAGGAGAGGGAGGGAGGCATAGTGGTGCAGGAACAACGACCGACCTAGCTAAAATGGGTCTTTTAGATTATTGTTTAATTATGGATAGGGTCCCAGTTGTAATGGCTAAGGTCAGGAATAAGGAGCGAGAATTGGTTTTGTTTCGGAGAGAGAAAGGAGAGAAAGGTTGTTATTGGTGTTTCGTTGCGTGTGTATGTGACGTCAAAGACTTCAGTGTTCAGAGAGGTCACGCGGTACTCACCCTTCCTTTATATTCACCCTGCAGCAAGGTGTCAGACTCTGGAGTGGTTTAAAATTGAATTAATATGCCGGAATTTATAGAATTCACTCCCTTGCCATTTCTGCTGGGAGGGGAAAAGAGTATAATGGTCTCCATCTTCACAAATTTCTGGGTCTTGGCAACACTACCTGTCTCCAGTGAAGGATAAACCTGGGCACACAGATGCAACCTGGAGCAGCAGCCACTGATTTGCTGGAGAGGCCGCCACAGGAAGATGGATGGCTCAGGGGCCTTTTTTTACGCTGATGTTTTTGATGCGCCGGGAACACGGACAAGCTTGAACTTCACGAGCGACGTCAATAAAGGGGACGACTTCATCCAACTTCCAAGTTCCTTCTTTCTCTCTCTTTCCACATTCTCTCTCTTTCTCTTTCCCCCAGGGCACCAAACTTCTCCAAATTCTTGAGAAGGAAAAGAGACTAATAATCTAAATGTCTGGTCACATTCGCTGAAAAAAAGGCCCTTTATCAGACTCCTTTTGTCATGGAAAGTGCTCACCATTTAAAAATTGTTATGACCCAGGCAGTTTTTCACTCTCTCGTCACTGAACTAAAAATACACTAAGACCTTGCAGGTACAGGTACAGTTGAAGTCGGAAGTTTACATACACTTAGGTTGGAGTCATTAAAACTTGTTTTTCAACCACTCCAACAAATTTCTTGTTAACAAACTATAGTTTTGGCAAGTCGGTTAGGACATCTACTTTGTGCATGACACAAGTAATTTTTCCAACAATTGTTTACAGACAGATTATTTCACTTATAATTCACTGTATCACAATTCCAGTCGGTCAGAAGTTTACATACACTAAGTTGACTGTGCCTTTAAACAGCTTGGAAAATTCCTGAAAATTATGTTATGGCTTTAGAAGCTTCTGATAAGCTAATTGACATCATTTGAGTCAATTGGTGGTGTACCTATGGATGTATTTCAAGGCCTACCTTCAAACTTTGCTTGACATCATGGGAAAATCAAAAGAAATCAGCCAAGACCTCAGAAAACAAATTTTAGAGCTGTCTGGTTCATCCTAGGGAGCAATTTCGAAACGCCTGAAGGTACCACGTTCATCTGTACAAACAATAGTACGCAAGTATAAACACCATGGGACCACGCAGCAGTCATACCGCTCAGGAAGGAGACGCGTTCTCTCCTAGAGATTGGTACTTTGGTGTGAAAAGTGCAAATCAATCCCAGAACAACAGCAAAGGACCTTGTAAAGATGCTGGAGGAAACGGGTACAAAAGTTTCTATATCCACAGTGAAACGAGTCCTATATCGACATAACCTGAAAGGCCGCTCAGCAAGGAAGAAGCCACTGCTCCAAAATTTCCATAATACAAGCCAGACTACGGTTTGCAACTGCACTTCCGGACAAAGATCGTACTTTTTGGAGAAATGTCCTCTGGTCTGATGAAACAAAAATAGAACTGTTTGGCCATAATGACCATCGTTATGTTTGGAGGAAAAAGGGGGAAGCGCGGGGGTGGCAGCATCATGTTGTGGGGATGCTTTTCTGCACTTTTCAGGAGAGACTGGTGCACTTCACAAAATAGATGGCATCATGAGGTAGGACAATTATGTGGATATATTGAAGCAACATCTCAAGACAGTCAGGAAGTTAAAGCTTGGTCGCAAATGGATCTTCCAAATGGACAATGACCCCAAGAATACTTCCAAAGTTATGGAAAAATGGCTTAAGGACAACAAATCCAAGGTATTGGAGTGGCCAGCACAAAGCCCTGACCTCAATCCTATAGAACATTTGTGGGCAGAACTGAAAAAGCGTGTGCGAGCATGGAGGCCTACAAATCTGACTCAGTTACACCAGCTCTGTCAGGAGGAATGGGCCAAAATTCACCCAACTTATTGTGGGAAGCTTGTGGAAGGCTACCCGAAACGTTTGACCCAAGTTTAAATTGTTTAAGGCAATGCTACCAAACACTAATTGACTGTATGTAAACTTTTGACCCACTGGGAATGTGATGAAAGAAATAAAAGCTGAAATAAATCATTCTCTCTACTATTATTCTGACATTTCACATTCTTAAAATAACGTGGTGATCCTAACTGACCTAAGACAGGGGAATCTTTACTAGGATTCAATTTCAGGAATTGTGAAAAACGGAGTTTAAATGTATTTGGCTAAGGTGTATGTAAACTTTCCACTTCAACAACTGTATATAGGCAGGAGGAAAAGGTAATTTTTTCGCACGCTCCGTGCAGAAGGACCCATAGTCCAGAAGGGATGGCTTTATGTATGTACAAGGTAGAGTATCCTCATGGGAAACATCACTCCTTTTTCTCCCTCTTTGTTTCAGATGACAGCCGCTCTCACTCTACATTTGCGGTTCATCTTACCACACACTCGTTCTCTCCGATTTGTCTTAGAGCTCAGTGTTGTGTGAGTCTGAGAGAGACAAGTCTACCTGTCATATGGGTCTCTATCAAATGTCTCCTTGTTCCATGGGAACAGCTTGGTGGCGTCTCTCCTCAGCATTACAGAGTAGAGGGAGGACTGTTGTTGAGAGTCTCAGTATTTCCTGTGTT
This sequence comes from Brachymystax lenok tsinlingensis, assembly GCA_030435695.1. Lineage (NCBI taxonomy): Eukaryota > Metazoa > Chordata > Actinopteri > Salmoniformes > Salmonidae > Brachymystax > Brachymystax lenok. The sequence continues at coordinate 38,026,580 of CM059807.1, read as the reverse complement.
TGAGGGGTGCAAAATCCACTTGTCATTTAAATCTCGCTGGATTGATTGCTTTCATTTGACTCTGGCGACTCTTTCCCACTCTTGCTTGTACCATTCGTTTTTCTCCGTTAATGTAACGACTGCGGAAACGTTTGTAATGACCTGCCAAACACACTCCGGTAATGGCTGAAATGGGCTCAGCTGAATGCATTGGCTTTCTGTTGCAACTATAAGAACATTAAAGCTTGGGCAGGGATTTAAAAATAGTCTCGACACTTACATCTCAATAAAGAGAAGAAATGACTTTATTTTGACCGGTATAGATTTTTTTTGTGCAATTGGAAAAAAAAGTTCTGATTTAATACAGTTGAAATGTTTACAAATGAAAGCAACTTCCAGAAAATGAACACTAGGATTGTAGTGATATTATGTCTGATCTCACAAACAATGTACAGTGTGTATAGATAGGTGTAATCTACAGCCAAGTGTTTTTAGTTTAAATCACTGGGTATCCTTCTCTTGACACACTTGTTGAATTATACAATAGAATGTGACCACAACAGTAATGAATGATTAAGGAAGCAGTAGTCTAGACAGGGCAGGTGTGCACAGGTAGGCCTAGACGGAGCACGTTTTTGGTTGTTGCAGCTCTGTTCCACCCCTTTATCTTTATTAATGTACGCAAATACACAGTGTATACAGTATATGCAAAAGAGGCACATCTAATTTTCGTTATTTTATCACAAAGTATAAAAAAATAACTCGTATACTAAGAACGTGTATGTATGAGTGCATTATAAGAAAGGAAAAAGTGACATTTTACAATAAATATAGTAACTTAATTCCCACCAAAACGCCTGAACTGAGTATCTTCATCCATTGTCCAACAGTTAAATCTATTACATTTTTCCCGATAACTGTTGCTAGTCTCAGGTGTAAAAACATGACTCGGTGTGCGTGTGAGGAGGAAAACGCCTGCTAGGTTTCGAACTGTGTTTCGCTGAGTGGACATGAAATTCAACAGCACAAAAGTCAATGAATCTGTCACCCGTCAGTTTGATTGAATGCGATCAGTGTCAATATATGAAGAGGCCCTTATAACCCTGCACCACCATTTGATCTGTGACGCCCTCGTCAGACCCCGGGATCACCTGAATACCAGCACAGAGTGCTGTTGTTCAGAACTAAACATGAAGGAAATAAATCATGTTTCCTGTTAATTACATTCTATTGATTTATTGATCACCACACATATATTTTCAGACGTACATATTTTCAGGCGGAGGCCTTTTGTGTGCGTCCGTGCATGCGACGTGCGTGTGGGTGTCTGTGTGTGAGAAGGCTTTGCCATTTCTGTCTCTCTTTTTGTCTGTGTTTTGACTTCTTCATAAACGGACATTGGCTTCTCTTTGATCGGTCGGAGCCAAGCTGAGAAACGATGGCACCAATGAAACAAGAAAACAGCGAAAGACGACGCTCTATGTTTGAATATTGAAACACAGCAGCATATAGGAGGGGGGGTATTAGAATAGACTGTGTTGTTGTGTTAATCGATGAATAGATCTATCTGTGACACACATTCCATGATACCCTGGGATAAGAAACTTCTCAGTGGGTTTTTTGGATCAGGGTTTGGAGACATTTTGGAGACGAGGCATTGAGAAGGGTAGATTGGGGGAGGGGGGATTCAGTTCCATAACTATGTCAAGTAAGAGCCCTCTGAGTAAAAGCTTGCTTATAGGCATCATTTTAAAGTAAGCTTTTAACAATAATTAAGCTGAGTCCTACTTGAGGGGTTGTCTTAACATGTGCTCAGTTGGTTAGAGGTGTCGGCGATGGAGAAATTCAAGTGACACACTGACATGTCGAGAGCTGGAAGCATCATGGGGGGTGTCACAGGGAAGTCACATCTTTGCGGTGGACCACTGAGACTAAGTGCTACTTGCTCCTGTGTTTCCTCTGTCGTTTCTGACAGACTATACTTGTGTTTTCATTACTTACAGGCCAACAGCAGCACCAATATACACTACATGACAAAAGGTATGTGGACACCTTCTCATCGAACATCTCATTCCAAAATCATGGGCATTCATATGGAATTGGTCACCCCCTTTGCTGCTATAACAGTCTCTGCTCTTCTTGGAAGGCTTTCCACTAGATGTTGGAACATTGCTGGAGGGACTTGCCTCCATTCAACCGCAAGAGCATTAGTGAGGCCGGGCACTGATGTTTGGCGATTAGGCCTGGCACGCAGTCGGCGTTCCAATTCATCCCAAAGGTGTTCAATGGGGTTGAGGTCAGGGCTCTGTGCAGGCCAGTCAAGGTCTTTCACACCAATCTCAACGAACAATTTCTATATGGACCTCGCTTTGTGCACGGTGGCATTGTCATGCTGAAACAGGAAAGGGCCTTCCCCAAACTGTTGCCACAAAGTTGGAAGCACAGAATTCTCTAGAATGTCATTGTATGCTGTAGTGTTAAGATTTCCCTTCACTGGAACTAAGGGGCCTAGCCCAAACCGGGCAGGTAACGTTCTCCTGGCATCCGCCAAACCCAGATTCGTCCGTCAGACTGCCAGATGGTGAAACATGATTCCTCACTCCAGAGAGGGCGACACCACTGCTCCAGAGTCCAATGGTGGCATACGTTACACCACTCCAGCAGACTCTTGGCATTGCACATGGTGATCTTAGGCTTGTGTGCATGGAAACCCATTTCATCACGAACAGTTCTTGTGCTGACGTTGCTTCCAGAAGCAGTTTGGAACTCGGTAGTGAGTGTTGCAACCGAGGACGGTCCCGTTCTGTGAGCTTGTGTGGACTATCACTTCGCGGCTGAGCCGTTGTTGCTCCTAGACATTTCCACTTCACAATAACAGCACTTACAGTTGACCGGGGCAGCTCTAGCAGGGAAGAAATGTTACGAACCGACTTGTTGGAAAGGTGGCATCCTATGACTGTGTCACTTTGAAAGTCACAGAGCTCTTCAGTAAGGCCATTCTACGGCCAATGATTGTCTATGGAGATTGCACGGCGGTGTGCTCGATTTTATACACCTGTCAGCAACGTGTGTAGCTGAAATAGCCAAATCCACTCATTTGAAGAGGTGTATGTGTGTATATAGTGTAATTCTAACTGTATTTATTTTTCATATGTAAACTAGTAAAGGGGTCGTTGCTTGGTCAGAGTGTCACGGTTGACTCATTTGGGTGGCCTTTTATTAGGTATTAATGATAAAACTAGCCCTGCACAGAGACACAGCAGTCAGCCCAGAAGTCAATTAGTCCTCATTGCTATGACATGGTTGACATTAGTGTATGCAAGCATGTGGTGATATGAGATGGCAGTCTACTCACTGCTTTTGGACTGACAGCAAACCATGACTGAAACACTGATGCTGACTGGAATATGGAACCAAAAGGGTACAGCTTTATTTTATTTGACAGCCCAGTTTTAGCTGGTACTTACTTAGGCCCGGTTTCCCAAAAGCAAAGTTAATCCTTGGAACCTTTTTAGGAGCATCGTTAAATCTCTGAGCTGTGTCCCAAAACCATTGTTTTTGACGTTTTAAACCTCTTGTAATCTAACGCCTGCCTCAGACCACTCATTGAACAGCTAAATGCGCCGTTAATGCTTTTTTGCCCTTGCGCAACACTTTATACACAGAAGATCTCCGCTAAACATAGAATCATATGGTTTATCCATCTCTTGACCGCTGATAACTTCAGAACAATGTTGACTACAAATAAAAACCGAGATGACTGCATTAAAATATAAATACAGCAGCTATAGGCCTATTTCAATCATATTTAAATAAATGTCTTGTTCAATAAATGTAGTTCTATTTTGCTACTTGTAGGCTACTGTCTATAATTTGTCTCAATATATTTCATGATGTGTAGCCTAACGTGTGCAATGATGTGCCAAATCGGTGATTTAGTGCATTTTTATAGGGTAAGCCACATCAATATTTGCAGCCATAGGTGAGAATATCTCTCTAGGAGCTGATCTGTCGTCAGTATTGTGAAACAATTATAATGTTCAGGTTAGATTTGAATGGAGAAAGCTGATCCGAGAACAGCGCTGTCTTTCTTTCCATCCTACCAGTATCGACACATGCTCCAACGGCGCACTTGGTTCTCTCTGCGTGATGTTTTGGGAAACGCGCGTTACACCATCGGCCGTTGTAGGAAAGATGCATCGTTAGAACACCCGTAAGCCTGAGTTCCATCGCTATTGGGAAATTGGGCCCTGGTATTTAGGCAAACAAACTAGGCTGTGTGTTGAGAATGGCTACTTTCTGGTTGGCGTACTTACCTTAAAGAGGTAAGGCTTCGTAAGTATTGTCATTCTGTATTACGAATGACCATGATTACTAACAGTGAAGTGAATGGATCCTGCTGCGCTGATCATTCTCCATACATGTTATAGAAATAATGTGTCACCTACCAAATAGTTCCTGTGGGCTTTAGCACACAATGGCCTTTTGTTGTGGCAGTTTTGTTTTGCTGGTGTATTGGGTTGTGCAGGACGGTTGAGTATAGACTGTGTCTAGGGGCCTGTATTGTTCTAGGGAATCGGTGTCTCTTGTTAGTGGAGCTGTGAGGGTTGGTTAACAATGCCTTATTTAATGTCCCAGTTTGCGTGCCTGTCAGCAAATGTCCCCTCCGGATTTGTGTGTGTTGTTTATACTTGTGTGTGCTGGTGTGGTGTGTGTCTGCGATCTATGGGAGCCTCTCCCTTTGTGTTTGTGTGTCCAAATTGGGGTCTGTAGCTCTTCTATTGTGTGCCCTATCCACCATAGACTAGTGTGTATGCGTGAATGTGTGCATGCGTGTATAGTGCTGTGTGTGGAGGAAAGTTAAAGGGCAGGGGAGTTTACTGCCAGCCATTCCTAATGGTAATGGGGCCTTTCACTCTCCCACTATTCATGAGGGGGAGCTGGGGGATCAGCGGGGTAGAGGCAGTGCCTTGTTAAAGAAAAAGAAAGGGATTTGAGTGTGTCGATTGGATTAACTTGTTTGGGTTTATTAACAGGGGAGACACAGCATCTTGTTAAAAGCGCTGCATGGGGCGTCCCACAGTGAGCCGGTGGGTCACCATTCAATTAGGCCCAAGCCCCGCCCTGTTCACCAAGCACACCCACTACCAGTCAGCCCGCCACCAGGCTCCCAGACATGACCTGCTCTGGTGGTGTGGGGGGGGGGGGGCATCACCAGGGATGCACGCACAAACAGACAGACTGACAGACAGACAGTCGCTAACACACATACACACTACTCTTTTACACCTGCCCAACAGTTGCTCTAGGCAGGGCAGTGTAAACAGAATTGTCTCGTTGAGCCCAACATTCATACAGTAAAAATACTAATAGCACAACATTGTTTTTGAAACAGCTGAAATGTATAGACATTTTTATTATATTTTAGACTGAGTTTTCACCAGAAATTGCAGTAACAGCCTGAGCCACTGCCCATGCAAGAAGCTGATCAACTCACCAAGGGAATTATCAGCAGTTTCAATCAACATTTTCCGTTTACCTCATATAATGACTTCATGACATTGATACAATTAAGCCTGGTTTGTTCTAAGATAGCTTTTATACGGTGGAACGGTACTTTTACATATTCGTATGAGAGGGGTAAACGTTTATGTTTAATATACTAACGTTACTAGCTAGCATAGCTACCTAGCTGTTTTTATTGTCATGCAAGCTACATTTAGCCAATGTGTGTAAGAATGAGAAAATAAACATTTTAATTATCTGCACGTGCTTGTGAATTGTTGAAGAGTGTAGCTAATATGGTTTGGTTGCATTATTCAACAGTAGTTAATGTTGGAAAAGTTTATTGCGTTGTTGAACAGTTTGCAACTTACTGGCTAGTCAGTGGCTACTGTGATACTGATATTTACGGTGAATTTATAGCTCCAGAGCAATAATGTCACGTTGCCAGACAACGAAAGGTAAGGCAAGAATGTAATGTCATTGGGGAAACATTATACTGCACATTACTATATTATTATTTAGCTCCTTTGTTAGCAGTAAGATACAGTTTATAGTTCATGCCCAGTTCGGTAGGAAAATGTTTGTATGGAAAGGTATGTTCATATAATCTGTTCCACACATACATGCGGTTATTTACCCGTCTCTAGCCTACTCTAGGATGGAACTTTGTTTTGATGCACAGAATCATCATAGCACCACGAGCTAGAAACGGTTTATTTGCGCACCACTATATGCTACTTGGTTGCCGGCCGCCATTCGCTGGTTCCATTCATGATGTTGTTTTAACTCATGCCCAATTTAACCTTCTACTGCAGTGGGCTAAATCAGGGTCACAGAGTGATTCTTGGTAGAGTTAAACAAATCTACTTTGAAACAAAAGTATACACCTCACACACATGGTTATGGACTTACAGAAAAGAAGACACCTGTACCATGTCAGATATAAAGTTTACATTTATTCAATTTTGAGTTTGCATCCCAATATTACACTTTATATACATCACAGAAGACTGAAATATAACAAAACTGTTTGACATGAACACCAGAATTCGTTATTAATGATTAAATTATGAAAAATCTTAACATTCCACCCATGATGCCAAAGAGGGCACTTTTGGTCATTGGCTGTAGGAAAAGGCTACAGTGTACATGGAAGTGGTCATGTCTGTTTCGGACATAATATATTTAATGCTTGTGCTTCTAGCTCCGACAGTGTGGTAGTATCTAACAGGTAATATCTAACAAATTACACATCATATACCCAATACACACATATCTAAGTAGGAATGAATTAAGACTATATACATATGGACGAGCGATGTCAGAGCGGAACGGACTAAGATAAAGTAGAATGGTATAGAATACAGTATATACATATTATATGAGTAATGCAAGATATGTAAACATTATTAAGTGAATGAGATATATACATATGAGATGAGTAATGCCAGATATGTAAACCCGGTAATGTGTTGGGCAAACCGCACCACCCTCTGGAGAGCCTTGCGGTTGTGGGTGGTGCAGTTGCTGTACCAGGCGGTGATACAGCCCGACAGGATGCTTTCAATTGTGCATCTGTAAAAGTTTGTGAGGGTTTTAGGTGACAAGCCAAATTTCTTTAGCCACCGGAGGTTGAAGAGGCTCTGTTGCGCCTTCTTCACCTCACTGTCTGTGTGGGTGGACCATTTCAGTTTGTCAGTGATGTGTACACCAAGGAACTTGAAGCTTTCCACCTTCTCCACTGCGGCTCCGTTGATGTAGATAGGGGGTGCACCCTCTGCTGTTTCCTGAAGTCCACGATCATCTGCTTTGTTTTGTTGACGTTGAGTGAGAGATTGTTTTCCAGGCACCACTCTCCCAGAGCCCTCACCTCCTCCCTGTAGGCTGTCTCGTCATCGTTGGTAATCAAGTCTACTACTGTTGTTGTCTGCAAACTTGATGATTGCAGACGACACAACAGTAATAGGCTTGATTACCAAGCCTACTAATGCATCTAATACATCTGCATTAGCCAGATGTCGGTGTTATGTTGCCATACATGTTGGTATTTTCCATGGGTATACAGTATACAGGCTCATCTTGGAGAGAAATTCAGTTCTGATTTAGAATTTAAGTGGGGAGTCTGCTTGAGCCAGATACACTCCTAACCTGTAATAGCTATTGCGGTTTGTTATTTTGTTTGAGAAGTAAGTCTATTGTCTACCCATATGTGTTGTGAATATCTTTGCCATCTACCACTATTGAACACTGTGGATAAATATGGACACCTTTGCACCAGACCTTCAGTCACACTTTATTTGGATAGTCCATCTGTAGATGATGGTCATACTATCTGTTCATAAAAATCTGACCATCTGTTGATAAGCAACTGCTTGCTAAGGGTACGGTTAAGGTAAGGTTTAGAATAAGGGTTAGAGTTAGGGCTAGGATTAGGGTAAGGGTTAAGTTTAGGGTTAGGATAAGGGTTAGAGCTAGAGCTAGACTTAGTATATAGTTAGTTGAAATGTTACTGATAGTCTGTAGCACATCTACAGATGGACTATCCAAATAAAGAACCTTCTGCCTCCTGAATATCTACCCTTAAGACCCCATCTCTACGCTACCTAGTGCACATTTGGTGGCAGCGGTGGGATATGAACCCACGCCTCCGAAGAGACTGGAGCCTCAAAAAGGAGTCCCAGGAGAAAAGGGAAAGCTATATCAATCCAGCGAGATTTAAGTGACAAGTGGTTTTTGCACCACTCAAACACAGGAAATAGATGGCTGAAAAATACATCCTCAGGTGGGCGGGGCATGCACGCTGCTAACTTAATTGTTACCAGAAATGATTTGATATTGAGAGAAAAACAGCTGCATTGGACCTTTTAATAAATGGGCTGAGAGGACACAGAGAGAGGCTTTTAGCCTGTGAATGGCCAGTAATGAGCTCAAAGTGCCTGTGTGTGTGTGTGTGTGAGAGAGAGGGGAAATGGCACTGCACACACTAGTATGCTTTTCAGGGGGCACCTGGCATGTGCGTGCATGCACATACTGCAATCAATAGGTCTTCTTTGACTGTGCATACAGCACATGAACACCAGGGAGTTTTGTTAGATCAAAAAGGGACTTAGGCGTGGCCGGGGGCGTGGCAATCAGTGAGGTCGGCCCATCAGAGCGGCTGAATTCTAGAGAACATTTTAGAGTGGCGCAGCGGTCTAAGGCACTGCATCCCAGTGCTGAGGCTCCACTACAGCCTGGGGTTCGATCTCAAGTTGTGTCACAGCCGGCAGTGACCCGGGAGCCCTATGGCCGGGGGGCTTTTGTTGGCTCATCGTGCACTAGTTACTCCTTGTGGCAGGCCGGGCGCCTGCAAGCTGTCATCAAGGCAAACATTTTGATTTGTTTTACACTTTTTTGGTTACTACATGATTCCATATGTGTTATTTCATAGTTTTGATGTCTTTACTATTATTCTCCAATGTAGAAAATAGTAAAAAATAAAGAAAAACCCTTGAATGGGAAGGTGTGTCCAAACTTTTGACTGGTACTGTTAAAAAAAAAGATTTAGAGGCCCCCCATCTTGGCAGTGAAGATACATTTTTGCAGTTTACAGCTCATTTCCTGAAATTCTACACATTTTGACACGCAGCTGACAGAAAATGTTGCAGTTTTAAAGATAATTTCCTGAAATTCTATGCATTTTGCCATGGGCTAAATCTGTGTTCTTTTGCTTAAACATAATAACTAAATCAATACTGCTAAAAGTGTTTGTGGAGTTTTCAATTCTCCCTGACTGTTTAGCTTTTCTTTTGGTGATTGTAAATTCTCAAAGATTATGTTATTGTAACAAACGAGACTCCCGCGGTTCCTCCTGCTCACCACCAGAGGGAACCCTCTCCTGAATATTAAGCCCTGGACTACAATTCCCACATACCTGGTTCCAATCACCGTTGCACCTGTCTCCCATTAATAGACTATTTAGGCTCTCTCTCCCTTTCTCTCCTTGCGAAGTCTTGTATTCCCTGGTGATCAATTCTGAGCGTTTTCTCCCGTGTCTGTCATATCGTGGTTATACTCTGGACTGTTTTCCCGTTTTGATTCTTGCTGCCTGCCCTGGACTATATTCTTTACTGGACTGATTTTTGTAAGCTTGCTGCCTGCCCTGACCTCATGCCTGTACCTGGATTACGATTTGCCTTATCCCTGCTGTTGTGTTTGCTGGCGATTGACCCTGTTAAATGCGACCAAGATTGTAATAAAACTGCAAATGGATCCTCACTCTCAGGGTGCTTCATTACAGAAGACTTCGCCACTTCGCGATCCAGCAGCTCTGGTCCAAATGTCCACGGAGATCTCCACTCAAGCAAACCAGCTCGCCGTTCATCAACAGCAGCTAACCCATCTAACTACGGTAACGGAGGAACTCGTCCGGACGCTACAGAGGTTACAGATGTCGCTTCCGAACTCAGCCCCTCCTCAGCCGAACGCAGGTATGGGCACCTCTCCACCACCGGCACCCACAGTTAACCCACGTCTGGCTCTCCCTGATAAATTCGACGGTAACCCCACTAAGAGTAAGGGATTTCTACTGCAATGTTCATTATTCATTGATCAACAACCAGCGATGTATGTCACTGACACTAGCAAGATTTCCCTGGTATGTTCTCTCCTCACTGGCAGAGCGTTAGAGTGGGTAACAGCGGTTTGGAGAGAGGATGGCACGGCTTTTCCCTCGTTCGGTGCCTTTCTACAACGCTTCCGGGAGGTATTTGAACACCCGGAGGGAGGCATGAGAGCTGGTGACCGACTACTCGCATTGAACCAGGGCGGAAATACTGCAGCAGAATATGCCTTGACATTTCGCACTCTGGCAGCTCAAACCGACTGGGTTGAGAGCACGCTTAAACTGCTCTTTACGCAAGGGACTCAGCTTGGAATTACAGTCTGAACTGGCCTGCCGAGATGAGGGAGATCGCTGAATCAATTCATCGAACTCACCATACAGCTTGACAATCTGATTCGATCACGGCGCCCACTCAGAACGGGACCCACCAGCACACAATGTCCCGTGACTCTGCCTCCAACCGAACCCATGCAGCTCGGATATACTCACCTGACTCCGGAGGAACGTGAACGCCGCATACGTCAACATCTCTGCCTCTATTGTGGTCAACCTGGCCATCTAAGGCGTTCTGCCCCACTAGACCACCTCCTCGTAATCCCTCTTCGGTGAGTCCGTGCATCCAAGCACACCACTCCAGTTCTTGTATCAAAGTGCCGATTGTATTATCTCTAGAGGACAATCATATAACCACATCAGCACTATTAGACTCCGGAGCAGCCGGCAACTTTATGTCTCATGAATTTGCCCAACAACAACAAATTCCATTAATCACCTGTGACTCTCAATTGGCAGTGGAGGCGCTAGATGGACGACCTCTCGGCGATGGGAGGGTCCTGCACACCACCGTGGACCTCCGACTCCAGACCGGGACCCGCCACACGGAGGTAATTCGCTTCTACGTCATCACATCACCCCATAACCCGGTAATCCTTGGGCTTCCCTGGTTACGGCAACATAACCCGCTCATCTCATGGAGGGAGGGTCGTATCATCAAATGGGACCCGTCATGCCACTCCAACTGCTTAACGGGCAGCTCTTCACTCTCCATTCAGGCCGTTACGGTAAAGGACGAGCCAGCTCTTTCCCCACTCTACCCATTGAATACTCTGACCTCATCGAAGCTTTCAGCAAGACCAAGGCGATGGAACTACCCCCTCACCGATCAAGCGACTGTGCCATCGAGCTGCTACCAGGTACAAAGCCACCCAAGGGCCGAATCTTTCCCTATCTCAACCCGAATCAGAAGCCATGAAGAACTACATCGAGGAAGAACTATCGAAGGGGTTCATTAGAGCATCGACATCACCTGCAGCCGCGGGCTTCTTCTTTGTTAAAAAGAAAGACGGTGGTTTACGCCCCTGTATTGACTACCGGGGTCTCAACGACATCACTGTCAAGTTTCGATATCCGTTACCGCTGGTTCCAGCTGCCCTAGAACAACTCCGCCAAGCCAAGTACTTCTCCAAACTGGACCTCCGCAGCGCCTACAACCTCATTCGCATCCGGGACGGTGATGAATGGATGACAGCCTTTCTACCAGCACTGGGCACTATGAGTATCTGGTTATGCCTTTCGGGCTGTCTAATAGTCCCTCCGTGTTTCAATCATTTATCAATGACGTCTTTCGGGACATGCTGAACCGCTGGGTAATTGTGTACATTGATGACATTCTCATCTATTCCCACACCTATGAAGAACATGTGCAACATGTGAGAACAGTATTGCAACGACTCATAGATCACCAGCTATACGCCAAAGCAGAGAAGTGCGAATTTCACCAGACTTCCACATCCTTTTTGGGCTACATCATCAGCCAGGAGGAGTCGCCATGGGCGAGAAGAAGGTCAAGGCCGTTCTAGACTGGCCCCTGCCAGTAACCTTAAAGGAGTTACAGCGCTTCTTGGGATTTGCTAACTTTTACCGACGCTTCATCAGGAATTTCAGCTCGGTAGCCTCTCCCTTAACCTCTATGACTAAAAGAAACTCATCACACCTCACCTGGTCAACTACAGCACAGGAGGCTTTCGCAGAACTCAAGGCACGTTTCACATCGGCTCCCATCCTCCACCACCCTAATCCTGAACTCCCGTTTACAGTTGAGGTAGACGCATCTAATACGGGCATTGGAGCTATCCTTTCACAGCGGCACGGATCCCCACTCAAGCTCTATCCGTGCGCCTATTATTCCCGCAAACTTAGTCCAGCCGAGCAGAACTACGACGTCGGAAACCGGGAACTGTTGGCCATGAAAGCAGCTATGGAGGAGTGGCGTCATTGGCTGGAGGGAGCTAAACATCCCTTCGTGATTCTAACGGACCACAAGAACCTGGAATACTTGAGGTCTGCCAAGAGACTGAACCCCAGACAAGCGAGGTGGGCACTCTTCTTCACACGATTTGACTTCACTGTTACCTATCGTCCCGGTTCCAAGAACACCAAGGCAGACGCATTATCACGCCAACCACGACGGTATAGCGCCCACTGAACCCAAGGAAACCCTGCTTCCTGAATCGTTAATCGTGGCCCGATTCAGTGGGACATCATGACAGAGCTCACCCAAGCCAATTCACAAAGGACCCCTCCGCCCGAATGCCCTCCTAACAAAACGCGTTTGTACCTCAGGACCTCTGTCAGAAAGTGCTAAAGCAAGTTCACTCCGCACTCAGCTCCGGTCATCCGGGAATCGCGCCACGGTTCACCTGCTTCAGAACAGCTTCTGGTGGCCAACCTTGCGGGCAGACGCAATAAAGTTCATTAACGACTGCACCATCTGTAACACAAATAAACATCTCAGACAACTACCATCGGGCCTACTGCAACCACTACCAGTTCCCCACCGACCATGGTCCCATCTCGCCATAGACTTCATTACCGATCTCCCCAAGTCCAATGGGAATACCACAATACTCACTGTCATAGATCGCTTCTCCAAGGCTTGCCGGTTGATTCCACTCCCCAAACTGCCTACAGCATTGGAAACTGCCGAACTCATGTGCAACCTGGTGTTCCGCTTCTATGGTCTGCCAGAGGACATCGTGGTCGGACCGAGGGCCCCAATTCACATCCAGAGTATGGTCAGCATTCTTCCAACAACTCAACATCAACATTAGCCTCACTTCTGGGTATCACCCACAATCTAACGGTCAAACAGAACGCCTCAATCAAGAAATCACCCGGTTTCTCAGATCCTACTGTCATCAGAACCAAGCAGACTGGAGTCGATTCCTCATGTGGGCGGAGTATGCACAGAACTCACTCCAGAAACCCTCCACCGGTTTAACCCCATTCCAGTGTGTAATGGGCTTCCAACCTCCCTGTTTCCCTGGTCAGGGAACCCACCGAGGTACCCTCTGTCAATGACTGGCTCCAGAGAAGCGAGGACATCTGGAGTCAGGCCCATACCCACTTACTACATGCAGTCAGGAGACAGAGGGTGCAGGCCAATCGCCACCGCCGCCCCAACCCCGAATATACTCCAGGTCAATGGGTTTGGCTATCCACTCGAGACCTCGCCTCAAACTCCCCTGCAAGAAACTCAGTCCCAGGTATGTGGGTCCTTTCCAAATAGTCAAACAAATCACACCAGTTTCCTTCCGTTTGGCATTACCCGCTAATTACCGTGATCTCTCCTACTTTCCATGTATCTCTTCTCAAACCCGCTGGTGGTCCGAGAGCGGAGGAGGAGGAGCAGACCAGTGAGCAGGGCCCCCACCCATCCTGGTGGGCGGCGAGGAGGTATATCGGCCGAGATCTGCTCGATTCCAGACGCCGGGCAGGCTCCTCCAATATCTGGTAGATTGGGAGGAGTACGGACCGGAGGAGCGATCCTGGGTTAATGCAGAGGACATACTCAACCCCGCACTCATGACTGAGTTCCATAGGGCGCACCGGAGAAACCGGCCCCGACCTCGAGGAAGACCCGGCGTCGTTCGCCTCTTCGCGTCAGGAGCCGCTCACAGGGGGCTCTGTAACAAACGAGACTCCCCGGTTCCTCCTGCTCACCACCAGAGGGAACCCTCTCCTGAATATTAAGCCCTGGACTACAATTCCCACATACCTGGTTCCAATCACCGTTGCACCTGTCTCCCATTAATAGACTATTTAGGCTCTCTCTCCCTTTCTCTCCTTGCGAAGTCTTGTATTCCCTGGTGATCAATTCTGAGCGTTTTCTCCCGTGTCTGTCATATCGTGGTTATACTCTGGACTGTTTTCCCGTTTTGATTCTTGCTGCCTGCCCTGGACTATATTCTTTACTGGACTGATTTTTGTAAGCTTGCTGCCTGCCCTGACCTCATGCCTGTACCTGGATTACGATTTGCCTTATCCCTGCTGTTGTGTTTGCTGGCGATTGACCCTGTTCATACGACCAAGATTGTAATAAAACTGCAAATGGATCCTCACTCTCAGGGTGCTTCATTACAGTTATAAACAAAATATGTAGGTCAGTTATATTATCTACGCACTTTATATCTGAGTTTTAGTCGTTTAAGTTTACACTGAAAGCTTTTTGCCATCCTGAAAATGTATAAAAAAAAAACAATAAAACATTGATATATACATACACTGAGTGTACAAAACATTAGGAACACTTGCTCTTCCCATGACATAGAATGACCAGGTGAAAGCTAGTAGCCCTTATTGTTGTCACTTGTTTTTTAATTTTTTATTTAACCTTTATTTAACTAGGAAAGTCAGTTAAGAACAAATTCTTATTTACAAAGACGGCCTACCCCGGCCAAACCCTAACCCGGACGTCGCTAGGCCAATTGTGCGCCGCTCTATGGGACTCCCAATCACGACCAGTTTTTAAATCCAATTCCAATCATTGTAGATGAAGGGGAGGAGACAGGTTAAAGAAGGATTTTTAAGCCTTGAGACAATCGAAACATGGATTGTGTGTGTGCCATTCAGAGGGTGAATTGGCAAGACAAAATATTTAAGTCCCTTTAAATGGGGTATGGAAATAGGTGCACACAGACACATGCTTTAAACATTATAGACTTGTAGTTTTTTTAAGGTCTGCTTGAGGTTCTGATCTACTGTTTTTACATTCAGTGTTTAGTCTACAACGAATGAGGCGATAGAGTTTATACACACAATAACTTACATTCTGTGAGGCATTTGGGTCTTTATGGTCATAGAGCTGGAGATTTATAGCCTATGGGGAGATTGATTAGTGCCGTCATTGGCACTCCCCCTCCCAACCAATTTGCCTGTTCTCTCTCTCTCTCTCTCTCTCTCTCTCTCTCTCTCTCTCTCTCTCTCTCTCTCTCTCTCTCTCTCTCTCTCTCACTCACACACACACACACACACACACACACACACACACACTTGGTCTGCCAGGCCTTTGCTGACAGTTTCCGAGAGCGGTCGCATGTTAAGTTGCTACAGACAGACTGCTGTTTCTCAACATCACAATTTTTTTGCTGTCCATAGATAATGCTATCAATCACCACGGCGCAGGAGTGTATGTGTGTGTGTATGTACTGTACATGGGCGTGTATGTACGGTACAGTGCCTTCAGAAAGTATTCATACCCCTTGACTTATTCCACATTTTGTTGTTTTACAGCCTGAAGTCAAAATCGAATAATAATAATAATTCTCACCCATCTACACACAATACACATACAGTGAGGGAAAAAAGTATTTGATCCCCTGCTGATTTTGTATGTTTGCCCACTGACAAAGAAATGATCAGTCTATAATTTTAATGGTAGGTTTATTTGAACAGTGAGAGACAGAACAACAACAAAAAAATCCAGAAAAACGCATGTGAAAAATGTTATAAATGGAAATAAGTATTTGACCCCCTCTCAATCAGAAAGATTTCTGGCTCCCAGGTGTCTTTTATACAGGTAACGAGCTGAGATTAGGAGCACACTCTTAAAGGGAGTGCTCCTAATCTCAGTTTGCTACCTGTATAAAAGACACCTGTCCACAGAAGCAATCAATCAATCAGATTCCAAACTCTCCACCATGGCCAAGACCAAAGAGCTCTCCAAGGATGTCAGGGAAAAGATTGTAGACCTACACAAGGCTGGAATGGGCTACAAGACCAAGCAGCTTGGTGTGAAGGTGACAACAGTTGGTGCGATTATTCGCAAATGGAAAAAACACAAAAGAACTGCCAATCTCCCTCGGCCTGGGGCTCCATGCAAGATCTCACCTCGTGGAGTTGCAATGATCATGAGAATGGTGAGGAATCAGCCCAGAACTACACGGGAGGATCTTGTCAATGATCTCAAGGCAGCTGGGACCATAGTCACCAAGAAAACAATTGGTAACAAACATACTACGCCGTGAAGGACTGAAATCCTGCATCGCCCGCAAGGTCCCCCTGCTCAAGAAAGCACATATACATGCCCGTCTGAAGTTTGCCAATGAACATCTGAATGATTCAGAGGACAACTGGGTGAAAGTGTTGTGGTCAGATGAGACCAAAATGGATCTCTTTGGCATCAACTCAACTCGCCGTGTTTGGAGGAGGAGGAATGCTGCCTATGACCCCAAGAACACCATCCCCACCGTCAAACATGGAGGTGGAAACATTATGCTTTGGGGGTGTTTTTCTGCTAAGGGGACAGGACAACTTCACCGCATCAAAGGGACGATGGACGGGGCCATGTACCGTCAAATCTTGGGTGAGAACCTCCTTCCCTCAGCCAGGGCATTGAAAATGGGTCGTGGATGGGTATTCCAGCATGACAATGACCCAAAACGCACGGCCAAGGCAACAAAGGAGTGGCTCATGAAGAAGCACATTAAGGTCCCGGAGTGGCCTAGCCAGTCTCCAGACCTTAATCCCATAGAAAATCTGTGTAGGGAGCTGAAGGTTCGAGTTGCCAAACGTCAGCCTCGAAACCTTAATGACTTGGAGAAGATCTGCAAAGAGGAGTGGGACAAAATCCTTCCTGAGATGTGTGCTAACCTGGTGGCCAACTACATGAAACGTCTGACCTCTGTGATTGCCAACAAGGGTTTTGCCACCAAGTACTAAGTCATGTTTTGCAGAGGGGTCAAATACTTATTTCCCTCATTAAAATGCAAATCAATTTATAACATTTTTCACATGCGTTTTTCTGGATTTGAATGTTGTTATTCTGTCTCTCACTGTTCAAATAAACCTACCATTAAAATTATAGACTGATCATTTCTTTGTCAGTGGGCAAACGTACAAAATCAGCAGGGGATCAAATACTTTTTTCCCTCACTGTAATGACAAAGTGAAAATTTGTTTTTGGAAATTCTAGCAAATGTATTGAAAATGAAATGCAGAAATATATAATTTACATCGGTATTCACACCCCTGAGTCAATACATGTTAGAATAACCTTTGGCAGCGATTACAGCTGTATTTCTGGGTAAGTCTTAAGAGCTTTCTACACCTGGATTGTGCAACATTTGCCCATTTATTATTTTCAATTCTTCAAGCTCTGTCAAATTGGTTGTTGATCATTGCTAGACAACCGTTTTCAGGTCTTGCCATAGATTTTGAAGTAGATTTTAGTCAAAAGTAACTCAGGAACATTAAACTGTCTTCTGAGTAAGCAACTCCAGTGTAGATTTGGCCTTGTGTTTTATGTTATTGTCCTGCTGACAATAGGTTATTGTGCTGTTATTGTCCTGGGAATTCTTCTCCCAGTGTCTGGTGGAAAGCAGACTGAACCAGGATTTTCTCTAGGATTTTGCCTGGGCTTAGCTCCATTACGTTTCTTTTTTTGTCCTGAAAAACTCCCCAGCAAAAACTCCCCAGCAAAAAATATTGAGTAGTGTGGTACTCAGTAATGTGTTGTATGGGATTTGCGCCAAACATAACACTTTGTATTCAGGACAAAAAGTTAATTGCTTTGCCACATTTGTTAGTATAACTTTAGTGCTTGAATCTTTTTGAAATTCACTGTTCGACTCAGGGACCTTACAGATTATGGTATGTGTGTGGTACAGAGATAAGGAAGTTATTCAACAATCATGTTGAATACTATTGCATACAGAGTGAGTTTATGCAACTTATTATGTGACTTGTTAAGCACATGTTCACTCCTGAGCTTATTTAGGCTTGCTATAACAAAGGGGTTGAATACTTACAGCGCATTCGGAAAGTATTCAGACCCCTTCCCTTTTTCCACGTTGTTACGTTACAGCCTTATTCTAAAAACATGTTGATCAATCTACACACAATACCCCGTAATGACAAAGTGAAAACAGGTTTTAAATTTTTTTGCAACTTTATTAAAAATAAAACACAAAATACCTTATTTACATAAGTATTCAGACCCTTTGCTATGAGACTCAAAATTGAGCTCAGCTGCATCCTGTTCCCATTGATCATCCCTGAGATGTTTCTACAACTCGATTGGAGTCCACCTGTGGTAAATTCAATTGATTGGACATGATTTGGAAAGCCACACACCTGTCTATATGAGGTCCCATAGTTGACAGTGCATGTCAGAGCAAAAACCAAGCCATGAGGACAAAGGAATTGTCCGTAGAGCTCTGAGACTCTTGTCCCTACTTCCTCTGATCTGGCGAACTCACTGAACACAAATGCATAATTTCTAAATGAGTGTTGGAGTGTTCCCCCTGGCTATCAGTACATTTTAAAAACATGAAAATGGTGCCATCTGCTTTGCTTAATGTAAGGAATTTGAAATGATTTATACTTTTACTTTTGATACTTAAGTATATTTAGAACCAAATACTTTACTGGGTGACTTTTACTTTTACTTGAGTAATTTTCTATTAAGCTATCTGTACTTTTACTCAAGTATCACCATTTTATACTTTTTCCACCGCTGGTGATAGTTCAGTTTTGTATTTTTAATAAATGTGCAAAAATATCTAAAAACCTGTTTTTGCTTTGTCATTATGGGATATTGTGTGTGGGCCAGTGACAAAAACCCCTCTGTTTAATACATTTTAAATTCAGGCTGTAACACAACAAAATGTGGAAAAAGTCAAGGGGTGTAATACTTTCTGAAGGCACTTTATGTGTTATTTAGAAAGAGGTGTATCGATTAGACAGAAGTCACGCTAGAGCAGATGCCATGTTTGAAAGCGTCAGTTTGGACCCTCCTTCCTCTAACCCGTTTGAACTCTTCTGCCCCCAGCACAGGGCAGGTGCATGTTTATCATTGTCACAGAGTTCGTAAGAAGACAGGCATTTGTAGGCGGCATAGAGGCAGTCCTAGTCCCAGCCTGCTACTGAGCTTCACAGACTTCCATGCCCATGAAGCTATGCTTCTTCTGTTCTGATGCTTTTCTCACATTCTTTCTTCATTCCCTTCTCTCGTTCTCTTTCTCCCCCAGGTTGGCCTTAGCAGTCCTCCGGCTGTAGTTGTCTCCCCACCCCCCCACCATGCTGGCCTGCCTGCAGAGGAGGCAGAACCCTCCCATCCCATCCTCCCAGCACCCCCTGTGTGCCAGCAAGGCCCTGGAGCCGCCTCAAGCCCTCAGCCGAAAATGTAAGTCCACAACAAGGGAAAAAAAGAAAGGTCAGGGGTTTTGTTAGGTTGACGTTATTTTTATTTTTTTTCCAAATGTACAGTGCCGTTAGAAAGTATTCACACCCCTTGACTTTTTACTAGGGCTGTCCCCGACTAATGAAAATCTTGGTCGACGAGAGTCGTCTGTTCTTTCAACCAATCGATTGGTCGAAATGTTAAAATGTGTATTTTTCCATATATAGACACACTGTTTGAATAAATTCAACTATATGTAGGCTACTGAGCTTGTCTGATGCTTTATGCACTTTGATGAAAAATTAAGAAACACAAATTATTAAAGAGGGAGCCAGAGATCAATATAGCGCTGCCCGCTGCTACTGGCCTTAGCAGATTCTGCCGTTACGCTCTTGAAGTTGCTGGTAATAGGCTACCCCAGCGGTCTGCAACCTTTTCCATTTGGAGTGCCATGTTATCCTACCATTTCTACTGATCTGCATGCCAGTTCTGATTTTCATATGCACATTTTCGTGAAACAGTTTCATTTAATTTATAATAGTCTAAATATCTACAAATCAAAATTCTATCGAAATGAAAATGATACAAATCTAAAAGTAACTTCTATTGCCAATATGTAAATATAGCCTACGTTAAGCCAACAAATAAAACCATTGCAGCCCGCAGGTAGAAAATATCCTGATAAAAATAAATATCCTATAAATCACATTGGCTACGCATGGCCTGTCTGCATGGAACTTGAAACATTGTATCAACAATTAACTTGATCCAAAATCTTGTGCTAGCAAACTTGCAACATTGTATAAAATAGTCTGGGCCCTCAGAGTTTCCTGCGCCATTAAGTTCTGGACAGACAGCCGTAGGCTGTAGGCTATTTGTGCAAGGTATAAGACATAATCAGATAGGCCTATTTTATGACGTTTCCACCGGATCAGAGCGTTACATTTTTTCTCCTTTCGTGCTGAGTGGTTGTCGAAAGGGAGAGCGCTGGAAAGATTTTTCTAAGGAACTATTGTCATTCTCAATGGAGGTCAAACAGGCTTTGTTTACTTGCTGTGTGATTCAAATAAAAAAATACTTTGAGAGGCTCCATAGTGATGGTGAGTTAAGTCAATCAGAATTAGTATCAGATCCCCAAATGGGCACATTTACAAGCCTACATTTGCGCACAGACCAGGTAGCCTAGGCCTACTGTACCCCTATGCATAAACAGGTGCGTGTTCTTACTCAAGATTGACAGGAACACTCTAAACAAAAGACAATGAATGAATTGACAACTCGACCAGTTGACTAAATAGGGTCTACTTTTTACACATTTTGGTATGTTAGAAAGTGAGATTAAAATGGATTTAATTGTCCTTTTTTGTCAATGATCTACACACAATGTTCTAATGTCATACTGGAAGTATTATACGATTATGAAAAATAAAACACACCTTGATTAGATAAGTATTCAACCCCTTTGGCAATGATTACAGCTATGAGAGTTTTGGGGTAAGTCTCTGTTGTTCTGAGAGCTTTGCATACCTGGATTGTACAATATTTGCCCATTTATTCTTTAAAAAATTCAAGCTCTTTCAAGTTGGTTCTTGATCATCGCTAGACAGGCATTTTCAAGTCTTGCCATAGATTTTCAAGGAGCAAACTGTAACTAGGCCACTCAGGAACATTCAATATCGTCTTGGTAAGCAACTCCAGTGTATGTTTGTAATGTTTCTGCTGAAAGATGAATTTGTCTCCAGTGTCTGTTGGAAAGCAGACTGAACCAGATTTTTCTCTAGGATTTTGCCTGTGCTTCGCTCTATTCCATTTCTTTGTATGGATTTTATTGTAAGAAAATGTGGTAAAGAAATTGTCATCGGCAACTCCTTAGTCCATGCCGATGACAAGCATACCTCCAACATATCACTACTCAGTGATATGTTGGATTTGACCCAAACATAATGCTTTGTATTCAGGACCAAAAGTTAATTTCTTTACCACATTTTTTGCAGTATTACTTTAGTGCCTTATTGCAAACAGGAATCATGTTTTGGAATAATTGTATTCTGTACAGGCTTCCTTCTTTTCACTCTGTCATTTAGGTTAGTATTGTGAAGTAACTACAATGTTGTTGATCTATCCTCAGTTTTCTCATATCACAGCCATTACACTTTATAACTGTTTTAAAGTCACCATTGGCCTCATGGTAAAATCCCTGAGCGGTTTCCTTCCTCTCCAGCAGCTGAGTTAGGAAGGACAACTGTATCTTTTTAGTGAGTGGGCGTATTGGTACACCATCCAAAGCATAATTGAGAACTTCACCATGCTCAAAGGGATATTCAGTGTCTGCTTTTTTTATTTTCACCCATCTACAAATAGGTGCCCTGCTTTGCGAGACTTTGGATAACGTCCCTGGTCTTTGTGTACCTTACAGATAATTGTATGTGTGTGGTACAGAGATACTATTATCGCATGCAGAGTGAGTCTATGCAACTTATTATGTAACTTGTTAAGCAAATTTGTACTCCACTTTGACATTATGTGATATTGTGTGTAGATCAGTGACACACAATCTCAATTTAATCTATTTTAAATTCACTCTGTAACACAACAAAAGTGGAAAAAGTAAAAGCACTGTATTTGATGTGGTGTGCACTTACAGTAAAGTGAGACTTTGGCGTTGCCGTGTTGTGTTGTTCCTCATTGTGAAGAGAGGGACTGTTTAGCTGTGCTGACTGTGCAGTCCTGGCAACGCCGCGTTCGAACAGCGTTAGTGTTTAATGTGCCTCCCTTGCCCTGGGTGACCCTCGGGGACCCTCGGGGTGTGTAAACATTTACAGTGTCTGGCCCCTGCCTCTGCGGCCCGGTGGGCTGGCTGTAAAGCACCACAGCTGCTCTGTTTGAGCCCAGAACACAAGCCTGCAACGTCCCTCTCAATAAACACTGTATGTCCATGGGAAGTTATGGAAAACAGAAGGGGAAAGAAACTAGAAACTAGTTAGGACCAGCTAAGGACTAAAGAAAGCTGCCGTATTCGCCCAGGGAAGGTGAATTTCGGCCTAAATTCCCTGAAGCCTCGGGATGAACCCTTTAGTGGAACAAAACTGTCCTGTTTGTGTGCGTGTGTGTCGGAGTGGGGGGGCTGTTACGCTTATAGGCAACTAAATACTCTGGGAACGTTGTATGTTTGCGCGGCAGTCCTAGTACTTCACAAGCCGATTAAAAGGGAAGTAGAGAAGGAGCATACTAACCTAGCAGTTCCTACCTCGGCTTAGGGAAGCTTAAAGGAGCTATTGTACATGTAACAATTTCACCTGCTAATAGCCTTCATTTTTAATAGCATATCACTAGTAGTAAAGGAAACGTACTTTTCTGACTTCCGCATGCCACAATAAAATAGATTTTTTGGTCTGGCCAGCTTGTGTACGCCTTTCACTGTTGTATGGTTGATTCTTGTTTGCAAGGTTGACAACTTGTAACAGATGTTTGTTAAAGTACTATAAGTTTGTAACGCAATACTCAGCTTTCTCATAAAAAATGTAAACACAAATGTTATGGCTAAAAGGTTACATGTAACTCCTTTAATGGGGATAGCAGGGCCTGCTCCCCTTCCTCGCTCTACCCAGCTTCCAATTGAAAGGCTGTCGACGCCCCCGATTGGCTGTAGGGCAAAAAATGAAATACTAACCTCACAGGCCAATTAGCTTTCAACAATGTCCTCCCCCTGTTTGTGTCAATTATCAAAGGGGAGAGGTAAAGAGAGGACCTGGTTGTTCAGACCTACTTGTGTGTTTCCTGGTTCCGTGAGGATGAAGCAGACCTATAGTGGAGTGAAGTCCGTCCAGTTGAGTGAATGAGAAAGTGATTAAGAGGGGAGAAACGGAGAGTGCGAGGACAAAAGAGGTCGGCCTCGAATGGCCATCTTAATCGATTCCTTCCAATTTGGACAGGATTAGCCCACTTCCTCCCCCGGGCCTCTTATTGAAGAGCAGCCAGTGGGAGTTGGAATCAATAGAGAAAAAGAACAGTTTATCCTTGCCCCCCCTTCTCTCTCTCTCTCTCTCTCTCTCTCTCTCTCTCTCTCTCTGTCCACCTGTTAAATCCGTTGATTTGAAGATTACCACCATGGCCGCATTGAGGTTTATAATGAGTGTATTTGAGAAGACTGGCCTCCTTTCTGTCCCGGCGGAGGTGAGACTGTGTGTTGGATTTCAGAATTGTACTGTACTCTATAGCCCTTGCCCCTCAATGAGAGAGGGGATTGTTCAGCCAGGCTCAAAAGGGGTTCGGAGAGGCAGATGTCGGCTTTGACCGGCGGAACGTGGGCACACACTGGGCTCCCTCGTGCAACGCTAGGTCACCGTCGATCGATCACCCTTGGCCCAGTTAGAGATGAGGGACGAGGAGGGGGCGTTGTGGGGCAAGTTGACCCGGGCTCTCAGTAGAACGCTGCTGCCTGTCTCTGCCTGCCTGAATGATTCCAACCGCTCACAGAGAGAAAGAAGGTGTGAGGGAGATTATTACCTGGCAGTGACAGGAGAGGTGAGCTGCTCTCCCATTTTAATCTTCTGTCCTTTGCACAAAAGCAGTGAGGAGGGTGGATGGGGGCTTAGGAGGCGGTGGTGGGTAGGGGGATGAGAGGGTGAGGAGTGGGGCAGCAGGGGTATTAGAACCCCCCTGCATGTAAATGCCGAGGGGCTGCACAGTTCATTGACGTGACTCCCATTAAATATACCTCATACCCTCAATAAAAAAGGACTTAACTGGCGGGAAGCATTCAGATCGGCTTGCCAGACAATCAATTTCCCCTGAGCGCACAGAGCTTAGCGGGAGAAACGGAAGGTGGGTAGGGAGGGGAGGGGAGGGCGAGATGGGGAGAGAAAGCCCTTAAAAATATCAGTGTGTGGGTAATATCACTGAGGAAGCCATGCCAGGAAAAAAAGCCATATTACAACCTATGTGTTTTGATAATTGCATTGTTTGCAATATAACCTATAAGTTCATATCCCTTGCCACTGTTATATATAGGCCTTAGGCTGAGACAATAAGAAGACACAGTGGCAGAACCCCACCTTTGTTTATAACAAAACCAGAGAGCAACCTCTGTCCGGTGAAGGCCACAAACAAGCAGTTACATGACCTACTACAGCACGGTCAAGCAAGTTAATATTTCAGACATTTTCGGACTACTAAACAACTATTGATTTAGAACCACAGAGATTCACCGCAAGTCGCAAAGAAAACAGGAGCTGCGTCCACTATTCCAGCACCATTTCAACTTCAATATTTCATCATCAAATGACCTATACAGTGACAACTAAGATACTTTTGGTCATGTAGTGTATGTGGACACCTACTCGTCGCACATCTCATTCCAAAATCATGGGCATTAATATGGAGTTGGTCCCCCCTTTGCTGCTATAACAGCCTCCACTTTTCTGGGAATGCTTCCACTAGATGTTGGAGTATTGCTGCAGGGACTTGCTTCCATTCAGTCACAAGAGCATTAGTGAGGTTGGGCACTGATTTTGGGCGATCAGGCCTGGCTAGCAGTCAGCGTTCCAATTCATCCCAAAGCTGTTTGATGGGGTTGAGGTCAGGGCTCTGTGCAGGCCAGTCAAGTTCTTCCACACCGATCTCGACAAACCATTTCTGTATGGAGCTCCCTTTGTGCATGGGAGCATTGTCATGGTGAAACAGGAAAGGGCCTTCCCCAAACTGAATCGTCTACAATTACATTGTATGCTGTAGCGTTAAGATATCCTAGCCTGAACCATAAAAACAGCCCCAAACCATTATTCAACTTTACAGTTGGCACTATGAATTGGGGCAGGTAGTGTTCTCCTGGCTTCCTCTGTCGGACTGCCAGCTGGTGAAGCGTGATTCATCACTCCAGAGAACGTGTTTCCACCACTCCAGCCTACACTTGGCATTGCGCATGGTGATCTTAGGCTTGTGTGGGGCTGCTCGGCCATTGAAACCCATTTCATGAAGCCCCCGACGAACAGTTCTTGTACTAACATTGCTTCCAGAGGCAGTTTGGAACTCTGTAGTGAGTGTTGCAACCGAGGACAGACAATTTGTACACTCTACGAGCTTCAGCACTCGGCGTTCCTGTTCTGTGAGCTTGTGTGGCCTACCACTTCGTGGCTGAGCCTTTGTTGATCCTAGACGTTACCATATCATTATAACAGCACTTACAGTTTACTGGGGCAGCTCTAGCAGGGCAGATATTTCACGAACTGACTTGTTGGAAAGGTGGCATCCTATGACGGTGCCATGTTGAAAGTCACTGAGCTCTTCAGTAAGACCATTCTACTGCCAGTGCTTTTCTATGGAGATTGCATGGCTGTGTGCTCGATTTTATACACCTGTCAGAAATGGGTGTGGCTAAAATAGCCGAATCAACTAATTTGAAAGGAAATCTACATACTTTTGTATATATATATATATATATGTATATATACAGTTTACATACACTTAGGTTGGAGTCGTTAAAATTAGTTTTTCAACCACTCCACAAATTTCTTGTTAACAAACTATAGTTTTGGCAAGTCGGTTAGGACACCTACTTTGTGCATGACACAAGAAACTTTTCCAACAATTGTTTACAGACAGATTATTGCACTTCACAGTATCACAATTCACTGTATCACAATTCCAGTGGGTCAGAAGTTTACATACACTAAGTTGACTGTGCCTTTAAACAGCTTGGAAAATTCCAGAAAATAATGTCATGGCTTTAGAAGCTTCTAATAGGCTAATTGACATAATTTGAGTCAATTGGAGGTGTACCTGTGGATGTATTTCAAGGCCTACCTTCAAACTCAGTGCTTCTTTGCTTGACATCATGGGAAAATCAAAAGATACCAGGCAAGACCTCAGAAAAAAATTGTAGACCTCCACAAGTCTGGTTTATCCTTGGGATCAATTTCCAAATGCCTGAAGGTACCACGTTCATCTGTACAAACAATAGTACGCAAGTATAAACACCATGGGACCACGCAGCCGTCATACCGCTCAGGAAGGAGACACATTCTGTCTCCTAGAGATGAACATACTTTGGTGCGAAAAGTGCAAATCAATCCCAGGACAACATCAAAGGACCTTGTGAAGATGCTGGAGGAAACCGATAGAAAAGTATCAATAACCACAGTTAAACAACACCTATTTCAACATAACCTGAAAGGCCGCTCAGCAAGGAAGAAGCCACTGCTCCAAAACCGCCATAAAAAAGCCAGACTACGATTTGCAACTGCACATGGGGACAAAGATCGTACTTTTTGGAGAAATGTCCTCTGGTCTGATGAAACAAAAATAGAACTGTTTGGCCATAATGACCATTGTTATGTTTTGAGGAAAAAGGGGGAGGCTTGCAAGCCAAAGAACACCATCCCATCCGTGAAGCTTGGGGGTGGCAGCATTATATTGTGGGGGTGCTTTGCTGCAGGAGGGACTAGTGCACTTCACAAAATAGATGGCATCATGAGGTAGGAAAATTATGTGGATATATTGAAGCAACATCTCTAGACATCAGTCAGGAAGTTAAAGTTTGGTCACAAATGGGTCTTCCAAATGGACAATGACCCCAAGCATACTTCCAAAGTTGTGGCAAAATGGCTTAAGGACAACAAAGTCAAGGTATTGGAGTGGCCATCAGTGGGCAGAACTGAAAAAGCATGTGCGAGCAAGGAGGCCTACAAACCTGACTCAGTTACACCAGTCCTGTCAGAAAGAATGGGCCAAAATTCACCCAACTTATTGTGGGAAGCTTGTGGAAGACTATTCGAAACGTTTGACCCAAGTTAAACAATTTAAAGGCAATGCTACCAAATACTAATTGAGTGTATGTAAACTTCTGACTTACTGGCAATGTGATGAAAGAAATAAAACCTGAAATAAATCATTCTCTCTACAATTATTCTGACATTTCTCATTCTTAAATATCGAGTGGTGATCCTAACTGACCTAAAACAGGGAATTTTTAGTAGGATTAAATGTCAGGAATTGTGAAAAACTGAGTTTAAATGTATTTGGCTAAGGTGTATGTAAACCTCCGACTTCAACTGTACATATATATATATCTATCGTTACGAAAAACAATTTAGTCCAATGTGTTTCTGTGTGTCTGTGTCTGTGTGATTGAGTAGAAAAAAATAACATGTTGACTCACCCAGAAATGCCAATGCCATCCTCCTCTCTTTCATGACTCTGTCATACAGTACACACTTTTAGTTTTTCTTGTCCTAGGCTACCTGGCTAAAATACTTGCTCGCTAGCCTAACTTCCTTTCATGGGCAACAATGTGCCAGGCCAGCTAGTTAACATTAGCCTACTACATCTAGCTACATATTGAACTTCCATCCTCTCAGGCCAGGGGCACAATGTATGAATTTATGGTTGGATCAGAATCGCCATTGTAATCTTTTGATCGTACGGAGATCTAAGTAAAACCACAAGTCTAAATCCCTATCTCCATCCATGGCTAATTCAGGAAAGGGACCATTTTAGCTAGCTAGCCAGCCACCGGAGAACAGCGACATAAAGAGACGCAACAATTCAAGTTTTTTTCTGTAAATTATGTTTGGCTTGTGATTGGTGTGAAGCCAAATCCAAACGGGCTTCCCTTGACACTTTTGTTTTGGTGCGCCAGGACCATTCACAGTTGAGCTCACTCAGTTTAGCTCAATGCTGATCGGCTATTGTTATAAAAAATAAATATCAAGGGAGGCCAAGTGGTTGCTGGCTTCCGCTGCATTCAATGCTATGGGCGGCAACAATGTAATGCTCTTTTTGACCAGACAGCATCAGATAGATGGCCTACACATACAGAGACAGAGGGGCGCTGTTTCACTCCCTCGGATGCTTTCTCCGGTGAGATACATTTATTTAGCCTCTTGCGAATTGAAGGAAAGTTATGAAACACAAAGACGAAAGAAACTTAAAAAAAAATATATATTGGTAATTTTTTGGGGGGAAGCCTGGCTTCCCTTGGCATCGTTGAATACAGGCCACTGCTCACTGGGTGAATGTTTTTATCTTTCTGGCCGTGGAATTAAAAGGAGTGTGGAGGCATTACTTAAATTATAAATCATAGGCACTTGCTTTCAGCATCCCCAAATTTGCAGCGTATGTGGCTGCACTCTCCCTGCGCCAGGCCCTGTCATTTTTTATTAAATCTCCCCTTGTAGGTGACATTTGTAGCGTCCACCCCCCATCATGCCTGTCTGCAGTTAATGTATACGCTGCCCTAGATGGAGGCAGGGGAGGAGACGGCGCTGGAACCATGGTCTCTCGTCAAGCAGTTCCCCAGAGAGGGGAAGCCCAGTCAGAGGAGAGCGAGGGAAAGCCTCGGGCCTTTCGTGGAGAAGGATGCCACTGACCTCAGTCCCCTGGCACCCAGGCCTGTTCCTCTCACTTCCTCAGCCTTCAGCCCCCTACCCCTGTGGAACTGGCCTCTCCCTAGATGGGGAGGTGTGGACAGAGAAGGGCTTTGAGGTTTGAGTTAGTAGCTCTAAGAGCAGGAGGGACCACAGCACAGCAGCACCCAGCAGCCCTTCCAATGCCCCTCTTTCTAGTCCCAGACAGAAGCCACTGTGCTGTACTCTCTACAGCATTTCACCTACATGATTTCAGTCTAGAATTTGACGAGAATGTAAGAATGTGTCCAGGCCATTTTATTCTCTGTAACGTCATTTATTTTCTTGTATGGTGTGTTTGATGTTGGCAAGATAAGCAGGAGTGACGATGACACTCGTGGCTATCCATATGGTGTGTTTGTGACAGCCCTGTCAGAATGGGTTCTGTACGTTGGTGGGTTCTTCTTTTCCCCGGTCGGACCGCCGTAGGTCCTTCCCTCGTTAGACCGCACATGTCACAGCCGCTCCTGTTTCTGCCCCGTGATTGGATCAGACCTCTCGGGCTCTGTCCTGTGATTGGATCAGACTTCAGGTTCAATCTGTGTCACCCTGTCGTGCCTCCAGCCAACAGCAGGCCCTGGCTCTAAACCTGATGTCCAGAAGGCATGCTGACATCATCATCCAGCAGGCCTTGGAAGCCAATCGGAGAGGTGCATGGAGAAGGAGTAGAACAGGAAATAAAAGAATGGGAATGTCAGTTCTAGTCATAATTTTTTTGTTGCTGATATTCTATTGGCCCTGGTCAAAAAGTAGTGTACTATATAGACACAGCCTATGTTCCAGATAATCTCTCTCTCTCTCTCTCTCTCTCTCTCTCTCTCTCTCTCTCTCTCTCTCTCTCTCTCTCTCTCTCTCTCTCTCTCTCTCTCGTGTTTGAGCCAGAGGTAGACATGACAGTAGAATTACCCTTCCATATCCAATTTGAGTACTGTACCTCCACGACCTGTTAAGTGTGGAGAAAAAGGGAAAGGTTTTCGGTGGAATATTTAAACGTGGTCACGAGTGGCAGCAGAAATAACAGCCTTTTCCCTGATTGCCTTTGAGCCCGGAGGGAGAGAGGAGGAGAGAGAAAGGGAGGGTATGAGAGAGAGAGAGAAGCAGCGGTGGACCCGTGGAGAATCTGCATGCACTTGACCTTTCCCCACTGATTGAACTGCCTCTCTTCCATCTCCTGTCTGGAATTCCTGCCGCTGTCATTCTTCCACTTATTCCGCCTAAGCCAGAGAACAGAGAGAGAGGTCAGAAGGATTTCTTTTTTAAATGAGAGGTGATTGACATCCAAGCGTTCCATGCCCCACTCCCTGATATACATCCTCTCCCTCAGTATCCCTAAGTGTATCTTATTTGTGTAAAACAAATACTATTTGAACCCAGGTCTGAGCAAGGTTCTGAGCAAACAGTACAAGCACCAGCAGCCTGTCTCATGCTCACTGGCACTCTGTTGTGCCAGGATGGTGGAGGGCATCTCAGCGCTGGCACTCAGATGATCATTTCCGGCGGGCCGCATCCCACAGTGCCATGCCTCTTTGCTCTGCCCTCTGCCGTCTGTTAATGGGGCAAGGAGGTGGCGTGTGGGTGGGGGTGTGGAGTATTGTTACTGCATAGTGCGGTTAGGCTCTGGGAGGCAGGCCACCGCTCTAGTTGTGGCCACAGTGGGACTTGGTTTAGAAACATATTGTAGGCTCCCCGTTCCAAGCCAACCCCCTCCCAGCTAGCTGGCATTTGGGCATCACAGGTGCATGACAGTGACACCATATTACTAGTAGGGGAAGGAGTGTCCACGGCCCCTGCCGTCCCACAGGAAATGACATGGTAGCCCCCGCCATCTCCTGAGCTGAGCCCTCAGTGGGCTGGGGCGTAGGACGCTGCGGAGGTGTTGCACATTGGTGTGAGAGGGCTGTGAGATTCTGTTGTCACTGCCAAGATTAGGACTCTTTCTTCATGAACAATGTCGTAATGCTCTTACTAACGACACCATCTTTCGGATGGATCATTTAACCGGTGCTGTCCATATCCAGCACTATGGTGACTGAGACAGTTTTCCCCTGGCCTCTGTCCATTCAGTCCAGTTAAGGATGACTTAAAGGGATGGACTGAGAAGATGGAGAGAGAGGAGAGGGTTGGACTGAGAGAAGAGAGGGATGGACTGAGAAGAGAGGGATGGACTGAGAAGACGGAGAGGGATGGAGAGAGAGGAGAGGGATTGAGGGAGAGGGATGGAGAGGGAGGAGAGGGAAGGAGGGATAGGAGAGGAATGGACTGAGATGGAGGGAGAGGAGAGGGATGTGCTGAGAAGACAGAGATAGAGGAGAGGGATGGACTGAGAAGACAGAGAATAGAGGGGTGGACTGAGAAGACAGAGAGAGAGAGGAGAGGGATGGAGAGAGAGGAGAGAGGGATGGACTGTGAAAACACTTGAGCGAATGTTGGCCACAGCACAATGCTAAAAGCATGGCTCCTGAAGAACAATTAACTTTAATTAGTGTGGCCCATCTTAATTGTGTTTTACATGCGTATTCTGCGTGTACGTGCGTGTGTCAGAGGGTTGGCCATCCAGGCTATTAGACCTAGAGCAATGTTCAGAAACTGTGTCAGAGGGTTGGCCATCCAGGCTATTAGACCTAGAGCAGTGTTCAGTAACTGTGTCAGAGGGTTGGCCATCCAAGCTATTAGACCTAGAGCAGTGTTCAGTAACTGTGTCAGAGGGTTGGCCATCCAAGCTATTAGACCTAGAGCAGTGTTCAGTAACTGTCAGAGGGTTGGCCATCCAAGCTATTAGACCTAGAGCAGATGTGGGACATGGATGGAGTGTTCTTTCTGACCCTGACTGTCACCTCTGCTCTGGGGGTCCCTGAGGGCTAAAAGGAATCATTCAAACCACTCATCCAAATGAAATTCCTTCCTCATATATCCAGAGCACAGTATCCATCCATATTGGACAGTGATTTGAGTCAATGGAGGTTGTTTCTTTTATGAAAATCTGTCATATTTTCTGCTGCTTTTCTCTCTATCGCTCTCCTAAATCTTGCTCTCTATTTTGCCTTTCTCTTTCCCCTTCTCGCTCCCTTGCTCGCTCGCTCCCTCCCTCTAGCTCCCTCTTCTTCTCCCCCCTCCTTCTCTCTCTTCCCCCCCCTCCCTGGCTGCTGGTGTAGTGTAGACAGCGGAGGGCCTTGTTGTCTGTGCAGTGTTAAATATTAATTGGGAATCAGTGGAGGACTTGTCTCCTAAATGATAGAACAGAAGGGCCCGGGCTTTTGCCTCAGGCAGCCTGCGGGTGCCTCTCTTCTCCCATTTGCGTGCAGGCCCGCGAACCAGCGCTTCCTCCAGTCTGACAGCCCAGGCCTGCCCAGGGCCGCCTCCCCTCGTCTCCCTCCCTCTCTCCATTTACCCACCCTCTGCTGCTCCGTTCGGCTCTGCCTCTTCTCTTACCTCCGTCTCTGTGTGCTCCTATGATCTCCAGTCCTCAGGTCCCATACTCAAACTCTGGGTTTGGCTGTGTACGTGGAGGAAGTGTGTGTGTGCGCGTGCTGCCGCCAGCTCTCAGCTCTGCTTTTAGGCTTATGAGGGAATAGTGTAGCACAGTGGCGAATACTACTGAAGGACAGCAGCCAGGACAGGAGAGGTGTCCCATTGTCATCACATATGATATAGACGGGTACAGTGTGCGTGTGCGTTGCTTAACACAGAGCCTCCCTTTGTCCCTGTTTATCAGGGCTATCATCTGGAGAGGTGTGATGAGATGAAACAAGTGCCCCAGTGCATGCTGGTCCTTTGGCTGTGGGTGACCCCTATGTCTCAGGGATCATTAGCGTATATAAAAAAAAAAGGCCATTAGTACTGTTTTGGAATTGGAAACCAGTCTGGGTTGATATTGAATGTTGGCTCTTTATCCCTCAGCTCTGGAGCGCAGGGGGGGCTGGATGGGGACTAGAGAGGGAGATAAATAGTGCGGGAGGAAGAGAGGGAGGGAGAGAGGAGGGGGCTGGGGTGACTTTTATGCCACAGGAATGAGTTCACAGGTTCCTGAGCACAGGCCTAATCGCACATGACAATATCGGCTGGTATGCCAGCCGCAACGCATAACCGCCCGCCGCTAGCTAGTGCTGCTGACTCGGGGTATTTGCTGATAAAGCTCTGCATTCTAGACCATGCTGTGTGCACAATGAGGGTGGCCCAGGCTTGCCTCAGGGAGAGGGGTAGTCTCATCACAGCCATACTCCAATCGAATCAAAGGACAGGCCGGTGAATAAAGTCATTTTCCATTCAATTTCTAATTTATTATGTCACCCGTTGGGCCCCATAAATTATTGCAAATGGAAAATAAAAAGACTGGCGAGGCTTGGGGCTTGAAATGAGATTGGGGCTACAGGCTTTGCCGGCGGCGTGAGATTAAACATTTTCCGTAGTTTTTTTCTACAGGATTGATCGGAACACCCTTTTTGTCTTTCATGGGAACAAACAACGAAGCATTGCTCTTTCTGTTTGGCCTCTTTTGTTTGTAGGGTATCGCGTGAAGTGTGGGGGTAAACATGTTGCCCCAGATTCTGTGTTTGTTTGGTGCACAGGCCGCTGTCCCACAATAGAGCCGAACATGGCTGCTGCTGACGGACTGCATTCTTCCTCCCCAGCCAGCACAAAGCACAAAGAGGGACCGGCTCGGCCAGCTCTCACTCTCTCCTGCTCTCTCTCTCTCTCTCTCTCTCTCTCTCTCTCTCTCTCTCTCTCTCTCTCCCTCTCTCTGTCTCTCTCTCTCTCTCTCTGTCTCTCTGTGTGTCTCTCTCTGTGTGTCTCTCTCTCTCTCTCTCTCTCTCTCTCTCTCTCTCTCTCGGTGTCTGTCTCTGTCTCTGTCTCTCTCTCTCTCTCTCTCTCTCTCTCTCTCTCTCTCTCTCTCTCTCTCTCTCTCTCTCTCTCTCTCTCTCTCTCTCTCTCTGTCTCTCTCTGTCTCTCTCTCGCTATCCCTGTTGTTGTTGGTCTAGCTAGCTGCTCAAACAGGGAGATCGAGGGCTAGAATCGCTGTTTAAGATAGTCAGCAACCTCATTTTTATCCGTTGGGATTAAACATAAATATTTGCTGCAATCTGAAATGGCAGCCTATTCCCTATGTAGTGCACTACTTATGACTAGGGCCCAAACGGAATAGGGTGCATACAGGCTGTCCATGACACACAATACACTGCACAAACAACACTGAGCTTTAGTGTTGAGTATTTTATTAGGATCCACATTGGCTGCTGCTAACACAGTAGCTACTCGTCTTGGGGTCCACACAAAATGTAAAACATGGCGTGATACAAAACATCAATAGGCAATAACAACAAGGACAGAACTACATAGAGCTAAGATGACCAACAACAAGAAATATCCATGAATATTTAGCAAGATACAGCAACTTCATTGAATATTCAGCCATAGGAATTTTTTGACCGTGACATATGGAAATGGTCTTTCTGTATATTAAAAAGGCTAGAGAGGCACCATAATGACACGGCCACCAGCGCAACTAGGACTATTCCTCCTTCTAATAATAATCCCAAAAATGATAAGAGGAATTCCAGGTCAAATGGAGCTGTAGCAGTGGTGTCTGCAGGGCTCTGCAGGGCAGGAATGCTGTAGTGCTTTCCCACGCTGTTGCTTTTCCTCTGCCGGCCGCGTTTGAGACGAGGCTCTGCTCTAGGCTCGGCTGGGCTTGCCTAATGCAGCCCGAGAGCAGACAAATGGAAAGTGACACTTGTGTGTGTAGAATGGTATTTGTGGTGACTCTTTGACTACAGATAATAAAGTGTTCGCCCGAGGTGATTTCACTCGGCGAGCACCCCCAATGGAACTCACTTACTCAGGGAGAGAGAAGAGACATGGAGGGGGGTAGAGGGAGGGGTGGAGACTGAAGGATAGGAGGAAAGGAGGTAGAGGGAAGGAGAAAATCCAGACTTCTTAAAATTATGCACAGTGTTAGTTACTAGAGGAAGTGAGGTTCACCTGAAGAGCTGAGGTTTGGGGGATATGTTCTGAAAAGGATGGTGTATGAGTGTGTGCCTGCATGTACGAGCGTGCGTGCGCGTGTGTTAGGCCCTGTGTACAGTGGACTTCTTCAGGAACAATCAATCCTCAGCCATTTCCCTTACAGCCCATAAAAAGCAGGTTGCTACATCAAACCAGCTAATTATACTGAACCAAAATATAAACACAACATGCAACAACTTCAAAGATTTGACTGAGTTACAGTTCATATAAGGACATCAGTTAATTGAAATAAATGAATTAGGCCTTAATCTATGTATTTCACATGACTGGCGTGGTTACACGTGGTCTGCGGTTGTGAGGCCGGTTAGACTTACTGCCAAATTCTCTAAAACGATGTTGGAAGCGGCTTATGGTAGAGAAATGAACATTACATTCTCTGGCAACAGCTCTGGTGGACACTCCTGCAGTCAGCATGCCAATTGCACGCTCCCTCAAAACTTGAGACATCTGTGGCACTGTGGCCTTTTATTGTCCCCAGCACAAGTCCAAATCCCTATCGCCATTCACGGATAATTTAACATCTTTTATTTATTTCAGAAAATGGTATTGCATTTTTTCTTTCACTTTGAAAATGTGAAGTAGGTTGTGTACATCGGTAGGAAAACTACCCAGTTTAATACATCTTCAGCTTTTAAGGCAGCAAAATGTGAAGACTGTGCAATGGGTGTGAAGACTTTCACTAGGCACTGTATATAGCGCTACATCAAAACTACACTGAACAAAAATATAAACCCAACATGTAAAGTGTTGGTCCCATGTTGCATGAGCTGAAATGTAAAAAAATGATATGCACAAAAAGCTTATTTCTCTCAAATGTTGGGCACAAATGTGTTTACATCCCTGTTAGTGAGCATTTCTCATTTGCCAAGATAATCCATCCACCTGACAGGTGTGGCATATCAAGAAGCTGATTAAACAGCAAGATCATTACACAGGTGCACCTTGTGCTGGGGACAATAAAAGGCCACAGTGCCACAGATGTCTCAAGTTTTGAGGGAGCGTGCAATTGGCATGCTGACTGCAGGAGTGTCCACCAGAGCAGTTGCCAGAGAATGTAATGTTCATTTCTCTACCATAAGCCGCTTCCAACATAATTTTAGAGAATTTTCTCAGTTTTGCCCAAATATTATTAAGGCGGTTCTGATCCAAACATAAATGTATGCATTGTGCCCCTGGCCTGAGAGGATAGTAGTTCAATATGTAGCTTGATGTAATTGGCTAATGTTAACTAGCTGCCTCATCGTTGCCCATGAAAGGAAGTTAGGCTAGCGAGCAAGCATTTCAGCCATACCCATAACATGATGCAGCCACCACCATGCTTGAAAAGAGATTTTCCCCAAACGTAACGCTTTGTATTCAGGATATAAAGTCAGTATTTATGCCACATTCTTTGCCGTTTTACTTTAGTTTTGGAATATTTTTATTCTCTACAGGCTTCCTTCTTTTCGTTCTGTCATTTAGGTTAGCATTGTGGAGTAACTGCAATGTTATTGATCCATCCTCAGTTTTCTCCTATCACAGCCATTAAATTCTAACTGTTTTAAAGTCACCTTTGACCTCATGGTGAAATCCCTGAGCGGTTTCCTTCCTCTCCGGCCACTGAGTTAGGAAGGATGCCTGTATCTTTGTAGTGACTGGGTGTATTGAGACACCATCCAAAGTGTAATTAATAACTTCACCATGCTCTAAGGGATATTCAGTGTCTGCTTTCTTTATATTGTTACCCATCTACCAATAGGTACCCTTCTTTGGAAAACCTTCATGGTCTTTGTGGTTGAATCTGTGTTTGAAATTCACTGCTTGACTGAGGGACCAAAAATCATGTTAATCACTATACAACTTACAGTGAGTGGGAAAAGTATTTGATCCCCTGCTGATTTTGTAAGTTTGCCCACTGACAAAAAAATGATCAGTCTATAATTTTAATGGTAGGTTTATTTGAACAGTAAGAGACAGAATAACAACAAAAAAATCCAGAAAAACGCATGTGAAAAATGTTATAAATTGATTTGCATTTTAATGAGGGAAATAAGTATTTGACCCCTCTCAATCAGAAAGATTTCTGAGCTCCCAGGTGTCTTTTATACAGGTAACGAGCTGAGATTAGGAGCACACTCTTAAAGGGAGTGCTCCTAATCTCAGCTTGTTACCTGTATAAAAGACACCTGTCCACAGAAGCAATCAATCAATCAGATTCCAAACTCTCCACCATGGCCAAGACCAAAGAGCTCTCCAAGGATGTCAGGGACAAGATTGTAGACCTACACAAGGCTGGAATGGGCTACAAGACCATCGCCAAGCAGCTTGGTGAGAAGCTGACAACAGTTGGTGTGATTATTCGCAAATGGAAGAAACACAAAATAACTGTCAATCTCCCTTGGCCTGGGCCTCCATGCAAGATCTCACCTCGTGGAGTTGCAATGATCATGAGAACGGTGAGGAATCAGCCCAGAACTACACGGGAGGATCTTGTCAATGATCTCAAGGCAGCTGGGACTATAGTCACCAAGAAAACAATTGGTAACACACCACGCCGTGAAGGACTGAAATCCTGCATCGCCCGCAAGGTCCCCCTGCTCAAGAAAGCACATATACATGCCCGTCTGAAGTTTGCCAATGAACATCTGAATGATTCAGAGGACAACTGGGTGAAAGTGTTGTGGTCAGATGAGACCAAAATGGATCTCTTTGGCATCAACAACTCGCCGTGTTTGGAGGAGGAGGAATGCTGCCTATGACCCCAAGAACACCTTCCATTACCGTCAAACATGTAGGTGGAAACATTATGCTTTGGGGGTGTTTTTCTGCTAAGGGGACAGGACAACTTCACCGCATCAAAGGGACGATGGACGGGGCCATGTACCGTCAAATCTTGGGTGAGAACCTCCTTCCCTCAGCCAGGGCATTGAAAATGGATCGTGGATGGGTATTCCAGCATGACAATGACCCAAAACACACGGCCAAGGCAACAAAGGAGTGGCTCATAAAGAAGCACATTAAGGTCCTGGAGTGGCCTAGCCAGTCTCCAGACCTTAATCCCATAGAAAATCTGTGTAGGGAGCTGAAGGTTCGAGTTGCCAAACATCAGCCTCGAAACCTTAATGACTTGGAGAAGATCTGCAAAGAGGAGTGGGACAAAATCCCTCCTGAGATGTGTGCAAACCTGGTGGCCAACTACAAGAAACGTCTGACCTCTGTGATTGCCAACAAGGGTTTTGCCACCAAGTACTAAGTCATGTTTGCAAATCAATTTCTAACATTTTTCACATGCGTTTTTCTGGATTTTTTTGTTGTTATTCTGTCTCTCACTGTTCAAATAAACCTACCATTAAAATTATAGACTGATCATTTCTTTGTCA
Source organism: Brachymystax lenok tsinlingensis (assembly GCA_030435695.1). Classification (NCBI taxonomy): domain Eukaryota; kingdom Metazoa; phylum Chordata; class Actinopteri; order Salmoniformes; family Salmonidae; genus Brachymystax; species Brachymystax lenok. The sequence continues at coordinate 37,988,252 of CM059807.1, read as the reverse complement.
GTGGGCAAACGTACAAAATCAGCGGGGGATCAACTACTTTTTTCCCTCACTGTATGTGACTTGCAAATGTTTACTTATTTAAGCTTGCCAAAACAAATGGGTTGAATACTTGACTCCAGAAATAATGTCTAAAAACATAATTCCACTTTGGTATTATGGGGTATCTAATCTAAATGTAATGAATTTTAAATTCAGGCTGTGACACAACAAAATGTGGAAAAAGTCAAGGGGTGTGAATACTTTCTGAAGGCACTGTATTTACAGACACTGTAGTAAATTATTGCCTAATCATATTTACGTACATAAGCCTAACTGCCACGTGATTGGCAGTTAGGCAGCCTACTCTATTTCATTGAGCCCACACGTAGGCCTGCTGTAATGTAGATGCACTTGATCTCGCAGTCCCATCTAGGGGAGGAGTGGTAAGCTACTGAACTTGAATCAGCGAATTCGGAGAGTGTGTGAATAATGTGACAGAGGTGCTTTTAATATAATAGGTAGGCTAACGCATACAAAGCAGAAAGACGGCCGTTTCCAAATAATCTGCGGGGGAAAAAATATATTTGAATCTCAAAGTTCTGTCTGACCGCCCGGTCCCGTCCTCAGCATGAAAAATGCAGACCGTGCTGCGGTCTCTGTCGGGAATGCAGCCCTCTACAAAATGTTCAATCATTTTTGTTTCACTTTGAAAATGTGGAGTAGGTTGTGGACATCGGTACCAAAAAAATGTAATTTATTCCCTTTAAATTTCAAGGCAGTAAAATGTGAAGAGTGTGTAGACTTTTATTAGGCGTTGTATCAATATTGTTTTGGGGGGAAAATGATAAGATGAGGAGAAAATTGTGTTGTCTACTTGTTAAAGCTAATGTATTACAGTGAAGTTTATCTCACAGACCTAAGCTTATACAGCTCAAACCAAGACTAACCTAAGATACATACACCACACACCACACACACACACACACACACACACACACACACCGGACAAACCCCAGCATACTGAGACCCTGAGAAAAGGAAAGGGGCTCACAGTGTCCGAAGGCTAAAGCTTTTGCCAGGAAATTAATTGATTGAATCTGAGGCGAGATAGACTCTAATGAAATAAAATCTTACATTTGGGAGTCATGTCCGAGCTTTTTTCCATATTAATTTCTAAATCCATTTTTGACACAACCCTATAGCTAAGTAGCTGGCTGTGATAGATCATGTTGGAGATTGCAGAGTGCCTCAACAGGGCGTTAGTAGAACACTCTCAATTCCCTCCAAAGCCTTATGGGAAGTATGTCTATAGCTCTGTTACTCAGTCAGGGTAACCATCAGGGACAGGGAGTACACAGATGGGGGTGGGGTTGTAGGACCTATCTATCATCATCATTATCATAATTCAAGATATCTTCATCATGAACTTTGATACAAATCTGCACAATTATAGCTAGCCTAATCTTTGAATAGGTTATAAAAAAAAAACTCTACGTCGTCTCCTAGCAAATAATCATCAACCTTGAGATGGACCTAGATAGGCGTGTACCTGGAATCATTTCCCTTTTTTCCTGTTGCCGAGTAGAGCAAGCAGCAGGGTTCTCATTTCCCCCCACATGGACTTGAATTGATTAGTTTCCCTACTCAACATGTCTTCCCCCCCTGCCAGGCAACTCTTCCCTGTTGATCGCTGGCTCACACATGCTCCTCTCTTCTGCAGTGTCTCTCTCTCTCCATCGCTCTCTTCAGAAAGCTCCTGCGGGGGAGCCAGGTTTTTGATTGGCTGACGGCCGAGTCGGCGGAGCACTATTACTATTGTTTTTACCTCCGACGAGGAGGCGGGGGGTGCTGTCCTGGGGGTCTGGCCAACAGCCCCTGCTTTGTGTGCCCAATAGTCAATTAGAGGCGGCACCCCGGCTGAGACGACAGGGATGCAGGGTTAATTGCAGAGGACCAAACAGCTGGCTCTATCAGGGCCCATTGTGCATTGCAGCAGTTGTCACGGCAATCCAGGGCCAGCCTGTAATCGCTAACTAGTCAGCCTTGTGGCAGATGACACCTCCATTAGCACAAGGCAGGTATTGTTCAGCGAGCAAAGCCGCCTCTAGCCCCCCCCTCCACCCCCCGCCTGCGCCTCCTTTCATAGCCCAGCTTTTGTCCGGTGTTGGTAACAGAGGGGGGCGGAGAGGATGTCTGTCATAGGATCAGGGTCTATCTAGGCCAGGGCCAAACGATAGGCACGGGTCAAGGGTGTCCCTTCGCAACAATGCATTTTCAAATCGCTCCATTCCCAAACGGCAATGCATTTGAACAAGTCAAACTTTTTCCAAAGTAAGTGATTCAAGCATGAGGGATTCGAAGGCTGTTCTACACATGAATTATTAACTTGAATAGCTCCATAACAATGAGGTGGAAAGGGCAAAGCGTCGCATGCTTGCTCCGTGGAGACAGGATAGATTGAATATGCAGCAGGATGGTGGAATGGGGGAAAAAAAATAGATTAGCATGGCTTGGCCTAAAAGCATAGTAATTTATAGGGACCTGTGGTTTTAAAAGGACACATGGGGGTGGGTGCTGGGGCCCCGGGCTGCAGCGGATAATGCCCTCTCTGGGCTTCACAAGTGCTGACAGCTCATGCACATTTAACAGCAGCTTCTCTTCTCTGGAGAAAAGGTTCCCGGTGAACCTGGTGGATGTTGCACTGCTGCTGACCTAGTGTTTTTCGTTCGTCTCTCTCTCGCTCTTTCTCTCACTACGAATCAGCTCCTGTTGGAATTGCCCTAACCCTGTTATCCTCACAGCCTCTGCTTATTTGGTCAAAGCTAATGCGCGTTCTGTGCTCATCGTTCTGTGAAGACATCATTGCAAACCGCTCAACCACATAGTCTTTACAACCCTCTTTTTTAAATTGCATTTTCTTTCTTTCTTTGTTGCTGTAGAAAGAAAGAGGGGATGGATGAATGTGTATAAGTAAGCACCACATTGCTGACACTGGCTGAGAGTAAAAGATTGAGAACATAGCAGATGCTCTCATCTGATGTGTCGCTGTTACCCGTTGGTTTCACTACTAACTAGAAGTGTCTCCAACCTGCTCATGATTTTAGAACGTTTGGAGCTCTAATAAATGGGAGAAAGGAAGGAGAGGAGTTCAGCCAGTTCTTTCCGGCTTATTTCTGTGAATATTCAATTAAGCCACTAATTAGAATGCAAAGCAGTTTTATGCTCCTCTGAATTTCATACTGCACTCTCTCTGCACAACCTCTGACTCCTCATCCCTGTCTGTCTCTCCTTTTCTGCTCTCCTATTTGTCTTCTCCCTTCCTCCCTCCCTCCCTTACTTTCTCCGTTGCCTCCACCTCCCTAACTCTACGCTCTCCTGCTCACTCCATTTGCCACTGCTTCTATTGATCAACACAATTTGACCCCTCACTTGGAAGAAGTGCACCAAATGTAATGGATTTTTTTATGGTCTGATCCCGTTCCCAGTTCTCTCCTTATTGCTGTTTCATACCCTTCCCTCCTCCACCCCCATACACAGAAAAATGTGTTCATCAGAATTCAGAGTACCGCTGGCTAATTAAAGGAGTGTTAATTGAGTGTTCAGGATTGAGCAACACACGCGCACACAAACCACCCCCAAAGATGGCACAGGGCACCCCAAGGACAATGTGCTTGGGGAGCTCCACGTCACTCAAAAGACAGAGGGGAGAACAGTTACATCCACCCCCCTCTGCTTTGTTCTTTTAACCCATAAGTGTCTAAGTCCTGTCTAAGCCGGGGGAGGGGGGTACTACTAAGGTACAGTGAGGGGAAAAAAGTATTTGATCCCCTGCTGATTTTGTACGTTTGCCCACTGACAAAGAAATGATCAGTCTATAATTTTAATGGTAGGTTTATTTGAACAGTGAGAGACAGAATAACAACAAAACAATCAAGAAAAACGCATGTGAAAAATGTTAGAAATTGATTTGCATTTTATTGAGGGAAATAAGTATTTGACCCCCCCTCTCAATCAGAAAGATTTCTGGCTCCCAGGTGTCTTTTATACAGGTAACGAGCTGAGATTAGGAGCACACTCTTAAAGGGAGTGCTCCTAATCTCAGCTTGTTACCTGTATAAAAGACACCTGTCCACAGAAGCAATCAATCACTCAGATTCCAAACTCTCCACCATGGCCAAGACCAAAGAGCTCTCCAAGGATGTCAGGGACAAGATTGTAGACCTACACAAGGCTGGAATGGGCTACAAGACCATCGCCAAGCAGCTTGGTGAGAAGGTGACAACAGTTGGTGCGATTATTCGCAAATGGAAGAAACACAAAAGAGCTGTCAATCTCCCTCGGCCTGGGGCTCCATGCAAGATCTCACCTCATGGAGTTGCAATGATCATGAGAGAATGCCAAGAGTGTGCAAAGCTGTCATCAAGGCAATGGGTGGCTACTTTGAAGAATCTAAAATATATTTTGATTTGTTTAAAAAATGTTTGGTACATGATTCCCATATGTGTCAAAAACCCTTGAATGAGTAGGGGTGTCCAAACTTTTGACTAGTACTGTATACTTCAATTAATGTTTTCAACTAGTACCAGGGGACCTTCAGAGGAGTCTTGTGAGGCCTGAATATTAAAATATTAGTGTGTAGCCCGAACAGTTTGGACGCTACAGACAGAAGTTGGCAGGACGGCTCTACCAACTGACACTTGTGGAGGTCGTGGAGCAAAAGGGAGAACACTTTTGGGATGTCTCATGGTTTGACAAACACCGCTCTAGCTCTGTTACCTTTCACCGCAGATGCAGAAGTGCGACATAGGCGGATTTGGTGGACTGAGATCATCCAATGCAAAAAAACATATATTTCTCGCTTAAACTGACAGATTTTTTTATTATGCTAATAAACCTTAGGGGTTAAAGAGCTTCTACATTCTGTTGAGAAAGGCCCTCTGCTGTTCAGTTCACTTCAGTTCTGTCTTGCCATGCTATAGTGTATACACACAAACACATAGCCTCTCTCACTCGGGTGCGAGGCGCTAATGAGCCATGGCATTTCGAGATGTGCCTGCTCTGACACACAGGCATTGTGTGCCAGGCGCTGGGTGATTAAGGACGAAGGTCAGTCCGTTAATTGCCTCCCTGCCATCTCCTCTCCCTGGCGTGGGAGCCCAGCCCAGCTCTCACCACCACTAGCTGTATGGTGCTGGCTCTGCCACTTTTTTCTTCACTGCTATAGTATACAGGCAATTGAAACGTAAGGTATGGGGATGACCTCACTAGGAAGTCTGGGATTGGATAGTGATATTGTAACGTTACACTATGAAGCCGTGTTTTGTCTTTCCCATTCTTTCTCTGTTCGGTGATGCCGTTTCAGATGTGCATGTGAGAGTGCCGGTCGTCACCTCATGCCTTGTTGTGGAAAATATAAAAAGTGTCTCGTTCCATCCCCAAGGGAAATAATTAATCCGTACAAGGCTGTCGTGTGTTGAAATGAAGCAAGTGTGAAGCATTTAGCCCAGGAGGCATTGCAGGCTGTCGCCTGCACAGGCACCTGTTGTGATCCCTGCCCTACATTTCAGCAGAGCGCACCGAGCAGAGCATAACAACATGCTCCACTGATGCCACTGTGTTTGTGTGTTTGTGTGCGCATATGCACGTAGGTGCATGTGTGTGTACATGTGTACACGTGAGTGTGTGTACAGGAAACCCTAGCCCTGTGAAGAGGAGGTAGGAAGCTCAGAGGAGGCAGTGGCGGGCACCTCGGTGCCTGTTTATCAGCCAGTACCGTCTGTACGCTGTGATCTACTGTAGCTGGAGCCAATAAGTCCTGCAGCGCTGCAGAGCTGGCCTCAACACCGCTAGGCGCTCTCCTTTCACCTCCACCATGCCCTTAGCTTACTTATCCTGCAAACCCCAAAGCTCCTCCTGGGAGAAGACGGATGAAGATGCCCTGGCCATGCACATCAAACAGCACGTCAAAGTGTGTGTGCCTGTGCGTGCGTGTCACATTTAATCAACTCTGCAACAAACAGAATAGTAGGCAACTAGAATCCGGAAAGAGCACAGACGCTCATTTGCCTCCTCCTCCTCTTCCTCAGTGCCAGTAGGCTCTAATAACCGGAAGCCTTTGTGGGGCTGAGATGGGTTTTGTGGGGCCTGTCAAGCCTCTAATCCCTGTGGCCTCTGAAGTGTGAAACCCTTTGATGCCAGGTCGCTCCCCAAAGGCTATGCCTGTTGACAAACAACGGGCGAGCCGGGGGAGAGATGGAAGGAGACTGAGGAGATCGGGAGTAGTGGGACTTTTCTCCGCAGCAGAAGGAGAGACAGCACAGTAGAGTCAGACAAGGAAAATATGGACTCAGTCACTGACAAGGAATGGGAATTAGCCACCCTTGAATGAATTTCCTGGTTGTTTTGCAAAATATTTTTTTTCTTCATGTGGCAGTAATTAGGGTGAATGATGGGCATGTTGCAGGGGGGTGAGGGAGGGGGCACAGCCCCTTGATATGCCAAAGCCGAATATCGCTCCTCATTTAAACCATGTGATGATCAAATATGTTTATTTAAAAATGCAGCCGGCCGATTTGCATGTGGACCGCGAATGCCAAGATTTTTTTTTCTTTTGGGCACATTAAATAAGTCTTCTGTCAGTTTCCCCTTCTTGTGGGAACATCAAAGCGTGGTGCAACCAACACTGCCACCAGGGAAGGTTAGGTTGGGAGAATTGTGCCCCAGTCAGGCAGCCCCAGTCCTGCTGCCCACTGATCTGGATCTCTATGTTCATGCATGTACGGTGTCCATATTAGGACATTCCTACGAATGTACTGTGTCCTTCTAAGGACAGTCATGCATCCTTGGTTTCAGAGTCATGTATGACCCTTCCAGCCCAACCCATTACAATGTGATCATTCATTTATAGCCATAAACATAAGATTGTATTTGTTTTTACCTTTTACTCCAGTGGGCTAAGTCAGGGTCACACAGTGTTTCTTAATAGTCTTAAACAAATCTACTTGGGAAACAAAAGAATACACCTCACACACATGGTTATGGGTTTAAAAACACCTGTACCATGTCAGATATAGAGTTAAAACATATTATATTTAGAGTTTTCATCCCAATTTTACACTGTACATCACAGAAGACTAAAATATAGCAAAACTGTTTGACATAGAAACACAGAATTTTCAACATTTAAATGTGTTTTATTAATTATGAAAAATATTAATAACATTCCACTCATTAGGCCACTAGAGGGTGATTTGGTCATTTGACTGCAGGGAAGGGATATTACATTGTCTCTCTCTCTTGTCTTATTTAGGACCAATTGTGATGTTGGAGTCTGATAGTACTGTCATTGACTATTGAAAAGGTTGTGATGTGTAGACCTAATATATTTGCTTGAAGCATCAATATGTTTTATTCACTTCAACCATCTCCCAAGTGGGACAGCGGTCTAGGGCACTGCATCTCAGTGCTAGAGGCGTCACCACAGACCCTGGTTCGATCCTGGGCTGTATCACAACCGGCCGTGATCGGGGAGTCCCATAGGGTGGCGCACAATTGGTCCGGGTTAGGGGGGAGGGTTTGGCTGGGGTAGGCTGTCATTGTAAAAATAACAATTTGTTCTTAACTGACTTGCCTATTTAAATAAAGGTTAAATAAAATAGTATTTTCCTGTCTTGTAGTTGGAGCATTCACAAATTCACCAACGCAAATAATATGCCCGTTCTAACTCCCAATTTATTTCCTTTATGATATGGATCTTGTAGATTTAATCATTTTGCCAGTTGGAGGCCCATTGGATAGTAGAAATGGACTTCCCATGCTATCAGTAATGGGATCAGAAGAATAAGAGTTGGTGACTTCTTGGCTGTAAAGTCTCTTTAAACTGAAATGGAGCGAGTCCCACTGATACAGCCCCTTGCCTCGAAACTCCTCAGGTCACCACGACATTCGCTGACTGGCACATTTCTATTTTGTTTAATCTTGGTGTTTTTTTTGTTCGCTTTTGCATAAAAAATGTCATTTTTTAAGGGTTTGCGAGTCATTGGTGGCAGATGATATATTTAGGCGAAATTGAGTTCTTCCCCCGATGCCCCTCTTTTTGTTGCACATAGTTAAAGGTGACAGGCAAAGGTCTCCACAAAACCATAACACTTAATAATAAATAACTTTTTGGGCGACCCAAACAAATTGACATAGAAATGTTAGGTACTGAAAGCAAGTCTTAGAAGCAGTAGATATGTTCTTTGTGCGCTATTTATATGCTTTGCGTTCTTAAGTTTTGTTTTTGCGTCTTTGTACACCAGCTTTAAACAGCTGAAAATTCAATATTTTTGGTTATGGAAAATACATTTCACAGCGGTTTAGATGGTACAATGATTTTCTACACTATACTTGTTTGTTTTGTCGCATAAACTGAAATTAGGCTAAATATTTGAATTTTAGCAACCAGGAAATGGTGGAGTGATTTCTGCATAGTGCACCTTTTTAAATAAGACTCAACAAAATTTTTGTCTATGACTACATTTTAGTTGTCATTTCTACTTTTTGATGAAGATGTCATTTTCTGGCCATAGAATGGATGGAGGATGTTATTTGAGGGCAGAAAGGAGCCATTGCAGACAGAAAACTAACTAGCTTACCAAAACGTGGCTAACTACCACATGAAAACAATGAAGCTATTTCTGATCAAATGTTACCATATATAGATAGCTAGACCATTTCTTACTAATTGTACTGTGAACTCAAGGTTAGCTAGATGGATGGATAGCTAGTAAGCAAACATTAGCTAGCCCAAGTGTGTCTTAGCTAGCCAAGAACATCCATGATCATGATCTCTCCTGGTGAAATTGGTTTGAAAAGCATATACTCATACACAAATACTCGTACTACTTTGAGCTGGCCCTTAATAAAGATCACTGTAAACAGTAGTGTCGTTTGAAGTGATTTATTATAGTTAGCTAGAAGGAGAACAGCCTCGTCTTCTCATTCTGCAGTATAAATCTGCTCCGACCACCGACTGTCACAGTGCAGCACAACATATAAACTACTTTGAAATCCCAGTAGCTAGCTACAGCCAGACTATCAAGGTTATCTCCTGACAGATTAGCTTGATCAAATGTGAAATTGAATTCTGATTATGTTCTCAAAAGTACAATATCGAGCATGTGAGCCCAGAGATAAGTGGAATTTGAACATTTTCAAATTATGGAATTTTCACAATGCCCTCAAATGACATCCTTTCCAAACATTCCAAAAGAGCATGTTGACAGGGAGTCATGCCTGTTTTAGTGTTATGTCAAGGATACAAAATCTACCCCGACAAAAATATTATTGCAGATAATTTTATGATGTATTTAGCTGTTATATGAAGAAAGGTTTGGAAAAACAGGGAAACCTTTACCTGTCAACTTTAAGTAGTCATGAAATTGCCTGAATATCGTTTAAATCCAATCTCTGTACCCCACCCCCAACACTGACAAATAATGATGGGCTTTTAGAAAGGGACATTTCCTGATTTGCCAGCTCTACTCTGGGTCGATTAAGCTGTTGCTACCTGAGTAAAGGCCAATAATACTTGTCTGTGTGACCGAACTCAGACATTGTGGGATTTCATTTGGGGGTTGGAAGTACTTCAGGTAGCATACCACAACCACCATTTAGTTGTGGTGACAGAGGATCTTGCTTATGGTAGTGGAATTCTGGCACTAGGCAGGATATCTAGCTAGTGTTACAGCCATAGAAATACATATGTACATATGACTGTATATTACTATGTGTTCTAATGAATTCTGTGGACCCCAATACTGAAATTACAGAGAAATAAAAATTCTATATAAGCCATATGCCAACTTTAATCTAAACTTTACAATTCAGAGATTTTATAACCAAACCTTTTGGAGTTACACTTTACTATGTTCATTCTTTAGTGTTTTGTAACAGCAGGGTTGAAACACATTGTATTAAACGTGACTTGCTATTCTCATTATTTAGCTCACCCTAAAACCAGGTTAAGAATTCCCTACAGATGGTTAATTGTGATTTTAGTTAGGGTTTCCATCGCCCCATCTCCAAGTAGTCCTGGGTCGAATCATTGAGGAAGGGTAAAACCCAGTAAGTGATACTACTTATAAATCTCAACTGTGCCACTGCAATTAAATATGCTTCTATACCCCCTCCCCCTCCTCCCTCCTCTCCTCATATCAAAAGCTAACCCAATTCGACGCTAAAGAGAGTCTGAATTAATTTCACAAAGCACTGATTTAACAGTGCCTAAGGTGCCAGCCTTCAACAGAATTAGTTTTTTTTTTTAAGATCCATTCGTCGAGGGAAATACTTTCACAGGAGGGGGTGAAAATGAGATGGAGGGGTCCTGGGGTCCAGCAACATTAAGGCAGTTATATACAATTTAAAATATTACATGACATTACATTTCATAACACTTCACAACACATTAAGTCTGTTCCCTCAAGCCACTACTCTCTATCACGTATCTACAATACAAAAAGTGTGTGCCTTATCATGTGTATGTGTGCCTGTGCCTGTGTGTATCTCTTCACAGTCCTCGCTGTTCCATAAGGTGTATTTTTATGTTTTTTAAATCTGATTCTACTGCTTGCATCAGTTACCTGATGTGTAGTAGAGTTCCATGTAGCCATGGCTCTATGTAGTACTTTGCCTCTCCAGTAGTCTGTTCTTGACTTGGGGATTGTGAAGAGACCTTTGGTGGCATGTCTTGTGGGGTATGCATTGGTGTCAGAGATGTGTGCTAGTAGTTTAAACAGACAACTCGGAGCATTCAGCATGTCAACACTTCTTACAAAAACAAGTCGGGATGAAGTCAATTTCTTCTCCATTTGGTACCATGAGAGATTTACATGCATATTATTAATGTTAGCTCTCCTTTTACATTTAAGGGCCAGCCGTGCTACCCTGTTCTAAGCCAATTGTAATTTTCCAAGGTCCCTCTTTGTTGCACCTGAACACACGACTGAACAGTATCCCAGGTGTGACAAAACTAGGGCCTGTTGGACCTGCCTTGTTGATAGTGTTGTTAAAAAGGCAGAGCAGCACTTTATTATGGACAGACTAGCGCCCCACTCCCGACACTACCAGGTGAAATGCAAGGCGCCAAATTAAAATTCCAAAAGTTGAATTATTAAACATGCATCAATATACAAGTGTTTCATAGTCATCAAAAGCTCTGCTTCTTGGCAATATCACAGCGTTGTCAGATTTCAAAAAGGCTTTACGGCGAAAGCACCACATTTGATTGTTTGAGGGTAGCACCTAACATATTTTTTACATTACCATCATTTCATAAGCCTCCACGGTTCACAGAAAACACATTTCACAGCGAAAACAAATCAATTACCTTTTGAAGGACTTCTGCTGAGGGCTTCCAAAGTGTCCAACGAAGAAAAAGTAATGTATTATATCCATAAATCTCCGTTTGATTGGTGCGTTATAATCAGAAAAAACTGCGTTGACTCCTCCATTGAAACATGAAGAACTCGTTCAACTTATACCTATAAACTTGTCCAAGAACAATCAAACATCATTGTAAATGTATCCTTAGGAACACTTTTATGTATAAATAGCATAATATTTCAACCGGAATATAAACTGGGCGATAAGAAAGGAAAAAACAAAAGAACGTGCCTGCCGGGAGCGCGCATTTACGTGTAAAGGACATCTGTGGGGGCACTTCCTTATTCCTCTTCTTCTCTGCTCTAAAAGCATCTAAAAAAAATCAGAACACTTTCTCGAGACTGTTGACATCCAGAGGAAGCGATAGGTACTGCATTCATATGCCCTTATAAGGGCATTTTCATAAGGGAGGGGTTCCAAATGAGGCAATGTGTCAAAACCACTTTTTCCAGGACAGAAATTCCTTGCGGTTTCGCCTGCCATATCCGTTCTGTTTTACTCACAGACAAAATGTTAACACTTCTAGAAAATTCAGAGTGTTTCCTATCCAATGGTACTAAATATGTGCATATCCTATTTTCTGGGCCTGAATGGGAGGCATTTTACTTTGGGCACGCCAGGGTCTCCAAAACGGTCACCTTGTAGCAGTGATTTCACTCGCTGTGAAGATTCATTAGTGAAGATTTTAAAAAGTAAGGGGCCCAGACCGCTGCCCTGGGGAATTCCTGATTCTACCTGGATTATGTTGGAGAGGCTTCCATTAAAGAACACCTTCTGTGTTCTGTTAGACAGGTAACTCTTTATCCACAATATAGCCATAATGCATATGTTTTTCCATCAGCAGACTATGATCGATAATGTCAAAACTAGCACTGAAGTCTAACAAAACAGTTCCCACAATCTTTTCATCATCAATTTCTCTCAGCTAATCATCAGTCATTTGTGTAAGTGTTGTGCTTGTTGAATGTCCTTCCCTATAAGTATGGTGAACTGTACTGACTTATTACTTTGTCCCATGTTGCTTAGCTCTGTCTCTTGTGCTCACTCCCATGTGTCTCTTGTCTATTTATCTTGCAGGTGAGATGGTGGTTCCCATGCATTCTCCCCGCTACCCCAGCGTGGCTGAGCTGGATGCCTACGCCCAGAAGACGCAGAGCAGCCCACTCTCCATCAAGATCTTCCCCACCAACATCAGAGTCCCCCAGCACAAGCACCTTAACCGGACTGTGAACGGCTTTGACACCACAGGTAGCCAGCGCTACAGCCCCTACCCACACCTCCATACCGGTGGCTACACAGGCCTCCTGGCCATTGTCAAGGTCTCTTCCCCCTTCGCCCCCACTAAGGGCGTCCTCAAGAACTCGGAAGGCAGGCGAACTAAGCTCTCCCCAGCCCAAATAGCTGTCGCCCCATACCCTCCCCCTAGCAGTAGTACTTTAGCCAATGGCCACTGCCGAATGGTGTACCACACTGGACCCTCGAAACCCCCTGAGGCCCCTGGCCTCTCCCTCTCGGTGCCCCCTAACGTCACTGTGGCTGGCTCTGGGATCCATGTGACAGGGGGACGAGGCCTGGTCCAGCTACCCCCCCAGTCCAACCTCCCTTCCATCCAGAGCATCATATATCAAATCAACCAGCACTGCCAGGCCCAGGCTCTGCAGCAGGTGTGCCAGGGTGCAACCTCATCCACCGCACCCTCTACCAACCCCAGCCCCTCCAAGCAGGGTGCGGGGGGTGTCATGGGGGTATCCTCCTGCTCCTCGGGAGGCGGCTACGTGGGCGCCATGGCGCCCCAGCCTAACCTGGTGTACACAGGAGCGGGGCTGCCGCTGGCGGTGCACAGTGGCGAGGCCATGAAGGCCGGGATGTACTCGGACAGTATGGACTACATCCTGTGGCAGAAACAGCAACAGCAACAGCAGCAGCAGCAGCAGGCTGTGCTTCGCATGTACAGTGGGGGCAGCGGGGGAGGAGGGGCCATCAGTAAGTCCCCTGAAAGCTGTGGTGCCCCTGTGGGAGCAGGGATCATGGCCCAGGCCCAGGTGTCTTCCTCCTCCTCCTCCAGACCCTACCACCTGACGGGGGGAAGTGGAGGGGGTTGGGGGTGCCTGGACAAGGTCAGCTCCTCCCCTCTGAACTGTGTGGGGATGCATGGGAACTTCTCGGTGGGCCAGTACTTTGCCCCACCCTGGAACAGCGTGCTGGTCACCCCCGACAGTGACTGTTACAACCCGCACCAGGAGCTCCTGGGGACCACCACCCGAGGGCCAGCCACAGGGGGGCACAGGGAGATGGGCTACCCCCACCACCATCATCCCCACCATCACCACCACCATCATCACCACCACCACCCCGCAATAGACAGCGGGAGCGGGGGATGCCTGTGTTGCAGCTTTCCCAGTAAGAGCCAGCTGTGCAACACATCGGTGCTGAGCAGCAGCCTGCAGTCTCTGGAGTACCTGATCAACGACGTCCACCCGCCCTGCATCAAAGAGCAGATGCTGGGCAAAGGCTACGAGACTGTGTCGGTGCCACGGCTGTTGGACCACCAGCACGCGCACATCCGCCTCCCTGTTTACAGATAGAGCGGAGGGGATGAGGGCGAGAGCCAGGGGACAAGAATGAACGAATGATGCGAAATCTGGATCAAAAGCTGAGGGACAGAGGAGAAGCCCTTGATCTCCTGGGGACGTATAGGCCTGTTGAGACTGGCACTGCTTGAAGCAGCTCGGGGGCTCCAGGGAGGGAAGCGATGGTGTTAGATTGATCTTCTATTGGGTGACGGGCTGTGGGGTTTCTCCCTCCCAGCCCAGAGTGGTTATTTATCAGTCAGGGAGAAAAGGGTTTCAGTGGTTTTGGGTGCCCTGGCAGAAGATTCTCCAGATGTTCCATGGTGTGGTTTGCCAACAGGAATTTGGGGCTGACTTTATTTGTATTTGTTCCTTTCTTGTTTTGTTGTTGATGTTGTTGTTTTGAGTTGATTAAACTTTTTGGTGAGAATTATAGCTTGATATGAAGTGCATACAGCCACCTCTGTTGTTCCCCCATCCAAATACAAAGCAACTGGGGTGCTATAGTCACAAAGAAGGCTCCAAAGGGCCAAAGTGTAGGGCTGCTTTCTAAAGTCCCTAAAGAAATACATCATAGGCGCACACATTTTCATACATACACATGCACACACTCTCAAACTCATACACACATACACAAACACAGACGTGTACACACAAATGTTACAATGTTGAATGAAAAATATATGACAATATTAGTAATTATTGTTGTTATAATTGATCCCATAAATTGCACTGCTTGGAGTTTTAAAACTTTGTTAACTTTGGAGTTTGGAATTGGGTAGTTTGGATATGATATATTTAAGAAACTTGAAAACTTGAACCTATTTTTGTTGTTTTCTATATTTGTAGGTATATTATATGCATAGGCTGCTATGGGGAAAAGTGTCTCAAAAAGCTTTTTTATTGTTTCTTGTTATTCCTCCTCAAGCTGACGTGCAGTTTCTGATGTCCTGGTATAAGGCATAGTCGCTGCTCTGGTTCTGTAACCTAGCCAGAGAGCTCTCTTCTCTAAACAACACTGGAATCTACAGTACATCTTGAAAACACTAACAAAAAAAAAAATGTTGCAACAAAAAAAAATAGGAATTTGTTTCACTATTGAAGATTGTTACTGTGTGATTGGGAGGTTTTCCACCATGACCTCTTGGGCGTGGTTTAGTTATACTTCTTTTAATATATTTATTTTTAATATATTCCTTTTAATCCCCAGATTTGTGTCCCCTAAACTCACCCATCCCCCCAAAACAAAGAAACACCAGTTTAGGAATCTGAAAATGAGGCTGAATCAGCTTTTTGCTATGGGAGGCTTTTGACTTCGTCACGTTATAGTGCTATTCCTGTCATGCCTCCCTTTTATAAGTATGGTAGAAGTGGGATATCCCTTTCACTTTTGGGCACTATCATATAGGAGGAGTGAGAGCTGGGACCAAAGGGGAGTCTTGATGTGAAACAATCATGCCCTGTTCTCTCGGGTGATGTGAGATGAGACAAGGTACACTGTTTTTTCCTGGTCCGTTTCAGCCCATGGTTGAGACGCGTTGAGCCCGAGTCATTCATTGACTTAAGGATTCAGAACATTGAAATATTTATTATGACTGTGAGTTTCCCTTGAATGTACTGCACTTAAATTACTGAAATGTCTAATGCCTTGGCTTGAGGGACTCGAGTGAAAATATTTCTAAAAAAATAAAATAATTGATCAGTGCAGCAGTCCTATGGTCCTAAATTAGCATTTCCTTGGTCAGTCAAATTTCACTGGTAAATTGAATTTATTAACTGGAGAGAGCGCTGAGGCTTTGTCACGTGGAAATGCTGGCAACGGTGGATATTTATGAAGTGCAATTATTATGACTGTATTAACATTTTTCTCTGAGCTTACACCAAAAAATGTAAACTACAGTTGTAAATACATTCCCAATGTACCACGTGCCCAATCCCCATACTTTTCTGTTTTGAGGTGTAAAATAAATCTTATTTAAGAATATATTCAGAAGCCACATCTTGGCTGTGAGGTCTGTCATTATTTATTTAAAAAATATTCCACAAAAAAAATTGTTAGAGAAAAAGATTTACTCAAGTCAAATATCTATGATTCTCGAGAGGATCATATTTTTGGCAAGTCTCATTGTGGTGTGTATAGATCTGAGGTTTGTGTGTGGAATGTGTGTTAAAGATGAACTGAAACAATTTAGGAAGCAAGGGTCCTTTTAATAACTTTATACGATCAACAACCATGTCCCAAAGGCTTCATAAATGCTTTTGTGATCACTGTGGAACCTCTTCCACCAAACTAACCTTTTATATAATGGATTGATCTTCTTTTAAATTTGCCACAATGTGTTCAAATAGCCGCATCCATACCATTGTTCATATAGGCCTACCACTGAAAGAAAGCAGTTATCGACCTACAGTCTTTCTATCCCAGGATTTGAAGATATTCCAACTCTATATCCTTAGCTTTAGTAGAGCCACAAAAAGGAGATGACTATCAACAAACGTGAGTTGCATTTCCCCCTCAAGATAACCCCTTTACTATGAGCCTTAAAGTGGCAATCAGAAGTTGAAACATTACCAAAGCGTTTTCCCCACCACTATTTCGGTAAAAAGCAGGGTGATGGGGCCGGAGAAATGTAATTACTCTCAAATTTAAAGACAGAGCTATGGATGCAAGGACTGACCATCCATGATATCCAAATTATAGTTTTAACCATGTTATGAGGCTGTACAGTGTTTGTTTACATTTACAATGTTTACAAACAATGGAGTAAAACAAGATCATATTTGGGGTTCTGATGGGGTATGACAGTTAACTAAGCTCATGAGGCATTTCTAAGTTCTACAGTGCTGTGAAAAAGTATTTGCCCCCTTTTATAGTTTTCTCTACTTTTGCATGTTTGATACTGAATATTATCAGATATTCACCCAAATCCTAATATTCGAGAAAGGGAACCTGAGTGAACAAATAACACAGCAATTACATACTTATTTCATTATTTAATAAACAAAGTTATGCAACACCCAACGCCCCTGTGTGAAAAAGTAATTGCCCCCTTACACTTAAAAACTAGTTGTGCCACCTTTAGCTGCAATGACTCCAACCAAACGCTTCTTGTAGTTGGTGATCAGTCTCTCGTGTCGCTGTGGAGGAATTTTGGCCCTCTCTTTCATGCAGAACTGCTTTAACTCAGGAACATTTGTGGGTTTTCAAGCACGAACTGCTCGTTTCAAGTCCTGCCACAACATCTCAATAGGGATTAGGTCTGGACATTGACTAGGCCATTCCAAAACTTCACATATGTTGCTTTTTAGACATTTTCATGGAAACTTGATTGTGTGTTTTGGATCATTGGATCACTGCATGACCCAGCTGCGCTTCAGCTTCAGCTCACAGACGGCCTGACATTCTCCTCTAGAATTCTCTGATACAGAGCAGAATTCATGGTTCTTCTGTTAAGGCAAGTCGTCCACGTCCTGAGGCAGCAAAGCATCCCCAAACCGTCACACTACCACCACCATGCTTGACCGTTGCTATAAGGTTCTTATTGTGGAAGGCAGCGCTTGGTTTTCACCAGGCGTAATGGGACCCATGTCATCCATAGAAGGAACCATGAATGATGCTCTGCATCAGATAATTCTACAGGAGAATGTCAGGCCATCCGTCTGTAAGCTGAAGCTGAAGCTGAAGTGCAGTTGGGTCATGCAGAAAGACAATGATCCAAAACACACATGAAAATGACAAAAAAGCAACAAACGTTTTGGAATGGCCTAGTCAAAGTCCAGAACTAATCCCAATTGAGATGTTGTGGAAGGACTTGAAACAAGCAGTTCGTGCTTGAAAACCCACAAATGTTCCTGAGTTAAAGTAGTTCTGCATGGAAGAGAGGGCCAAAATCCCTCCCCAGTGACGTGAGAGACTGATCAACAACTACAGGAAGCGTTTGGTTGGAGTCATTGCAGCTAAAGGAGTCACAACCAGTTATTGAGTAAAGGGGCCAAATACTTTTTCACACAGGGGAATTGGGTGTTGCGTAACTTTGTTAATTAAATAAATAAAATAAGTTTTGTTATTTGTAAACTCAGATTCCCTTTATCTAATATTAGGTTTTTTCGTTGAAGATCTGATAACATTCCGTATAAAGAAATATTCAAAAATAGAGAATCAGAAAGGGTCAAATACGTTTTCACGGCACTGTATTTATTCTTCAAGAATCAATGGGTACAAATCATGAATTTATAAGTCCAAAAATGTATGTAGCAACACTGATTGCCCCTTTAAATTAATACGGTAATACAGTAGTGTTTGTGTAAATCCTTGGAAGGCTGACAAAGCAAAGCTCTTAGACCAAGGAGTATCTAGACTTGCGCTAATACAGTAAGTAAGCCTCCTTAACATTCCACAGTGAAATATTTTCATGTTGTTTCAACAGCTTAACATCCCACCACATGTTTCTGGCATCGTTTTATTCAGTCTTGTTGAAATATTTTGACAGATTTACAGAAGATGTATCAGATCCCAAATCCCTTTCCGTTTGGCTTCAGCACCCAAGCGTTAAACCATGTCACATGATGTTGGAGGAGGACTATAGTGAGACTACAGGCAGTGTGTGGAGCATTTGGTGTCAGCATTTTCCCACAAGGAGAGGTTATTGGTGTTGCGCCTCCCATCTAATGGGAGTATTGGATAACGCCAGGCCGACTGACAGTGGGAGTGGCGTACATTTGCCCACATGATTGTAATGCAATTTACCCTGTTCTTCAGAGAGCATGGCGATTATCTTTAGGGAGAGAATAATCCATAAAACTGTTTTAATATATCCCTCATCAATTCCTGTTGTTTCCCATCACATATTTTGTCTATTCGTGTTTTTTAGATAATGACAAAATACATTAGAATTTATTCATATTTTTTCATCATTGGACAATTGAAAGGATAAAGCTATGTTAGGAACAGGTTTGAACTGTGAGCTCACCACCTCTGACGTCACTGTGGCAGACACTCCAGTTAACCACACAAGTCCCTGGGGACTTGGCATTGTGACGGATTGTCTTTCTTCTTTTGGCCGTGTCTGTCAGATCGTTGTCACCATAAAAGGAACGTCTCAGAGCACCCTTCCAGGCGGTTATCTCTTCCGGCCTGGCCTGTCATCTTCTGTCTGTCAATTTTGGGAGGTTGTGTTTTAACAGTGGATGTGCAGGACTTTAGTACTCAGCTTGGTTCTTCTTTCCTGTCTGTACTCCACAGAGACCTATATTGAGGCTTATATTATATCCAAATATAAAGCTCTGAACTCCATTATGGACACTATCCTCTCAGATTCTAGTCCTGTAGACAGGTGATTTATTTAATGTCCATTTGCAGTTCTCTACTTTTTCAGAGTTGTCATTATGAGAGGGTAGAGGATAATACTGTGGTTTAGAGTTAAAGAGCAAATGTCCTTGAAAAGCAACTTCTCTTTTTGAAAATGGCTTATGTGGCATCGATATGAGTCAGAAAAATGTATTCTAGTGTCAAAATTTACTCTAAAGTGTAGATAATTTTGGTCATAAAGATTTACGAGATGATAGGGGAAAAAATGATGTCACAGAATGAAGGGTACCGTAGCATTATCCTGCTCACATGCCAAAAGGAAGTAGTTGTCAATTCTGAGCACTGCACGTGACCCTATCTTAATGCCCATGGCTTGACATTCAATTTGACATCACTATGGGGCTAGTTTTTTATTTATTTTGAACCTTTATTTAACTAGGCAAGTCAGTCAAGAACAAATTCTTAATTACAATGACAGCCTACACCGGGCCAAACCTGGGCCAATTGTGCGCCACCCTATGGGACTCCCAATCACGGCCAGTTGTGATACAGATGAGATGCCGTGCCTTAGACTGCTGCGCTACTCGGGAGCCCAAGTGTGACCATCAGTAAATTAAACAATGTACATGAGACAATATCTTAAAAGGTCAATAGCTCCAAATTTCAATAAAATAAATAATAATTAAAGTCAAACCAACTTTGCCACACCAGCCGGCTGAAGCTAATTGGCTAAATGATTTGGCTAACTCTTCCCACCTGTGAACACACACAAGAGACACCCACATCAAACCACACCCTGAAACCAACTCATGTTTGAATTCAGTCATGGCCGCTAACATTTCTTAATGAAACAAATCTAAAACTGGGCCAAATCTTTAAACATTCTAAAAGAAAGTCTCTTCAATTTATTGTTCCATGGATAAAAATAGAGAACATGTCCCTTGGTCAATGAAAGTGATTATTTTGTATTGTTAGAATAGTGTAGTACTATTTCCATGCATCCCTTATGTTGCTTCATGGAGTGGGATAGGGGGCTTTATTTTTGGTCCCACACAGCCTCCAAACCGTCTGTCCCAAGGGGGGGTTACTGTTAGTGGAATATACCTCTGTTGCACTGGTCTCTATCTAGGATTTCTAGGCTCCTTTGCAACTATGGATGCTCTGCCCATATTAGGATAATGGAATTACATTTTCAATAAGACTTGTGACCGCCCATCCATGGCTCCATCCGTGCAGGGCCTCTCTCATCTGCAGAGTGGCATATGGCATGTCATTATCTACGCCCTCCCTCCCCCTCATCCAGGGCCAACAGGGTTCACCAGTGCTTAAACAAACCCAGGGTAAGGAGGACTGACGGGATGGGGAAGTGTGGGTGGGCACTGAACCACAGCCATCTCGGATGGCCTTCCTCCTCCACACCACCCTGGGCTCCGAGGCGGCGAAGGGACCTTTGAAAGATGGCCCGCTGTTTTTGATGATGGAGGGGAATTTGTTTTTTTGTTGGATTACTGTATGTGCCTTGGCCCTGGCTGGTTGTCTGGCTGGCTGGCTGAGGGGCCCTTTCTGCTCTCTGTGACAGATCTCAGGGAGAGAGCGAGATGGCGAGGCAGAGGGGGTCAGAGCAGGCCCTTGAAGCATTTAGTAATCAGGATAATTGTCACGTTGTGGCTGGTGCTGCTTCTGGTTTCAGCCACCCAACCTGTGACTCTATGCATTGAGAAACAGTTGTGTGTGTCTCTGGGGATGTTATGATGCACACTGGTCGCTCGCGTCAAAGCTCTTCTGCCTATCAATCAAGGCCTCTGGCCAGGATTCCAACAAACCACACCAATATCATACTGTTTTTTTTTACTGGTAAATTTCATTGGTCAATACTGCAGATGTCGGCTCAAGCGTAAATGACCTTCGTAAGTCAAGTGCAGTGTGATGTCGTCACAGTGCAGCTTGCTTGGATCCTGGCCTAGGTCTCTATCTTATTGAAGGACCGTCTTCAGTGAGCGGTATTGAAAGGTTTCCATTTGTATGAAGCACAAATGGTATGTTCATGTTTATCACTTGCCATTTGTTCCTGGAAGGGCAGAGGTTAATGGATATATAACAATCTCCCATTCCTTTACTACACAGAGAATGACCTCCACATCTTTTGTGCTATCTTCCTGTGGCCAATGGCTGTATAGAGAAAAGTTATCCTCACAGAATGTCTATTGACGTATTCCTCCAGCGCTCTGTATCTCAGGTATCTCAAGGGCACCATGACTCTGGGAAAGGGAAGATACTATGAGGCCAAGGGGGATTGACTGTGATAGACTGGCTGTTAAGATATCTCAGTAAACAAAAAAGGGCAGATGCTCTCTCTGTAGAGCCTTGGCGCTGTCCCTATGTACTGTACCTTGCACACACAGATGACACGGGTTGGGGTGGTTCTCCCCCTACTAGACACTGCTTTGCCCAGACCTAGAAGTCTGGCTGAGACATGTCCTCTGACTTCCCCTATCCCAGGGACCTCTCCTATCCTCCTCCATTTTTTCCACTGCAGACTGGAACATCATATCATCAGCACAGTCCTCTCCATTTCGCTCTTCTATCTGTTTAAAGCAAAGCCTTGTTTCTGTTGATAATTCTGGTTTTCCTGAGGAGGCTTGTACAGGTGACCTAAGACCCTTATGGATGTTGCGCATGATCTATACTGGGGATTGAATTGCCCACAGATTGATACAGGTGATACAGTTGACAGACAGACGTGTGAATATCATTATGTTTGCATGTAAAGTACTGGTGATGTACTGTAGCATCGTTATCTTGTTTTAACTAATACAAAATCATTCAAATAATGAAAACAGTTCATTTATAGCACAGATTAAAGATCAAAGAGGTATAATCAGTGGGATGCCCTTGTCCCTGAGGAAAAGCTTAGAATCCCTTCTCTGTCAACAAAGTGCAGCTGGGTACAATTTCAGGTGCCTATGAAGTTGCATTTTCCTCAATGTTATAACTGTATGTAAGGGAGACTGGTGGCAATTTTAACACCCGGAATGTATCAAAACAGACACAAGCTACAGTGATGAAAGGCCCACAGTACATGCCCATTTAGGTTATCTTCCTGCTTGAAAAGTTACAGCCAAATATCTTACTATTTGTTTTTTAGGGGTGAAAGTAGTTTTGTCCACCAGCTATATTTTTCATATACTGCCCTGAGCATTAATATACAGTAATTCAGACTAACAAAATGTTCATCACTATATGTTGGCTAAACATTGACATGAATGACGTGTCACTATTGTTGTCTCATGCTAGGCACATGCGGTTTTGTCATGGCTGCTGGGTTTGGGGGCAATTGTAACACAGTGTTAAAATGACCCTGAGCCAAGCAGTCAAATGATGAAAACAAGTGGTTTTAACTTTAATATTGTATGAATTATAACATAATATCTGTAACTAGCCTTGGGGTCCTGTAGAGTGCTAAAGAAGTTGTAAACGGATATGATCTGGGCACCTCCGTCACCGTTGGGCTCCTGAGTGACGCAGTGGTCTGGTTTAGGGTTTGGCTGTCATTGTAAATAAGAATTTGTTCTTAACTGATCAGACTATTCAGATGTTTTGAGAGGAAGCGAATGCCCATGCAAAAATATGTGTTACTGTAATTATTGATTACGTACATAGAAATACTCATCTTTCTTTCAGAATCATTACATGTGTCTATGATATGATAATTCATAAACATGAATGTTTTTGACCCCAGCTACTTTTACAATAGCAGGGGCGAAATATAACGTCCTGACTTTTCGGATTAAAATATTGTTATCCGACCGTCTAATGTACAGACATAAATGATATGAGTGATTAGGAGACATATGCAAGTTAATTATATATAAAAAATCCTGGCCTAGTTCAAGTGGTCTCTGAGCAATAGAGTACAATACAAAAATGGATACAATTGCCCCCTGTCTCCCGTATTACAACATTAATTCTAGAAGGACCCCCAAATCTCTCATCTATTTCATGGAGTGGCTATCTAAAAGTCCAATCTAAAAGTCTGGGGATTTTTGGTTTGTTTTAGTTGTATCTATTTATTGTTTGTTTGGCACACAGAATGTTCCTGTAGACAAACAGGACTGATTCTACAATGATCTCCAATGCGCCAATGCTGCCAAAGTACGAGGGTGCCGCAACCTTGAGAAAATAATATATATGGAAATAGGGAATCTATAAAGCATCTCTCTTATTGTTCTCCCTGCAGTGTTGGATTTATGATTTTGCCTCCTCAGGATGAAAAATGTGTAAAGAATACCTTTGTTTTTTTGTTAGTTTTTTTGTAAACAATAATAATATTTATTGATCTTGGATTTCAAATGAATGGTTCTGAATTCAAAAAAATGAAAAAGCTGTAAAATTCTTTAGCCTTGGGATTTTCAACTTTTGAATGTGCCTACAGCCAAGCATACCTGTGATTGCTTACCCCCCTCTGTCCCAGCCCACCTCTACAATCTCCCCATAATTGCCCTGACGTCCCCCCTCACCTCCCCTTCCCACCCCACCTCTACCACATCCAATCTTTTGTGACTGCCGCTGTATGCCCCCTCCCTCAGCCCTAATTCCATCCCCCCTTCCTCCAGCCCAGGTACCATAGTGGATAATCTAATGTAACTGCTTTTTTTTGTCAATCTCAGGACTGAAATGTCTTTATTTTGATGTAGATGGTTAATTTATTCTCTCTGCTCTGTAATATTGTTTGACATGAAGTAAATAAAGTGGATGATGACTTCTATGTCCATGGCTCTGGTTGTTTTTCCCTCTCACAGGAAGCTTTGTTATGATATAATAATCGGATTGCACTGCAATGAACTAATTTGAATGAGTTGCAATCTCTCTCCTTATCTGTCCTCTCTCTCTCCCTCTCACACTCTCTCTCCTTGCTAAACCTATCGTGTAAAGGACTTTCCCATCAGGTCCTAACTGATTATGGTAACCAAGGTAAGTTCATTAGTGGGAGGCCGAAGCTCCATGAACGACACTATGAGCACATACTGTAGTGCCATATGCTGCCCTCTGCAATCCGCTTTGGCCTTTTCATCTGTTAGTGTGCAACTACATCTGAGGGACAGAATGTTGCTCTGTTTACAGGCAGGCAGGGGCTGACCCGGAGAACTCTGAGGTTCCAGAAGGAATGAGATTTTTTTTTATTTAGTTATTTTTACTTTATAATAAAGCATTGCATGTGTATCATGGCAATTGCGTAGTGGCATAGAGCAGTACAGTAGAGGTTCTTACAAAAGTTGGGGACCATTTTTAGTAGCCTAGGGTCAGGGATTTTTTTTTTTTTTTTTTATAAATGCATTTCATGCAATTCTACATGTCTGGAGACTTTGGCAGAATCTTTTTTTTTAATACCGCACAAATGATCAAAATCACTTTGACACTAACAAACTGAGAATCTGAGATCAATACAAATGACCTGGTCTTTAACCCATCAATAGCCTTGACCTAGATGTGTGGAGTCAGTTTCACTGACTCACCCAATGATGCGCAGCTCACTCGCTGGTGATGGCCGATGCGCAGATTGTGCTCGTGCCAAAAGCCGACGTCTATCTCTTTTGTTTTACAATACGCACTCAATAGGCCTGTTTCGAAGTCAAGCAAATATTTTGGTAATCTACAGCAGAGAGATTAGTCATCTCTTCTCAGCAGGAGCCATTTGCTTTCCAACCTGCGCTTTCCCGATTGTATTTGCAACACCCCCTGATAGATAAATAAAATATATATCCCCCTATATGCTACACACAATCCACAGCTAGGCAATTTTTTAAAGAAGCTATTGATTCTTTGCGGCTAAAGTATAGGCCTACTCATGGAGTAGTAAGTAGGCTATTCTGAATTATTTATTTTTTTCTGAACAAACAGCAGTAGTTCTATAACTTTGGGAAATGTATTTCAATTCATCAGGGGTGCTGCAGCACATATGCTATCGGCCAACCAGACCGAATATTGATGATGATGTAAATCAAGTGTTATCAGGTGTATTCTGATGTGGTAGTACTGTCGATATTTAAACGAGGTAGCTTGCTATACACACTCGACAGTAACCAATACAGGGCGGGTGCAATCTCTGTACAGGGCAGACTGGGAAAAGGTACAACCGGGCACATGTGAGCTCTGTAGGCTACAGGGCAGACCAACAAACAGGGTAGGGGTAACGTCGCAGGCTTAACAGAAACACATAAAACTAGATCCATTTAAATGTTTAATGACACTGTCACCTTTAACCCCGAAAGTTGAGCTGTGGTTGTTTTTTTTCCATTCCATTCTCCCCACCACCACTACACTCCACTCCACCCACCTAAATCCTCTGATAAGCTCCCAGGCTGATGAGGCAGGCGCATGCAGCCGCCTTCACCAGAGCGTGTGGATACGGGAGACTCACCGCACACTGATTTCATGCACAATGATTTCATGCACGCTCACTCACACAGTAAAGAGGGGATCTGTAAAGCAGAAATGCTTCTCTTATTAGCAAAACTCATCCACCAGCACGCCACATTGAATCCCTGGCAATTTCACAAGAAATCAGGAGGACAGACGCCCATAGCATGGGCCTCCAGTGGGTTGCTGTAGCTCTGCTGTCACCATAACATCGACCTGCTATTTAGGCTGCGTTTACACAGGCAACCCAATTCTGATAGTTGTTTCACTAATTGGTCTTTTGAACAATCAGATCAGCTCTGAAAAAGATCTGATGTGGTTGCTCAAAAGGCCAATTAATGGAAAAAATATCAGAATTGGGCTAGCTGTGTAAATGCAGCAATAGACACTCAATTCTAGTTCAGGGCCCGGTTTCTCAAAAGCATCTTAAGGCTTAAGTTCATGGTTAAAATAGTGGAGCAGGTTGAGAGATTCAAGTTCCTTGGTGTCCACATCACTAATTCCTTATATTAAGCAAATCAAACAGCACCATTTTCTAGTTTTTTATTTATTTTCGGATAGCCAGGGGCACACTCCAACACTCAGGAGGACAGATGCCCACAGCATGGGCCTCCAGTGGGTTGCTCCACTATTTTAACAATGAACTTAGCCTTAAGATGCTTTTGAGAAACCGGGCCCTGAACAGGAATTGAGTGTCTGCGTTTACACAGCTAGCCCAATTCTGACATAATTTACAAACTAAACATTTGTGTTTAGTGAGTCTGCGAGATCAGAGAAAGTAGGGATGACAAAGGATGTTCTCTAGATAAGTGTGTGAATTGGGCCATTTTCCTGTCCTGCTAAGCATTCAAAATGTAACTAGTACTTTTGGGTGTCAGGGAAAATGTATGCAGTAAAAAGTACATTACTTTCTTTTGGAATGTAGTCAAGTAAAAGTTGTCCAAAATTTAAATAGTAAAGTACAGATACCCCAAAAAACTACTTAAGTAGTACTTTAAAGTATTTTTACTTAAGGACTTTACACCACTGGTAGTGAGCTGTTAGTAGCCCATGTGCCTTTTAGTAGCCCATTGCCCATGTGCTGTTAGTAGCCCAGGTCCCTTTCCCCATCATAACTTAGCTTACTGTTCTGACTTGGTGGTGCACATGTAGCCTATAGCCTGTTTTAGAGAAATGTAATCATTGAATATTGTAAGAGCTTTCATTGTCTGCTTATATGCCCCCTGTATTTATCCTACGGTTCTGACTTGGTGTACAGGGAGAATACTGTAAGAATGGCCAATGTTCTGAATTCTGTCGCTGTGCATTTCAAAAGTGCTGAACAAATAGTTATACTGACTATATCCGTCTTAGCTCGCTCATTAATGTCACAATCAAATTACGGATTGCCTCTTATCCGCTCATCATTCCCTTATGCCATAGGTTGTACATCTCAATTGTCAGTAGAAACCACATTTGTTTAAGCAAGTCAGCCATATCAGCTATGTTTTTTAAAAAGGCTGTAAATGAGACTGAATTAACTGTTTCGCTGCCAGACAAGGCTCCGCTGATAGCCAGGTGTAGCAGTGGTAAGGATTCACTCCATGGTGCTGAAAAGAAAGCTATGCTGTTGGGAAAGCTTTATGTAGGCCCTAACAGTTTGTGGGCACCGTTTGTCACAGTTATAGTGCAATTCATGTATTGTTTAGTATTGTGTAGTGGCTTTGCTGGCATGCATCTAAAACATATATTGTTTTTGCCCCAACAAGATTTACATGCTGAAATCGCCACTGTTATTGGGTAAGCATAATAAGCCTCCTCAGTAGCCTATTTGCAGCCATAGGTGGTAACATCTCTCTAGGAGCTGATCCGTCGTCAGTATTGCAGAATATTTATGTTAAAGTAAGATTTGAATGGAGAAAGCTAATCCGAGAGCAGCGCTGCTTTTCTTTCCATCCTATGAGTATCGGCACACGGTCTAATGACGCACTTTAGGGAACAACGTACTTTAGGGAACGCTCTCTCTGTGCTTGTTTGGGATATAATGCCAGGCATACACTACACAATTTTGCCACAAATTCGCCATGTTTTTGCCATCTCAGATGAATTTTCATGATCGGGGGGAAATCCTATGAACTTGGGCTAGGATCAGTAGCCTATGTCGGGACTCGCACTAATATAATATCTGTGCCCTACCATGACAGAAACCAAAGAAATCCTGTAATATTATCATTACTATTTCATATTAGGTCTACATTCTGGGCCTGCATCTCTTTTTTTGACCTTTCTACACATACAGTGCATTCGCAAGGTATTCAGACCCCTTGACTTTTCCCACATTTTATTACATTACAGCCATATTCTAAAATTAATTAAATTGTTGTTATTTTTTCTCATCAATCTACACACAATACCCCATAATGACAAAGCACAAAAAGTTTGGGGGATTATTTAACAAAAACATTTTTTTTTTTCAAGCTCTGCTAGGTTGGATGGGGAACATTGCTGCACAGCTATTTTCAGGTCTCTCCAGAGATGTTAGATCGGGTTCAAGTCTGGGCTATGGCTATGCCACTCAAGGACATTCAGAGACTTGTCCTGAAGCCACTCCTGCATTGTCTTGGCTGTGTGCTTAGGGTCGTTGTCCTGTTGGAAGGTAAACCTTCGCCCCAGTCTGAGGATTTCATCAAGGATCTCTCTGTACTTTGTTTCGTTCATCTTTGCCTCGATCCTGACTAATGCAGGGAAACTTAAATCAGTTTTACCTAATTTCTATCAGCATGTTAAATGTGCAACCAAAGGGAAAAAAACTCTAGACCACCTCCACACACTACACTAGCATGGTCCAAGCAAACCAAGAGTCGAGAAGAGGGCACGACAAAACCTATTCCCCCTCAGGAGACTGAAAAGATTTGGCATGGGTCCTCAGATCCTCAAAAGGTTTTACAGCTGCACCATCGAGAGCATCCTGACTGGTTGCATCACTGCCTGGTATGGCAACTGCTCGGCCTCCGACCGCAAGGCACTACAGAAGGTAGTGTGTACAGTCCAGTACATCACAGGGGCCAAGCTTCCTGCCATCCAGGACCTCTATACCAGGCGGTGTCAGAGGAAGGCCCTAAAAATTGAAAAGAAAATTGGGCCTTCCTCTGACACCGCCTGGTATAGAGGTCCTGGATGGCAGGAAGCTTGGCCCCGGTGATGTACTGGACCGTATGCACTACCCTCTGTAGTGCCTTGCGGTTGACTGTTCTCTCTGCTACCGCACGGCAAGCGGTACCGGAGCGCAAAGTCTAGGTCCAAGAGGCTTCTGAACAGTTTCTACCCCCAAGCCATAAGAGTCCTGAACATCTAATCAAATGGCTACCTATACTTTTGCACCCCCTTCTACACTGCTGCTACTCTCTGTTATATCTATGCATAGTCACATTAATAACTCTACCTACATGTACATATTACCTCAATTACCTCGACACCGGTGCCCCCGCACGTTGACTCTGTACTGGTACCCCCTGTATTTAGCCTCGCTATTGTTATTTTACTGCTGCTCTTTAATTGGGGCGGCAGGTAGCCTAGAGCATTGGACTAGTAACCGAAAGGTTGCTAGATCGAATCCCTGAGCTGCCAAGGTAAAAATCTGTCGTTCTGCCCCTGAACAAGGCAGTTAACCCACTGTTCCTAGGCATTGAAAATAAGAATTTGTTTCTTAACTGACCTGCCTAGTTAAATAAAGGTTTAAAAAATATATTTGTTACTTTTATCTCTTACTTTTTTTGGTTTTTTTCTTAGAACTGCATTGTTGGTTAAGGGCTTGTAAGTAAGCATTTCTCTGTAAGCTCCTGTTGTATTCGGCGCATGTGACAAATACAATTTGATTTGATTTGACTAGTCTTCCAGTCCCTGCTGCTGAAAAACATCTCCACCACCATGCTTCACTGTGGGGATTGTGCCAGGTTTCCTCCAGACGTGACATTTGGCATTCAGGCCAAAAAGTTCAATCTTGGTTTCATCAGATCAGAGAAACTCCAAGCGGGCTGTCATGTGCCTTTTACTAAGGAGTGGCTTCCGTCGGGCCACTCTAGCATAAAGGCCTGATTGGTGCAGAGATGGCTATCCTTCTGGATCTCCACAGAGGAACTCTAGAGCTCTGTCAGAGTGACCATCGGGTTCTTGGTCACCTCCCTGACCAAAGCCCTTCTCCCCCGATTGCTCAGTTTGGCCAAGCGGCCAGCTCTAGGAAGAGTCTTGGTGGTTCCAAACTTCTTCCATTTAAGAATGATGGAGGCCACTGTATTCTTGGGGACCTTCAATGCTGCAGAAATGTTTAGGTACCCTTCCCCAGATCTGTGCCTCGACACAATCCTGTCTCGGCGCTCTACAGAAAATTCCTTTGACCATGGCTTGGTTTTTGCTCTGACATGCACTGTCAACTGTGGGACCTTATATAGACAGGTGTGTGCCTTTCCAAATCATGACCAATCAATTGAATTTAACACAGGTGGACTCCAATCAAGTTGTAGAAACATCTCAAGGATAATCAATGGAAACAGGATGCACCTGAGCTCAATTTCGAGTCTCATATACTTATGTAAATAAGATATTTCTGTTTAAAAATATATATATAATAATAAAAAGTAAAAAAAACTGTTTTTGCTTTGTCATTATTGGGTATAGTGTGTAGATTGCAAAAAAAGGATATTGAATCCATTTTAGAATAAGTCTGTAACATAACAAAATGTGGGAAAAGTTACAAGGTACTGTAATAATGTGCACACTAATTAAGCAGGTCACTGTTTGCCTGTCCTCATTTTGTTCCTATGGCAACCGAGCAATGCAGGGCAGGAGCAACTAGGGAATAATTTGTAATGTGAGCACTGACATCCTGGGGTTGAGGATGGACGGAATGAAAGATTTGGGACAAGGAAATTGGGAAATGTGAACACGTCCAAATAGTTAAAATTTTAGAAGTCATGTAGCCCAGCATTAAAAAGTTGTCACATAGATAACAATGCATCTGGTATGATCATCGTAATGCTTAAATTACATTGCAACTGGAAAACGAGGCCCTGGTCCTTATTCCCAACTCTCCCAATGGCTATATTCATTCAGAAATGTCCCACCCGGGTGAGGTATTTCACAGGTGCATATGAAAAGCTTTTTAGGGAATTACTTCAAAGGAAAGCCTAATTACGTTTGGCAGAATAAAATGTCTGAGGGGCAATGAGTGATTCTGAGATAAACATGTGTCAGCATGGCTCTTATTCTCCTTTCTGTACTCTATAATCTATCTTCCCACTGGGCAAAAACTGTTTGAATCAAAGTTGTTTCCATTAAATCAATGTGCAAAACTGATTGGATTTGCAAAAAGTCATAAAGAAAAATTTATTTTTTTCACCCAACTTTTAACCTAAATCCTATGACAAAGTAAAAATATTGGTTGATTTCACACTGAATTCACGTTATTTGACAACTCAACCAAACGTAAATCATAACTAGACATTTAACTGACGTCTGTGCCCAGTGGGTTTCAATGGTTTCTGGACTCTATCGTCTTTTAATGGTTATGAGGAATGTGGTAAATATGTTAGCTGTGGTTCATTCCATTGATGAAAGACTTACAGTTCCCGTCTCCGCCACATTCTGATCCATGATGATCAGTATCTGTGGATATGTTGTTTTTAAAGCTGAGTTGGTTCATGCCTTTAAAGTACAGCCAGAATGTCGATATATTTCATTTACCCCTGGGTGTCTTTTTAAAAAACAAAACAAAGTGAATGTGTGGAAATATCTGACTGATATTCAATATTGTAAAAGTAATCAACAACCTTAGCAATCGGCTGGGCCAACCTGGTCTAAGAGCATTTTGAATTATTCTGTACATAAATCCGGAAACTCCATTTTGTATAATACATTACGTTTTGTATGGTATGTATTAATTAATAATGATATGTTACGAATTATAATTCTCAGGGATCCTGAGTGTCACAGCGGTCTAAGGCAGGTTAGGTTTAGGGGAAGGGTTAGCTAAAAGGGTTAAGGTTAGGCTTAGAGGAAGGGTTAGCTAACATGCTAAGTAGTTGCAAAGTAGCTAAAAAGTAGTAAGTAGTTGAAAAGTTGCTAATTAGCAAAAATGCTAATGTTGTCCGTGAAGAGATTCGAACTAGCAACCTTTGGGTTGCTAGATGTTCACGCTATATGCTCACCCATCCACCCCGACCAACCACCATACTTTCATTTTTTGCTTTTAGTAACCATCTGTCTTATCAAACAAATCATATCATACTAATTTGAGTGTCCCGGATTTACGTATAGAATAATACGAGATGCTCTGAGACCAGGGTGACTGGGCAGGACACTTGATCCAAGTTAGATGCTGTCTATAGCACAGTGTAGGCACACTGAAATAAAAGAAAAGCAGCAGTGAGTGAGGAAGGTAAGCATGAGTGGATTGAGCAAGACTGATGTCCAAATATCATCAGACTCATCAGGCTCTTCTAATGGCCTAATTGGCTGGATGACAATATTTGGACACGGTGTGCTGCCAAAGCTACAGCTCAGGCTACCCATTTCAGATTCTTTTCCCCCACTAATTGGTCTTCACATCAGATCTTTTCACATCAGATCTTATTCAGATTGGTCAAATGACTAATTAGTGGAAAAAATATTGAAATTGGGCTGCATGTGTAAACACAGCCTTAGAGGCTGCAGAGAGGAGGGCAGGCCAAGTTGTCAGGTGCTCACACTACTTAGATAAACCTGAAGGATTAGTGGCATAGTTAAAGTTAGGGCAGAGAAGATTAGCCTTTCCTCTGTGAGTGACAAGAGATTCCCGGTGTGCTTCAGTGAGGCTGGGAATGTAGGGGGAGGAAGGAAGGAAGGAAGGTGGGGGAAGTGACGGGAAGGTGAGAGGTGAA
This sequence comes from Brachymystax lenok tsinlingensis, assembly GCA_030435695.1. Taxonomy (NCBI): domain Eukaryota; kingdom Metazoa; phylum Chordata; class Actinopteri; order Salmoniformes; family Salmonidae; genus Brachymystax; species Brachymystax lenok. The sequence continues at coordinate 37,955,661 of CM059807.1, read as the reverse complement.
GCTCTGGGCCGTATTCACAAAGTGCTATAGGGTCAGATTTCCCTTTTAGACCATAATGAAAACGATTATATATCAGCACTCTGAAACTCTTTGTGAATACAGGCCCGGGCATCATGGTTGGAGGGTCCTGCAGCACTTATGCGTACAACGTATCTGAGACACATGACTGTTCAACTAGATGGCAGGGGAAGACAAAGGAGCAGGTTTGCTGGATGAAGGGGAAAATGGGAAATCTTGGAGGTGCTTTCGGAGGTAGTAGGGCTCTGACTGATGTACGAGAATGTGTTTAGATTAAAAAAGTAATTGGTCAGGGTTGTATTCGTTAGGGAAACACTGTAGCAAAACATTTCCAATGGAAAAAGAGTATTTCTTATTGGACAAGTTCAGGTCAGGTGGTCGGTTTTCTTGTTTTTGGTGCCTAATGAATACAACACTGGTGCTTTTGCGACGTGAGGGCACTGACTATATAATTTAGGAATTTAGACCTCTGCTTCCATCTGCTGGCCAACATAAGGAATGCAGTAGATTGCGGCTTCAAGAACAGCAAGAAATCATTTACCGTCGCCCAGAGTTCACCAATTTGCTGCCTGCAGGTTACATTTTGTAGAAATTATTATTATTTTATTTTTATAACTGTAAAAACAGCAGGAAATCAGCTTCAAGTGATTTTAATTTTGGAAAACTGTTCCCAAGTATTCCCACGCACAATGGATCTTATACAAACGCAAGCAAGGTTTGAAATGGTTATTTGAGTCAAATACAATATCTGTTTGGGTAGTCTACAAATTATTTGTAATTATGTTCCGGCCACCCGCTCAATAAAATAATCATCCCGCGGCTGAATCTAGTTAATGATCTCTGCTGTAGCCTATACAATATGATAGTATATAATATGATTTTTTTCAGAAAAAGGCAAAAAGACCAGGAGTTAACGTTGCTGCAAAATGTATTAGGCATTGTATAAAATAAAATAAAAAACATTTTGAAATACATAGGAAGCTATTCATCCAATAATGTCCATTATGAATCAAAAGGCCTCAACAAAACACGATGGAAAAACAGCTTACATCTTCAAAACCATTCTCTGGGTGATGTCGGATCAGTAGCAAATGTTTCAGTTTTAATTGAAGGCATATTTTCATTTGGTATAACACCAAAGCTTTATAAATCCACATCCACGTAAATACTGTTAGGGAGAATATATCTTCCTCTCAACAAATCAATTCAGTGTTTATTTGTTTTTCGATATACTTTGCAATGATATACACACTTCATAAAACAAGTAAAAATTGCAGTTATGATCAAAGCAATCCTATCCAAGCATGAATAATAAAATGAGGGCCCTGTGCTTCGGACTATCAACAGGACAAGACTGGAAATGAAAAACGGTAGGCCAAATAAAGCTAGCTTTAGTTTTTTTGCCATTTAGTACATAGCTACATACATACAGTACATATTGCTACATACATACAGTACATATTGTGCTTGAACATCCCATCCCAAAATGGTTGTTTGAACTTTAATCAGTTCCTCTCAGTTCTTTTTCCAGATACTAAAAACAACAAGGATATGTGTAAGAATATAATAAATATATTGGCCTTCTTAAACTCCCTGAGCAAGGTTTCTTAAATACAGAGGTACAATACACTTTCATCAGCAGTCTCCCAATAGATCACATCCACATATGTCTCATCTATGATCAACTCTTGAAAACACAGATTTGGATATGTTGAAAGTTGAAGCCATGGCATTCTGTCAGGTAACAGCTTCTCGGGGGTCCTTCCTCCTGGGTTAAAACCACCAAGGTAGAGGATACTTATCATCAGAGCTATGACCACCATTCACAACTAGTTTAATAAAAAAGCATTTGATAAACAAATGAATGGTTTGCTTTGACCATACACTACATTCCTATCTTTTCTAAATCCTTTCTATTGTCTATAATACTTTGTACATATCTTTGGTTCTAATCTCAAAGCAACAGAGTTTTGTGCAAAGTGGCAAACTTTCTGGCCCAACTCTTCTTTGTCAGTCTGAGTACTTCCGATCTGCAGGGTGTTCTTAAGGACCCGGGCTCCTGGAGGCCCCCAGAGCTGGGCCATAGCCCTAGCTGGGCTCTAGCCCTCTGCACAGGGCCTGTGTCTGGGGGTCAGTGGCTCCATCTCCAGTACTAGGTCTTGTGGTCGTGGCCCTTTATTCTGCTCCACAACCCGTGGCACCACCGTGGACCAGCGATCTACATGGGTTGGGGAAACAAAGTAAAATGTGGCTGATGTGATTTGACTTGCCCTTATACACTGTGTGTTTGCCTTGGTGAACTGTACATACGCATCAGTGCATTTTTTTAGAGGACGCAGTAAAAGAGTCTCACCTCTCCTCAGGCCACGGACGGTTTGATGCACTGTACCAGAGCACTGCTGGGTCTCTGTTATGTTCTTGCCCGGGTCTTCGTTGATTATGGCCAGGTTTTGATTCCAGTGGCACCAGTTGACCTCATCCACCCTGAAATGACCACAGAAGATGTTTGCATTTGACTTAGCAGTCAGACACGTTTCTCTGACGCAGAGAGGGGTGAGAGTTCAGTGAAATTAGTATGCGTACCTAAAGCACCAGCGGCGGTCGGGGGTACCGTCCCAGTTCTTCCCCACGGTCACCATCTCCCCGGACCGGAAGGACTTCCGCAGACACACAGGGAAGGAGCGCTCAATGTCAAGGATTGTCGTAGCCCACTGTTGTTAAAACATAACGTCAACCAACAGGCTAGAATGTTTTTCATAACATATTAATGTGAGCGTGAACTAGAGGATGCACTGTGCATAACGCCATCACCAGGGTCCTATTCACTAGGTACCAAACGTAAGTAAAATGACTGAAACAGGGAGGAACTACCTGGACTTCCAATAAGAAATGTATATTTTCGTTTTCCGTTACAACATTTGCTGCGGTGTGCTTTAACCTGTTAGGGCTAAGGGGCAGTGTTCGGAGGTTCGGAGAGTCTGGCGTGCCCAAAGTAAAATGCCTGTTACTCAGGCCCAGAAACTATAATATGCACATAATTAGTAGTATTGGATAGAAAACACTCTGAAAAAAAAATATATAATGTCTGTGAGTATAACAGAACTGATTTGGCAGGCAAAAACCAGAAGAAAATCCATCCGGAAAATGTGATTTTGTGATGTCATACTATTTCCTTGGACATGCCATTCATTTCACAGTGATTTAGCAGGTTATTTTCTGTCTGATATATTATTGTTTATTTACATATTAGGGTACCTGAGGATTGATTCGAAACATTGTTTGACTTGTTTCGACTAACTTTACCGGTACTTTTGGGATTTTGTTTGTCTGCATGGTTGAACGCCTTTGAGCAGGGGGATTACTGAACAAAACACGCCAACCAAACAGAGTTTTGGGGATTTAAAGAGGGGCTTTATTGAACAAAAGGACCATTTATTGTGTAGCTGGGAACACTTTGGATTGCCATCAGAGGAAGATCTTCAAAGCTAAGCAATTTATTTTATTGCTATTTTTGAGTTGTGACACCTGTGCTGGTTATGATATTATGCTAATTGAATATTTATGCAGGGCGCTGTCCTCAGACAATCAAATGCTATGCTTTTGCCGTGAAGCCTTTTTGAAATCTGACAACGCTGTGAGATTACCAAGATTCTAAGCTTTTGAATAGTGTTCAACACTTGTATTTTCATGAATGTTTAATATTACTATTTTTGTAATTTGAATTTGGCGCTCTGCATTTTTCCGGATGTTGTCGTAGGTGGGTCGCCTGTGACCCACCGGTCCCTTAATGAATAGTGTTTACTGCATAGGGAACCTAGCTGTCCATCAGCTGTCCTCCTCACTCACCTGCAGCTTCCAGATCTTCTTGCTCTCCTTGGACACCTGGCTCACTGTCTCTCCCATCAGAGCGATCAACATGTTGAGCAGCAGCACGAAGGTGAGGATGATGTAGGTGACCAGCAGGATGAGGAAGACAGCTGGGTACTGGGCACTGCTGACCATGTCCAGATCACCCATTCCAATGGTCAGCTTGAACAGGTCCAGCAGGAAGTTGCTGAAGGTGTCCGTGTCCCGGCACTGGGGGTAGGTGGGGCAGCCGCCTTCCTCCGGACACACCTCGTCAGGCCCGGGGCACACCGCCAGGAGGGACACCAGAGCTGGGGGGTGACATGGGAAACAGGAGGAGATGATAAGGTAGGTTTCTCCTCTGTTTCAACTGGTTGACGGACTGCTGAGAAGAAGTGTGCAGTAGGGGACACTGTACCTGACGAGTATCCAATCATGAAGAGCACGTAGACCAGCAGAAACCGGAACAGGTCTTTGAAGAGAATCTGAGAGCCAAGAAAGAAGGATAACTTGTGATTAGTTGTCTAGTGTCCAATTAGTCCATTTTGATTTCAAATTCAATGTGATGGATGAAAGAGTGAAGGAGTTGATACCTTCTGTATCATGATGCTGTAGGTGCCGGTGAGCTTCAGGCCTCTGGTGAAGTATAAAGTGTTCATCCAGCCCAGGACCAGCGCAAACACCATCACAGACACATAGGCCTCGATACCCGACAGGTAGAGAGCCGCAGTTACTATCACCAGCACAGAGTAGATGAAGCTAGAGATATAGGAGAGTTGGGCCGTGTTCACTAGGCATAAAGTTGAATAAAACGGACCGAAATGCTAGGGAATAACTGAATTTGTCCAATAAGAAACACATTTTCATTTTCCGATTCAAAATGTTTTGCAACAGTGTACCCTTTTGGCCCTGGTGTTCAGATTCCAGGAAACAGCAATAATCCTTATCCTACCTACGTGTTAGATACAGAACACATTCCCAGTACACAGGAATGCCATTTGGGATTTAATGGACACCATGTTGGCTCTCGCAGATGCAGCACTAATGATGCAAACAAAACACCCTTCGGAGCGGCGCTCAACATCCTCCGCTCTTTGTTGGGATTGTGAGTTTAATTAAAGAAGATGTCAACTATAAAACGTGCCAGGAAAAGGGGGGCTTTAATGTGGAATTAAATAGAAGACTCAATTAAGAGAGGATGATAAATTAGCCTCGGGTACAAGTCAGAGGGTGTTACAAAGGAGGAGAAGGTTAAGGAGGGGGGAGCTGGAGTCTTACTAGAGCAGTTGAAAGGAGCCGTCGACAAATAGGGAGTTCACCCCAGGGCATTTCTTCAGGAAGAGGTCCTTAATCTACAAAGAGGGGAGAGGGAGAGAGAGATTTGGGTAATGGCTGCCCACAAACATACTGTATTTTAGTTTTGGGGCTTGACACAAGAAGAGGAAGAGGAAGAGGAGGAGAGAGAGAGAGAGAGAGAGAGAGAGAGAGAGAGAGAGAGAGAGAGAGAGAGAGAGAGAGGGTCAGAAAAGAGAGAGAGAGAGAGGGTCAGAAAAGAGAGAGAGAGAGAGGGTCAGAAAATAAAGAATCTATTTACAGGGGAGATCGAAGATTTATAGTGAAAGTGTGTTTGTGTACACATTTTGAGGCCTCTTTAGAAACAAGTTATTAATTGTAGAGCCAACATTCAAAGCTGTAACTCTGATTGGATGGTTCATCCGGAGAGAAGCTGTACTGGCTTCAGGCTGCAGACTTACGTTGGTGAGGAAGAAGAAGACTCCGGAGCTTAAGGTGATAACCTCCCCTCCCAGACGCAGATGGTCTGTGGAGGTGGTGTAAGGGTACGGAGGCTGGGCAGGGACAAACAGAGTTAAAGCTTTGCTGAGCATGACACCCATACTGTTGGCACAGTACACATAATAATAATAATAATGCCACTTGGCAGACACTTTCATCCAAACCGACTTTCAATAAGTGCATAAATTTGTTGTATTTTGTATTTGAGTTGTTGGTCATGTACGTACCATTCCCTGGGATGGGCGGTAGTAGGCCACCAGGGTGAAGATTATCATGGTCACCAGGTAGGAGACAACACTGATGTAGAAGGTGACGGCAGCAAACTTCTGCCACTTGGCCCTCAACAGCTCGTTGATGGGCTCCACAGCCAGCATCTCATGGCGATTCTATGGACAGTGCAGGAAAACTCACAATAATGGAAGAGAGTATGGTGTGAAAGAGAAATCATACTCCATCTTTCCTACCATACTGGCTCTCCCTTTATCTCAGGTAAACAAATCTATTACAGGTAAAAAGGCAAAAATATACACTAGGCCTCTGTCTGCCCCATCCCACCTCACAATCTCAGCCACGGAAAAAGACACTGTAGACTTGCGTTAGCTCCCAGAGCTTTAGAGTCGAGGCTTTATCTAAGCAGGCTTCCACGCACCTCGATGCGGCTGTTGTAGACCAGGATCTCCAGCACGGACACCTCCTCTCCACAGGTGTCCAGTGAGGAGAGGTCGTACAGGGATGAGTACACAGGGCCGTATGCCCAGTCCTTGAACTTCCGTGAGAGGTGGCGCGCGCTTCCTCGTCCTTGATCTCCCTGCGAATTATGTGCTGGAAAACCTGGGAGAAATAATAATAACAAAGTTGACCTTTTTTTGTCTGTTTTACAATGCATGTGATTATATCTTCTGTCAATAATACAATACATAATCCAACAAGGCACCAGACAATAGCATTTTTCTATGTGTTATACAAACTATCCTTTTAAGAGTATGATTCCTCATACACGTGATATATGAGTTCCTTCTCACCCCAATTTTTCCCAGCTTTGCCGCCATCATAAGGGGTGACATGCCGTCGTTATTGAGAATGTCCTCCAGGCTGCATTCTGGGTAGAGTTTGGCACTCTTGGTCAGCAGCAGGTCATACATCTTGGTGAGGAAGCGGGTGTTGTCCCGGGTGTTGTCGGCGATGTGCACCAGGGCGTGTAGCACTGTGTTGCCGCGAGAGTCCTGCCGTCGAAGGTCAGCCTTCTTGTGGGCGTTCTCGGTCAAGTAGTGCACCATGTTCGGCTGGTTGGTGCATGCTGCCAGCGACAGAGGCAGCTCGCCTGGCCAAAGAGATACAGTCAGATGCGCACAGCAACAAGCACATCAATCAAGGGGATCCCATTTTACAATGGAAGCAATAGAAAAGACCCAAAAGCGCAAACCCTGCCCACCTGGCACTCAGGCAGTCTCTTTCCACTCTGGGAAGTGATGTACGTTCATATGGAACAGCAAACCACTTTCAACATGTCTTTGAAGGCTATCTTTGCCTGGCTACCCAGACCCATTGCTCAGGCCAAACGCTACACCAGGCCTATGGACGTGGCAGACAAAAATATGTAGCGAACAACAGAGCAGCGGAAGAATTTAGTGTGAGTCATCAGACTAAGCCTACCTATAAGTGGATCAAAGATTGGATTTAAAACCTTGCAACGAAAAGGGCACAATTAGTACACTTGTCTGAGGGAGGGGCCTGTGCATTGAAACCAGTGTGCCAAAAGCAGCTATTGAAAACGAGCCGTTGCCACGGGTGACAGATTACCCTGTCACCTCGCATGGGAAACGCTCTTCTTCATGCATTTGCACGGGTGCTCGTGGAGTGTTGGAGTAAGCGCTAAATCCCATTAGCTGTCGCCCCTCTGCCAGGTTTCCTGGTTACCTCAGCGCAAAGCTCCAGAGTGAATGACTCGCACTGTGCCACAGACACGCCGGGAGTTTGGAATGATTTGGGAATGACAGTCGCACTTAGTGCAACTGGATATAATCCCTCGTGTGCTGCAACAAAAGCATTAATATAATAACAATGGCAGTAGTGAGTTTCTTGGTGAAATATTTGCCTACTCAAATCTCCTGTCTATTTGCATGTATCTCTATCTCTCCCTCTATCTCCTTTATATCCCTTTCCCATTCCTGAGCAGAGCTGTAGGTGTCTGCACTGGCCTGGTAAAGCATTCACCATAGTTGCAAACACAGTGCCAGAAAAGACAATGTCAGAATGAAATATCAGTCAACACAGTCTACTAGTTCGGGTCAATGGGAAAGTGTGAAAATTATATTAGTTTGTTGAACTTGAGGCTGGAAGGGCTGTTGAGGTGAATGGGATGTAGGCTAGTCTACTACGGAGGATCTTAATTTGTGCCAGTTTGCTACAACAGGAAAATAATCCTGCAGCAACAGAAAATGTGAATTATTATGTGGATTATAATTAATGGACATTTTTGTACGGGTTGATACATTTAACGTTAAGGGAAAATCAAGTCTGAAATTTCAAAGTGGACATTTTTAAACCTCAAATATACTACAAGTTTTACATTTCCTGCATTACAGGAAAGTTCTCCTGCAACAGGGTGATCAATTAAGATCCTACACCTGTAGTGGGATGTTGGGTTCATGGATGAGAGTTGCAGGGATACTCTCCAATTAGCAGAGGGCAATATGGAGTGGCACGTTTTATTTGGAGGCTCTCTGTCAATGGACTCAACCTCGGTGAGTTCAGCTAAACAGAGGCAGCCCGCCCATTTGAAGGGAAGTATGTATGTTGGGTTTTTTCAGCAGCAAGACACAGACACCTTTCATTAAATTGTTCGGAAATACTTGTTGAACCTCTGACATTATTGTTCTCTTTTCTTTTTTGAAGAAGCCTACTACTAATAATTACATTTCTGATGATATGACCAGACTAGTTTTGTGTGATTTATGAGTTTATCATTGGCCTAGCGAACTGTTCTGACTGTGTTTTCCCAGCCCATACTTTCCATGTAAAATGGGAAGGGTGGGCTCTAATGTCAACAACCGCTTCCTCACCAACCCAATCTTACCATCAGTGGTGTAAAGTACTTAAGTAAAAATACTATAAAGTACTACTTAAGTATTTTTGGGGGGGTATCTGTACTTTCCCCCCCCCAAAAAATTGACAACTTTATACTTTTACATTTACTTTTACTTTTGATACTTAAGTATATTTTAGCAATTACATTTACTTTTGATACTTAAGTATATTTAGAACCAAATACTTTTAGACTTTTACTCAAGTAGTATTTTAATGGGTGACTAACTTTTACTTGAGTAACTTTCTATTAAGGTATCTATACTTTTACTCAAGTATCACAATTGGGTACTTTTTCTACCACTGCTTACCATGGCAACTGAGAGCATTTTCCAAAAGAAGCTTAACACTACCTTAGTAGTGGTCCAGTACTCCAAGTTATCCAACTGCGCAGTGATCCAGTCTTTGTAGCCCAAACCTTTGGGCATGTAAAATAAAGGCACACTGAGGTAGCTAGAAAACCACTTTTCAAGTGCACTGCTTTAAGATACACTGACATGTCCACACAGTGTCGGGAACCCAGGCGCCTGTCATGGAAAACTACAGACATGTCATTAAAAAACCAAGAGGAATAGAATATGACTTTAACAGCATCAAAATACTGCCAAAGTTCAATAATACAATGCTAGGGCATGAATGTTACCATAAATAGAGCATGTATGAAGTCTCATCATGTGCTTGACTCTTAAATGTATTTATACGTAATCTAAAATGTAAACTACGTGATCCTCGAAAGTAATTATTTATCATGAGAGGACTATAAACAATAACTAGTAACACTGCATACTCCAAGAAAGGTTAAAATCTTTCCTTTCTGGTAAAAAGTTATAAATTGCTGAGGTGTAGTCACTTTTGAGGCTAGCAGTACAAATATGATAAAAATATTTCATATGAAATATTTTATATGACGTATTTCCTATTCAACAAAACTGTTTGAATAAGGCTTGAAATGACTTATATGCTTTCTAAATATAGTATCATCAAAAAGATTTCACCTTATAACTGTAAAATACACTACTGGTCAAAAGTTTTAGAACACCTACTCATTCAAGGGTTTACTTCATTTTTACTATTTTCTACTTTGTAGAATAATAGTAAAGACATTAAAACTATGAAATAACACATATGGAATCATGTAGTAACTAAAATAGTGTTACACAAATCAAAATATATTTTATATTTGAGATTCTTCAAATAGCCACCCTTTACAACCATTGAATCTATATGTTTTGACCAGTTTACAATCGAAGGTAGCACCAAGTAATTTAGTCTCCTCAACTTGTTCAACAGCCACACCAATCATTACCGGATTCAGCTGAGGTCTAGAGCTTAGGGAATTATTTGTAACAAATACAATGCTCTTACTTTTAGAGATGTTCAGGACCAGTTTATTACAACCCACCCATTCCAAAACTGACTACAACTCCTTGTTAATGGTTTCAGTGACTTCATTAGCTGGGATTGCTGACACATATGGTTGAATCATCAGCATACATGGACACACTGGCTTTGTTTAATGCCAGTGGCATGTCATTGGTAAAAAATAGAAAAAAGTAGAGGGCCTCGAGAGCTTCCCGGTGGTACACCACACACTACATGTTTGACATTAGACAAGCTTCCATTAAAGAAAACCTTCTGAGTTATATTAGATAGATAGCTCTGAATCCACGATATGGCAGAGGTTGAAAAGCAAAGAAACATACACTACTGTTCAAAAGTTTGGGGTTCCTTAGAAATGTCCTTGTTTTTGAAAGAAAAGCAATTTTTGTCCATTAAAATAACATTAAATTGATCAGAAATACAGTGTAGACATTGTTAATGTTGTAAATGACTACTGTAGCTGGAAACGCCTGATTGTTTTTTATGGAATATCTACATAGGCGTACAGAGGCCCATTATCAGCAACCATCACTCCTGTGTTCCAATGGCACGTTGTGTTAGCTAATCCAAGTCTATCATTTTAAAAGGCTAATTGATCATTAGAAAACCCTTTTGCGATTATGTTAGCACAGCTGAAAACTGTTGTTCTGATTAAAGAAGCAATAAAATTGGCCTTCTTTAGACTAGTTGAGTATCTGGAGCATCAGCATTTGTGGGTTAAATTACAGGCTCAAAATGGCCAGAAACAAAGACCTTTCTTCTGAAACTCGTCAGTCTATTCTTGTTCTGAGAAATGAAGGCTATTCCATGCGAGAAATTGACAAGAAACTAAAGATCTCGTACAACGCTGTGTACTACTCCCTTCACAGAACATCGCAAACTGGCTCTAACCAGAATAGAAAGAGGAGTGGGATGCCCCGGTGCACAACTGAGCAAGAGGACAAGTACTATAGAGTGTCTAGTTTGAGAAACAGACGCCTCACAAGTCCTCAACTGACAGCTTCATTAAATAGTACCTGCAAAACACCAGTCTCAACGTCAACAGTGAAGAGGCGACTCCGGGATGCTGGCCTTCTAGGCAGAGTTGCAAAGAAAAAGCCATATCTCAGACTGGCCAATAAAAAGAAAAGATTAAGATGGGCAAAATAACACAGAGACTGGACAGAGGAACTCTGCCTAGAAGGACAGCATCCCGGAGGGAGTTGGGTCTGTTGACGTTGAGACTGGTGTTTTGCGGGTACTATTTAATGAAGCTGCCAGTCAGTTTCTTAACAGGTGCATGTTAATCATCAATTGGAAAAAGCAATTTCAGAAATTCATCAAGTGCAGCGTCTGGATGCTACTTGTTAATCAAATCAGGCCAACAAATATTTTTTACATCATCCACATAAGAGTCACAGCAAAAACCTTTGTAAAATCTCTTATACACTATTCTAGGCCCATCTTTTGGAACCTTGGTTCTACTAGATATAGCCACTATATTGTGATCACTGCATCCAATGGGTATGGATACAGCTTTAGTTCAGAGTTCTACAGTATTAGTAAAAGTGTGATCAAGAATGATCTTGTTCCTGTAGTGTTAGTAAACACCCTGGTAAGTTGATTAATAACCTGAACCAGATTAGAGGCACTGGTTACAGTGAGAATCTTCCAGATTTAGAAATGCAATGTACATATTTATGCTTGTATGTCTTTGTCGTCTCTCTGTTTAAATCGCACAATCAGTATGTGGCAAATAGTTTGACAGAAAGTCTCTGGTTGTGTAAGTCTCTGGTTGTCAACCAGGGGTCACCATGTCCTTAGTAGTTGTAGTAGTAGCTTTCTTTGTTCTGGAAGTGTTGGTTAGACTGGATACGACACGTTCCAATGGTCGTTTGACAGGGAAATGTTCTTCTTTTCTCGTCTTCGGTCGAGTTTCCTAGACTACGTTACATGCAGAGCTGCATGTCTAGTCTCCTTCTCTGTTGAGTTTCAGAGGGTTATACCCTTTTCTGGTCTGGTAGAGTCTAACCATTTTACACATGTAGTCACAGCTCTACGCTTTCTGGTCTAGTAGTTTTAAACCATTTGTGACATCCGGCTTACCGTCCGTATAGGACAACTGTACAACTGAAATGTGTCTTCCGCATTTAACCCAACCCCTCTGAATCAGGGAGGTGTGGCAGGCTGCCATAATCGACATATATGTCTTCAGTGCCCAGGGAACAGTGCCTTGCTCAGGGGCAGAACGACAGATTTTTACCTTGTCAGCTCGGGGATTTAAACCAGAAACCTTTCGGTTACTGGCCCAACGCTCTAACCACTAGGCTATCTGCTACCCCTGGTCTGTATTTAAATTGCAACCATTTCCATGTGTAGCCACCGCTCCACGTTTTCTGGTCTAATGTAAATTTTGTTAGGAGTCGTTTTATAAGCACTCATCCTTTTGGCATAATGTCTGTGCTCATGTGGGCGTGGTTACTAACTGGGTAAAACTTTACATGAAAAACAATTATCTAATTTAGAAGGATAAAATCACATTTAATCTTCTCACAAATAGTTTCATATTTAATCATATAAGTTTTACAACATTTAGACGTAACTCTGACATACACATTGTGAAAGCTCTTAAAGTTATAATGTTTCTGTTATAACATCTTTAATGATACCACAAAATCACAAATTATACGACATATTCATTGTTTGGATCCCCACCGACCATTTCCCACATTCTTTATGTTAGGAATATTGTTTCATTATCCACTTTTGGATGTTGAAGTTCTTTGGGCAAGAATCTCTCTATACCGCTCAGACATTCCATTCGTGGATACTGAGAGGCAGAGGGAGAGAGTTTGAAACTATTTACGACTGGTCAATAAGTCATAAAACAGACCCAACTCCCCCCCTTCCTCTCTGGTGAGAGAGAGAGAGAGAGGGGGGCGCTCTCTTTGATCCTCACCAAGGAGTGAAAGTCATGACACCTTCCTTGACCTACCGATTGCCTGCCGTCCTGTACCTGCCTGACTCTGATTTGGATTACGACCCTTTGCCTGCCTTGACTTACCTTTTGCCTGCCCCTTGTACTATAATAAACTCTGAGACTCGTACTATCCACCTCATGTGTCTGCATCTGGGTCTTAGCCTGAGTCCTGATACAGGAGCTTGACGACTATCAGCCTGGGCCAGTCACCTGGGCCGGTGGTGGGTTCTCCAGTCCTTTGGGCGCACTCTAACTCAATCTTCATGTGGTCCGTCTTCAGTTTCTCCGAGATAATTTTCCTCACTTTGTCCTCAAACTCCGTCCAGATCTCATGTGGAGATTCTGCAATTCCATCTACAACAATGTCGTTCCATCTTGATTGTCCCTCGAGATAATCTGATTTCTCTGGCATTGTTATCATGGATTCACATATCAAATCAAATCAAATTTTATTTGTCACATACACATGGTTAGCAGATGTTAATGCGAGTGTAGCGAAATGCTTGTGCTTCTAGTTCCGACCATGCAGTAGTATCTAACAAGTAATCTAACAAATTCACAACAACTACCTTATACACACAAGAGTAAAGGAATGAATACGAGTATGTACATATAAATATATGGATGAGCGATGGCTGACCGGCATAGGCAAGATGCAGTAGATGGTATGGAGTACAGTATATACACACATACACACACACATATATGAGATGAGTAATGTAGGATATGTAAACATTATATAAATGGCATTGTTTAAAGTGGCTAGTGATACATTATTTCATCCAATTATAATTATTAAAGTGGCTAGAGATTTGGGTCGATGACCGAACGGCATAGGCAAGATACAGTAGATGGTTTAGAGTACAGTGTATACATTTGATATGAGTATGTCGGATACGTAAACATTATATACAAAATTGTTTAAAGTGGCTAGTGATACATTTGTTACATCCAATTCCTATGTATAAAGTGATCCCCAGTACATACATAACTAATGTCCTCTCTCAATTACTTATAGATTGTTATCTTGCCGTTTTCCTGTTTAAACTCATCTAGCTGACCCTGTGAGAACTGCAAACGTTTTTTCAGGTCCTGGACCTCTGGTCAAGTTGTCCATTATTCTATTAGTTGACTCCACCTGTATTTGGACACAATACTTGAAGCTATTTTCTTGTTGTTGTAACAACTGCTTGTAGAACTCTTTTTGTTTGTTTAAAAGATCCTTCACCTGTGATAGAGAGACACCACTGTCTTCAATGGTACTCCCACCGGCTTTGGTCTTTGTCAGGGTAGCAATGTAGGCAACGCTGTTACTCCCTGCAATTCCAGACAGGGCAGGTCGCAGGGAAGATGGAAACAGCCACAAAATAGGGATCTAGACAACCACAAGCCCGGGACAATCCGCAGTCCCAGCCACAAGGCCTAACCGTGTTGTGGGCTGCGTTCAAGTCCTCAAGGAAACCCCTCTAGCTTGATAGGCAGCTAACAATGGCAGCTAGGCTAGCTGGCAAAAGGTACAGTAGCTAGCTAATAACCAAGCTTTTCCAATCAAACAAACCGATCAAATAAACCGAGCGCTGCCTCGTTCCGCGTTCAACAGGAGGTGACCTGTTGATTGCAGGCATGTGTTTGTCAGGGGCTTTGACGTATGGTTCAGCCAGGAGTTGGACAGTTTGAAGAGCGAATGACGATTTATAAGCGAAGATGTCAGTCGGAACCGGTACTAGAACCACGCAGGTCCCCTAAACAGGGGACTTTAAATCTAAGAGGTTTTAAACCATACTCCTACACTTAATGTACTGCCACTTTAAGCCCCTGCTGACTGAGGACTTTGGTTGTATATTGAATAAAATATTGAATCTCGAATCTGAATCTGTAGACAGTAGAATGGATCAGATCTGATCCTAACGTTATGGTGTCTTACCAAAGTAGAAGTAGCCCCCCTCGTCCCTGGGTTGGAAGAAGCGTCCGCGGGCCTGGGCGTGAACATCTGCCCCTTTCTCCACCAGCAGCTCCACGTACTGCTTACAGCGCCTCTCAATGGCGATGTGGAGTGCCGTCTGGCCTGTCAAACCACACAACAGTCAGTCAACACATTGGGTATAGGGACAAGTGGTTAAATTGGGCTTCTTAGATCATTCATATATTCTCTACTCCAGCCTTGCCTGAGAGGGACTGAACTCTACAGTGGATGTACTGCATTGTCTCACTGTCTACTGAGTCCCACCTTCAGGAGTGAGGAAAGGTGCATTGAGACTAGAGGTCTCGGATAAAGACGCAGAAATCTCCATTCCAAGACTGGGTCGAAGGTCAACCGCTTTCCTCTCCTATCCACATTTCAACAATGGCATTGTTGTAACTAAGGCGATACCACATTCACTAAGTCCCTGTATCTCATCAATAAATGTGTTTCTTTTTTTTAATGGTCAACAAAGGTGGCTTGGTTCTGCTGCAGTGTCAAATCTGTGAACAGTCATGGCACACAGGCATACAGACATGAACACATTCCTTCTGGCTTGTATGTTCATTAAAGGGGACCTGTACCAACAGTAAGTAGACCATATGGCTGCCATGGGCTCCTCAGCAATCACCATCTGTCTACTACTTCATTACTGTGTGGAGGTGGACTATGGTTGTGTCTGAAATTGCATCCTATTCCCTATTTAGTGCACTACCTTTGACCAGAGCCCTATGAAAAAAAGTTCACTACATAGGGAGTAATTTCAGACGCACGGAATGTGAGATATCCTGGCAAAAGTGTGAAATCCCATTCTAACAGCAAATCTTAAAGTGGCTGACATAGTGTGTGATGAGTGAAGTTTTTTTTAGACAGGGAGTTTATTGTGCTTAGACCTAAGACAGTGGATGGAAGAAATAAGTGTGCTGCAACGCTGTTTCCAAGCTGTAAAGACAAATCTTGGAGGTGTAACAGCCACATCATCCAGCCTTCCTCTGGAAATAGAAGCCCCATAGAGCAGCCCTGTGTTGGGCCGGAGACCAGGATGTGTGGTCTCTTTGTGCAGAAGGGGCAGTGGAGGACTCAGTGTAGGTAAGGGCGTCTCTATTAAGCCTGCCTTCATGGAAGTAGTACTGGGCTACGTGTGAATAGTAGGCCCTACATTTCAGGTAGGTACTTTTCTCTGTGATAATATCAAATTATAAACACAGTCCAAGTTTGAAATAATCTACTTCAATCCTAGTCATATGACTGGTTAATACAGTACTGGGTTGTGTTCATTAGGGCGCACAAAAAAAAAGAAAATATATATATATATATAACGGTTCACAACAGAAACCAAAAGTGAGCATTTCAGTCTATGTGGTACCTATTGAACAGGACCCTGGTGTTTTTAGGGGCTAAACTGTGAAGAGAGTTTACCTCTGTAGTAGACGTCTCTGAAGGGCGTGTTGATGAACTCATGGAGGTTGACTGTCTGCTCTGCTATGTCCATCAGCATAGGAATGGTGTCATTCTGACCACT
Source organism: Brachymystax lenok tsinlingensis (assembly GCA_030435695.1). Lineage (NCBI taxonomy): Eukaryota > Metazoa > Chordata > Actinopteri > Salmoniformes > Salmonidae > Brachymystax > Brachymystax lenok. Next base: position 37,939,098 of record CM059807.1, on the reverse strand, counting down.
GTACAGGTTCAGAAGGGCTTTGGGCAGGCATGTCTTCCCTGTAGAAGGTTCTGGGAGAAAAGGAAACCTTATTGATGGGGGGAGGGGTACTCAGAAACGACATGTATAGTTCTGGACATAAAAAAATTACTTTTAAAAAATCCTTTGAGGCAGCAAGGTACATTGTTCATGTGACAAATGGTCTTGCAGCCAGGGCGACACCAAGTGCCAAGTTCATAAGCAATCAGCTAATAAACGATGTAATGAAATGCATTTCTGAAATATGCCCTGCACCTCTCTGATTCAGAGGGGTTGGGTTAAATGCGGAAGACACATTTCAGTTGAATGCATTCAGTTGTACAACTGACTAGGTATCGCCTTTCCCTTTCCCCTGACAGAGCAGGACCCTCCAATTTGAAGCAAATGCTTTTTCGCTGTGCTGCAGTACAGGTTAACTTTATGATACACAGAACTGTGCTTAGAGAGGAACTTCCAACTTCCAAATCACCTGAAACACAGTTGCCAGTTGAGAGAAGAGAAAGGGACACAGAAACATCTTTATGCTTGTTGAAAGAGCAAAAACGGGCGATAAATCGTTAGTGCTAAAATAAGAAAGGGAAGCATGCAAGACATTTCACTGAACATGAAAATGCCTCAAAACCAGGAGAAACAACAGCCAAACCAAACGTGGTGGTCAAGTAAGTTGTCTGCTTCTATTGTTTACTTTTAGTCTGAGTTTTTCATGTTGTCTGTCAAGCCCACTTTAGTCATTTTCTTCATAGAAGGAGACAGTTTGCTGTGATTTCTCTCTGCTCTCTGTTATAAAACACACACACACAAACACACACACACACACAACACACACACACACACACACACACTGCCAACAGGAAGCTGTCCTTGGACCCACCTTTGGCAGGACAAAAGCTCTGACATCACAGTAGCTTCCTTCTCATTACTCTATGGCAGGGGTGTCAAAGTCATTCAATGGAGGGCCTAGTGTCTGCAGGTTTTGTGGTTTTCAATTAAGGCCTAGACAACCAGTTAAGAGGAGTTCTTTACCAATTAGTGACCTTAATTCATCAATCAAGTACAAGGGAGGAGTGAAAACGCTCCGTGGAATGAGTTTGACACACTCTCTATGGAGCCAAGAACAACAGGGAAGAGAGGAGGGTGGAATACTGAGAAGTCAGAGACAGATAACCAAGTCATAGGACATGCCAAAGAGTTGAATCCCTAGGGGCAGAAAAAGGTCTGTTTAGACATTGATACCTATTATCAACACACAAAGTCATGACAAAACTCCAGGATGACACATTAACTGAAGGTGTTAGTCACAGGGCTAAGTGGACTAAAAAGTAAGGCTTCTCCATTAGTAAGGCAACTGTAACAGATGTGAGATGTATTTATTTAAAAAAAAAATCATGACATCCAATTGGTAGTTACAGTCTTGTCCCATCGCTGCAACTCCCGTACGGTCTCGGGAGGTGGTGAAGGTCGGGAGCCATGCGTCCTCCGAAACATGACACTGCCAGGCCGCACGGCTTCTTGACACACTGCACACTTAACCCTGAAGCCAGCCGCACCAATGTGTTGGAGGAAACACTGTACAACTGGCGACCGAAGTCAGCATGCATGCGCCCAGCCCACCAAAAGGAGTCACTAGAGCGCAATGGAACAAGGACATCCCGGCCGGCCAAACCCTCCTCTCAAATCAAAGTTTATTTGTCACGTGCGCCAAGTACAACAGGTGTAGACCTTACAGTGAAATGCTTACTTATAGGCTCCCCTAACAACGCTGGGCCAATTGTGGTCCGCCTCATAGGTCTCCCAGTCACGGCTGGCTGCGACACAGCCTGGGATGGAACCCAGGTCTGTAGTGATGCCTCTAGCACTGCGATGCAGTGCTTTAGACCTCTGCACCACTCGGGAGGCCAGATGTGACATGTTTAAGATAAAGTTCTGATGCTATCTTAGTCACTAGAAAGGGATATCTTAAGCCCCACCCCTTAAGCCCCACCCCTCGGGGTGGCAGGTAGCCTAGAGGTTAGAGCGTTGGGCCAGAAACCGAAAGGTTGCTAGATCAAATCCCCGAGCTGACAAGGTAAAAATCGGTCATTCTGCCCCTGAACAAGGCAGTTAACCCACTGTTCCTAGGCCGTCATTGTAAATAAGAATTTGTTCTTAACTGACTTGCCTAGTTAAATAAAGGTTAAATAAAATTCAACACACACTTTCTCTCTTTTCCTCCGACCTTTCTGCGTTTGGCTGTGAAAGCTGAGACAAGAGATATTTGGCACCACAGGGCTCCACCCACCACACCACCAATGGGGTCGTCTCACCTTTGAACTCCTCGTCGGTGAGCCTCTTGTCGTGTCCCTGTAGGTACTCCAGCAGGCCGGAGAGGGCCTCTGGGTCGGCCCGTGACACGCCATCGAAGAGCAGCATGCGGTTAAACACCTTCAACACCTTGGGTGGGTCCAAGCCCGGAGGGTCCAGACTTTCATTGCAGGACGTCTCAGTCTTACTATGTAGGGACCATTGACATACATATACTCACAAACACTGAGTGTACATTAGGAACACCTGTCTTACCATGACATAGACTGACCAGGCGAATACAGGTGAAAGCTATGATCTCACTTGTTAAATCCACTTCAATCAGTATAGATAAAGGGGAGGAGACAGGTTAAAGAAGGATTTTTAAGCCTTGAGACAATTGAGACATGGATTGTGTGTGTGCCATTCAGAAGGTGAATAGGCTAGCGAAAATATTGAAGTGCCTTTGAACGGGGGTATGGTAGTAGGTGCCCGGCACACCCGGTTTGAGTGTGTCAAGAACTGCAACACTAGTGGGTTTTCCACACTCAACGGTTTCCAGTGTGTATCAAGAATGGTCCACCGCCCAAAGGACATCCAGCCAACTTGACACAACTGTCAACATGGGCTAGCATCCCTGTGGAACGATTTCAACACCTTGTACTGTAGAGTCCATGCCCCAGGCGAATTGAGGCTGTTCTGAGGGCAAAAGGGGGAGCAACTCAATATTAGGAAGGTGTTCCTAATGTTTTGTACACTCAGTGTATGACACATACTCGAAGTGTTTATAGACATCATTGGTAGGGACACAGAAATCCCTCAGTGTTACATTACTGATTCGAAATGAAAGATGGCGGCTGATTGTTGGATGATTTTTTTAAATTGTGATTTCTGGCGTCAACAGGCCTACAGGTGGTGGGACTAAACAGTGGGGGTCAAGACTTTATTTAAAGCCAACAGTAAAATAATGCTTTATTACTTGTTATAAGCATGTATTAGCCTTTTAAATATCTTATTATGAGGCTTATATGATTTGTCTCTCTAGCCAATGTTCAATACACTCAAAATGGCTGGTATTTAGTCAGGATCATAATGCGATGAAATAAATATATTACATGGGGCTCATATATGCTTATGACAAGTCTAACAATGCATTATAACTCCATCATAATTCATCATACCTGTGGACTATGTAAAGTGTTACCAGTAGTTGTAGCCTAGAAAGAAAGTTTAAAGATAAACCATATAAAGTGATCGGCTGTCCAAATTCTACCACTGAGCTACTCAATAAATAGACCTCACTGTGAAACAGGTAGCCTGGAACACGCTCCAGCCTAAATATTACCTCAACGGCTGTGAGGAGGGAAACAACAACACACTCTCTGTTAGATGACTGAATGTCCCTCTGACTAGCCCTTCTGTTTATGAAGTTCCACATGAGAGGGACACACCTCTGTGACTAAACAGTGGCAGCTGAAGGAGTTTCTATGTTTTTGCAATGAGCCATTTTTTCCAAGCCAAGCCTTTGATTAATTATGAAAAACGGCAATGTATTGTAAAATAGAATATTAATACAACTCTCAGCTCAGAAACCAAGCCAATTTGATCAACATTTTTAGGGGAAATCTCTTATATGGTAGAAAAATATAGCCACAATCATAGAGGCAGTTTTTGTGTATCTATAACCCAGACCATCTCTTACAGGAATCTGTCCTTTATACTATATGGTGAAGTGTTTAACATGTCTAACAACCTTTGGTTCAAAGTACAAACCCTAAGGTGTGATCTGTGCAACAGAGATAGTTAGGTGAATCACAATTGTGTGATAAACAACCTTGCCTGACACCTGAAGACTTGCGTTCACTCTCCAAGCCGATGCCTAGGCTTTAAGCTCAGGGGGCTATCACATTCGTGTGGCATGCAGGAGAAATCGGATTCGAACCCAGTCGGTCACATTTACACCCCAGAAGTGATCTACTATGCTGCTTCTAACTCCACATGTCGTTCAACAATCTATGCCTCTGCATGCCTCTGCTCTTGGACTCGTGAAAGCCAGCATAACGAACGAGTCACGTATCTACTTCAAAACAGAGGGCCCTCCTCACCCTCGTGGGAGCTTCTTCCTGCGTGGCTTCTTGTTGTTGTTGTGCCTATAGGTACCATAGTCAAAGAGAGAGTCCATGGGGGCTTTCTTGGGGCCGGGCGCCACGGGGGACTCGTAGATGGTCGACTCCAGCAGGTCCATGGGGTTAGAGATGCCCTTCTTAAAGGCACCGTGGAACTTCATGCGGAGGTTTTGTCGGCTGTCCCCTGGCTGCAGCTGGCCTGGCCGGCCTACGTCCGGAGCTGGGTCCTGAGGTGACTGGGAGCCCTCCTCACTCTCAAACAGGTCGGCCAGTGCCGACAGATCAGGACAGGTACCATCGGCATCAGGCTGTCCCTCCCCACTCCCTCCTCCCTCCCCTGAGCCCGAGGATAGGGCAGCCATATTCGCAGCCGAGGGAGACATGTCCGTCTCTGTCATGGCGATGCGACACCTTCTCAGTAGAGTGGCAGGGGAACGGTCCTAGAAAACACCATAGCAAAATACACAGGTTATAACTCCATCTGGGTCATAGGTCAGAGGCATGGGAGAGAAACTCAGCATGTCAATCATAAACCTTGTATTTGGTCTCACTCAACTCTGAATGACCTGGGTCGTGTTCATTTGGGCACACAAGCGAAACATATTTTTGCCACAGAAAACAAATAAAAAGTTTCCTGTTTCAGTCCGTTTTCTTCCATCTGGTGCTTAATGAACAGGACCCTGAACAACTAACACTGATTGCACGACAAACAATTACTTGAATAAAATGATCATTTGAGTGACTGGACTGTGTATTTCAAGAAACAGAAAATGCATGTCTAAAAGGGATTCTTCTGTATGTAGCCTTGATCCTGAAGTAGCCAGGGCTGAAATGGTATCCTATTTCCTTTATAGTGCACTACGGGGTAAATACCCAAGGGCCCTGGTCAAATGTAGTGCACTGCAGCCCAGATGTGTGTGGGTAGAGCTCTGGCATCCTCCTCATCTTGTGGGCCGCGTTGATGGCACAGGATGTCCACCAGTCAGCCATTTGCAGCCGCTGGCAGCCTGGGAACGTCATCTGTAAATATTGAGCAATGCATTGCCTGACCGTTACTGGCCCAAGGCCAGTGCATGGAAGTGGTGCCCAGATTTTCCATTTGGGGTAGTAGAACAGAGTGGGATGACTCTAAATTTCCAACCAGTTTACTGACCAGACAGAGAACACAACAGAGGATGACTTCAAATACACTTTTCCAGTGACTGAGTATTTTCTCTTCTTTCCAACAGACACTGGGAAACGAATTCACCTTTCAGAAGGACAATCACCTAAAAGGCCAAATCTACACTGGATTTGCTTACCAAGACCACATTGAATGTTTCTGAGTGGCCTAGTTATGGGTTTTGACTTAAATCAGCTTGAAAATCTATGGCAAGACATGACAATGGCTTTTTAGCAATGATCAACAACCAACTTGACAGAGCTGGAAGAATTTCAAAAAGAATAAAAGGGCAAACATTGTATAATCCAGGTGTGCAAATATCTTAAGAGACTTACCCAAAAAGACTCCCAGCTGTAATCGCTGCCAAAGGCGGTTCTAACATATATTGATTGTCTCAGGGGGGTGAATACTTATCTAATCAAGATATATTAGTGTAGATCATTGCCAATCCACACAAGATGTTATACAACAACATCTGGAAGAAGTAAAGAGGTGTGAAGACTTTCTGGAGGCAAGTAACCCATTACTACATTATAGTAATGCTATGTAATATGTATCTCCTGTCTGGTTGCAGACGCTAAACTGACTAAAACAGAGCGGAACTACCTGATTCAATAAGAAAAAACAATGTTGTGTTGCAAAACATGTATCATCTAACGGCCACAGCCCAGAAGCCTTTTTAAGGGGGGAAACATGCAACCACCACCTGACGAATTCGGGATGGCGACACTGCTAATGCATTTTCTACTCGGGGATGACAGAAACCGAAAGCTGGTAAAGACCTATAACTCGTGCGATTGTAAAAGGCAAATCTCATGTGTGTTCTCTTGGGGTCCTGGGTTCTATTCAGATGGTCACTTAATCCCTCCGTACCTCATTCATCCCTTGTGTCACGCTGAGGTGCTGGATTCTTCTTCAGGGGAAACTCGAAGTGACGCTGGAGCATGTGGGGGTCCTGTGTAAGCAAAAAAACAAAAAATGAACAGCATTACTACGGACTGGTTGACTGGCAGGAGAGCTTGATAAACTGATGAAAGAGAAGGGTGTCACAGTAAGTAGAGTTTAGTCCACAGTCACTCCATGTGAATCTCCATTTGTGACTATGGGCAAAATGTGTGTTCTGGTTGATCTTTTGGTTACTAAACATATACTACATGACCAAAAGTATGTTGTCACCTGCTCGTCGAAAATCATGGACATTAATTTGGAGTTGGTCTGCCCTTTGCTGCTATTACAGACTCCACTCTTCTGGGAAGGCTTTCCACTAGATGTTGGAATATTGCTGCAGGGACTTACTTCCATTCAGCCACAAGAGCATTAGTGAGGTCGGGCACTGATGTTGGAGTGATTATCCCTGGCTCGCAGTCGGCGTTCCAATTCATCCCAAAGGTGTTCGATGGGATTCAGGTCAGGGCTTTGTGCAGGCCGGTCAAGTTCTTCCACACCGATCTCGACAAACCATTTCGGTATGGACCTTGCTTTGTGCACAAGGGCATTGTGAAAAGTTTGGGGAAAGGTCCTTCCCCAAACTGTTTTCACAAAGTTGGAAGCACAGAATCGTCTAGAATGTCATTGTATGCTGTAGCGTTAAGATTTCCCTTCACTGGAACTAAGGGTCCTTGCCCGAACCATGAAAAACAGCTCCAGACCAGTAATCCTCAATACCAAACTTTACAGTTGGCACTATGCATTCGGGCAGGTAAGTTCTCCTAGCATCCACCAAACACAGATTTGTCCGTCAGACTGTCAGACGGTGAAGCGTGATTCATCACTCCAGAGAACGCATTTCCACTGCTCCAGAGTCCAATGGCAGCGAGCTTTACACCACTCCAGCCAACACTTGGCATTGCGAATGGTGTTCTTAGGCTTGTTGCTAGGCAGTTGCTTGGCCATGGAAACCCATTTCATGAAGCTCCAGAAGAACAGTTATTGTGCTGACGTTGCTTCCAGAGGCAGTTTGGAACTCGGTAGTGAGTGTTGCAACCGAGGACAAAAAATGTTATGCTACGTGCTTCAGCACTCGGCGGTCCTGTTCTGTGAGCTTGTGTGGCCTACCACTTTGCGGCTGAGCCGTTGTTGCTCCTAGACGTTTCCACTTCACAATAACTGCACTTACAGTTGAGGGCAAACATTTTACGAACTGACTTATTGGAAAGGTGGCATCCTATGACGGTGCCACGTTGAAAGTCACTGAGCTCTTCAGTATAGGCATTCTACTGCCAATGTTTGTCTATGGAGATTGCATGGCTGTGTGCTCGATTGTATACACCTGTCAGCAACGGGTGTGGCTGAAAGAGCCGAATCCACTAATTTGAAGGGGTGTCCACATACTTTTGTATATATAGTGTTGCTTTGTACAAAACAAGCTGTATCCTGTTGGGGAATCATTGGAAACCCAAGTTAAGGTCTCCTGTCAAAATCAACCATACAGCTGTGGGCTGGCCTTTACTATGACAAATCCAGCAACACCTTTTTGTTTCACAGAGATACACATGCATGCACTCACACACACACACACACACACACACACACAGAGACACTCACACACGCACACACACACAGAGACAGCAATGCTATGTCATCATTCTGGATTCCCCAGAATGTAGTCACCTTGTCTAGGCATTCCTTTAACAGTGAGTTATACAGTACATCCTTGGTATAAACTACAAACATCATAAACTGTAGCATGTCCTTGGCTGTAGAATGTACATGGGGTTGACATGTAAACTTCCTCCAAGAGGAGCAACACGAATAGAGAGACTGCAGTCCAGTCAGGGAAAACAGAGGAGTGCCTCCAGTACACTCCAACACATAGGATTATCAGACTTTACTGTGGACGGTGAAAAGATGAAAGGATGAAGAGAGGCTTTCTTTGATAAACTCTCCAAACAGAAGGGGTGACAAATGAATGAGTCATCCACCAGGCGTGTTTGAGACTATTCTGTCGAGTTCAAACAAAGAACGAGTCCAGAACCAGGAGCTAATCCTATTGTGTGTTCACATGTCAACCCCATGTACATTCTATTTAATGGTTCAATGCAGCCGTTTTTTATCTCAATATCAAATCATTTCTGGGTAACAATGAAGTACCTTAAGGTGATCGTTTTCAATTAAAATGGTCCAAAAAATACAATGGCTTCTTAACAGCTTCTTCAAGCAAGAATTATGCTAGGACTGTCTGGGAGTGGTCTGAGTGGGGATGGGAAAACTGAAAAGGTGCTGTTATTGGCAAAGAAGTTTGTAACTCTCTTTCTTATTGGTCTATTAACTGATTTACTGCATGGTGATGTCACCATGGAAGGCTAAGACTCCATCCCACGAAAACAGGCTGTACCTTCTGGCGGTCTTTTCAAACAGCTCTTACACTAAAAGAGGATCATTATACATTTTATATATTCACATTATTATTCCAACCTCATAGTGTGGAAATATATATAAAACTTAGGAAAATCTAGTTTTTGACTGCACTGGGCCTTTAAATCAGAGGTCAGGCTCATTAATGCAATGGAACCGTGTCAAATACAAATGTATACCGTTCCATTAATTCAATTCCAGCCATTACTATGAGCTGTCCTCCCTCCATCAGTGTCCACACATTCACACACTCCTCCAACATATTGGTAGTAGTAATGATTTGTGATGACATGTCAGCTGGGTCAGACTGAGGATAACTATCCCCTTAGAGACACGCTTGACTTCCTTAATCCTCCTCATGGATTTAGTGGATATGATCTTGCCCGCTGGGGAATGTCCAGGTGCAAATATGGTTGTGGGAAAATGGGGTTTAGCAAAAAAAAGTTTCACTGTTGTTTCAAACAGAGCCCCCAACTCTACAATAGGTTTCACTTTCATGTGGATGCATGCCTGACAGCAGAGGAGATGTTCATAACCTCAATGTCTTAAAGCCACAATATGTAACTTTTCTGGCCTTCTGAGCAAATTCACATAGAAATGTGAGTTGTAGATCTTTAATGTTCTATGTGTGCTATTTCTATGCTTCCCATTCTGCTGTTTCGTTTTTGTGTCTTTTACTTTCGGTTTTGTACACCAGCTTTAAACAGCTGAATGTACACATATTTTTGGTTATGGAAATATACACTGCTCAAAAAAATAAAGGGAACACTAAAATAACACATCATAGATCTGAATGAATGAAATAATCTTATTAAATACTTTTTTCTTTACATAGTTGAATGTGCTGACAACAAAATCACACAAAAATTATCAATGGAAATCAAATTTATCAACCCATGGAGGTCTGGATTTGGAGTCACACTCAAAATTAAAGTGGAAAACCACACTACAGCCTGATCCAACTTTGATGTAATGTCCTTAAAACAAGTCAAAATGAGGCTCAGTAGTGTGTGTGGCCTCCACGTGTCTGAATGACCTCCCTACAACGCCTGGGCATGCTCCTGATGAGGTGGCGGATGGTCTCCTGAGGGATCTCCTCCCAGACCTGGACTAAAGCATCCGCCAACTCCTGGACAGTCTGTGGTGCAACGTGGCGTTGGTGGATGGAGCGAGACATGATGTCCTAAATGTGCTCAATTGGATTCAGGTCTGGGGAACGGGCGGGCCAGTCCTTAGCATCAATGCCTTCCTCTTGCAGGAACTGCTGACACACTCCAGCCACATGAGGTCTAGCATTGTCTTGCATTAGGAGGAACCCAGGGCCAACCGCACCAGCATATGGTCTCACAAGGGGTCTGAGGATCTCATCTCGGTACCTAATGGCAGTCAGGCTACCTCTGGCGAGCACATGGAGGGCTGTGCGGCCCCCAAAGAAATGCCACCCCACACCATGACTGACCCACCGCCAAACCGGTCATGCTGGAGGATGTTGCAGGCAGCAGAACGTTCTCCACGGCGTCTCCAGACTCTGTCACGTCTGTCACGTGCTCAGTGTGAACCTGTTTTCATCTGTGAAGAGCACAGGGCGCCAGTGGCGAATTTGCCAATCTTGGTGTTCTCTGGCAAATGCCAAACGTCCTGCACGGTGTTGGGCTGTAAGCACAACCCCCACCTGTGGACGTTGGGCCCTCATACCACCCTCATGGAGTCTGTTTCTGACCGTTTGAGCAGACACATGCACATTTGTGGCCTGCTGGAGGTCATTTTGCAGGGCTCTGGCAGTGCTCCTCCTTGCACAAAGGCGGAGGTAGGGGTCCTGCTGCTGGGTTGTTGCCCTCCTACGGCCTCCTCCACATCTCCTGACCTTCTTGCCACAGCTTGCATTGATGTGCCATCCTGGATGAGCTGCACTACCTGAGCCACTTGTGTGGGTTGTATACTCCGTCTCATGCTACCACTAGACTGAAAGCACCGCCAGCATTCAAAAGTGACCAAAACATCAGCCAGGAAGCATAGGAACTGAGAAGTGGTCTGTGGTCACCACCTTCAGAACCACTCCTTTATTGGGGGTGTCTTGCTAATTGCCTATAATTTCCACCTGTGATTGACTTGGAGTTACATTGTGTTGTTTAAGTGTTCCCTTTATTTTTTTGAGCAGTGTATTTCACAGCGGGTTAGATGGCACAATGATTCTCTACACAATAACTGAAATTAGGCGAACTATTAGAATTTTAGCAACTAGGAAATGGCGGAGCGATTTCTGAATTTAATTGTATATTTTGTTATTTTTACCCAAATCTGAATAGAAAAGTTCAAATAAAAAGCAATTAAAGATGCACTATGCAGAAATTGCTCTGCCATTTCCTGGTTGCAAAAAATCTAATAGTTCGCCTAATTTCAGTTTATGTGACAAAACAAACAGTCATTGTGAAGAGAATCATTGTAGGCTAACCATCTAAACCACTATGACATATATTTTCCATAACCAAAAATATTGTATATCCAGCTGTTTGAAGCTGGTGTACAAAACCGATTTTAAAAGACCCCAAAACTTCAGAACGGAAAGCTTAGAAATAGCACACATAGAATGGGCACAACAGGGTAGATACCTTTATAAAGTGTTCTTCAAATACAGTTCTAAAAATATGAAATACATAGTTTAACACAAAATAGGAACCCTTAATGGGGTAAAACGTGTTCGTGCTTACCTTGTCCTGAAATCAATGGACCTTTTGTGCAGCGCAGTTTTTCATTCTTAACGATAGGAAAAGTTCTAAGAAGTTTGTGGACAAAACATTTGGATCGACTTCCTCCCGACTTTAGTAACCTAGTTACTTCTTTCTTCAACTATTTTGAAGAAATTGGTGATCTGATTTCGCGTGTAGCCTAGTCCAGTTATTCTTCAACTCTCCAGGCAGTGTGCCCAGTTAAATTTACACACTGCTACAGCAGCATACCTCAGTCCTCTGCTTTCCATGTTCACGCATCCAACTCACCGCCCACCTAAACAAGGGGCGCTTTATTAAAAAGTGTGGGGACTAACGGTACAGTGACTGCTCTTAACGTCAGTCCCAGGGGACTTCTTTATTGCATGTAAATCTACAAAACTCTTTGTAGTGGAGTTTTTCCTAATTCCATTAACTGTCTATAATCACATTCCGTCTAAATCAGATAGGCTACTGTAATAAATCAGTCTGAACACTGCCAGAATGTAACCCAGACGCACCCCAAATGGATTATAAAACAGCTTGACCTGTTTATTATACCCATAACTGTATCTAACTGAACAAAAATATAAACGCAACATACAACAACCTCAACGATTTTACTGAGTTACAGTTCATTTATCGACATCAGTCAATTAAAAAAATTCATTTGTCAGCAACATACTACCATGCATCCCAGTGCTAGCTTGCTTCTGAAGCTAAGCAGGGTTGGTCCCTGGATGGGAGACCAGAAGCTGCTGGAAGTGGTGTTGGAGGGCCAGTAGGAGGCACCCTTTCCTCTGGTTGAAAAAAAATATTGCAATGCCCTGTGTAGGGTGTAGTCTTTTGGTGTTGGGATGTTAAACTTGTGTCCCGACTCTATGTGTTCACTAAAGATCCCATGGCATTTATTGTAAGGGTAGGGGTGTTAACTCTGATGTCCTGGCTAAATTCCCAAATCTGGCCATCATACCATCATGGTCACCTAATTATCCCAAGGTTACAATTGGCTCATTCATCCCCCTCCTCTCCTTTGTAACTATTCCCCAGGTTGTTGCTTAAATGAGAATGTGTTCTCAGTCAACTTATCTGGTAAAAAAAAGGGTTAAATAAATAAAAATGAGGACCTAATCTATTGATTTCACATGACAGCGCAAGGGTGCAGCCATGGGAGGCCCACCAACTTGGGAGCCATGTCCATCCACTGGGGAGCCAGTCCCAGCCAATCAGAAAGTTTTCCCCCACAAAAGGGCTTTATTACAGACAGAAATACTCCTGCCAGATGTGGAGGTCCTGGGCTGATGTGGTTACACGTGGTCTGCAGTTGTGAGGCCGGTTGGCTTTTTATTGTCTCCAGCACAAGGTGCACCTGTGTAATGATCAGCTTTTTGATATGCCACACCTGTCAGGTGGGTGGATTATCTTGGAAAAGGAGAAATGCTCCCTAACAGGGATGTAAACAAATTTGTGCACAAAATTTGATAGAAATAAGCTTTTTGTGCGTATGGAACATTTATGGGATCTTTTATTTCAGCTCATGAAACATGGGACCAACACTTTATATGTTGCATTTATATTTTCATTCAGTATAATATACTGTAAACCTAGGCTACTGTAACTGAAGTGTGTGGCCATGCACCATTGAATTTCACAAAATACGCACACACATTCAGTCGTAACAATGACACGATTCAATATGAAATTACAAACAATTGATCAATGTTTATTGTGAAAATGAGTTCACAATATTAGTTGAAAATAATGTAAATTATCTTGTAGTATTAATGCACTGCAATTAAATGCTTTTCATCACACAAATGTTTTCAGAGATAAATACATTTTCATAACCAGAAAATGAAAAACTGTTGAAAAAAAGCAATCAATTTTCAGTGTATTTAATGGTTGCTTGAAATGTGCTATAATTCCATAGTGTCTTATTACATTCTTTGATGTCCAGGCAACCACACAAATTTATATTGCATAGGGCATAGAAAGGGAAACATCTCACCAAAACATTCTTCATTTTATAAGATTAGACTACACTACTTTCTTCAGCTATGACGGAGTATGTCAATGTACAAACAAACTTACACAAAGATTATCTTGAGGCACATGAGATGGTATTAGGAAGAAATTCAGAATTGAAACTGAGGCATACCAAGCAAAGATACATGACAAGGAGCATGATGGAACAAGACAAACTGTCTACAAGTGTTGTGTTCATTAGAACACACCGTAATAAAACGTTTTGCAACCGGAATGGAAAACATGCATTTCTTCCATTTAGTGCCTAATTAACATGACCCAACTCAAGAGGCAGCCATTCAGTAAACTTGCACTGTTGGATGAAGACAAAGATAGTAAGTTAAACCTCTCCTCTGTGTCACTAGCAGAAGGCACAGATAGGTTAACAATATTAGAGGGCAATAGTCTATGGCTTGAATCACGCACTCCAATTACAAGGCACTCTTCAAATAAACCTGGTTTACTATTCATATTGAACACGGCATCAGCAGTCTTGATACAACATTTTGAACAGATGCGCATTGGCTCAGTCTAAAACTTTGCACATACATTGCTGCCATCTAGTGGTCAAAATCGAAATTGCTGTTGGGCTGGAATAATACATTATGGCCTTTCTCTTGCATTTCAAAGACAGTAAAAAAAAAAAATACACGGTCTTTATCTTTGTATGATCTTTTACCAGATCTAATGTCTTATATTCTCCTACATTAATTTCACATTTCCACAAACTTCAAAGTATATGCATATCCTTGCTTCAGGTCCTGAGCTACAGGCAGTTCAATTTTAAATTTGGGTAGGTCATTTCAAGCGAAAATTAAAAAAAAGCTCAGATCCATAAGAGGTTTTAAACAGCCTAAAATGAAAGGATCCCATGGATTGATTTCAATGTCACTCATCAAGTAATGGTTATAAAATATTTCCTTTCTAAAAAATGGCTTTATTTTTACACAACACTTTAAAAGTCTCACTTATTTGAACTTAGAAAACAAAATCATCCACTTTGACTTGACAGTGTTTACTCTTGCAGGTTTATAGACTATATGAATACTAGTATCTTGTGACAAGACTGTTTCCGCAAGAGAGATTTAGTTTTGAGTTCCAAGATGTGATTATGTAAAACGACATTTGTATGATTATATAAGATACTAATCAATAACACAATATATTTGATAACATACAATCACTCAGTAATCACATTGATGTACCAATGGAATCAGCTCTTAGGATGGAGAATTAAAGAATAAATAACACGAAAAATATATTTACTGTCCTAATGATACGGAGTTGCATTAAAGTCAGAAAATTCTAACATGTAAACAAATAGATTACATTTTCAAGTAGATAGAATCAATAAATCACAGTTAAAAGGTTCATTAATATAAAATACAAATATTTGTATATTATTATTATTATTCAAATATCATGAGAAAATACATAATTATGACTTATATATTTTTGGTTTTGATTATTCATTTTCCACAATCCTCTAAACATTCTCAAAGTGCATAGGTTACTTATGTGACTGCAAACAATTTCCAAATAACAATTACTAATACAATAATTTCCTCCATTTCTACTGTTAGTACACTTTTAAAACTACTATGAAACTGCCCACTATGCAGTTGTGTTTAATAAACTCAATGAAACATACATACACAAAATAATAATACCCAAGTTACTTGGGTAAGATGAATTTATAATTACAGCAATTCTAAAAAATATATATTTCCGTGAAAATAAATTACAGTTGACTGAAATGTTTATCGATAGACTATACTTTCGACAGTCCATATGCATCTGCAGTTTTGGTCTATGAAACTGGGTCATGTTCATTAGGGCAAGAAATGGCAAATGTTTTAAAACGGTTTGCAGTGGAAAACCAAAATTATAATTTCTTATTGGATAAATCCAGGTAGTTTCTCCCCATTTCCTTTAATTTTGTGCCTAGTGAACCTGATAACCAAACACAAATCGCCATGTAAAGACTCGGGTCCTATTGAAAGCTATTGCCTGTGAGAAAGTTTGAGGCATTGAAAATAAGCCACAAAACAGTTGACAGAGAAACATACTGATCAAGAGCGGAAAGCAAATGCACTCAAAGGAGATCTTAAAAAGAGCAGACTGGATGTGTGACACAACACCAGATCTAACACACACAAACCTGTAGGAAAGCATAGCAACTCTCACTGCTTGTAATTGTCCCAATGGGGGTCAGATCATTGAGATTGAGGGAATGGGGGAGTTAGCTTGCGTGGTCACACGGTGTAATCTAGCTCGGCATTCATCTTGGTGTACATCTCATAGATGGCATCATTAGCGGCAGTAAAGTTGACTAGAAACTGTCGGATTTTGTCCAGGCAGTCCTCTTCCTTGACCTTCCGCCCCTTGGACAGCGCCTTCAGGAAATCTGCCTTGTAGGGAGCTGCGAACACTGCTGCCTACAGTGGAAGACATTCAAGTAGTCAGTTCAAAATGCAGACTCGTCCGAATCATAAACAAAAGTTGCCTTTTAGATCTCAGTGAAGGTGACATCCACTTGAACGATGGCCACTACTAGCACAACTAACAACCAATCGATTTTAAAAAATAAATACAAATCGGCTACACTTGCACATTTGAAATGGCAACAGAGAAGCTGTGTAATCAAGCAGTAATCTAAAGCAATCATGCTATGGTGAGACACTTACCTTGAAGAGCTTCTGCACCAGCCAACCATGGTACTTCTTCAGGGCCAACTCATAAGCTTTGGTGCAATTTACACGGATAAGGTTGGGATTGTTTTCATCCTTCTCTCCATCCACCAGACTCTGCAGCAGGACCTGGATGAACCGGAGTCCCCTGGTCAATGAAGAACACGGAAACAAACAAATCACATAAATCAGACAGACGGTACAAACGTGGACCAACATACAGTATATTTAAGTAGACAGACTCAAGGGTGACACAGAAACTTCAGGTAGAACGCTTTATAATAAAGTGATTAGGTACATGACTTTATTATTATGAGCAGATATGAGGCTTTATAATGTCTTATAATAAGGATGATATAAATATCCCTCTATTGAAATTTCTACTGAATCAAAATGGCTGGTACTTATTAGAATCATTATGAGATGACTGAGATCACATGCTCATGACAAGTCTTATAATGCATTATATCTGCCTCATAATGCATTACAGCTGTAGGCATTAAGTACTGACTCAAGTTCCAAAAATACAAAGTTGTCTGACCTCTTTAGCCACATAAGTGCCAGGGTGGCTCCCACTTTGGGCCAGTCTGCTCCATGCAGCTCCTTCTCTGCCTCCAGGATTTTTTGGAGGGTCTTGAACCTGCTAGGGTTGCTGTCAAAAACTGCTTTGATTGTCTAAAGAGGGATAGTACAGTAATATAGTTTTGTTTCCTCATGAATCTAAAGTTACCAGTTTGCACTTTGACCGTATGAAGATGTTGCTGTAGGCTACTTACTGTGATGTTCCCTACAATGTCTGCTTTAATTGGAGCAAAAACAGTAGAGCCAAGGCAGTCTGTCGAGAGATGTAAAAATACCATGTTTGCCCGTACTGGAGAAATAACATCCTCTACAACTCACATGTCAGCTTTGTCTACATTCCCAAGAGCTAGGATAATACAGGAGAGAGGGGTACAATTAGCATTCCTGCAAAACTATTTTGCTAAAACCTATTTGTAACTAGGAGTAAGACATGAATCCAAAGAAATGGTCAAAAGCCATCCATGGACACCTAAACACTGCATCCTCTTTTTGGGATCGGTATCTCTATGTCTGACGAGAAGTATGGAGCTGCGGCTCGAAGTATTGTTCCTTCATCCTATGTAATGTAGTCGGTGACTACTTTTTTCCCTACTGGTCAGAGAAAGTAGTTATTAGGTTCATGTCCCATCCTGCATTCTGATATTACCAGGTTCTGACAACTAAAAGTAACATCATGGAGTTAAACAATCCAGTTTTGGGCCTCCCGAGTGGCGTAGCAGTCGAGGCGTTACTACAGGCCCGGGTTCATTCCTACAACCGTCCATGTCCGGTTGTAGCACAATTGGCCCAGCGTCATCTGGGTTGGGGGCTTCAAAATTGTGGCCAGAACTTGGTAATATCAAGATGTAGGATGGAACATGAACCTAACAACTTCAATGACATTTCTCTGAAGTATGGAAAATAAACATCACCAAATTCCCTGGGAATACATTACATAGGATGAAGGAACAAAGAATACTTTGAGGGGCAGCTCCATACTATATACCTGTTGTTGGGGTGGGATTGGTGTGGGGTGTGAGGGGTCTGTGGGTAGCTGTTGACCATTCCTTTGGATTCCTCATCTCTAACAATTATTTTGAAAGTTTGGTCCAATTCGGATGTTTGTTACTATATTTATTGAATATTATATGAATCCTATAAATTAAAATTGCAATCAATTCGCTCAAATTATATTTCACCAAAATAATCTTGCAGGAACGCTAATCTTATCTGTTTCTAATAACATACATCATTTCAGAACAATCGGAGATGGTGGGTGTGCTTTTTGAGGTGGAATGACCCAGAGAAAGAGACAGAGAGAGAGACAGGACTACCTGTAGCCTCAATGGATCACGTCCCTTGAAGACTAACAATGCGGCCTAATAAGCCCCTACGCTCTGTCAAATACTTTTGAGAGAGGCATACGTTGGCAAAACAAAGCTTTTTCATTAGAACTTGAAAAACAACAGGGTTGAGACAAACAGAGAATAGCATTCTGAGCTGAATCCTGATCATGTACTTGAATGCTTTTGATACAAAATGGTAGGTCAACAGCAAACTCTTACTGAACTTGAAAATCAACAAATGCTAAATAATTCACTCTGCTCAGAGCACCTGACAGATTTCTGAAAGCACCAGAGAGACTCATAAAACTTTAAGTAGGTCCTAGTATCATGCCAAATCCAATGAGTCTAATCCAATGCATCGGCCCTAGGCCTATCTACGCAACCGGAAAAGGAAATATATCCTTACATCATCTGTCTCTTTGAACCTTGGCGAGACCTTGAACAGGACCAACATTTTGCCCCAAATTTTCGAACAGTTTTTTCTTCTTCATAGCAAGGTATAGGCTAGTTATGTATAGTAACCTACCTATATCCATTCAGTTTAAAGACTTCCAACAGTTTGTAACAATGCATTTCATCGCTTAGCCATAAAAGGGGGCCTGGCGGTTCATTTGGGGTAGCCCAGTGGACGACTAACATTCCGACCACACACGGCTTAAAGTGGAGCACAACTGACAACTGTTAGCCCCAAGCCCCAGAAGGCTATCCATTGACAACTGTTAGCCCCAAGCCCCAGAAGGCTATCCATTGACAACTGTTAGCCCCAAGCCCCAGAAGGCTATCCATTGACAACTGTTAGCCCCAAGCCCCAGAAGGCTATCCATTGTGCAAGTGGTACTGGTATCTTCTCTAGTTACAGAGAAGACCCACCTTTGTCCTTATTTAGAGAGACATGCCTCTATCTATCCCGAATGTTATTCATTCACGACTACCACCAAAGATGCCCATCTCTCGTTTTCCACCACATACAAATGAAACCCTTTTCTCTCTGAATTGCTTCCACATAATGCTTTTGTGCAGTTGCTTTGAAAGGTCCAGGCTATGTGATGAAAGCAGAGGTCATCAATTGTATTATCTTTGAATCCTAACATCAAATGTAAACATACAACTGAGTTAAAGGTTGATGGGAAAACAAAGAGAAGATCCTATCCTAGGCATATCCTCCAAGAGCTTTGAAATTCCAACATGATAGACACAAAATTCATTACAACAACATAAAAAAAAAAAAACAGAACAAAAGAAACCATACAAACACATCCAGTTTCTTGAGTTGAGAAGGTCAAACGGAAAGTTGGCTATGAAATGATTAGGTCAGTTGGATCAATGAGAACGAAATGGAAAGATGCTAATAGCAACACCAGACTTGGGTGTTTTCAGGGGTTTCACGTGCCCAATTCAATAGAATATCTTTGGCATACAGTATGAAGCCACACAATGATGCCCCAGTGGGCTACACAGTCAGTGAATGGCCAAGGGGAACTCAACACCGCGCTAATCAATTTTAACAACTTCAAATCGAGGCCAGTGAATTCAATTATTAATGCCAAAAGGTTTGTTGACTGCTTGATAAAGAGACATACGATCCAAAAAAGATTGTCCCTCTTGGCATTTAATTGCTTGGGATTGACAGATCGCTTCTCACATTCTGAAATCCCAAAAGCAAGCAATCCCACAGGCAAATCAGACGATGAAGCTAATTTAAGTCCGTTGTCTACACATAGGAATGCTTCTCCTCACTCCAGGTCAATCAAATGTTGATAACTCTACCCTTGCATACATACAAAATATTCAGAGAAAAGCTATTTGCCGATGACAAGTTGATGGCTAACCACAGTAGTATGATCATTAACTATGTGTTTATCCATGATGGACTATATTAAATGGTGTTGCTTAACGGACAATATGTTTGTTGCAACAACATTTCGAGCAAATTGGGTTGTCGTCTATGCATAGACTGTGGCTAGAATTCACATAGCAAGCTCAAATCCTAGTTTGAAAGCTACTTACCAAAGAATGGCGGAAGATATGACACCGACTCCAAGAATGATCTAGTTTCCACTTGTTTATCGGCTGGAAGCTGTTTAAATTGGTGCTCCATAAGAAGAGCCATCGTTAACACTATACACAATATCTCCGACAATAAACGCGACCAGTGAAGTGATTTGTAAAACCCGGAACTGCCACCGAAGTGCGTTTGTGAGCCTCTCCAACAGCGCACACCCCTTTCTGGTCTGAAAGCGCAGAAGCTGACCACGCTGACTCAGAATGGTCATTTAAATAGATGGGAAGCAGTGCACCGATCACGTGAAAAATGAGGGTCAAAACACTACATGGAATTTTGCATAGGTATCTATCTGACAGCAGAACGTCTCAACTTAGTACATTATGTAGCCTATGCAACTTGTAAAAGCTGCCTTTTTAAATGCTGAATTGGTCAGGGAGCTGGTGACGGACATTATACGGTCAAGTGGATTATATCCCGTGGTGTAATCATTGGCCAAACAATTGCAATTAAAACAAGAGTTTCTATTGGACAAATTCAGGTAGTTTCCTCCCAGTTTCGTTCCGTTTAAGAAACGTTTTGCGTCAGAATGGCCGTAATGAATATGCCCCTGTTTGCTGCTTTGGTGTCAGAAGATGCTCACTCGTGTGGTCATGGAAAAAGACTTGTTAAAGTGATGTAGGTATTCCTGCAACCGTCTAGTGGTCAACAATACAATTAGAATAAAACGAGCATGATATATTCAAATTGAACTCATTGTGCACTGCTAGACATTTCACGGAGAAAGGAAGATTAAACCTTGTACTTCTGGTCTAAATCCTTGATATAGCAGATACAGACGACAAAAGCCTAGAATTATCTGTTATCCATTAAAGATTTAGATATATAAATAATTAATCAGACAATTATGTCTCCACTTTAGGCCTACTCCTGATGTGCTTCTTTATGCAATGCGGAATCACAACCAGGTGACATGACAGTGGGCCAAGAACGGATTTGCATTCTATTACTGCAGGAAATGTACTCTCGAAAATTCGGAGGGTTTCCTCTATCCAGCTCACTGCGACTGTCAGTCCAACACATTACCTGCTATGCAAAGACCTCTTGACAAGGTCGCTAGGTGTTGTACTTCTAGGTGTATACACACACAACCGCTGTCTTCTGAAAGCTCGCCCCGTCCCACATTTCACTCTAACAAGTCCCTTGATCTTGCTCCTACATTGGGATATGCTGTCGAAGACTACGCCTGTACGTTTCTCACACTGAACGCTTAGAATACATTATCGATGTCTGCAACCATAGGGTCATTCCTCTTCGAACACCAATGTAGCGAAGTCAGAGGGCACATTGAACCACATACTTTGAACTGTCACCCAACCCTTAGCCGTTAGGCAAAGATCTGAACACTCTTGGTGATGTCGCTAGGTGTTTGGTTAGAGTCGCTACAGTAGCATGCAGTATGTTGCACTGGCCAATATGAAGGCATGCGCTGTTCCTTTCGCTGATTTGTCCCAATCAGGGATCCCACCTACCCATCACCTCACCAATCAATCAATCAGCAAATTCACTAGTTTCAGTTGTTGGCAAAATGCAATTCCACCAGCGGGTTAAAGCAAAAACACTGAATTAAAATCATGGATTTGGGTTGAAGTGCTGCGTGTATGCTTGGCATACATTCATCAATCGCCAATAAATTACAACGCCATTCTCGTTGCGCTGTTTGACCCCTGTGATGCCCAACAGTGTAACTAGGAAGTGAATTGGTTACTAAGTGAAACGGGAAGAGAAAGGATTTTCTCCAGTTGCAAACTAACATAGCTAGCTAATTTATATGAAATTAAATTTTGGAGAAGGAACGTAAATCAAGATGCGAATTTTACGCTAGTTAACGTTTGCTACGCCTTTTTTTTAAATATATATTTTAATTATTAAGAAATCAATACAGGAAGTACATGTGGGAACACAAGTGTATATATAGAAAATATATAATATCCATAGCCTTGTAAAATGTCTACACTCGGATCAATTTGATGTTATTTTAATGGACAAATTTGCTTTTCTTTCAAAAACAAGGAAGTCTCTAAGTGACCCCAAACTTTTGAACAGTAGTGTGTGTGCGTGTATATATATAATATATATGTAGTTGAAGTCGGAAGTTTACATACACCTTAGCCAAATACATTTAAACTCAGTTTTTCACAATTCCTGACATTTAATCTTAGTAAAGATTCCCTGTCTTAGGTCAGTTAGGATCACCATTTTATTTTAAGAATGTGAAATGTCAGAATAATAGTAGAGAGTGATTTATTTCAGCTTTTATTTCTTTCATCACATTCCCAGTGGGTCAGAAGTTTACATACACTCAATTAGTATTTGGTAGCATTGCCTTCAAATTGTTTAACTTGAGTCAAACGTTTCGGGTAGCCTTCCACAAGATTCCCACAATAAATTGGGTGAATTTTGGCCCATTCCTCCTGACAGAGCTGGTGTAACTGAGTCAGGTATGTAGGCCTCTTTGCTCGCACACACTTTTTCAGTTCTGCCCTCACATTTTCTATGGGATGTAGGTCAGGGCTTTGTGATGGCCACTCCAATACCTTGACTTTTTTTGTCCTTTAGCCATTTTGCCACAACTTTGGAAGTATGCTTGGGGTCATTGTCCATTTGGAAGACACATTTGCGACCAAGCTTTAACTTCCTGACTTATGTCTTGAGATGTTGCTTCAATATATCCACATAATTGTCCTTCCTCATGATGCCATCTATTTTGTGAAGTGCACCAGTCCCTCCTGCAACAAAGCACCCCCACAACATGATGCTGCCACTCCCGTGCTTCACGGTTGGGATGGTGTTCTTCGGCTTGCAAGCCTCCCCCTTTTTCCTACAAACATCACGATGGTCATTATGGCCAAACAGTTCTATTTTTGTTTCATCAGACCAGAGGACATTTCTCCAAAAAGTATGATCTTTGTCCCCATGTGTAGTTGCAAACCGGGGTTTGGAGCAGTGGCTTCTTACTTGCTGAGCGCCCTTTCAGGTTATGTCGATATAGGACTCGTTTTACTGTGGATATAGATACTTTTGTACCTGTTTCCGCCAGCATCTTCACAAGGCCCTTTGCTGTTGTTCTGGGATTGATTTGCACTTTTCGCACCAAAGTACGTTCATCTCTAGGAGACAGAACGCGTCTCCTTCCTGAGCGGTATGACGGCTGCGTGGTCCCATGGTGTTTATACTTGCGTACTATTGTTTGTACAGATGAACATGGAAATTGCTCCCAAGGCTGAACTAGACTTGTGGAGGTATACCATTTTTTTTCTGAGGTCTTGGCTGATTTCTTTTGATTTTCTCATGATGTCAAGCAAAGAGGCACTGAGTTTGAAGGTAGGCCATGAAATACATCCACAGGTACACCTCCAATTGACTCAAATAATGTCAATCAGAAGCTTCTAAAGCCATGACATCATTTTCTGGAATTTTTCAAGCTGTTTAAAGGCACAGTCAACTTAGTGTATGTAAACTTCTGACCCACTGGAAATGTGATACAGTGAATTATAAGTGAAATAATCTGTCTGTAAACAATTGTTGGAAAAATTACTTGTGTCATGCACAAAGTAGATGTCCTAACCGACTTGCCAAAACTATAGTTTGTTGACAAGAAATTTGTGGAGTGGTTGAAAATAGTTTTAATGACTCCAACATAAGTGTATGTAAACTTCCGACTTCACCTGTATATCCCAAAGAAAGACAAGGAACTACAGTTCTCAGAAAGTATTCAGACCCCTTGACTTTTTCCAAATTTTGTTATGTTACAGCCTTATTCTAAAATGGATTAGAACACACAATACCCCACAATGACAACGCAAAAGCAGGTTTTTAGAAATGTTAGCAAATTTATAAAATAAAAAAGGAGGAGAAGAAGCACTTTGAGAACGAATACGACAGGAGGCAAAAACGTCCGGGAGGAAGAGGTAGGCAAGCAGGTGTTGGTTGACTCTGGGCACTGTAGTTCTGCAGAGGAGGAAAATGGTGTTACAAATGTCACAACCTGGCTTTTAGATGGTGACAAGCAAGGGGAGTCCACACTTTGGCAGTTAAGGAGTAACACATATATTTATTAAATAACTATCAAAGTATAAAACTACAAAGGAAAACTAACCTGTGAAGTGTGAAAGTAGGCATGTGAGGCATGTAATGGAGATGAAGGTAAAACGTGTGTGTAAGTGTTGAAGGGTGCACCTAATTAATAAAACATAATGGTGCTTATGGAGAGAGCCAGGACTGGGCACCAGGAACTTTATTCTCCTAGTTGATCCCAAACCCAGGTGCAACTTGTCACCTTAACGACCCAATCAGCTCCACCTGTCTCCAATCTGCAAATAAAAGCACAAACACAAAGAAGAAGAACTGACACAAGCCTCATTTGGGGGCTATTGCACTGTTACTCCTGGCATAGTGTGATTGAACTGCTATGTTGTCTCTGTTTTCCAGGCCAGCTGTCTGAAGAAGGAGCAGGAGGCTCTGCTCTCCCAGCACTGGGAGGTGGAGAATGAGGAGCGGAAGAAGGTGCCAAAAGAAATCTGAAATGGGGTCAGTAACTCTCCCATTGGAAGAGATTTCATCTAGGATGATGACAATAAATTAACCAGTTGGACTGAAACTACAAGGCCAGGAGCTGCTGTTCTTATCAATTAAACTGTTTCCTTCCTCAGGTGATTCTGGACCTGCCATTACTGTGCCCAACTAAAGAGAGCCCAGGAAGAGCTCGCATGTCCCCCTTGTTTTTTTAAAACTGCTCAACTGCATGTGAATTGACACAATGGGATCATCCCCCTTCACCAAAGTGACCTCTGCTTGCAATGCCTGTGTTGTCCACTAGGGGGCGGACTGCAGGCTCCTATTAGACCTGTTGTTGTAGGAGTAGGGTGACCAGCGGCGGGAGAGGGCGGTGGTGGACGCCTCCTGGAAGAAGCATGTCATTGAGGAATAGCTCCAGTTGGAGAGGCTGTGGGAGGTAGAGTTTGCTGTCCTGTAAAGGTTAGTATCCCCACTTATGACTCCCACTGCCAGTCTAAGTCTGACTAGGGGGTGGAGATCTGCATTTGTGTTGCAAAGTTAATTGAATGTTTTGTCCTGTCAGGGAGACACGCCAAGCTTGTGTGTTTGTAGTGACAGCAGACTAGAGAATCCCAGCTCTCTCCCTTTGCTCCCTGAAAGGCTCTTACAGATGGAGCTCAAGATGCAGGAGACCGTCAGGCTCAGGATGAGTCTCTGAGGCGGGGGAGAGGCAGACCAGATGCCGAGAGGGAGGAAGAAGAGGGCCAAAGGACGGCTTGGATACAAGAGAACGTACAGGTGGGCTTGGGCCTTCAAAGTCCTATTCTGAAAGGCTTTGAACAGCCTGTGTTGACCGGGGTCAGTTAACTGGGGTTAGATGGAGTGGAGGGAGACTCAATGATGTGGCTCATTATTCTCTCTCCCCTGCAGGTGGCGCAGTGGGAGGAGCAGCACCGGAGGGGGCAGGTGGAGGAGAGGGATTCCTTAAGGCTGCAGGAGGAAGAGCGGAGGCTGGAGACTCATTGGATGGCCCAGCAGGGCTACCAGGACAAGGTACTTATCCATGGTCTAGTTCATTCATTAGGGCCAACGTTTTTACCTGGTAGCTATACAGATGAATCATTTTGGCAAATATGCACGCCCCTCCGTATGTATTTGGAGATAAAAATGGCTAATTTCTAAACAGTAAATCAGATATGTATGAAAATACCCTCTAATAAAAAGGTGACATTCTGTACTGTTACATGAAACATTTGATCTTAAATCCAAAATGCTGGAGTATAGAGCCAAATCTGTCATCACTGTCCCAATGCATACAGAGTGGGGTAAGTCTATTGCAGTTGATTTGCTATTTAACATTTAAAGTTTTGTTTAATTTGCTAAAGCATTTGATTCATTTTGTCCCCTGTATCTACTCTTGCCTTCCTCTGCTCATAGATTTGTAGCAGACCCCAATCAGCCTAGACATGAGGAAACCGAGGCCAAAAAAAGACACGCCACAATCATCTTTTTATACACATCTTAATGGGTTTAAAAATGTGTCAAGTATTCCTACACCATGCTTATAAGCTGCTGCATGTGATTTTGTTTAGGTTTTTCTGATGGAATAGTTTTCATTAAATTTCTTCCTCTACACATCACAATAGTACACCAAGGTTGTACAGTACTTGGCCAGATATGACAAGGTTACAATTATAAATTAAGTTTATTTAAAAAAATAAGGCTTCCCCCCACTGTAGCTATGATTACTGCACAACTGACACCTGTTTGAAGTGTAACACAGCTCTCAACAATCTGCTGATGACGACCATCCACTTGCAGAATTGTAGTGGAGATATCTACAATTCTATCCAATTAGTTGCACATGTCATAAACCTAGCAGCATTAGAGAATGGAGCACAAAAACACATGGAAGAGGGCAAATGATTATTTGCACTGCAAATCTATCCACACAGGACTAACACAAGACTGTCTGCATCTTAGCTTATATATAAAAAAAAAAAAATCACTAGAACTCAATACAAGTACATGTTGCTGGTGAGCATAATTTGCCCCCCTGAACAAGTGTTGAAATGCAATAGTAGACAGATGGTTCTAGTAGATGCATTTTGAAATTAAAGCAATTACACTTGGACGGGGGAGACAAATGTGCACAGATGAGTGATGGTTCATCAGATCCAAATCTCCCAACATTCCTCCCTCCGCTTGCTGGAATTGTATTAAATGAGACGTTAGAATTCCATAGTTCCAAGGTGTGTAAAGTTTATACACTGATTATGGCTTATTCATAGCTTTCACAACATCCCTCACCATGCGGAATACTATACCGGATCGCATTAAAATTTGCTTACGGGACGCATTTGGCCTGGGGTCTGCCGGTTTGAGACCCCTGGTTCCGACTAGGAGCGTCGAAGTGGTTGAAAGGCCTTTCTAAGGAGGAGGGTATAGGTGTTAGGAGCTATGGCTGCTTCGTTGGTATGACAAATACTGTATCTGATATGTAGAACCAGGAAACTGCACGTTAGCGACAAAGGATCTCTTGGGAACGCGCAATCCTCTTGTCAGTATTTGGCTGTACTGTGGATTCCTGTAGTAGCTCACGACAAACAGCTTCTCCCTTCCAGTTAGTAGAGCTGATGATTTCCCATAGCTGTTCAGTCTTTTTGTCCCAGTATTTATACTCTCGTTTTGTACACTTGTATTTAAATAAATTACATGCGAATATCACCAACAGATTTTAAACAACCACAGTAAAACAATGCATTCGTTTGAAGGATGAACAATGGAGACGTTACAGGGCCTTAGGGGTATCTAAAAGGCCTGCGACGGTGGTCATGGTCAGTTGCTGTTCTCCTTGGTGGTGATGGTGACAAGCTGCTTGGCAGCTTTGGCAATGTCATAGGCACACTGGATAACCTGCTGGGTGACCAGCTGCAGGTCGGGCCCCGGGCCTTCCTCGGGGGGCGCTGCCTTCCGACACTCACCCTGGAGCCGGAAGGAGCTAGACGTCAACAGGCGCAGGGGGCCTCTCACCATCTCCGATTGTGGTCTCTGGAAGGCACAAGGTGAAGTGACAGGTGACCAATAAGGGGTTCAACACATCATGCGACTGAGCTGGGTTGTGTTCATTAGGCATCAAACAGAAGAGAAAGTTATTTTCCGTTGCTAAATATTTTTAAATACCTTTGCATGTGAGTGATGGTACCATGGAGCATTTGTAAGCTTACCTTGGGAAAGAGAGCGGCCATCTCGGTCACGGCCACATATATTCTTTCAGAGCAGGGTATAAAGCTGTACAAGAAAAGGCATCAGGAGAGTGGTTAATAAGTCTCTTCACGGAGGATATCCGAAACTTGCATTAAAAAAAGTTACCTTTTGCGATCCCAAAACAACACTATTCAAAACAAGTCACAAGTAAAAACTGTTTTTAGTCTGGGTGAGGAGGGGAGGCATATCACAACACTGGCAGAGCTACATGCTGAAAAACGAACTGCAGTCCCAGGTTAGTGCTTGGTTAATCTATTTTACTATTCCAAATTTCCATTCTGACATGGTCAGACAGCGGCTGCCATAATTCATGTAGCCTGGATGCCAATCTGTTTCTGCACTATGGAGTAGGGCAAGAGAGCAGAGGCAACCAAGCTACTGTATAATTAAGTTAAATGACAGGAGTGAGCAATCAGAGCTGATCATGTGATGAACTATCAGCTACACCAAAACAAGAATATTTGTAAATAATTGCTCATTTGGATATTAGACTACAGGGCACAATTCCTTTAACAAACACACAAATTATCTTCTAAAATTGATGAGTGTGCTTGTATTCATTATGCACTTAGTGATGGACTACTATGGATTCAACTAGCTCCAGCTCTACTCTAAACACACGGAATACCACACGTGGGTACCTTGAATATCAAAAGCCCTTTGATGGGTTTCTTGAGTTTACTTGGTGGTGTTTGCAACGGGAGAGAGTGGGTGAGTGAGCTTTCATTAAGATCAGCCTTTCACTCTAATGCCTAGCAGACAACACATAGCGAAGGAGGAAGTCATCGGAATTGGGCAACAGAGCAGGGGCAGGCAAGACAGAGAAGGTGTGTCTGTGTGTGAGAGAGAGGAGACACTGCCTGGGAGGCAGGGGCAGAGGCCAGTAGAGTACCGGGAGGCAGGATCGGTGGAGCACAGGCTGAGTGGCTGCATGGGAGAGGGGGCCTTCTCAGCCCAGGGCACCAGGGTGCTGAAACAGCCCAGACTGTGCCTGAGCCGGTGCACACCCTCACAAGGTCTGCTTACAGGAATGGGATAGGGGAAGGGGGCAGAGACACCCCCAACCCCGAAATAACAAAATGCCAGCACGAGGAGGGAGAACACAGAAAAAGTGGAAGAGGTGAAATCATAGGGAAGATAGAAAAAATAAAACTGAACAGAGAACACATACTGTAAAATGCAGAACTTTAATAAACAAACAGTGACAGTGGGGGAACTCAAGAAGAATCTAGAAAGTGGAAGTTCTTTGAATACAAAAAAAGGGAAAAGGCGACGCTGAAATAATGATTTCGGTTAAACAAAAGGGGGGTGACAATCTGGAACCTTTCAGGAAACAGAAATAAAACTAGGTTATCTCCATAGAGATAGTTACAGAGTTCTATTTAATTCGGCTTCCTTGTTCGAGCTTGTGGCCTGTCACTTCTTCCTCACCTGTCGTGCTTGTTCTCCTGCGCGGCACGGAGCAGCTCCTGGATGTTCTTGGTGATCTGCTCCGTCTTGCGGATGACATCCTCAGTGCTGGGGAGCGCTGGGTCCGGTTCTGCCCCCAGGTCATCCAGCTCAGGGATGGAGCTGCCCTCCCCCAGCCAGCCACTGCTCCTCAGCCTCCCACGTCTACTAAGGGGTAGACAGGGTCATCCAGGATGTTACTACAATCTTTGCACCCCTACATCCAGCCCTAACTGTCCACCTGATGTGCAACACAGAAAGCATTGGCAACATCAACGTGTGTGTGTTCCTACCCAGAGTCCTTCATCTCATAGTCATTGGTTGTGTTGTCATAGTCACTGTCTAGCATGCTGCTCTGCTTGTCCAGCTTGGTTGCCTAACATGAGAGAGAAAACGAGAGTAACAAAATGTGTCACAGTGACAAATGCCAATGATAATGCAAGCAGAAAGAGGATATAGAATTCTAGATAAAATCCCAATTTCAATGCACTGCATCATATTCACAACATACAAAATAGTTTCTAGCAGTGTAGCACAAACCATTGCATTATATTCTAGGCCTAAAACGTAAAATAGGAGCTGACAGAAATTTGACTTTGAAACAGTTTTACTAACAATTTACATTGTTGTATGGCAGTGACAAATTAAATGAACTAAAACCATGGGAAAGCAACATGGAGAAAGACCATGCATTAAACAAGTCAACAAGCAAAAGCATGGAAGCACAACAGAAAATCATAGTAAAGCCTTTTAAATTTCATTGCCAGGGTTAGTAAAAAGAGGTTATCCGGGTTCAAAGCATTTTTTTTTTACCCTCACACAATTGAAAAAAATTGCAAGTTCAATGTCTAAGCTACTGTGACAGAAACCACACTGGACAAATGGAATGGCTGATTGATTGGTACCATGCCAAGTGGAGATGCTAGGCTGGTTCAATGTCTATAAAAACCTTTGAACTCCTGCGTGTAAAAGATGGAGACTTATAGACGATATTAAGCCATGCCGATGAATCAAGGGCCAAATGCATAGTCCAAGAAAAGCTTCACAACACTGGCTGCACCCCCTTTTTAAAAGGCATATGCCAAGACAGATGAAGTCAGGGATGTTTGAGGAGAGAGAGAACTCACTGGATAGCTATCGCACAGAAAGAAACAACCGCCACTGAATTACATCAGAACCATGATCCATTCCAGATCTCTGAACCAAGACTTTCATTAAGAGTCATAATAACTTTCATGACATGGAATCAAGGTTCCGATGAATTCGGGTCAAAAGTCAAGGGCGGGGGAAAAAAAGCACTGTGGCAAAGGACAATTGTGTTGCACAAATTGAACGTAAGTCATTGGCTAAGACGATGCTGATGGAGATACTGCTTAACAAATGTGTATTTGACCATCTAAAGCCGGCTGTACTCAATACGCAATACCGTGTGCTCCATCCAGCCTGTAAGCGTTTGTGCGGTGCCACGAGACTGGTGGACAATCTCTCTCTTGAGCTGTACTCTAGTATCAGATAGGAAGCTTTGGGTGCACAGCACTGACCCCGCACGGTCACATCCGCGCAGATCCCTCTTTCTGCACAGAAGAGAAACTATGTAGAGGAGTTGCGTTTCAAAGAAAGGAGCAGAGACAAACACCAAGAGAGGGACACAGGCCACATACCGTACAGTTACATACCCTTTCCAGCCTAGCCCAATAGACCCGCTCAAACAACATCCTCTTCCTGTCTGCAGGGCAAGATGCCAAGACCCGCACAAACACACACACTACAGCAAACTGCCAAAAAGTGGGATTAGCTTATACAGATGTTTTGATTTCTCTCCCACTGGGCTTGCAGCTCTGTGCATGTCAGTCAAAGGCCCAGTCCAGAAACAACCCCTAGCCCATACCCCCCCTAGACACTTGATGGGTTTGAGCAATATGGCGATAGCTCCACCTTGCCCTCTGATAGGTTAGGTGGAATTGTTGTCATATTGCTTCAAATCTACTAAATCCTCTCAGATCTTCACAAGATCTCGGCAAGCATCTAGGGGCTGTTTGTTTCTGGACAGGTCCACAGTCTCAGTGAGGAACAGACTCTTGGATAACCAGAGAGTTTGGGTGTTACTAGAGGGGAGGGAGGGCGTGCTGGATGAAGCTCACTGGGCGACAGCCATGTGCTGATTAGAGATGGAGAAAAGAGGTCATCAATTAAAAAAAAAAAAAAAAAGTATAGCAAAATGTTGGCTCTGGAGGTGGAAGGAGCCCAAGGCCTTTTTTGGTTTAAATTAACAGCATGAGGAATTTGGGAAAATGTCAAAAAGAAAAATCTCAATAGGCTGAGCGCTTAACCTGGCAGCTGGTCTCACGGAGGGTAGGCAAACCTTTACACGGAGATGGGTGTGTGATCTTGACGCATAGTGCTGCTACATTGAAAACCTTCTAGCTGATTGTAACAGGCATGAGGATGAGGACAGTGACGGTGGAGATACGTGTGGGTGATGGTGCTGAAGGTAAGGCAGCCCATAGGGGTGGTGGTTTGGCTCATGCAGCAGGACAGGTAGGGAGCAGCATATGTAGGGAGGGAGAAGGACAGGGGCTCCCCCAGTAGATTTGCTGCGTCCCGAGAGGCACGGCCCAAGTGAGGAGGTACTTAACCCTTAGAGCACTTTTGTCCCGAGACCAGGACAGGGTGGATGGGAAAGAGGGGAGGGATGAAGAGGTCACAAAAGCGCCCCTTCCCGTCTAGAAAGGGGTTCAAATGATATGTTTTAAAGAAATAAAACAAAAATGGGTTTTAAAAAAAACTAGTCTTGTTTAAACCACATCATGCAAATAACAGGGTTTGGGAGCACTACAATTAAAAATCATTCAAGAAAGCAAAACCATAGTAAGAATGAAGAACACCATAAATTGTGATTATGACAAGGAATTACACTTAAACTGCATTTCAATTCCTTGTTGGATCTGAGCATACCGTACCTCAAATCCCATACCTTGAACATTATAAACATCTAGACAATGAACATGTTTTATTATTTGATATCGCATAGTACACGTTTGTTTCATAGACATTGAAAGGGGCAATCCGGGATTGGAACAACAGCAAAGCATCACCCACCACCTGTTTTGGTGAACAGCGGAGGGAATGGGCTGGAGAAATGCAAACACTCAAATTCATAGACAGAGCTATAGATGAAAGGACAGACCATCCATGAGATCAAAGGGTAAACTTCACTTTTTTTTGTTTGTTGAAGCTATAGACTATTGTTTACAATTACATTGTTAAACAATGGTGTGAAACATTCTTGCACTTTGAGTTCTGACAGTGTAGAACAAATAGATGTGCCAATCCCAAATTACTCCTCTTGAAATACTGTACCAGAACTAAGATTCGTTACAAATTAGAAAAACACAAAATTCCCATATGTTTAAAGAGAAATTATAATGCACCTGGATTTAGAACCATAAGTGATCTTGTTAGTCAGAGACAGAATAAAATAAACACTGAACACATTTGAATGGGATGTTTAATTCTTATTTGAAGTTACATGAAAACCTTCAAAATATTTCAGATTCAACCTTGAAATAACAAAATGGGATCATGACATCTTTCCTATTGTTTACCTGAGAAAATGTTTGAACAGAGTACCCCCCCCCGAATACCTTCAAATGCACCCAGCCTTTTGAGGAAATCACTGATCTAACACGTTAACATTGGTGAAAGCAATAGAGTGGAAACCTTCTCACGCATCCATTCACTTAAAGATCAGTGATTATCTCAAGGAAGAGAGAGGAAGGATGCATGTATTAAAAAGGTATTAAAAAACAGGGCCCAGGTAAACATTGTGGACACCAACAGCCCTGAGAAGAATCTTATGAGACTGCAGCCATTCAGAGCTGTGTGTGAGCTGAGCTGTGCTTGGCATTGTATTGGCTGATTATCACCATCAGGTCCCAAATAACAGCTACAGGCAAAACACTATTGGTACACCAAAGAACAACAGATTTGAGTAAAAGTAGAAAGGAAAGGGAACAATCAGAGAAAAAAGGACTGCAGAAACATACAATGAGAAAAAAAAGGTGGAGGAAGAGGAGAAGACGCCTAAAAGATGGAAATGGGATAGGAAATAGCAAAGGCTGGAAGCGGGATTTTTACTTACATGAGGTGGGAGGAAGGGTTGCAGGGTGGGGACACCCTCCTCTGGGTAGGGGGTGTCCCCCTTAGGGAGGTAGGGCTTCAGACCTGAGCCAGTCTCATAAATAGACATGGACATGGGCCGGCTGGCCCGCGCTGGCTGCCGGCGCTTCATGGCCGAGGGACTGGAGGAAGGAGGGTCAGTGTACTCTGACCCGCTGCTGATGGGGACCTGATAGATATGGGTGGTTGGGCCCTGCCGCCTGAGAGACGTGTTCTCGCTTTGCAGAGAATGCAGCTGGAAGAGACGGGTCAGCAAATACACTAAGAGGACGCGTTTCTTATCAGCGAGCAAGGTGATTTGTTTTTCTAGCTTCAATGCATGCTTTATTCTCTACAGGGCGAATCCTAACTTTCACTTAAGTCGAATTTCACTGGTCATGAATTGATGTCAATAGGAGACTAAGTGAAAATGTAACTAAAGCGGATGTTAGGATTTTCCCCCCCATTTCCCTGCCTCTAAAGGTTTCCTTCAGGTGGATGCTCAACTGTCAGCATCCATCTGTACGAAGCTAAGGCCAATGCTACTGCTCATGTCTTCATTACATCGTCTTGTTAAGCATTTCCCCACTGGTGTTACTCATGCTAGGCGTCCAAAAACGCCACTCAAAAAGCAAAGGGTAAGAGCAAGCAGAAAGTGTTGCAGGCAAGCCAAACAGTTCAGATAGCTCGTCTCTGTCTAAGCTATCTGCCAGAGACAGGAGCTATCTGAACTAGATAGATAGATAGACAGACAGGATGATATATAGGACAGATAGGGCGCCATTGAGGGTTTTCTCTAGCCAACCCTATGGTCTGTGCTATTTATTCAGAGGGCAACTGGGAAGTTCTCTGACGGCTAAGAAAGACAATCGAATGTGCCATCAGTTCAAACAATGCCAGCCCACACAGCTAAATCACATACTGTACACGTCCACCACTGAGGAATGCCAGTTTGACTTCTACTGTTTGTTCCATAGAACATTATTGAGAGCATTTATTTTTTTAAAGGATTCACGACCCAGGATAAAGAAGGGGTTCAAATGCACAATCCGGAGCCTACATGTCTGCAACAACAGCTATTCAAACCACAACAAGAACAGCTCACCACCTGGTAAAGTCATACCCTATATTTCTATGGTTACTCAATCGTTCTCGTTAAAGGCCGTTTGTCACCATTTATGCCTTCTAGGTTGAACAGAGGCTGTTGATTGGGGCAACGACAGTTTGGTCTATTGCCAATCAAGTGGTGGGCCTGCTGTTGGGCTGAAACACACACTCCGGATTGTGACTTTAAAATCATTAAGGATTTTGTATGATAAATCATAGGGGTCAATATGGATAGGGAAGACTCCAATTTAGAGTCAAACGATAGTGTAACATTTTGTAACACCGACTGTGGAGGAGAACTCTGGAAGTGACAGATTATTATGAATGGACACAGGGGCCCTGATCCTAGATCAGCACTCCTGCTCTGAGACGCTTTAGAAATACAGCTTTGTTAGGAAACAATCAGATGTAAAGAGTCTAAAACCACAGCAGAGGACCGTTGGAATCTGTTCAAATGACAAGGCAAATGCTGCACCCGTGTAACAATAAGAGCTGTGTTATCTCACACCTCCAAGAGGAGTATTCTGATGAGCTAACATTAAGAGTAAGAAGAAAATCCTGTGTAATCGATACGCTAGTTGTAATCATAATTCAGGGCCACACAGACAGAACACAAAGTAACAACAGCAATGCTATGCTTACTATGTTAGTCACCATAGAAACGACTAGAGGAGGGAAATTCACAGTGCGAGTGATGTCATGCTGATTACTTGAGCATGCCTGTTAGTCGTACCATAAGAAAGAACACAGCTTTTAGTGTAAGATACACTGTTTCCAGGGGGAGGGATATAGTTTTCCACAATAGAGTGGAGCAAGAATGCATCTCTTTAACACAAGTAAAAAAAATTAAATGCTAAGAATTTGTCAAGCTATAGAAGCCATTGTCTGAACATGGGCTGAAACATGCTGGCCCAAAAAGTGGAGCTAGATGGGGAGCAGTCTTGCCTTGCAGGAGAACCTTCTCAGCAGCCTGCTGGTTACTGGTTAGGATCCTCATTTGAACCAGTGTGTGAAGGGAGGTTACCGTGAGGGGAGGGACCAGAGCTCGGCTGACCAACCGCTGTGCCCCCCCCCCCAGTCGTCAGTCTCATTGGTCGAGTGGCAGACAGACCGAACGGTGTTAGTGATCTGATTGGTGGATCTCTGCAGTGGGCGGTACCTTTTTCTGCATCAGCCGCAGCTCGTCGCTCAGGTTGCTGTTGACCTTCATCAGCTGCTGGATCTTGGCCTCCGAGGCAGACAGGGCGTTCTTCACCTCCAGGAACTCCTGCACCGTGACAGGCCCGTCTGACAGGTCCGAGTCCAGACTCTGTAGGGGGAAAAGTCAGAGAGGGTGGGCTTTAGGACTTGTCTGTGTCCAGACTGCGGGCGTTCATTTTCAGGACGAGTAAGTCTACTTGAAACCCTTTACCTGGTTTGCGTGCCAAGCGATCACATTAGTTACCTTGGTCCGGTCCTTGCCCGAGGGTGGCTCCTTATCCGTGTCCTCGTCAGAGGCCACGCTGTCGTAGTCCGGTTGGTCGTTGTCCAGACCCTCGCTACCACTCCGGCTGCTCTGGCTTTTTAGGATAAGTTCAACGTTTTCTGTAACCACAAAGCAAAATGACCCATTTCTCATTTCATATAAAGACATGCCATTTTAATTATGACTATAAGCCATGTGTGTCTGAGGTAGTAGGTTCATTATCTTCCAGTACTTTACCTTTGAGACTTGTCGTAGAGTTCCCCAGCTGTCGACGTTTCGAGTCACTTAATATGTCGATGACAAGAGTTGCAAATTCATGTGCGTTAAATCTCGCAAGCTTTTGCCGTCCCTGAAGAAAAAATAAAAAAGCCTAGCAAAACGCATCCTCTCCTACTGCATCTGGTGAAACTTCACTGAGAGAACCGAGAATCAGTCATATTTAAAGGGAGAGAGAAAACCAGCAAGGGGGAATGTATTTAACTAAAGCAATCAGTATCAGTGTTCACTAGGGAAGGAGTTATGCAGCAGGCTTGCCTGGTTTCGTGTTGATGAGTACTCTGGGTTCACAGGAAGGAAAGGCACCACTGTGGTCTCTGTCACCAGGGCGCTGTGGTTCTGTGTCGCCAGCCATACTGTGCAGAACATAGGAGTGTTGCATCAGGGCCATATTCATTAGGAAACGCAAACAGAAAACGTTTTGCAACGGACAAAAACATTTGTTTCTTATTGGATAAGTCTAGGTAGTCCCTCCCTGTTTCAGTCCGTTTGGTGCCAAATGAACACCACCCGGATGTTTGAATGGACATGGTGGACCGAACGCTAAAAAACATGCGCTGACCGTTACTCCACTACTTCGCATCACTGTCTGTCCGTCTTACCTGCATCTGTCTCCCTTCGGTCCACTTCGTCAAACACGTCCATCGCCAGCTCCTCAAATAAATGATTACTGAGCTGAAATGAAATGTGTGATTTTGTGAAAAATCAACCCAGAACTAGTTCTATGAATGTTTTGATTACATGGGTCTCTAGATTCTTATCCATTCAAATCTTAAAGTGAACACTTACAGACTGGAGTTTCTTCTTTGCCGCCTTTGCCAGTTCTGATAAATCTAAACTGCTATACATGGGAACAAATAAATCTGCTTAGCCTCATGTTGAATGGGAGGGGAAATGGTCAAACCTAATTATGATAAAATACTTACATGTTCCTTATCCATCAAGACAGCAATAAAAAAGACAACATGTTTTGTTTGAGTTCAAATATCAGAACTATGCTATAATAAGTTAATAATATGCTATAATAAGACTAACCCAACTGTAGCGATTTAGCTCAGATATGTATTATTATTATGGTGCAATAACGATACTGGGTACATTCACACTAGTCAGATTAATAAAATAGTTCAACTAAAACGTGTACACGCTTTGCAAGAAGAACAATTTCCCTAATAATTCCCTAAATCAGGCTACCTGAAGGGACTTTGATAAATGCAGAAAATTGTCAATCAAATTATATGTTCTACCACACCATGTTATTTTTTTGGAAGCCATTCTGAGTTCGGACATATGAAGTATGTACGTCAAAACCATTTCTGAGATGTATACTTTCAGTTTTTCCCCAAACTCACTATACTCGCGCCAAAGAGGTAGGCTTGCGCTGCTG
This sequence comes from Brachymystax lenok tsinlingensis, assembly GCA_030435695.1. Lineage (NCBI taxonomy): Eukaryota > Metazoa > Chordata > Actinopteri > Salmoniformes > Salmonidae > Brachymystax > Brachymystax lenok. The sequence continues at coordinate 37,901,163 of CM059807.1, read as the reverse complement.
GTGCCTGCACATGCCCAGACCAAATACACCGCTGGAACTCAGATTAAGGTGTTTATATGTCCTAATAATTACAACAATTGCTTGGAAATCCAGGTGTTTTAATTGGTGAATGCTTACTTAAATGATGACCTTACACCAATCAGAGTAAGGTGTTTACATGACTGATGCCATACTCGGCCTACTGCCATAATCAAATTATTAGTGCGCATGTAAACGTACTCAATGATTTAAATGGGAAGATCATGATCTTGACAACATGTAACAATTGCTTCAGCCTGTTTCATCTCATGTTACAAAAAGCCACAAAATAAGTCCTGGCAGGCTCTAGAGTTGGATTGCACTGTCAAACAGCTCATGTTTTCTTTGCCCCCCCAAAAAAAAAAAAAAACACATTTAAAACTTCACCCACTTTACTTATCCTAGAACAAGCCACCCCAAAGTGCTATTTCATTAGTCTGGACCCAGATTGATTTAAGCCGTCTCGCCAACTCCTATGGTCATTGTCATTTGGCAATGACAACGACGAAAGGGTTCGGCTATACAGCGCAAAGTCTGGGACCAGGCTACTATTTTAAACATTGAACCACACAATGCTTCCTTACCTGTCGGCCATCTGTGGGACGATGAAGTGTTGGCCATTTTTATGATCTGAAAGCAAGCACGGATGGGTTGTTGGGATTAGAACCCTCATGGAGGACACTGAATGCGATCAGTTGAGTAACCCCTGAAACTAGGCTGCAAGCGTTGCGTGCGCATTGTTTCCTGCCTGCTTCACCAGAACCGTAGAGGCAAACATCTAAAATGCATACCACTTCTGTGTGTGCTTCAGAGAGGCATGTCTCTGCCCTAGACACGAAGCGGAAGCGGGTGTTTAGCGACCCAACTTTTGCTTCACTGACGTGCTGCTTCTGTGGCTAGAGTAGCATTTCTCACTGATTACTGTGGGTTTGTTTCAACTGTGGCCGACGGACACGCAACAACTTGCAGTCTAATTTGAGGAGGCGAAAGCCTCTCCTCACTTACTAGGCTTTCTCCCACAGAGATAGAAAGCCAGTCTGTCAGTAAGTTCATACTGGATCTCCACCAGCCTATCAGCCAGGTCATGGTAGCCAGCTTGCCTGAGAAAGAGACACACAATAGAAATCAGTTATGCCTCTTTTCTTGCCCATAAAGCCTGCCTGGTCACACTGCCACTAAAACATTTTTTTTAAATTACTTTGATAAAATAAGTTAACATTCTAAATGTTAAACTTTCCCTTTAAAGGCTGGTTGTTGCAGTACCTTGCATAGTTGATGGGGGTCTTGGCGTTAGAGTCGGGGGCGCCGGGGTCAGCCCCGTAGACGGTCAGCAACTCTGCCTGAGACACCTGCCCTGCCTTGGCAGCCACATGCAGTGGCGTATTCCCTTTTTCCTGGAGAGAAGGTAAGACACCACCCATACGTGAACAATTAAAACCCTATCTATGTATATTAATATACATAGATAGGGTATGAGTAAGGGTATGAGTAAGGGTCGGTTCACACTGCTTGCAGACATTTAACTGGTTGTAGTGCAAGGTTGCAATTAATCCAATGAAAAGGCTTCCTTTTTGGCAGCATAGTTTTTTTCCACAAGCAGTGTGAACGGTCCTTCCCTCTTTTTATCAAGTTGCTCTCGTACCTGTGTAGCGAAGCAGTGTTTATGGAAGTAACACTGTTGTATTAACATGTTGTTAAGGATATGTTTAGAAGCTGGATGGGGGAGAAATGAGATCTCTTACTGGGTCAAAGAAATTGGCCTGGGCTCCAAGAGAGAGTAACCTCAGACATGTCTCCAAGTTACCAGTGCGGACGCTGGAGTGAAGTTGCTGAGGAAAAACAAAATGTTTTAATAAAATATTGCTGATTTAAGCTTGATACACCTTCATTAGGGAGTTGTTTGGGCACAGAGTGGCAGATGTCTCACCTTGCTTAAGTCCTTGGCTGTGTAGCTGTCGTCATCTCGACAAGGCATCCGGTGGACAAAAGCCAGCATTTGGTATTTGGCCTTTATGAACTCTGTCTTGTTTGGGCTTCGGGAATAACATAAAACAGAGGGGGGTTAACAGAACAGCAGATAACTGTAGGAGGAGCAACAATCCCTCTTAGGTTCAGGTGAATTGACCCGACTATAAGTTAACTGAAGCAATTCAGGTTTCTCCAGCATTGTGTGTTCCTGCTGAAACCCATACACTTTTCATGCTATCATGCTGAACCAAACCAGTACTTTGGTGGATGTGTATCCAGGCCAGTGCAGTTCAGCCAGTTCATTTCTCATTTGTGTCTCGAGCTGAAAAAGCGTAAGAACCTATGTACTAGTGTAACTGGGCCAATTGCCTCTCCTTCACTAGTGAACAAGGCTGCACTCCTGGCTCACTCGGCAGCAATCAAAAATACTTGACTCACTGCACTTTGTCCTGAGGGTTGGCCTTGCGTTTCCCACTCATCACCGACGCCGGGTCCAGTAGACAGTGCTCCCATATCGAATTTGCACCGTTGTTGTATAACGTCTGAACCATCTGATTAAAAGACAAAGAGATTTTATCCATTAAATGAAATATACAGACAGCCTGCTCCATCACAAAAGCAGAAAAGGGGATACCTTTGACCAAGGTAAAGAATAGTGTGTGTGTGTGTGTGTGTGTGTGCGCGGAGATCTTACTTGTAGCTGTGTAGGAGCCCATGGTGTGTGAGTCAGGTGACGCACTTGGGAGCTGTGTCTGCCCAGACTCCGATGAACACTACAGCACTCGTCGCAGATCAACACGCCCCTGTTCACAGAGGCCCAGCGAGGCTCTAAGCATAAAGGAAACAAATACATACAAAGACATTCATCTGAATATTTCATCACTTCAATTGCAAAGCCTCATTTAGCTTTTGTTCATTAATTTGTAATACCACGTAGTAAATAGATTGAAAAGGACATGTGGGAGTAAATGCACTGACACAGTTCTTGTAACCTATTCTCATAACTTATTGCTTAATAGTCACTCATTTTAATAACTGAGCAATTCCACAGTAAAATAATTGCACTAAGACATATTTCACTTAAAATGTATTCCAAACAAAAACAACATTGATTTCAAAGTTGAACTCAATGCACAAGGAGTACTTTGAACAATTTGCACTGAACATTTAACAAAAACCCATTTACTGGAAGAACTGTGCAGATGCAAAGTTTGGTAACAGAATATCTGTAAGATTTCCTCTGGTTTTTGTGAGTAAACATTTTCCAAAAACTCATATCTGCTCCAAATTAAGATTCAAATATGTCTGCAGAAAGAATGGGGTGTCAGCTATGACTTGACACGCTGACTTTGAAAAAGTTTTACACCACGGAACGGAATTTCATTATGGGTCCCTTAAGACACAGAAATGAATAATTATGGAAAGGAATGTCATTACCTTAATAGTAATGTCCTGTATTTTAAATAGGTACACAAAAAAAGGTAGAAATATGCAATATCCTAATTTGCATATTATTCTACACACTGGCTATTATTTTAATGAGCTCTGCTCCAAACAAGACCAAATTTGGTTGGTCCAGAACTAACCAAATCTGAACCAACCATAGACATCTATGTTTTACAAGTTTGGACATCAAAGTACAGCACAGTAAGAGTTCAGTAGAGTCAGGGTTTCCATTAGGAAAATGTTGCCTGTCAAATGTCCAGCGCCACATATTAATTTACAGGACTTTTGAGAAATTTACTTGACCCATATGCATGTCCGTAACCTAATTAGGGCGTCCACCGACAGGGCTCAGAATGACATAATTCCCATTTAGAATATGGCAGGCTAATTTATATTAACAGAACATGCAAGTCTAGGATGCAACCATTCTTATGGAATTCTGATGTGCACTTTGAACATGTTAGAATAACTGCCCACATTTACTTTTCCGCGAATACCAAAAAGAAAAATCACTAGCCTACGTCAATCTACTATAGTAGAAAAGTTTAGGCTATTCTATTGGTCAGCTTGTCGAGAAAGAAATAGCCTATTCCAAACAGACTCTGGGACAGTTGTGGGACGACAGATCCCAAATTCATACAATCTAGGGCACATTAAAAAAAATGTAAACTTTTAAAAGCAATAAGTTTGATGCAACAAAATCAGAACGTTTAAGCTTAAAATGTTGATAAACTATTTCTTCACATTATAAGCGCAGAAATGCACACAAGGCAGTAGGCTACACATGAATATTCATTCTATAATACAATTAGCGGGAAAACGACCTTGTCAAAAGGGCACTGCACATGCGAGTGGATTCATGTGACAGAGGTGAAAATATCTGTTCGAGATTTTGAAAGAGGAGATCTAATAGGCTACTTTGAAGAAAGGTAAGACATTCCTCATAATATGTATGAAAACATTAAGGTTTCAAACAATTAAGTATAGGCTATTTGTATGCTTCTGATTAATAAGATACAGAACTAATATACTGTACACATACGCCAATTTAATGCCACAAAATTATGCAAACTACCAATACACAGATAAGCATGACCAGTCAAATGTATTTCCATCAACTGGTATTTCCATCAATTAATAAGCTAAAAAGCATTATTTCGCAATGGGATTTCTTCTCCTCCCAGACAGTTGGCCGGCGCCTATTTTATTTATCGGCTTTTTCATATATCCATATATATATTTCTTTTTAAAATCGGACAAAAGCCGGCTATTACCGGCTAATGGAAACCCTGAGTAGAGTATAGTTCAGTACAGTATAGTAGATTTCAGTACATTACATTAGTGTACTCAACTCTAATGTGCTCTACTGTGTACTGTACTGAACTCTAGAGTACAATACATTACTGTACTCTACTGTGCTATCAGGATAGCCTAGTGGTTAGAGCATTGGTTGCAAGTTTAAATCCCCTGGCTGACAAGGTACAAATCTGTTGTTCTGCCCCTGAACAGGCAGTTAATCCACTATTCCTAGGCAGTCATTGAAAATAAGAATTTGTTCTTAACTGACTTGCCTAGTAAAATAAAAGGTAAAAAAATATTAATAATAAAATATCCAAACTTGTGTTGTTAGCCCAGCTAGCATGGACACTGACAGTTGTGAATCTGATGCAGCCGAAGAGCTACTGCCCCCTTACCCGGGAAAGCACCTAACAGACAGGGACGTTGGACCATCGAAGAGGCGCAAATATGATGAGAACTACATTGATTTGGGGTTCACATATATTGGGAGTAGTGCCTTTCCTCCGCCACAGTGTGTTATATGTGCAAAAGTACTCACAACTCGATGAAACCTTCACTCTTGCACAGACAGAAACAAAACATGCCAATTTGAAAAATAAGCCACAGGAGTTTAAGCGAGAATTAAGCCGGCTTTCGAGTAGTAAGACGTGTATAAAAGCGACAGATACCATTAATAAGAAGGGTCTAGAAGCGTCTTATATGGTGAGCTACCGAGTGACTAGGACAGGCAAGCCCCATATTATTGTGGAGGACTTAATTCTTCCTGCTGCTGCAGATATGGCTGGGACAATGCTGTGGGAAAAGGCCCAAAAAATTATACAGACAATGCCTTCATCAAACAACACTGTTTCACGACACATCAGTGACATGGCAGGAGATGTTTTGAAACAATTACTGCTTCGCATACAAGCCAGTGAACTCTATGCGTTACAGCTGGATGAGTCAGACGTGGCGGGCCTGGCACAGCTCCTGGTATGTGTCTGTTACGTTTATGGGGGGTCAATTAAGGAAGACATTCTCTTCTGCAAACCACTGGAAAGTCTACACCCCTTCGTTGGTGATTGGTCAGCAGTAAGGATTCTTCAGTAAAGTCTGTCATTTAACGAAAGACGACTCATTTTCATGCACGTTCTTTCAATGAGAAATACTGCAAACATCTTAGCTGTAACATTGCGCAACTAAGATCTCCTCAGCAAAAACGTCATAATTAGTGAGATTTCTTGAGTTCTTAGATTAAATCGGACTATTTTGAGGACGTGTATACTGTACGGCGTCTCAAAATGGACAAACTTGATAAAAAATAAAAATACTTTTTTCAAGCAAAGGTCTTTTAAGAAAGTATCCAAGCACACTTGTTCGGTTCACCTAGCCGTCTTCGGCTAGCCGAACTGAAGCATGCTGATGCCTTTACACAATCCCAGCTTATCTTGGTTTCTTACACCTTCCTTATGACTGGGTTTTTCCACTGCTCCCCACATTCATTATTAAAATCTCTGGCATGCCACCTTTGGCATCTAGGCCACTTCACGTCTCACTCAGCTGCAAACACACTCTGGCCCCAGCCTCTCCATTCCTGTGGCATCCCAGTTAGGCTACATTGACGGGACAGCCGTCCCAGACACACCTATACACCTGAGGTCTAACTGGTCCTGTTTAGATGCCTTTGTTGATTAAGGAAACCCTATTTAGGCTAATGTAACCTGGAGACAACCTCGGGGCACACTACGCTGATAGCAGATAAGAGTGAAGCTTCTAGTCTGGTCAGTTAACTTAGTGACAGTTTTTCCCCCCACAGCTGTCATAGGCAGTGCATTCGGAAAGTACAACTAACCCTTGACTTTTTCCACATTGATACATTACAGCCTTATTATAAAAATATATATTTTTTATTTGTCATCAATCTACACACAATACCCCATAATGACAAAGAAAAGTTTTTTTTGTGCAAATGTAAAAAATAATACTTAAGTATTCAGACCCTTTGCTCAGGACTTTGTTGAAGCACCTTTGGCAGCGACTACAGCCTCGCGTCTTCTTGGGTATGACACTACAAGCTTGACACACCTGTACTTGGGGAGTTTCTCCCATTCTTCTCTGCAGATCCTCTCAAGCTCTGTCAGGTTGGATGGTGAGCGTCACTGCACAGCTACATTCAAGTCTCTCCAGAGATGTTCGATCGGGTTCAAGTCCGGGCTCTGGCTGGGCCACTCAAGAACATTCAGAGACTTGCCCGAAGCCACTCCTGCATTGTCTTGGCTGTGTGCTTAAGGTCGATGTCCTGTTGGAAGGTGAACCTTTGCCCCAGTCCCAGGCCTTGAGCAGGTTTTAATCAAGGATATCTGCACATCTTTCTCATGATCCTGACTAGTCTACCAGTCCCTGCCACTGAAAAACATCCCCACAGCATGATGCTGCCACCACTGTAGGGATGGTGCCAGGTTTCCTCCAGATGTGACGCTTGGCAATTAGGCCAAAGAGTTCAATCTTGGTTTCATCAGAGCAGAGAATCTTGTTTCTCATTGTCTGAGAGTCCTTTAGATGCCTTTTGGCAAACTCCAAGCAGGCTGTCATGTGCCTTTTACTGAGGAATGGCTTCCATCTGGCCACTCTACCACTCTACCATAAAGGCCTGATTGGTGGTGTGCTGCAGAGATGGTTGTCCTTCTTGAAGGTTCTCCCATCTCCACAGAGGAACTCTTGAGCTCTGTCAATGTGACCATTGGGTCCTTGGTCAGCTCAAGGAAATGCAAACTTCTTCCATTTAAGAATGATGGAAGCCACTGTGTTCTTGGGGACATTCAATGCTGCAGAAATGTTTTGGTACCCTTCCCCAGATTTGTGCCTCGACACAATCCTGTCTCTGAGTGCTACGGACAATTCCTTCGACGCCATGGCTTGGTATTTTGCTCTGACATGCACTGTCAACTGTGGGACCTTATATAGACAGTTGTGTGCCTTTCTAAACCATGTCCAATCAATTGAATTTACCACAGGTGGACTCCAATCAAGCTGTAGAAACATCAAGTATGATCAATGGAAACAAGATACACCTGAGCTCAATTTCGAGTCTCATAGCAAAGGGTCTGAATACTTATGTAAATAAGGTATGTTTTTAATTTTGTATAAATTAGCAAAATTAAAAAATAAACTTTTAGCTTTGTCATTATTGGGTAGTGTGTTTAGACTGACAAGAAAAAACATTTGAATTCATTTTAGAATAAGGCTGTAACGTAACAAAATGTGGAAAAAGGGAAGTGGTCTGAATACTTTCCGAATGCACTGTAATTACAATGCTAGTAATAAGAAATCGCAAATAGCTCCCATATACACTCAGTGTCCAGTTTATTAGCTACCATACGTTCACGAAAATGGTTTGCTCCTAAAGACAGTGAGTCACGTGGCAGTGGCTTGCTATATAAAGCAGCCATACAGGCATCGGGGCATTCAGTTACTGTTCGATTGAACATTAGAATTGGCAGAACGAGGCTGGTGGCGGTGGTGTAACTGTGTGTGAAATGTTTTCCTGGCACACAATTGAGCAACGTTTCCATGCCCCAAAGAACTCAGGCTGTTCTGGAGGTAAAGGGGGGTCCGACCCAGTACTAGATAGGTGCACCTTATAAACTGGCCACTAAGTATATACGCCTATCATAATTCCAGTGGGTCATAAGTTTACATACACTAAGTTGACTGTGCCTTTAAACAGCTTGGATAATTCTCATGGCTTTAGAAGCTTCTGATAGGATAATTGACATCAATTGGAGGTGTACCTGTGGATGTATTTCAAGGCCTACCTTCAAACTCAGTGCCTCTTTGCTTGACATCATGGGAAAATCAAAATAAATCAGCCAAGACCTCAGAAATAATATTGTAGACCTCCACAAGTCTGGTTCATCCTTGGGAGCAATTTCCAAACGCTTGAAGGTACCACATTCATCTGTACAAACAATAGTACGCAAGTATAAACATCATGGGACCACGCAGTCGTCATACCGCTCAGGAAGGAGACACGTTCTGTCACCTAGAGATACTTTGGTGCAAAATGTGCAAATCAATCCCAGAACAACAGCCAAGGACCTTGTGAAGATGCTGGAGGAAACAGGTAGAAAAAGTATCTATATCCACAGTAAAATGTGTCCTATTTCGATATAACCTGAAAGGCCGCTCAGCAAGTAAGAAGCCACTGCTCAGAAACCGCAATAAAAAAATACAGACTATGGTTTGCAACTGCACATGGGGACAAAGATCATACTTTTGGAGAAATTTCCTCTGGTCTGATTAAACAAAAATAGAACTGTTTGGCCATAATGACCATCGTTATGTTTGGAGGAAAAAGGGGGAGGCTAGCAAGCTGAAGAACACCATCCCAACCGTGAAGTACGGGGGTGGCAGCATCATGTTGTGGGGATGCTTTGCTGCAGGAGGGACTGGTGCACTTCACAAAATAGATGGCATCATGAAGAAGGACAATTATGTGGATATATTGAAGCAACATCTCAAGACATCAGGCAATGCTACCAAATACTAATTGAGTATATGTAAACTTCTGAACCACTGGGAATGTGATGAAAGAAATAAAAGCTGAAATAAATCACTCTACTATTATTCTGACATTTCACATTCTTATAATAAAGTGGTGATCCTAACTGACCTAAGACAGGGAATTTTTACTAGGATTAAATGTCAGGAATTGTGAAATTTGAGTTAATGTTCTTGGCTTCCGACTTCAACTGTATAGATAGATAAATACATGTTTAACCCTAAACTGTGCAATCCTCAGTTCACTACATTTAGGTAGTGACGTCACGCAGAATGCAAAGGGGTAGTAAAACCACACTTCCATATATGGACACTGTCAAAGAGACTGCACCAACATCTCGTCCTCTTATGTTTTGTAGCTGAGAGAGCAAAAGAGACATTTCCTCTTTCACTGACTTCCGTACGACCAGCCACAAAATATATGCACTTCAGAGGCATGTGCACTCCACTAACCAATATATGGGGATGATAGTCTCATTCTAGGCTCATGGTGTATTGCAGGGGTCTGAGGGGATATGATGACAAAAGGACTGAGCAAGAGACATTCAGCGTAGATCTCAAAGAGGATCGCTAACTGCAGAGAGAAATTAAAACTTCTTTGAACTTGTGCACACCGTGCTGCTGGTAAAGTAACAGAAAACACAGAGGGGGAGGGATAGGCCTTCTGAGACAGACAGTCTCTGCAAAATAAATAAGTCAGTATTAAAAGGCTTGCCATTAGATTTCTGACTTCCTACTTGAAGCAACAGTCTTTCCCCTAGTTTAATTTATTTGAAGCTGTGGAGCAAAGGCATCCAAAACATGCTAATGTAGGATAATCTTTATTTGTCAATTGAAACCAATAGAAGGCAAGCTTCCTTTAAGGCAGAAGTAAATTGAGGACTGCCTCAATGCCCCAGGCATGCATTCTCCTCATGTGACCAAGAAGAGAAGTGATCAACTGATCTGCATCTCCATTTAGAGAACTCTCTGTTCTCTACAACTGAGCCCTAGAGTCAAAACTAAATAGGCTAGGCTTTGGTTTCTCTTCTAAACCCATTTATATAAATACAAAAATATGAACGCAACATGTAAAGTGTTGGTCTCATGTTTCATGAGCTGAAATAACAGATCCCAAAAATGTTCCATACGTACAAAAAACGTATTTCTCTCAAATTTTTAGCACAAATGTGTTTACATCCCTGTTAGTGAGCATTTCTCCTTTGCCAAGATAATCCGTCCACCTGACAGGTGTGGCATTTTAAGAAGCTGCTTAAACGGCATGATCAATAAAAGGACACTAAAATGTGCAGTTTTGTCAAACAACAATGCCACAGATGTCTCAAGTGGAGGGAACATGCAATTGGCATGCTGACTGCAGGAATGTCCACCAGAGCTGTTGCCGGAGAATTAAATGTTCATTTCTCTACCACAAGCCGCCTCTAATGTCGTTTTAGAGAATTTGGCAGTACATACAACCGACTTCACAACCATAGACCACGTGTAACCACACCAGCCCAGAAGTCTGGACCTCCGCATCCGGCTTCTTCGCCTGCAGGATCGTATGAGACCAGCCACCCGGACAGCTGAGGAAGCTGTGGGTTTGCACAACCAAATAATTTCTGCACAAACAAACTATCTGGGTGCTCGTCGTACTCACGAAGGTCTTAACCTGACTGCAGCTCGGCATCGTAACCGACTCCAGTGGGCAAATTCTTACCTTTGATGTCCACTGGCATGCTGGAGAAGTGTGCTCTTCACAAATGAATTCCGGTTTCAGATGTACCGGGCAGATGGTAGACAACGTGTATGGCGTCGTGTGGGCGAGCGTTTTGCTGATGTCAACGTTATGAACAGAGTGCCCCATGGTGGCGGTAGGGTTATGGTATGGGCAGGTATAAGCTATGGACAATGAACACAATTGCATTTTATCGATGGCAAAATTGAATGAACACAGATACCGTGGCGAGATCCTGAGTCCCATTATCGTACCATTTATCCGCCACCATCACCTCATGTTTCAGCATGATAATGCACAGCCCCATGTCGTAAAGATCAGTACAACATTCCTGGAAGCTGAAAATGTCCCAGTTCTTCCATGGCCTGCATATTCACCAGATATGTCACCCATTGAGCATGTTTGGGATGCTCTGGATTGATGTGTACGACAGCCTGTTCCAGTTCCCGCCAATATCCAGCAACTTCGCACAGCCATTGAAGAGGAGTGGGACAACATTCCACAGGCCATAATGAACAGCCTGATCAACTCTATGCGAAGGGGATGTGTCGTGCTGCATGAGGCAAATGGTGGTCCCACCAGATACTGACTGGTTTTATGATCCACGCCCCTACCTTTTTTTTTTTCCCCCCACAGGTATCTGTGACTAACAGATGCATATCTGTATCCCAGTCATGTGAAATCCATTGATTAGGGCCTAATAAATGTATTTCAATTGACTGATTTCCTTATATGAACTGTAACTCAGTAAAATCTTTGAATTTGTTGAATGTTGCGTTTATATATTTTTGTTCAGTGTTTGTTTTGAGATGAGACGTTCACCTTCCCTGGGTGACTTGCTCTTTCACTTCCTTGTGCTTTAATAGAGATGTAGAACCTTCAGTCAAGTATTTTGGCGAGTACGGCAATGAATGTTTAAATAAAATATTGGTGTCAGTGTGTTAGCTTAAAAAACTGTTTGTGGCATTCTATTGAGCTGAATGTTGCTATCTCAAGTAACACTGACTAACTTATAGGCTATTGACATGACAGGAGCAATCCTAATGACTGAGTTTCACTGACAAACCTATCAACATATACTGTTGGTTGGCTGCCAGATTGACCGACAAACTAACAAAGAAAATTGCAACTCATAAACAGACAAGCAAATTGCAATTGAGTGGCAGTGGGTTTGTCACGTGTCCCTGGCGACAGCAGCTGAAGTGTGTGTGTGTTGGGGGAGAGGAGGGGGACATGGGCTGAGGACCAGGCTCCGACACCTGGTCCACCGTTCTTTTTATTTTATATTTAACTAGGCAAGTCAGTTAAAAACAAAATCTTATTTACAATGACAGCCTACCACGGCCGAACCCTCCCCTAAGTTGGATGACACTGGGCCAATTTTGTGCCGCTCTATGGGACTCCCGATCACAGCCGGTTGTGATACAGCCCGGGATCGAACCAGGGTGTTTATTGACGCCTCTAGCCTTAGACCGCTGCGCCACTTGGGAGCCGGAGTTCTGTTTGTCTCTTCGTCTTCCTATCCAGTGAGAGCTGGGTGTTGACAAGCCCAGTCAACAACTGGTAACAGCCCCACAGAGGGGCAGTCCGGGCCAACTGGTGTTGGGAGGGAAGGACCTTGACAAATTCATTGTGATGGTCAGAGAATTGGATATCGAAATACACTGAAATGGATGTAATGAACTGCAGTGAGTGGTAACACAATCTGTTGGTAAATACATTGGGGTAAATACATTTGAAATCCTTTTTACAGCATTTATTTTCTATTTTTCTGCCTATGGAAAAAATAGTCAGAAAGTGACTTTTTAGAACTGAATGCCAAAACATTCCAGAGATAAAGGTGTTCAAAGTTGACCCATTTTGCATACCCCACCATGAGAGATCCAGTCTTCATCACTGGAAAAGATACACTGTTGAGTTTGATATCATTTAAAAGCTTACAAACAGGGTATGCAAATTGGGTCAACTTCGAGCATCTTTTTCTCTTTAATGGTTTTGCCATTCAGGTTAAAAAAAGTCACTTTCTGAGCACTTTGGAGTTGTGGCTGAACAAAGACATGGATGTTATACATCTAGCTGGTTCATCTATGCATAGTCAAGACTGAACGGCAGCGTCGGGTAAGGTTAAGGGGGATTTGTGTGTCTCTTTGTTAACAACAGCTGCTGCGCGATCTCTAATGTTAAGGAAGACTAAAGGTTTTGCTTGCCTGAGTTAGAACATCTCATGATAAGCTGCAAACCATACTATTTACCAAGAAAGTTTTTAGCTATATTTTTCATAGCCGTCCATTTACCACCTCAAACCGATGCTGCCACTAGGACCGCACTCAACGAGCTGTATAGGCCCATGAGCAAACAAGAAAATGCACATCCAGAGGCGGCGCTCCTAGTGGCCAGTGATTTTAATGCAAAGAAACTGAAATCCATCTTACGTCATTTTTACCAGCATGTCACCTGTGCAACTAGAGTTGAAATAACTCTATATCATCTTTACTTTACAAACAGAAATGCATACAAATCTCTCCCTCGACCTCCATTTGGAAAAGCTGACCATAACTCTATCCTCCTGATTCCTGCTTACAAGAAACTCAAAACAGGAAGTACCAGAGACGCGCTCAATACGTAAGTGGTACGATGAAGCGGATGCTAAGCTACTGGACTATTTCTCAAGCGCAGACTGGAATATGTTCCGGTATTCATTCGATAACATTGAGGAGTTTACCACATCAGTCACCGGCTTCATTATTAAAATACATAGACAACGTCATCCCCACAGTGACCGTACGTACATATCCCAACCAGAAGCCATGGATTACAGGCACCATCCTCACTGAGCTAAAGGCTAGAGGTTCCGCTTTCAAGGACCGGGACACTAATCCGGACACTTATAAGAAATCCCGCTACGACTAAGATCGAATCTTACTACACTGGCTCTGATGCGCGTCAGATGTGGCAGAGCTTGCAGACTATCATAGATTATAAAGGGGAACCCAGCAGAGAGCTGCCCAATGACACAAGCCTACCAGACAAGCTAAATTCCTTCTATGCTCATTTTGAGGCAAGCAACACAACCATGTATGAGAGCTCCAGCTGTTTCAGACAACTGTGCCATCTCGCTCTCCGTAGCGGATGTGAGTAAACTAGGGCTGGGCGGAATACCGGTATTGATGCATGGACTGGTTTTGGTTTTAAAATGTACCTTATATAACGGTATTTTAATTCGGGGTTTGTTAAATGCAAGATGCCGTATGTAACATCCATGTTTTACAGTTTACTCCACTACTTGAGTCATCTTTCTCCATGCCGCTTTCCACACAGACCTAGCCCCCGGCCCCTGACACTCAAGGAGCGCATGTTGTTCCTCGACCACGAGACACTTGCTTTCAGTCTGCCTGGTCAATGCAGCACATGCAACAATGTTGATGACAATATGCTGTTTTCACTTTGCTTCTTAACCTTGTCCCCAGGTTCAATTGAGAGAGAACCGGCTAGAAGACAAGACTACATACAGCTAGGCCTACTTATTGTCACAATAATTAGATTAGGCCTATTTCCCAACAAGGCTATCCAATATTCTAACCAAGCAGTGTTCCTCTTTAAACTTAACTAGGAACATCTACCACTGACAAATTACACCTAACCTCAATGTTAAAAAAAAAAAAAACTTGTTTTAGACAAATATTTCACAAAAAAGGAAACGTGCAGATGCTTGTTGAATAGGCCTAAATGGATTTAAAACTCCCTATGATAGAATAACCTACTGAGAGCAGTGGAAGGGGAGTACAAAAATAGGTGAGGAACATTTTATACTAAGTCAAACACAATAGCCACAATTCTCACTGCATCCTCAGCATCCAGTCAATTCACTTAACATCCTGTTTTTCTTCCTGTGCTCATTGGACGTCATGTCATTCCTGTACGAAATAGGCTAAACATTATGCAAAACAACCCTCATAACACTTAGCCTAAATCTCTCACAGCGAAGCAGGACGTTACAGGATCTCTACACATTTTGGATGAGCTCTAAATTGTTAGGAAATGTTAATTATTCTATCAGATAAACAATGTATGGTATTTGTAGTGGATTTTGTTTACTAACCACTGATAAAGAGCCTCTTAGTGGAGTGACATCAAATTGGACAGCACACCAGCATCATTCTTAAATCGCAGGTTGACAGTTGGTTCATTTCCCCAAAATGAACAGCAGTGTGAGGTTGTAACTAGGGGACCCATCCAAAGTTCAGATGTGGAAGCAGTGTGTTCCTGGTCAGCTGTTCTCCTACTCTTGTCAAAACTCATACCAGAAGGCAATTGAAGGGAAACACCTCTAGGTAGTAGAATCTAAAACCCATGACCACGGGGGAAATTATTCTCCCCTCTGTCATGACTCTTCAGAAGCATGTAGCCAGACAGACACAGGAAGACAATCAACAACACTAAACCACCACAATCAAGTGTGCAAAAGGGCAAATGCACTGAACTACACCACATTGTAACAGTCTTCTGATATTTTATAGCAGAAAGAGACTTGATTGTTGTGTGTATCCCATGCCATACACATTTTACCTTGGCAGATCAGAAAGGAGATTTGCATGCCCAAATTTGAACTGAGACTACGAGACAATGGCCTGTCTGAAACTGAACATATTACTTCACTTGCCAACCCGATTAAAAACATTGACAGGAAAACGTATTAGAAATGGTTATTCCTGCAAAATCAAAACACCACTACATTGGAAAACCGCACCATGATCACATCATGCTCACGCAAGGACTCAGGAGATAGCTTAATGGTTTATTTTATAACCAATGAATGGCCCAGCAGTAATTACATTTTACACTGTAGATGATAATGTTGGCTTCATAGAGAGAAGACACCGCTTGTAAAACTGTCATAGCTAGCTAGTTTAGTCAACCTAATCGCATGCTTACGTTAGAGCTCAGTGCTAGCTTCAAAAACCAAAACATCAACTATTTTACTGATCGACCCCGGGTAGCTAGAAGCTACCCAAGGCATACAAATAGATCTACCAGCTATTACTTGCTAGCTAGCAAGTAAGCTAACAAGTAATAGCTGATAGATAGATCTATTAGCCATGTTAATAGAAGTATTCTGCCTGGATGATGTATGGCTTGGCTAGCTACCCACCTTTGATCAGTAAGTGACTTACCTGGGACACTGCAATCCGCGCAAACCTCACTATTCCTTAATCGTTTAGACATCCTTTGCAGAGTAAAAAAAAAAAGGCCTTTAAAAAAAGTCAAGGGAATTGATGTGCTTATATACTCATTTGATAACTGGGAAGAATTTAGCTACGCGAATTACATCTGACCAGTTGTTTCAAAAAGCAGTTGACTGGCGAGGAGCAAAATAGTTTCCTCTTCAATCTTAGTTTCTTGCTCCAACCAAGATACCGGTAGCTAGCTTGCGCACAACAAGCAGCTGCGATTGTCAGGAAGGAAACGCTCTTGCCACTAGTGGCCTGTAGACGGATTTTCACTAGTTACTCCAGCCACAGAGTCAAACCCCGTCTATTTCTCAAATGTATCCTCTACAAATCTGCTAACCTTATATCCAACCCTAACCTCGATTGAAGACCCAAAAGCAAAAAAAAAAAAAGAAAAGGAATTAATTTTTACAATATAGCCAATTTTGTTGGCTGTGGTAACCCTGTAGCCGAGTGGTTACGAATTATCCGTGGACAGCAGTAACACTACATAAAACGTTACTTTGTAGATTAGGCGACTGCCGATTGACCACAATGTTAAACGACTAGCTATCTACTGACATTCGTTTAATTTAAAAAAAATTGTAAACTTGTAGAGTGTGCCAAAGATTTGTGCTAGCTAGTACCAAATATGGATAAATTAAGATAGTTCACTCAGGCCGTTTTAACATTGACAAAAATTGTCAATTTCGGGCTACTTAGCTCGGCGTGTCCATAGACACTGATGTAATAGCAACTGGGTCTAGTCCACTTAGTTCATTGACTTTCATTGCACCAGAAGAAAAAAAAACAGCGAGTAGGGTGTCTCGCTTCCTCGTCCCTCTCTGCTAGTACTAGCTGTGGTACTAGTAGACGGAAGAGGATGCGAGACATCCTACTCCCTAATTTGTTTCAATGGAGGTCAATTAACTAAGTAGACCAGTCCCAGCTGCTATCACATTGGTGTCTATGGGAGAGCCACTCCCTTAAGTACACCGGAATGTATATTTCTTTCAATGGTAAACGGCCGGAGTAAACTATTTTCATTTATCCACCATCTTTGCTATTAGGTAGTTGTTCAGTGGTCATGGCTAGAAGGCATCCAGATTTTGTCAAATTCATTTAAGATTTGACATTATGTAGCAGGATAGGATAATTAGGTTAAGGTTAGGTGAAAAGTTGGCTTTCGCTATACTGAACAAAAAATATAAACGCAACATGCAAAGTGTTTGTCACGTTTCATGAGCTGAAATAAAAAGATCCCAGAAACGTTCCATATGCACAAAAAGCATATTTCTCACAAATTTGTTGACATCCCTGTTAGTGAGTATTTCTCCTTTGCCAAGATAATCCATCCACTGGACAGGTGTGGCATATCAAGAAGCTGATTACAGCTTCAAAATAGCCTCCAACACTCTACTCAGCAAATTGGATGCAGTCTATCACAGTGCCATCCGTTTTGTCACCAAAGCCCCATATACTACCCACCACTGCGACCTGTATGCTCTCGCTGGCTGGCCCTCGCTTCATATTCGTCGCCAAACCCACTGGCTCCAGGTCATCTATAAGTCTTTGCTAGGTAAAGCCCTGCCTTATCTCAGCTCACCATAGCAGCACCCACCCGTAGCATGCGCTCCAGCAGGTATATTTCACTGGTCACCCCCAAAGCCAATTCCTACTTTGGCCGCCTTTCTTTCCAGTTCTCTGCTGCCAATGACTGGAACGAATTGCAAAAATCACTGAAGCTGGAGACTCATATCTCCCTCATTAACTTTAAGCACCAGCTGTCAGAGCAGCTCAAATATCACTGCACCTGTAAATAGACCATCCAACTACCTCATCCCCAGACTGTTATTTATTATTGATTAAATAAAGGTGAAATAAAAATAAAATAAATGATCATTATGATCATATGCACCTTTTGTTGGGGACAGTAAAAAAAATGAAAAAAAAACTAAAATGTCCAGTTTTGTCACACAACACATCTCAAGTTGAGGGAGCATGCAATTGGCATGCTGACTTCAGGAATGTCAGATCATTTAATGTTAATTTCTCTACCATAAGCCAACGTTGTTTTAGAGAATTTGGCAGTACAGCCAACCGGCCTCATAACTGAAGGCCACTTGTAACCACGCCAGCCAAGGACCTACACGTCCAGTTTCTTCACCTCCTGGATAGCCTGAGACCAGCCACCCAGACAGCTGATGAAAGTATTTATGTCTGTAGTAAAGCCCCATGTCCAGTCATGTGGAATCCATAGATTAGGTTTCCTTATATAAACTGTAACTCAGTAAAATCGTTGATTTTTTTTGCGTTCATATGTCTGTTCAGTATAAAAAAGCTAAGAAATAAAACACTTTTGACGTCCATTTGACAAAAGATGGATCCCTTCTAGCCATGACCTTGGTAAATGTTTTTTTTTTTGCGGTTAAGGGATGTGACGTCGATGGTAAACAGGATCACACCAATTGTTGTCCTTGGTATGCAGTTTAATTGCGCAAATATGCACTACTTGAAGTAGCTTTCTATATTTACAATACTTAAATTATATGTACGAAAACGTATTTGGCACAAATTAGTAAAGCCTCGCTTCCCCCGGCCATAGCGTAACATGGTCACGTCCTTGCTTGGAAAAATTCGCGAGGATTTTTTAAATCAAATATTTGACTTAAAAACGTGTCTTTATTTAAGAAATATATACATATATGTATTCATAAATATAGTCCTATATTGGTCTTTATCCTCAAATTGTTTATTTCAAACACCCCTACCACAAGTCTCAACGTGACACTTCCTTGTTTTTCGAAAAGTTTTATTTGGTAGTAGTTGGCATCTATGGCTAGCACAATTTGACATGGATCCTGTTGGAATATGAGATGAGGTGCATTGATGAACACTTTTTCAACTTCAAGGTTTAGCATAGGTTGTCCATGGCTGTAAATATAGGCTAGACAAATTGATACGTTTAAGCTAGTAGGGGAAGATGTTATCCGCGGCCAACGAAGATTTCAGGGTGAAGTTTCCACTACATTCCTTAGTCTGGGAAAATGATTACAGGAAATTGGAAAACGACTCAACAAAGGTAGCTATGTCAAAATATGGACAATGATATAGCTATAGCTACTTTTCTGCTTGGCCGCCTTTAGCTAACTAACTACAGATTTATCTGCTTCAACATGTCTGAAGCTAGCTAGCACGTTACTAACTTGGCTACCTTGATAGCTAACGTTAGCTACTTGGCCTGACATGGATAGCCATATACTTTGATTGGCGTAATTCCTAGGAAATGTATGCTATACCAGTTTAACCGTTCACGGAATGTCATGTTGCATCATTGATCATATTAACTACAGTACACATTTCATTTAGCATAACTACCCTTCTTGTTAACGTTGCTACTGGCTTCTTTGCATGGGCTATGTCCTGCTGTTCGACACCTGGCACAGGCTGGCCACTGATTCTTGAAGAATATAAACGCTTAAGAACGTAGAAACTGTATTTTCCTCCTATAATAGCCTAGCTGAGAATTGAGATATGATGTGGATAATTATCAGCTAATCATAACCCAAAGATATGGTTGCTTTACTCCATTCTAAATGTTTTTGTGGTCAGTTGAGTATTGGTTATTAACAGGAAATGAGGGAGTTCTTTTAACTTGAGCCGCGGTGAACCGGTCTACAGTCGTGGACAAAAGTTTTGAGAATGACACAAATATTAATTTTCACAAAGTCTGCTGCCTCAGTTTGTATGATGGCAATTTGCATATACTCCAGAATGTTATGAAGAGTGATCAGATGAATTGCAAAGTCCCTCTTTGCCATGCAAATGAACTGAATCCCCCCAAAACATTTCCACTGCATTTCAGCCCTGCCACAAAAGACCAGCTGACATCATGTCAGTGATTCTCTCGTTAACACAGGTGTGAGTGTTGACGAGGACAAGGCTGGAGATCACTCTGTCATGCTGATTGAGTTCGAATAACAGACTGGAAGCTTCAGAAGGAGGGTGGTGCTTGGAATCATTGTTCTTCCTCTGTCAATCATGGTTACCTGCAAGGAAACATGTGCCGTCGTCATTGCTTTGCACAAAAAGGGCTTCACAGGCAAGGATATTGCTGCCAGTAAGTTTCCACCTAAATGAACCATTTATCGGATCATCAAGAACTTCTAGGAGAGCGGTTCAATTGTTGTGAAGAAGGCTTCGGGGCGTCCAAGCAAGTCCAGCAATCGCCAGGACCGTCTCCTAAAGTTGATTCATCTGCGGGATCGGGGCACCACCAGTACAGATCTTGCTCAGGAATGGCAGCAGGCAGGTGTGAGTGCATCTGCACGCACAGTGAGGCGAAGACTTCTGGAGGATGGTGTCAAGAAGGGCAGCAAAGAAGCCACTTCTCTCCAGGAAAACCATTGGGAACAGACTGATATTCTGCAAAAGGTACAGGGATTGGACTGCTGAGGACTGGGGTAAAGTTATTTTCTCTGATGAATCCCCTTTCCGATTGTTTGGGGCATCTGGAAAAAAGCTTGTCCGGAGAAGACAAGGTGAGCGCTACCATCAGTCCTGTGTCATGCCAACAGTAAAGCATCCTGAGACCATTCATGTGTGGGGTTGCTTCTCAGCCAAGGGAGTGGACTCACTCACAATTTTGCCTAAGAACACAGCCATGAATAAAGAATGGTACCAACACATCCTCCGAGAGCAACTTCTCCCAACCATCCAGGAACAGTTTGGTGACGAACAATGCATTTTCCAGCATGGTGGAGCACCTTGCCATAGGGCAAAAGTGATAGCTAAGTGGCTTGGGGAACAAAACATCGATATTTTGGGTCCATGGCCAGGAAACTCCCCAGACCTTAATCCCATTGAGAACTTGTGGTCAAACAAAAACCCACACATTTGGACAAACTCCAAGCATTGTTATGCAAGAATGGGCTGCCATCAGTCAGGATGTGGCTCAGAAGTTAATTGACAGCATGCCAGGGCGGATTCCAGAGGTCTTGAAAAAGAAGGGTCAACACTGCAAATATTGACTCTTTGCATCAACTTAATGTAATTGTCAATAAAAGCTTTTGACACTTATGAAATGCTTGTAATTATACTTCAGTATTCCGTAGTAACATCTGACAAAAATATCTAAACACACTGAAGCAGCAAACTTTGTGGACATTAATATTTGTGTCATTCTCAAAACTTTTGGCCACAACTGTATGGCCTGTGATGTGCAAAAGTGGTGATGGAGGAGCGCCCTTTACAAATGAACAGTAATCTGAGCTGCTTGGTCAATGCAGCATTTAGCCTCTTTTAGAATAGGAGAGTGAAATACACTCTCGTCTCTAACATGTAGGCTCAGCATTCCGGAACAGTCCCATTACAAGTCAGAATGTTGAACAAACTCCATTTCAACTTACTTCACCTGTTGTCTGCCAATTTTGCCACTATGTCTGGGGTAATCTGATACAAAATATCCACAGGGAAGCGTTATCAATCCGACCATCAGTATGCTGGTCTGTATATTGGTTTGTATTTCCATTTTTTATTTTCAATACTGACACAATTCGCACAAACACTTTCACAGTATGGCCGAGCCTAACCGAACCACAGGGTGCATGTTGTCCCGCACAATCAGCTGGCAAATGTTACTAACACTTCCAGATTGAGGAAATGTGCTTCGGATGATACGCTTGGTTACATTTGTATAATATGTAAACAATAGCCAATGCGTCAGGAGATTGAAAATACCTGCGGCAGAACCTACTGGTGCTTCAAAAAGTTGTGTAAACAACACTTTCCTGTGTATACCCTATCTCCACCTCCTAACTTCAAAAGGACCAACAGCATGTACAACCGGTAAAGTTAGTGTAAATATAATTTTATTCAACATTCTGGCTTGTAGAGACTCGTTTGTAGGCAGATTTCTTTCAGACTGAATATCCATGGGGAAATCTAATTCAATCGCTTTTCACCCGGTGCAAACTCCTCCCACCGGGGTAACCCGGGCCAGATGATCGAATCCCCTCAGTGTAGCTAGAACTTCCAGTGTGTATGATGTCGATCTCAAGAGATTCTCTTTAGGTAGCTAGGCTATTTGTTTTTGAAGGCATTGCAATGCTTGTTTGTTTGTTTTCTCTCAGAACGACGTCGAGGCTGTGGATCCCAGGGGAAGGACACCACTCCACCTGGCTGTGTCGCTGGGCCACCTGGAGTCGGTGAGAGTGCTTCTGAGACATGGCGCTGAAGTTACCAAAGAGAATGCCAAGAATTGGACAGGTTAGGCCGGCTATTCTCCATGACATACTGCAATTCAGACCTCTGCTTTTCCTTCATTAGCCCTATAAATAGTATGCCAAATGTATGATATTTATAATAAACATTTACATTTGGATATTGTCTTTTTTTTATTTATGTAATGAATAAAATAAAACGTATATCCAAATGTAAATGTTTATTAATACCATGACTTTGGCAAACTATATGGCTATGGCTACATCTGACACGCCTTGGTATAGGTCTATTTGTTGGTTGTTAAATTGTGTGATCAGTCACTTCCACAAATTGACAGTGGGGGTTTCCGTAACAATTTCACACAATTAGTACGCTTGAATCAGTAGGTGTCTATTCCAGTCGAAGTGGGACACACTATTTCTTTCCACTGCTTCACACACTACCTCTTGTTACTACACACACAGCTTACTAGTTGATGCTGGCCATAACAATTCTTACTTTTGTATACATTTATCACAGAAGTATGTTATATGTTCAAAATATCTTCTTGTCGTAAGCATGCGTTTGTGTGTAGTGCTGCAGGAGGCAGTCAGCACCGGCGACCCAGAGATGGTGCAGCTGGTGCTCCAGCGGCGAGACTACCTCAAAGCCTCTACAGCTCTGGGAGGAGTGCCTGAGCTTCTGAGCAAGATCCGTGAGGTGTTCTCTCTCTCTGTTTGCTCCCCTCTCTGAATTGTTTTTCACTCATCACACGTATCACAAAAAACTAATAACTGCAAACTCAAGCCTCTTTTCAATCCCCCAGTCCCCGGATTTCTACATGGAAATGAATTGGGAGTTCACAAGTTGGAGTAAGTTCTACTTGAAAATCCCCCTTGGCCATGTGTAGATGTTTGCAACGTTGTTGTTTACATTGCTTTCCCGTCCTTTCCCAGTCCCTCTCGTTTCCCGGGTTTGTCCCAGTGACTTGTGTCGGATCTGGAAGAGTGGGGCCAGCCTGCGCGTGGACGCCACTCTGCTAGGCTTCGAGAACATGACCTGGATCAGAGGTCGTCGGAGCTTCATTTTCAGGGGAGATGGTGAGTCCCTTGTTCCCTGAGTGAGGCTTACACACCACTGTGTCCTCGTGACCTCTGTTTTAGCAGGCCGGCTCATCTTTCAGCTCGTCTTTTGCTATGTTGGCGTATGTTTCATAGTGTGTGTTTGTGCCCATTGGCAGATGCCTGCACAGAGTTGATGGAGGTGAACCATGACGAACAGGTGGTAGACACGGAACGCTTTGACATCTCCAGGGAGATAGAAGACGTAACGCTGGACTCCATGCAACCTGCAGAACAGGAAGTGGCCAAGCGGCTGACCACGCCCATTGTCAATACCTTTCTGGACACCAGGGACATTGCTTTTGAGAGGCAAGACCCAAACTGTACTTTACCTTGTTTCTCTATTTTGTAATATAATGTCTGTTGAAGGATGTGTAAACTTGTATAGGGATTTATAGTGACATTGTTTTTCACAGAAATAAATCTGGGTTTTGGGGTTGGAGGAGTGACAAAACGGAAGTTGTCAATGGTTTCGAGGCTAAGGTTTGTGCATTTATTAAAGCATTCTTGTGTTGTTGATATTTAATTATTTTGTTGCTTGTCTAGGTTTGCTGACCTTACACAAGTCCCTTTCTTTACTTTGACAAGATCTACAGAAGATTGCCAGCTTTTTAAAAAATAGTTATGTTCTTTTAGTATCAGTAAACGGAAGAATAGTATGCGGTATACTGCATGAGTTGTTTTTCTTTTCATTGCAGGTTTTCACTGTGAACAATGTAAACGTGGTGATCCGGACGAGGACAGAGCATCTTACCGACGAGGAGAAGGCTAGAATAAAAAGTATACACTATGATTACTCGAGGTGGTAGAAAGACATAACAGTTAGTCTGTATCGGAAATGGCACCCCTTTCACCTACGTAGTGCACTACTTCTGGTCTAAGAGACATGGTCCTTATCTCAATGTTTAATAAGCAGAGTTTCAGTCGCAGTGTGATGCTAGGAGACTCTTGCACAGCCATAATAACCCAGAGAGACCTGTCTCAGTTTAGAAGGGGACTTGTTGGAGACCAGCGCTCTGGCAGACACAATAACACTTTGTGTGGATTGTCTCTTTTTTGGCTTCTAGGTGAGAGGAATGTTCTGGAGTCTCTTCTGGGCACGGTGGAGCAGCAGATAAGTGCTCAAGGGGTAAGAGATCAGCAGACCTGAATTTGAGGTTATTGCGGATTATCCCATGACATTTCTGTATTACCTACATAGACAGAATCTTACTTGCCTATTTGGTTTATATCATCTTCAATAGGAATGCTTTATCTTGGTTCATATTCAGTTCAATAAGAACAGTGAACTTGGTTTATAATGGCTTCAATAAGAATGCTCTACTCTGGTCATATTGTGGATAGGACCTCACTCTGGAGTACGCGACAGCCAACAACCCCACCGCCATCACACCAGAGGAGTACTTTGACCCTGCGTTTGACCTTGAAGACCGAGACATTGGCCGGCCCATTGAACTTACCATCCGAACCCAGAAGTAAGAAAATGATGCTGCAAAACCCAAGAGAGAGCGAGGCTTTCTGATCAGTATTCATGTCATCAGAAGTCTTGATTGTTTTTATAACGGATTCCCTCTCAGTTCATATGAAGGTGTTGGTGTTTAGGTTTTAGCATAAGTGTGGTTGTATTAAGATGGGACTACTTTGCAGTGCGCATAATCTACAAATCGCCATATCTACAAATCACTACTCGTGATGGGATCAAGATGAGCGATTCTGTGCTCCCTCAAACTGATCCCTCAAACACGATGAGAGTGTTTTCTGGTTCATATTCATTAGGCACCAAACAGAAGAAAACTGGACTGAAACAGGAGGGACTACCGTAACTTGTCCAATAAGAAATTCCTATTTTCATTTTTCCGTTGCAAATTGTTTTGCTACAGTGTACAATAATGAATACGACCCGGATGTGTCCAGGTTCAAGGGCACATTGTGGATGAGCGAGGAACACCCCCTCTCCCTGGTGGAGCAGGTCACCCCCATCATTGATCTCATGGCCCGGACCAGCACCCACTTCGCCCGGCTGCGGGATTTTGTCACCCTCAAGTTCCCTCCAGGGTTCCCTGTAAAAATAGGTACAAACACACCTCTGGAACAGCGGGACGAAATGAGAATATTTACACAAAATACTTGTGCCAATCAGCTCATTCAAGCACAACTGTATCAAACGTCTCAGAGGAGGTCTGCTGATCAAGGATCAGGCCCCCCTGTCCATATAATCTTACTCCTTGTGAACTAAAAGGCAAAACGGACCCCAAATCAGCACTCCTACCCTGAGACGTTTCATACATACAGGGCCTGATTGATAAAAACTGCACATACACATACAAGGTACCACAATGAAAGCCCACCATAGAGGCATTTGCTTATAGATAATGGGATCCATGTAGTGACCTGTCTTTGTTTCCTCTCACACAGAGATCCCCCTATTCCATGTGCTCAACGCCCGCATTTCATTTGGCAGTGTCAACAAATGCAGTACGGGCGAACCCTTGGAGACACTCCCCTCCGCTGCCACACCCGAGGAGGTGGAGGAGGAGGGAGGCTGCGGCGAAGCTGCAGGTAGGCAAAGCACGCCCATGCCGCTGACCAGGGTGACCCAGGCATTCGTCCCCATGGGGTCTGAACAAAACAAATCGCACATTTAGTAATTTCTCAAATGTATTTCTTCAGTTGCATCATTGAGAATTTGCATTTTTCTACGGCTGGCCATGCTTTCCACCTGGCTACCCCTACCCCGGTCAACAGCCCTGCACCTCCCTCAGCAACTCGCCCAAGACTCCCCCATTTCTCCTTCTCCCAAATCCAGTTAGCTGATGTTCTGAAAGAGCTGCAAAATCTGGACCCCTACAAATCAGCCGGGCTAGACAATCTGGACCCTTTCTTTCTAAAATTATCTGCCGAAATTGTTGCAACCCCTATTACTAGCCTGTTCAACCTCTTTCGTGTCTTCTGAGATTCCCAAAGACTGGAAAGCAGCTGCGGTCATCCCCCTCTTCTTAGGGGGAGACACTCTTGACCCAAACTGCTACAGACATACATTGAGGGGAAATAAGTATTTGATCCCCTGCTGATTTTGTACGTTTGCCCACTGAGAAAGAAATGATCAGTCTATAATGTTAATGGTAGGTTTATTTGAACAGTGAGAGACAGAATAACAACAAAAAAATCCAGAAAAACGCATGTGAATTTTTTTTATAAATTGATTTGCATTTTAATGAGGGAAATAAGTATTTGACCCCCTCTCAATCAGAAAGATTGCTGGCTCCCAGGTGTCTTTTATACAGGTAACGAGCTGGAGTTAAGAGCACACTCTTAAAGGGAGTGCTCCTAATCTCAGCTTGTTACCTGTATAAAAGACACCTGTCCACAGAAGCAATCAATCAATCAGATTCCAAACTCTCCACCATGGCCAAGACCAAAGAGCTCTCCAAGGATGTCAGGGACAAGATTGTAGACCTACACAAGGCTGGAATGGGCTACAAGAGAAGGTGAGAAGGTGACAACAGTTGGTGTGATTATTCGCAAATGGAAGAAACACAAAAGAACTGTCAATCGGCCTGGGACTCCATGCAAGATCTCACCTCGCGGAGTTGCAATGATCATGAGAACGGTGAGGAATCAGCCCAGAACTACACGGGAGGATCTTGTCAATGATCTCAAGGCAGCTGGGACCATAGTCACCAAGAAAACAATTGGTAACACACTACGCCGTGAAGGACTGAAATCCTGCTCAAGAAAGCACATATACATGCCCGTCTGAAGTTTGCCAATGAACATCTGAATGATTCAGAGGACAACTGGGTGAAAGTGTTCTGGTCAGATGAGACCAAAATGGAGCTCTTTGGCATCAACTCAACTCGCCGTGTTTGGAGGAGGAGGAATGCTGCCTATGACCCTAAGAACACCATCCCCACCGTCAAACATGGAGGTGGAAACATTATGCTTTGGGGGTGTTTTTCTGCTAAGGGGACAGGACAACTTCACCGCATCAAAGGGACGATGGACGGGGCCATGTACCGTCAAATCTTGGGTGAGAACCTCCTTCCCTCAGCCAGGGCATTGAAAATGGGTCGTGGATGGGTATTCCAGCATGACAATGACCCAAAACACACGGCCAAGGCAACAAAGGAGTGGCTCAAGAAGAAGCACATTAAGGTCCTGGAGTGGCCTAGCCAGTCTCCAGACCTTAATCCCATAGAAAATCTGTGTAGGGAGCTGAAGGTTCGAGTTGCCAAACGTCAGCCTCGAAACCTTAATGACTTGGAGAAGATCTGCAAAGAGGAGTGGGACAAAATCCCTCCTGAGATGTGTGCAAACCTGGTGGCCAACTACAAGAAACGTCTGACCTCTGTGATTGCCAACAAGGGTTTTGCCACCAAGTACTAAGTCATGTTTTGCAGAGGGGTCAAATACTTATTTCCCTCATTAAAATGCAAATCAATTTATAACATTTCTCTCATGCGTTTTTCTGGACTTTTTTGTTATTCTGTCTCTCACTGTTCAAATAAACCTACCATTAAAATTATAGACTGATAATTTCTTTGTCAGTGGACAAACGTACAAAATCAGCAGGGGATCAAATACTTTTTTCCCTCACTGTATATCTATCCTACCCTGCCTTTCTAAGGTATTCGAAAGCCAAGTTAACAAATAGATTGCCCACCATTTCCGAATCCCACCGTACCTTCTCCGCTATGCAATCTGGTTTCAGAGCTGGTCATGGGTGCACCTCAGCTACGCTCAAGGTCCTAAACAATATCATAACCGCCATCGATAAGAGACATTAATGTGCAGCTGTATTTATTGACCTGGCCAAGGCTTTCGACTCTGTCAATCACCACATCCTTATCGGCAGACTCGACAGCCTTGGTTTCTCAAATGATTGCCTCGCCTGGTTCACCAACTACTTCTCTGATAGAGTTCAGTGTGTCAAATCGGAGGGCCTGTTGTCCGGGCCTCTGGCAGTCTCTATGGGGGTGCCACAGGGTTCAATTCTTGGGCCGACTCTCTTCTCTGTATACATCAATGATGTCGCTCTTGCTGCTGGTGATTCTCTGATCCACCTCTACGCAGACGACACCATTCTGTATAGCTCTGGCCCTTCTTTGGACACTGTTAACTACCCTCCAGACGAGCTTCAATGCCATACAACTCTCCTTCCGTGGCCTCCAACTGCTCGTAAATGCAAGTAAAACTAAATGCATGCTCTTCAAACAATTGCTGCCCGCACCTGCTTGCCCGTCCAGCATCACTACTCTGGACGGTTCTGACTTCGATTATGTGGACAACTACAAATACCTAGGTGTCTGGTTAGACTGTAAACTCTCCTTCCAGACTCACATCAGACATCTCCAATCCAAAAATTAAATCTAGAATTGGCTTCCTATTTCGCAACAAAGCATCCTTCACTCATGCTGCCAAACATACGCTCGTAAAACTGACTGTCCTACCGATCCTCGACTTCGGCGATGTCATTCACAAAATAGCCTCCAATACTCTACTCAACAAATTGGATGCAGTCTATCACAGTGCCATCCGTTTTGTCACCAAAGCCCCATATACTACCCACCACTGCGACCTGTACGCTCTCGTTGGCTGGCCCTCGCTTCACACTTGTTGCCAAACCCACTAGCTCCAGGTCATCTACAAGTCCCTGCTAGGTAAAGCCTCGCCTTATCTCAGCTCGCTGGTCACCATAGCAGCACCCACCCGTAGCACGCGCTCCAGCAGGTATATCTCACTGGTCACCCCCAAAGCCAATTCCTCCTTTGGCCGACTTTCCTTACAGTTCTCTGCTGCCAATGACTGGAACAAACTACAAAAATCTCTGAAACTGGAGACACTTATCTCCCTCACTAGCTTTAAGCACCAGCTGTCAGAGCAGCTCACAGACCCCTGCACCTGTACACATCCCATCTGTAAATAGCCCAACCAACTACCTCATCCCCTACCGTATTTATTTATTTATCTTTCTCCTTTGCACCCCCGTTTTTCTACATTGCACATTCATCTACTGCACATCTACCATTCCAGTATTTAATTGCTATATTGTAATTACTTCGCCACCATGGCCTATTTATTGCCTTACGTTCCTTATCTTACCTCATTTGCACACATTGTAGAAAGATTTAGCTTTCTACTGTATTATTGACTGTATGTTTGTTTACTCCATGTGTAACTCTGTGTTGTTGTATGTGTCAAACGGATTTGCTTTATCTTGGCCAGGTCGCAGTTGTATATGAGAACTTGTTCTCAACTTGCCTACCTGGTTAAATAAAGGTGAAATAAAAAATAACAGCTGAACAATCAATATTAATGTTTGTATCCATATCGCTTTTGGTTGAAATGTCAATATTGACAGCCACCACTAGTAACATCATTCTGTATGACTGTTCCCTCCACCCAGTTCCCCCTCTATTCCAGGTGTGCCCGTCGGTGTTCGAGGTGCCCTCACACTACCGCCACCGAGGAGGGGGTGGCAGCCGCCACACGCCAGTGTCAAATCACGACGAGGAGCTACTGCAGTATGCCATCCACCAGAGTCTGCTGGAGTCCGGTGTTGGAGCCCTGGGACAGGTCCTAGATGCCACACACACACCCCTCCTACTCATCTGTTTCACTCCCTATCTGGTCCTCTTGCGCTCATGGCCATCCGCTTTAGTGCTCATCTGTTTGACCGGTGGTCGGTCTGTTCAGGAAGCTGCAATGTTGTAAAACTTCCAGATAGTTTCCACACAATCCATGTTATTGTCTGACATAAGGATAGGGAACTCTGTCCGTTACATTTATGCAAGTTTTATCTGCGACGTGCCAAGAGTTTCACCTCGCTAACTCCACCTTTTTGTTTTGTCCTCTAGGAAGTGGCCTGGGAGGATGCCAATGGTGACCTCACAGACCCCATACTCAGTAGCCAGAGTGACGGGTACACCAAGTATTCATGCATATCATTGTCTACACTTTTCACTTTTGGCCAGAGTGACTTCCAGTTTGCACATAAAGTATATTCAGACTATATCAATATCCCTCTGTTGTTCCAGAAGCATCCCAGAGGGGGTGCTGGTGGACTTGGGAGACACCACGTCGAGTCAGGCGAGCTCGGGCACCTCGGCCTCCAGCCCCGACACGGACCTCCGCATGGCCATGGAGCTGTCGGCCCGGGCCCAGACCGAGGAGGAGAGGAGGAGGATGGAGGAAGAAGAGGAGCTGGAGAGGATTTTGCAGCTCTCTCTCACAGAGAAGTAAAAAGAGGAAGATATGAGGGGAAAAAATAATAATTAAGGCCACGCCTTGCCATAACTGCATTAACTTTTCGTTGATCAAGAAGCGGCCACTACCACACCCCCAATCCAGCCCCACCCCACCCTCCTCCTTCACTACAATCTGCCTTGACACTGGAAAAACATCCATGTAACATATGTCAAACAAAACCATCTGTATTTAATACTTTAATACCTATTTTTGGTTAAAAAAAACCAGAACAGATATATTGCTATATTTGTATTTCTATATAACACTTTGGCTCTGTCTTAAATGTGTAGAAGCTGTCAAGTCCTTGATTCTTCCTGCCCTTTTAAAACAGAGCCAAAGCCCCTCCGCTCTCCCGAAGAGGTATCCAGGTATTCTTTTGATATTATTTTGGGAAGGATTTCCATTGGAGTGTAAGGGTTCCAATAAGTGATTGTTTTTGTTGGGTGTTGCGAAGATCGGGTTAAACTTGTGACTGGTAGCTGCTTTAGTTGTGGCTCTGGGAGGTTGTTGTTTTAGAGCCCTGGGTCATGTTCATTAGACACCAAAAGGAAGGGAGCAGAATGAAACAGGGATGGGCTACCTGCACATTTTCAGTTTCCTGTTGCAAAAAGTTTAAAACATGTTTTATTTTTTATTAAGATGACCCTGGAAATGGCATTCCAGTCACACAGCCATTCGAAAGATTGAATATCTCAGGGTTCCATTGTTCTACAGTCCCTTTGAAACTAGTGAAAGTGCAGTATGTTAGTTTATTGTAGACACATCGAACTTGGTTTTCTGGTCATCAATATGGAATTTTGTTCTACTTTGAACAGAATGTCATCAAACAATATGACTTGCTGGTGCTTCCAACCCTTTTTCTTCTTGCGCTGCAAGAATTCAGGTTTTGGATTTGTGTTGTCATTGACACAATGTTAAATTGAAAGTGAACTACATGATCATTCAAACAGGTTTTGACTTGCCCCAGAAACCAGGTTTTATTCAATTGGGCTAAGGGCTTGTTATGTAACAGAGTTTGATCTTGTTGGCCACGGTCACTGGGAACCATCAAGCATCAGAACCTCAACAAAGCAATAGCAGAAGCCGCTGTGCCTACCTGTGGATGATAAAGGAGCAGACACACGGTTCAGTGGTGCTCGCAAACAAACAAGGTCGAAACATTGATTATCGTAGGCTATCCATTGTCAAACACTTTTTTTCTTTCTTAAATGTCAAATAATCTGTCCGTTGGACTTCAAAACACAACAGGGTTCTAAGGACTCCCTTTAGGGCTGTCTTTTTTTATTATCTTGTAACTACAGAGAGACCTGTGAACTGAGTGACGTGTGAGAGATCTGCTCCATGTAGCATCATCATTTCTTGCTGAAAGGAGCGATCCCCTCTAACGTTCCCAATCGCCAAATGGAGCCTGTCTACAGTGCCTTCGGAAAGTATTCAGACCTCTTGACTTTTTTAGGTTACAGCCTTATTCTAAAATTGATTCAATAGTTTTTTTCCCTCATCATTCTACACACAATAACGCATAATGACAAAGCAAAAACAGTTATTTATAAATAAAGTATTCAGACCCTTTACTCAGTACTTTGTTGAAGCACCTTTGGCAGCGATTACAGCCTCGAGTCTTCTTGGGTATGACGCTACAAGCTTGGCACACCTGTATTTGGGGAGTTTCTCCCATTCTTCTCTGCAGATCCTCTCAAGATTTGTCAGGTTGGATGGGGAGCTTTGTTGCACAGCTATTTTCAGGTCTCTCCACTCAAGGACATTCAGCGACTTGCCCGAAGCCACTCCTGTGTTGTCTTGGCTGTGTGCTTAGGGTCGTTGTCCTGTTGGAAGGTGAACCTTCGCCCCAGTCTGAGGTACTGAGCGATCTGGAGCAGGTTCAAGGATCTCTGTACTTTGTTTTGTTCATCTTTGATTCGATCCTGACTAGTCTCCCAGTCCCTGCCGCTGGAAAACATCCCACAGCATGATGCTGTCACCACCATGCTTCACCATAGGGATGGTGCCACGTTTCCTCCAGACGTGACGCTTGGCATTCAGGCCAAAAAGTTCAATCTTGGTTTCATCAGACCAGAGAATCTTGTTGCTCATGGTCTGAGAGCCTTTAGGTGCCATTTAACCAACCCCTAGTGGGCTGTCATGTGCCTTTTACTGAGGAGTGGCTTCTGTCTGGCCACTCTACCATAACGGCCTGATTTGGAGGAGTGCTGCAGAGATGGTTGTCTTTCTGTAATGTTCTCACATCTCCATAGAGGAACTCTAGAGCTCTGTCAGAGTTACCATCGGGTTCTTGGTCGCCTCCCTGACCAAGACCCGTCTCCCCCGATTGCTCACCTTGGCCGGGCGGCCAGCTCTAGGGAGAGTCTTGGTGGTTCCAAACTTCTTCCATTTAAGAATGATGGAGGCCACTGTGTTCTTGGGGACCTTCAATGCTGTAGACATTTTTTGGTTCCCTTCCCAGATCTGTCCCTCGACACAATCCTGTCTCGGAGCTCTGCGGACTAATTCTTCGACGTCATGGTTTGATTTTTGCTCTGACATGCACTGTCAACTGGGGGACCTTTTATATAGATGTGTTTTGTCTTTCCAAATAATGTCCAATCAATTGAATTTACCACCGGTGGACTCTAATCAAGTTGTAGAAACATCTCAAGGATGATCAATGGAAACAGGATGCACCTGAGCTCAATTTCGAGTCTCATAGCAAAGGGTCTGAATACTTATGTAAATAAGTTATTTCTGGTTTTTATTTGTAATACATTTGCAAACATTTCTAAAAACCTGTTTTCGCTTTGTTATTATGTGGTATTGTGTGTAGATTGATGAGGATTTTTTTTGTATTTAATCCATTTTAGAATAAGGCTGTAACGTAACAAAATGTGGAAAAAGTCAAGGGGTCTGAATACTTTCCGAAGGCACTGTATATGCTCTTGTGCAGACCTGAGAGGATTTGATAGGTGTACGCGATATGGTAATAAGTTTAACTTGCCCTCTGATGGGCTAGGGGAATAAAAAAATATCGTATTGCCAATTCTATCTCCACAGGTGCATAGTAGGGTCTAGATTCCATTTGGGCTTGGGCCACAGACATGATTTGGTTGGTGGGGATCAGTGTTCTACTGCTACTCAGGCCAGACCTACTAAAGACAGCGGAGAACATTTGAAATGTCTCATCTTTAAAGCTGTGATCAAGGGGCTTAAAAACAAAATCCCGTCCTGTGGTGTTGCTGGACCTAAAATGAATTAACCAATGTAGTTAATTACACTGATAACCAAAATCACTTTGAACATGTTACTTATGGGTCTTTTCGTCTGTTTTCTGGGGGCTAGAGCTCCAAATGGCTAATCAAGTTGCCAAACAGCAGAACATTCTCTAAAGTACCAGAGTTCACTTTGTTCCCCAGAAATCTAATCAGTCTTTGTACTGCTTTATTTGCTAGCAGGTGAGCTTATTTTTTAACAGAATTCAAGAAAGCATTTGTTAACTGTGATGTTGGTTTCAAATTGTTTTCTTTCTTAAATAAATGCACTTTATTTGATTTTGGTTGAACTATGGCTTATTCTTTTACAAGTAGCTGTTTCCTAGCCTGCTTCTTGCTAAGAATAACAGCAGATGGCGCAAACCCATTCATTTTTCTGATCATAACAACACAATCCTTAATTAGTTTTTCAGACACAAATCTGCCCTGATCATTGACCCTTGAATGACCCCTGAATTGCTGTAAATTTCTGATTTTACTGTTTACAGCACTGGATTAATTGGTCACAGCAATGCCCTTTGCATTGTTTCATCAATAATCATTGGTGTATATATGGTTAGATTATCACATAGATCTGAATGGATGGTATGTTTTGTTAGGCTAAATATAGTCACCGCCTTCATTCAAGTCCTGACATCTGCTCTGTGCGTACCACACTGACCAATTAGAGCATCTGAACTGTTTACCGTAATCCAATTAAATGCTATAAGAATATTATGGTGGATATACACAGTCACCATATTGTGTAAGAGGAATCAACTCTGAAAATGGAATCGAAAATTCTATTAGCCCTCTCCATGAACTGAGAGCGATTATTCATAATCAGACACCTGTCATCTTTCCAAATTTCACATTTAAAAAAACTACATTTATAGACACAAAATGAGCAACAGGGAAATAACTAATTTGCCAATGGTTTTGGTGTCTTCAACTATTTCTATTCATTATTGATTTGATTACAATTTGACATTTTAGTCGAGGGATCTGGTTTGAGGTAGATTTTCATTTTAGATGCTTGTAGTAATGCTGTCACCTTTTGACCTTTTCTAATCTTGACAGCATGTGAGTGAGTACCAATTGTGAGTCTCTTTGAAAGCGACAGCTACATCATGGTGTCATAAGTATTTTAATTATCATATACAACCAGTCTCACTTCAATGTCTCTTGTAACACTTAAAAAGGAAAAACAGGCAACCCAAAAAAATAGAGGCATTTGAACACTAAGAAGGTGATTACACACTGATGTAGCTTCCAAACTGTGAAAAAGTACTGTGGAAAATTGCACTATTTACCTTTTTTACCTTTTTGGCAGTCATGAGAAGTCCCTTTTTCTCAATTATCCATTTAAGTGTATTTTCTAGCCAACTGTTACCTGATTTAAGGTATGCGTGCGAACATGTCTAACAATGATGATCAATGAGAAGCGGTCCCATTTTGTAAGATACCTAAATGCTCTGTCACAGTTTGGTGTTTGGGGTTCTTTTTCACATGCATTAATTCTTTAACTCTTTGGGCCACCAGATGGCGCATCTCTGATATGCTTCCCTACTGTTCCAAGTTATCTTTATTCTCCCAATTGGGAAATTTATTGTGCAGCCGGGGTTCAAAACTAAAAATTAAACAATTTAAAAACAGTGACAACCATTGATGTGCACACAACATGAAACAATGAGATGGATAAAAAGGAGTAGTCATTGTGCAAAAGTGCCGCAATAGATAGACATTGCATGTGCAGATTCAGAAAGTTAATGGCCTGTGGGATAAAATAGTTATTGTATCTGTTGCTATTGAGTTTGGGAAGTCTATGATGACCTGAGGGGAGACACGCAAAATGGTCAAGGCGGGGGTGACCAGGAAGGTCTAGGATACCGTTAGTTCTCACCATTCTTTCTGAACGTCACTGAGCTGTGCTTGTTGCATCCCGATGACCTTGCTGGCCACCTTAACCACCCGGTACAACCTATTTCTGTTGCAAACATTAAGATTGCCAAACCAGGCCACCATCGAGAACATCAATACGGATTCAATTAAGCTCCTGTAAAACAGTGTCATCATTGTCTTGCTGACAAAAAAAACTGGTGTACTTTTTTAGATGGCATCTGTGTTCTCAAACGTCAACTTGTTGTCCAGCACTGTTCCCAGGTACTTGTAGGTACTGATCAGCTCAATGTCATTTCCCATGACCACAGTGGGTGTGGGGTTCAGTGGCTGCCTTCAAGAGTCAATGGCCATATCTTTAGTTTTGGAGACATTCAGTTGGAGGAAGCAGTTCTCACACCATGACACAAAGTCATCTACCACAGGCCCATGCTCAGACTCTCCTGTAGTAGACTGACGACAGTCATCAGCAAACTTGATGTGACTGTTTTCATATTCGCTACGACAGTCGTTAGTGTATAGTATGTACAGAGGAGAGAGCACACAACCTTGTGGGGATCCGGTGGAGGAGCAGAGCTGCTTTGACATGACGCATTTACTCGCACTTGTTGAGACCGGTTGGTAAGGAAGTCCACTATCCAGCCCACAATGTTCACATCCAGCTTGAAGTGGGAGAGGAGCTTCTCTGCTAGTATGTGAGGCTGGGTAGTATTGAAGGGAGACGAGAAGTCCATGAACAGAAGCCTTGAGTGGGGTTTTTGGGCCCTCCGGGTGCTTGTAGAGGAAGTTGAGTAGGGTTAGAGTGGCGTCCTCCACCCCTGCTTGGCCCTGTAAGCAAACTGCAGGTGGTCCAGGGAATTGTCAACCTGACACAGTACATCCTTCTTGATTAACTTCTCAAATGATTTCATCACCAAGGATGTCAGTGCTACTGGCATAAAGTCATTTAGCATCTTGGGGGATTTGCTTTTTGCCCCAGGAACAACAGTAGAATGCTTCCAGAGTTTAGGCACCTTCTGCAGCTCGAGTGAAAATGTGATGAAAAATGCCACTGAGTTGTTCTGCACATGACTTAAGTACCTGTCCACCAATGTTGTCTGGTCCTGCGCTCTTTTTAACTTTGGTCTGTCTGAATAGGCTGGTGACACTGGATGCTAAATTCCAATTGTCCTCCGATTGTCCTCATACGCATCTCATTAATTCCTCCACTGAAGTTCTGAGGATAAATAGTAATTATTTTGCTAGGATTGCTGTATTTTCACAGGAGATGTAACTGCACACCACATCAGTGAGTTAATCTATATTGTCGCTGTAGAGACTCTGGGATTAAAAAGGTTTAACCCAGAATATAGTAAATATGCAAAATACAATTATAAAGATGACCTAATGTAGGGGAATAAAGTTCAGACAACTTTTAGATTTCTAAATATAGAGCCCTGGGAAGGTTAGTATTTGACTCAAACCCATGGTTTGAATAGAGAGCCAACAATGGGGGCGTGTGTTGATCCCTCCCTCGGGCTCTCGGCACATGCCAAATTGCTTGGGACATGATCAGAACTCCTACTCTGAGAAGCTTTATGAATATGGGCCTGGGTCCCGTTTTCCACCACTTTAACATGAAAGAAGGGACCAGATCCAACAGAGCACTCTGTTTCCATGACTGTGGATTAAGGGGATGAGTTCACTCAACCACCTTTACCTGTTTTTTAATGAATGGAAGAACGAATGTAAATCTGATGCTCATTGATGAGTGGTGCACATGTGAAAAGAGGCTTTGTTGAGTGGCAAAAAGTACTATCTGTCTGTTGCCCTCTCATTCACATTTACACTGATGCTTCAGTCCATGTCTCAAACCTGAATTCTGGTTATCATTTTATTTTAGTTTTTTTAAGTAACTCGCTTTGGAATCAATAATGCCTAACTTTATAAAAACTTTCATGAATAAACATGAATAAACTATGAATAAATAACTTTAATTATCTGTTAACCTTTTTAAACATTTATAAGCAGTTAATAAGCATTTAAAATATGTAAACCATTTAGAATGGATTATTCATGAGTTATATTATACTGAACAAAAATATCAACGCCGCATGTAAAGTGTTGGCCCCATGTTTCATGAGCTGAAATAAAAGATCCCAGAAATGTTCCATATGTACAAAAAGCTTATTTCTCTCACATTTTGTGCACAAATTTGTTTACATCCCTGTTAGTGAGCATTTCTCATTTCCCAAGGTAATCCATCCACCTGATAGGTGCGGCATATCAAGAAGCTGATTAAACAGCATGATCATTACACAGGTGCACCTTCTGCTCTAAAATGTGCAGTTCTGTCACACAACACGATGTCACAGATGTCTAAAGTTTTGATGTAGCATGCAATAGGCATGCTGACTGCAGGAATGTCCACCAGAGCTGTTGCCAGAGAATGGAATGTTAATTTTTCTACCATAAGCCGCCTCCAACGTTGTTTAAAAGAATTTGGCAGTACGCCCAACCAGCCTCACAACCGCAGACCACTTGTAACCATGCCAGCCCAGGACCTCCACATCTGGCTTCTTCACCTGCGGGATTGTATGAAACCAGCCACCTGGATAGCTGATGAAATTGTGGGTTTGAACAACCAAAGTATTTCTGCACAAACTGTCAGAAACCGTCTCAGGGAAGATCATCTGCGTGCTCGTCGTCCTCACCAGGGTCTTGACTTGACTGCAGTTCTGCGTTGTAACCGACTTCAGTGGGCAAATGCATAGCTTCGATGGCCACTGGCACGCTGGAGAAGTTTGCTCTTCACGGATGAATCCCAGTTTCAACTGTACTGGGCAGATGGCAAACAGCGTGTATGGTGTTGTGTGGGCGTGTAACGACTGACAACCGGAGACGAGAAGCAGGTACGGGGAGTTGACATTTAATTAGGAACAGACAAAGAGCAAGACAGAAACAGCGTCAGCCCACGAATATACAATGACAAACGGTAATCAATGCAGCAGCGGGGAACAGAGCTGGGGAACTGACAAACATAAGGGAGGTAATAAACAGGTGATTGAGTCCAATAATCGCTGAAGCGCGTGACGGGGGGGAAGGCAGGTGTGCGTAATGATGGTGGTAGGAGTGCGCAATGCTGGGGAGCCTGGCGCCATCGAGCGCCAGGGGGGAAGAGCGGGAGGAGGCGTGACAGTGCGAGCGGTTTGCTGATCTCAACGTTGTGAACAGAGTGCCACATGCTGGCGGTGGTGTCATGGTATGGGCAGGCATAAGCTACGGACAACGAACAATTGCATTTTATCAATGGATAAGATACCGTGACGAGTTCCTGAGGCCCATTGTCGTGCCATTCATCCGCCATTATCACCTCATGTTTCAGCATGATAATGCACGGCCCGATGTCGCAAGGATCTGTACACAATTCCTGGAAGTTGAAAATGAACCCAGTTCTTCCATGGCCTGCATACTCACCAGACATGTCACCCATTGAGCATGTTTGGGATGCTCTGGATCGAAGTGTACGACAGCGTGTTCCAGTTCCCGCCAATATCCAGCAACTTGGCACAGCCATTGAAGAGGAGTGGTACAACATCCACAGGCCACAATCAACAGCCTGATGAAGGGGATGTGTCGCGCTGCATGAGGCAAATGGTGGTCACACCAGATACTGACTGGTTTTCTTATCCACGCCCCTACCTTTTTTTTAAAGACCTACCTTTTCAAGCTAGCTTTTAATCTTTGATTGCTTAATCTGTTTACGGTCTATATTTTATATTAGCAGGTAATGGTTGAGTGTATTGAAATTATCCTACTTTTTGATATTTTGTCGCTCAATTTGTTTGTGTTTTGTTTTCTACCTGATACTACCTGATACGCATTGCAAATGGGATATGCACTTTACAAATTAAATATTATTGTGCCATGGAGACAGCTTGACAAACTGAACTCAGTGATTAACTGATGCATATCTGTATTCCCAGTCATGTGAAATCCATAGATTAGGGCGTAATGAATATATTTCAATTGACTGATTTCCTTATATGAACTGTAACTCAGTCAAATCTTTAAAATTGTTAAAAGTTGAGTTAATATTTTTGTTCAGTGTATATAAAGTGTTACCCAATCATTTGTGTAATTTGCACACAGCACGCCTAGAGAAATTGGAGTCTTTAAGTAAAGGAAGCTAATGTTCATGTCACTCAACACCCACACACAGTATTTCATCCACTTAATGAATTTAGACAAAATAAAAACCTAAACAAATAATTACTTATGTTTGTTTTCCCTTTTAACAGCAGAACCTACAGTGCCTTCAGAAAGTATTACACCCTTTGACTTATTCCACATTTTGTTGTGTTACAGCCTGAATTCAAAATGGATTCAATATTGTTTTCTCTCACCCATCTACAAACAATACCCCATAACGAGAAACGGTTGTATGACATCTCACGCCAATCGTAAATCTTATGCAGCAAAGAACCCTCTCCTGCTCTTCAGTACCAACCAAAGGAATGCCTTTGTCCTCCAGGAAACTTTTGTCACCAATACTATAACGTCCAAAAAAAGATAGGAATGCTAAGAATGGCTAGTGGGGATCTAAAGAATAATCATGTCATATTGCTTTTCATTGTGTGATGTTATAAAAAACGTAACCCCTTCGGCTGTTAAGTTTCCATCCAGTATGATGTTAATACAATATGAATAATGATTAACCTATTTTTGTTAAGATAGGAATGTGATTTTTGTTTTCTAACGAGCTAATAGTTTTCATGTCCCTTGCACATTAACTAAGCCACGCCCCGAATGAGGTCAGAAGAGCGTGTCAGTGTGATGGAACTGCCCTTTTCGACCAGAGTGCTTAAAAGGGCTCGTTAAGAATTAACATGTAGACCAAAAGACGTGAGACCGTGGTCCACACATTGAAATAGTTCGAAACTTTGAACTGAAACCAGCAGACGTGAAGCCGTGGCCACACGTTGAAATGGTTGGAAGCTCTGAAACTCAACACGGGGTGAAGAAAAACTCACTAGACCAAAACATTGAGTCTGCAGCTGTGCATGTAAAGGGATCTAGAACTTTGACTAAAGACTCGAGATGGGAAGGAAGGAAATCCCATCTCAGACAATCACAGAGTATCTGTTCTATTTGAACACTCCACTACAAGACCAAAACTAAGAAGAAGGACATTGTGACTTCTGGTGGACAACCAGAGCCTTACACCCATCGAGCCATTCCCCGGCAGATAAAGAAGACATCTACACATAAATACCTTGCATTTCTTACCCAAACGGGCAGTGGCTCGTGTGCAAGATATATGGTTACTGTGATCGTAGTTACCAAATGTACGATAAATGTCCCCGCCCCTTCTCCCTATCTCTCTATTTTCCCCACCCCCTTTTCCATCTTTGAGTAATAAGCTGTCCTATCTTGTCAGTCCACTAGGGACTTTTGTCTCATGTAGAGTTGAAGTCAGAAGTTTACATACACCTTAGCCAAATACACTTAAACTCAGTTTCTCACAATTCCTGACATTTAATCCTAGTAAAAATGTCCTGTCTTAGGTCAGTTAGGATCACCACTTTATTTTAAGAATGTGAAATGTCAGAATAATAGTAGAGAGAATGATTTATTTCAGCTTTTATTTCTTTCATCACATTCCCAGTGGGTCAGAAGTTTACATACACTCAATTAGTATTTGGTAGCATTGCCTTTAAATTGTTTAACTTGGGTCAAACGTTTTAGGTAGCCTTCCACAAGCTTCCCACAATAAGTTGGGTGAATTTTGGCCCATTCCTCCTGACAGAGCTGGTGTAACTGAGTCAGGTTTGTAGGCCTCCTTGCTCACACACGCTTTTTCAGTTCTGCCCACAAATCTTCTATGGGATTGAGGTCAGGGCTTTGTGATGGCCACTCCAATACCTTGACTTTGTTGTCCTTAAGCCATTTTGCCACAACTTTGGAAGTATGCACATGGGGTCATTGTCCATTTGGAAGACCCATTTGCGATCAAGCTTTAACTTCCTGACTGATGTCTTGAGATGTTGCTTCAATCTATCCACATAATTTTCCTTCCTTGTGATGCCATCTATTTTGTGAACCAGTCCCTCCTGCAGCAAAGCACTCCCACACCATGATGGTGCCACCCCCGTGCTTCACGGTTGGGATGGTGTTCTTCGGCTTGCAA
Source organism: Brachymystax lenok tsinlingensis (assembly GCA_030435695.1). NCBI lineage: Eukaryota > Metazoa > Chordata > Actinopteri > Salmoniformes > Salmonidae > Brachymystax > Brachymystax lenok. The sequence goes on along the minus strand of CM059807.1, from coordinate 37,859,089 downwards.
GCCTCCCCCTTTTTCCTCCAAACATAATGGTGGTCGTTATGGCCAAACAGTTCTAATTTTGTTTCATCTCCAAAAAGTACGATCTTTGTCCCCATGTGCAGTTGCAAACCATAGTCTGCCGATTGTATGGCGGTTTTGGAGCAGTGGCTTCTTCCTTGTTGAGCGGCATTTCAGGTTATTTCGATATAGGACTTGTTTACTGTGGATATATATACTTTTGTACCTGTTTCCTCCAGCATCTTCACAAGGTCCTTGCTGTTATTCTGGGATTGATTTGCACTTTTCGCACCAAAGTACATTCATCTCTAGGAGGAAGAATGCGTCTCCTTCCTCAGCGGTATGACGACTGCGTGGTCCCATGGTGTTTATACTTGTGTACTATTGTTTGTCCAATTGTGTTTATACTTGTGTACTATTGTTTGTACAGATGAACGTGGTACCTTCAGGCGTTTGGAAATTGCTCCCAAGGATGAACCAGATGAACCAGACTTGTGGAGGTCTGCGACCTCTTTTCTGAGGTCTTGGCTGATATCTTTTGATTTTCCCATGATGTCAAGCAAAGAGGCACTGAGTTTGAAGGTAGGCCTTGAAATATATCCACAGGTACACCTCCAATAACTCAGATGATGTCAATTAGCCTATCAGAATCTTCTAAAGCCATGACATCATTTTCTGGAATTTTCCAAACTGTTTAAAGGCACAGTCAACTTAGTGTATGTAAACTTCTGACCCACTGGAATTGTAATACAGTGAATGATAAGTGAAATAATCTGTCTGTAAGCAATTGTTGGAAAAATGACTTGTGTCATGCACAAAGTAGATGTCCTAACCGACTTGCCAAAACTATAGTTTGTTAACAAGAAATGTGTGGAGTGGTTGAAAAACAAGTTTTAACTTCCGACTGTAAGTGTGTATGTGTATTCTGTGTTATTATTTATTTAGTTAGTAAATAAATAATTCAATCAATTCGTGTAGAACTGAATAATCAGAAAAGGCTGGGGTTCTTGCAGATTCAAGAAGTCTGCCACGTTCAGAATGAGACTGATATGATTAATAAGTGACTGTTATTGATATATCTTGTATATATCATCTTTAGTTTAATCTGGAAATGGTAACTCGTTAAACAACTGTATTCAATGGTGCCACAATTCCCTAATGAGTTCATTTTTATATGATATATTAATAATTATAATTGGATGAAATAAATGTATCACTAGCCACTTTAAACGATGCCATTTATATAATGTTTACATATCCTACATTACTCATCTCATATGTATATACTGTACTCCATACCATCTACTGCATCTTGCCCAAGCCGGTCAGCCATCGCTCATCCATATATTTATATGTACATACTCGTATTCATTCCTTTACTCTTGTGTGTATAAGGTAGTTGTGAATTTGTTAGATTACTTGTTAGATACTACTGCATGGTCGGAACTAGAAGCACAAGCATTTCGCTACACTCGCGTTAACATCTGCTAACCATGTGTATGTGACAAATAAAATTTGATATAGATTTTTTTGTTGTTGATTTGATTCATTTAATCGAGTAACAATTAAACATAAGTTAGTTGATTCAATAAATAAAAGTCATCGCATTAATGTCACGTCACAACATAAGTGTGTGCCTCAGGCCTCTACTCTACTACCACATATCTATAACACAAAATCCATGTGTACATGTGTGTATACTGCGTATGTTGTTGTGTGTTTGTATGCATGTGTCTATGTTTGTGTTGCTTCACAGTTCCCACTGTTCCATAAGGTGTATTTTTATCCGTTTTTTTTCTTTAATTTTACTGCTGGCATGGGTTACTTGATGTGGAATAGAGTTCCATGTAGTCATTGCTCTATGTAGTACTGTGCACCTCCCATAATCTGTTCTGGACTTGGGGACTGTGAAGAGATCTCTGGTGGCATGTCTTGTGGGGTATGCATGGGTGTCCGAACTGTGTGCTCTAGTTCAAACAGACAGCTCAGGGTATTCAACATGTCAATACCTCTCACAAATACAAGTAGTGATGAAGTCAATCTCTCCTCCACTTTGAGCCAGGAGAGATTGACATGCATATTATTAATGTTAGCTCTCTGTGTACATCCAAGGGCCAGCCGTGCTGCCCTGTTCTGAGCCAATTGCAATTTTCCTTTGTCCTCTTTGTGGCACCTGACCACACAAACAGTAGTCCAGGTGCGACTAAACTAGGGTCTGTAGGACTTGCCTTGTTGATAGTGCTGTTAAGAATGCAGAGCAGTGCTTTATTATAGACAGACTTCTCTCCATCCTAACTACTGTTGTATCAATATGTTTTGACCATAAAAGTTTACAATCCAGGGATACTCCAAGCAGTTTAGTCTCCTCAACCTGCTCAATTTCCACATTATTTATTACAAGATTTAGTTGAGGTTTAGTGTTTAGTGTATGATTTGTCCCAAATACAATGCATTTCGTTTTTGAAATATTTAGGACCCATTCTGAAACTAACTGCAGTTCTTTGTAAGTATTGCTGTCATTTCAGTCGCTGTGGTAGCTGACGTATATAGTGTTGAGTCATCCGCATAGATAGACACACTGGCTTTACTCAAAGCCAGTGGCATGTCATTAGTAAAGATTGAAAAAAGTAAGGGCCTAGACAGCTGCCCTGGGGAATTCCTGATTCTACCTGGATTTTGTTGGAGAGGCTTCCATTAAAGAATGCCCTCTGTGTTCTGTTAGACAGGTAACTCTTTATCCACACTATAGCAGCAGGGGGTGTAAAGCCATAACAAATACATTTTTCAAGCAACAGACTATGATCGATAGTCAAAAGCACTGAAGTCTAACAAAATAACTCCCACAATATTTTTATCATCAATTTCTTTCAGTCAATCATCAGTCATTTGTGTAAGTGCTGTGCTAGTTGAATGTTCTTCCCTATAAGCATGCTGAAAGTCTGTAAAATAGCATTGTATCTGGTCAAGGATTTAGAAAGAAGCACACCTGTCGATTTATGGTCCCACAGTTGACAGAGCATGTCAGAGCAGAAAATATACCATGAAGTCCAAAGAACTGTCCGTAGATCTCTGAGATGGAATTGTGATGAGGCATATATCTGGGGAAGGGTATAAATGTTTTTGTATTGAAAGTTTCTGAGACTAAACTGAGCAACTGGGCAAGAAGGACCTTTGTTAGTGTCACACCCTGATCTGTTTCACCTGTCTTGTGCTTGTCTCCACCCCCCACCAGGTGTCCCCCATTTGTCCCCATTATCCCCTGTGTATTGATACCAGTGTTTTCTGTTTTCTGTCTGTTGCCAGTTCGTCTTGTCCCGCCAAGTGTTACCAGCGTGGTTTCCCGTTTTCGAGTCTTTCTAGTTGCTGTTTTCTAGTCTTCCCGGTTCTGACCAATCTGTCTGGCCTGACCTGACCCCGTTCTGTACCTCCGTGACTCTGCCCTGGATTACTGACCTCTGCCTGCCCTCGACCTGCCCTGGCCTGTCCCCTCATAAATGTTATGAGAACTGTACAATCCGCCTCCTGTGTCTGCATCTGGGTCATATCCTGAGTCGTCATAGTCAGGGAGGTGACCAAGAACCCAATTGCTCTCTACAGTAATTCAACCATCTTGGCATTATGGGAGAGTGGCCAGACAAAAGCCACTCTTGAGAAAAAGGCACATGACATCACGCCTGGAGTTTGAAAAAAAGCATGTGAAAGACTGAGATCAAAAAGATTCTGTGGTCTGATGAGTCAAAAATGTAAGTCTGGCCTGAATGCAAAGTGCTATATCTGGAGAAAACCAGGCACAGCTCATCACCCGTCTAACACCATCCCTATCATGAAGCATGGTGCTGGCAGCATCATGCTATGGGGATGTTTTTCAGAGGCAGGGACTGGGAGATTGGTAAGGATAGAGGGAACAATGAATGGAGCCAAATACAGGCAAATCCTTGATGAGAACCTGCTTCAAAATACAACACGACCTGACTGGGGTGTAGATTTACATTCCAACAGGACAATGACCCCAAGCATACAGCCAAAGTAATGCTGGAATGACTTCAGAATAACAATGTGAAAGTCCTTGAGTAGCCCAGGCAAAACCCAGACTTGAATCTTATTGAAAATCTGGGGAAAGACTTCTTGATTGCTGTTAAATGCGCTCCCCATCTAATTTAACAAATCTTGAGAAAATCTGCAAGGAAGAAAATCCCTAATCCAGATGTGCAAAGCTGATACAGACATACCCAAGATGACTCAAAGCTGTAATCGCTTCTACAAAGAATTGACTCAGGGATGTGAATACTTATGTAAATTAGATTTCTGTATTTATTTTCCACTAAATTTTCAAAAATGTCTAAAAACATGTTTTCACTTTGTCATCATGGGGTATTGTGTGTAACTGGGTGCGGGGAAAAAATCTAATCCATTTTGAATTCAGGCTGTAACAATAAAATGTGAAATAAGTCAAGGGGTATGAATACTTTCTGAAGGTGCACCTAATCATCCAATATCTCAGGGTAACTAAGCAAATATCTTCAAATAAATACAACAATGTTATGAAAAAAAAGATAAATAACGTGAACAATTATTTAACAGCAGCAGGAATATTACTTCACATAAAAAAATATATAAAATCATATAAAAAAATATGGTCTAATTGAGACACACAATCCAGTGGTATGAACTGAAATAGGCTAAACAAAACAAAAAAAATCGAATTAATAAAAGGTTTATACAAATGATGGACCCTGTCCCTTATGTCTTATATTTCAGTTTATCACATCACATGCTGACTAGACCGGGCAATGCGTGTGCGTCCGCGTGCGCATGTTGATTTTGTCCATCCACACCAAACGCGATCAGGACACACAGGTTGAAATATCAAAACGAACTCTGACCAAGTTCTATTTTAGCGCCTGACTACGCTTGTTCACTCTTTCCAACAGTCTTGAAGGAGTTCCCACATATGCTGAGCACTTGCTGGCTGCTTTTTCTTCAGTCTGCGGTCCAAATCATCCCAAACCATCTCAATTGGGTTGAGGTCGGGTGATTGTGCTGGCCAGGTCATCTGATGCAGCACTCCATCACTCTCCTTCTTGGTCAAATAGCCCTTACACAGCCTAGAGGTGTGTTGGGTCATTGTCCTGTTGAAAAACAAATGATAGTCCCATTAAGCTCAAACCAGATGGGATGGCGTATCGCTGCAGAATTCTGTGGTAGCCATGCTGGTTAAGTGTGCCTTGAACTCAAAATAAATAAAAATAAATCACAGACAGTGTCACCAGCAAAGCACCCCCACACCATCACACATGAACGTATCCTCTGCAGCAGAGGTAACTCTGGGTATTCGTTTCCTGTGGCAGTCCTCATGAGAGCCAGTTTCATCATAGCGCTTGATGGTTTTTGCGACTGCACTTGAAGAAATGTCAAAGTTCTTGACTGACCTTCATGTCTTCAAGAAATGATGGACTGTCATTTCTCTTTGCTTATTTGAGCTGTTCTTGCCATAATATGGACTTGGTGTTTTACCAAATAGGGCTATCTTTTGTATTCCACCCCTACCTTGTCACAAAACTGATTGGCTCAAATGGATTAAGTAGGAAAGAAATTCCACAAATCAACTTTTAACAAAGCACACATGTTAATTGAAATGCATTCCAGGTGACTACCTCATGAAGCTGGTTGAGAGAATGCCAAGAGTGTGCAAAGCTGTCATCAAGGCAAAGGGTGGCTACATTGAAGAATCAGTTTCAAGTCCCCGTTCTGGCTGGGCCACTCAAGGACATTCAGAGACTTGTCCTGAAGCCACTCCTGCGATGTCTTGGTTGTGTGCTTAGGGTCATTGTCCTGTTGGAAAGTGAACCTTCGCCCCAGTCTGTGGTCCTAAGCACTCTGCAGACGGTTTTCATCAAGGATCTTTCTATACTTTGCTCTGTTAATCTTTCCCTCAATCCTGACTAGTCTCCCAGTCCCTGCCTCTGAAAAACCTCCCCACAGCATGATGCTCCCACCACCATGCTTCACCGTAGGGATGATACCAGGTTTCCACCAGACATGACGTTTGGCACTCAGGCCAAAGAGTTCAACCTCAGTCTCATCATAGCAGAGAATCTTGTTTTTCATGGTCTGAGAGTCTTTAGGTGCCTTTTGGCAAACTCCAAGTGGGCTGTCATGTGCCTTTTACTGAGGAGTGGCTTCCGTCTGGCCACTCTACCATAAAGGCCTGATTGGTGGAGTGGTGCAGAGATGGTTGTCCTTCTGGAAGGTTCTCCCATCTCCACAGATGAACTCTGGAGCTTGATGGTCACTCCGATGTCAGACTGACCATTGGATTCTTGGTCACCTCCCTATACTTAATCCATTTTAGAATAAGACTTAATGATGAGCCCCAGCAGCGTAATGTGTTCTGGAGAGTGTCTCTACCACATAGAGACAAACGAGTTGGTGAGTTGATGTTATATTTTGCAAGGACCTGGGTGATTGTGGCAATTATACATTATGCTCTCTCTCTCTCTCTCTCTCTCTCACTCTCTCTCTCTCTCTCTCTCTCTCTCTCTCTCTCTCTCTCTCTCTCTCTCTCTCTCTCTCTCTCTCTCTCTCTCTCTCTCTCTCTCTCTCTCTCTCTCTGTTCACTGTTGCTTTCGAGGTTGGACCGATGATGAGAAGGCATGCACTCAGGCTCTGGACTAGATTATCCATTTGCAAGCAATCATGGGCACATGCAGTGGGTTCCATCGATAGTCCGAACTCTGTTTTTGTTTTTAATGTTGTTATTCTTCTATCTTTGGAACATGAACTTAGATCCCAGGTTAACATTGTATCTCTCTTCTTCCCTAAAAACCAGATGGTCCATCTACTCTGTACTTGATTGACAGCCTTGAAATGAAACTTGACAGATTACATATTGGGTAGCCTAGAGGTTAGAAAGGCTGGTTGCTAGTTCAGATCTTAAGAGTGATTTCCCTGATCTTAGAATGACAAGAGACAAAGTATACTCCTTGTGTGTCTGATTTTAGTCTGACATTTCTCTGGTGTTTCTTCTTCACACAGTGAAGTTTGCCAAGCTGTTCATTTCTGATGGTAATAAAAAGAGCAGCCATTGAGCCAGCGCTCCTTTCATGTGTCTCTTCTGCAGGTCTGTTTGAGAGACAACTCTACTGCAATGGCCCACACAAAGGAGCTTTGATGTGTCACTCAGCTCCCCGCTGTAGAAATACCCAAATGAGCAATTGTCTAATCCCATTGATATTCTCTTCTTCTCATACCAGTGGTCCTTGACGTGATCAAGCCTTGCTTAGCAGGGTTGTGTGTGGGGGACTATGGGTTAGGGAGGGGGGAGGGGTTCTGTTTAATAAAACATTTCATTAAAACCATTTGAAGCGGTTCTATTACCTTGCATTTTGATCGTTTCTGGATATTGCAAATCAGGCTGTTAATTAGAATCTCTCATTGAGATGTACAGCGACAGCTACCACAATGACATGAGAGGGACAGCTATCAATAATGGACATCCCTACTTCCGGCACACGTTCGGCTCTGCACATGTATTTACATTTACTGTTTCCGTCAAGTTGAACAGCAGCGAGCAATCAAATGAGTGGGAAATACGGTTAGTTGAAATGTGGCACGTTAAGATGTTTTCTGTTGTTCTAAAAAGGAATAGTTATCTCAAGAAGGACAAAAACATAAGGATGTAATACACATGTTTATATATTTAGTATCTTTTTAAACTTCTCATTACATGTATACGAGAAAGTTGCCGTCACATCCTACAAATACACGGACCTGTTTCCTTTTTTATTTAGAAAGGTAAGACTGAAATCACAAAACATTCCAAATATTATATAGCATAATTAAAACGACTCATCACATTATTCTCTGGAGATAAATGAAACAAAGGTTGAGAGTAAATGGAAACGTGTTACAATCCCTGCTAGGCTTTGATTTGGGATTGAGTAACAGTTCAAACAGTCTTATCACATAGAAAATAAAACCTTTTTTTTGTTTGTCTGGAGAGGCATAATATCAATACAGAGTTTATAATGCTTTGACGTATCTACAGATTTAAGGCAGAATACACCGGAAGTTGTTTATCCCAACAACAAACACTTAGGAGAAAATAAGTTAACAATTTCATTTTTGTAGTCCCATTGTATCTGGTATATACCAAGAAACTGCTAAAAATGGGTACCAACCAATCATGTATATAAACCCTGGATTGCTGATGCTATGTTTTGGCCATTGCGAGGCTTAGAAGCCATCGGTCAGCCATATTGGAACTCCCCCAGTAGAAGCAGTCCTCCATAGGAATAAATTAGACAGTTTTTCAATTCAATGTTTTAAGGACACAATTACATGTATTTAAGTATTTTTTGTTGTATTGGGGACATTAACTAAAAATGATACTGTATGCCTTTTTTAAATGATGTGTTTAGCTCACATAGTATAATTTAAAATAATGTATTAAGGTGTGTAATAGAATAAATGTTGCAAAAACGAATGTAGACATTAAGAAATTTCTATAGCTTTTAGAATATTTTTTTCTCAACGGTGGTGGAGTGCCAAGATGGAGGCACAGTGGCTTCAACACAGCGCCCCCAATCAGACATCTAGTGTATATCTAAATAATTGGTACCAACTGGTTCAAAACAATTGGTAAACACCCAGGATACCAATTACGTAACAATAATGATGTAATTACCATTTTACCTTCCTTTCCAAGAAAATTACAGGTAAATAGCGGACTATGAAATAAAGCATAACCTAAAAGGAAAGACTTTTAGCAGCGTATTTGGTCTCATCCGCTAACTGCATTCTTTGAGGTAATCCTTTTAACTTGCATGTTGGTGAGGAACTAAAGTCGGTTAAAATCTGTTCAAAAAACTTTTAAGACATCAAGCATTCGTCAGCCACACAGTGTAACTTTTTACTTATCACACAGAACAAATGACATTATATGCTATACTTTGTATGAAACCCAGTTATTAATAAAGGTTTTCTGGTTATTAATCTTATCTTCAACACACAAAATCTCCACTGCATGTAATGTTTGGGGATTTTAATGAGACAATTTCCAAAGCTGATTCTCACTGTGGTTGCTTAAAAGGGTACATTGTAAAAAACAAACATGCAAGGGAAATTTAATGTGACTGGGTCGTGTTTTTTAACTGTTAATAATGTAGCAAAAAGAAGTAGGGGTGGCAGGTAGTATTGGTCTAGTAACCGAAAGGTTGCTGGATCAATCCCAGAGCTGACAAGGTAAAAATCTGTTGTTCTGACCCTGAACAAGGCAGTTAACCCACTGTTCCCTGGTAGGTCGTCATTGGAAATAAGAATTTGTTCTTAACTGACTTGCCAGGTTAAATAAATTATCAAATAATTGGTGAGAAGTGACTGCATTGTGTTTTACAGCCTTATCTTAATAGCTGTAGAAGTCTGTCTTGTGATCAGACCTACATTTTTCTGTCCAAAATAAACTGTATACTAACAGTATTTGAAGGACGCTTTCAGACTGAATATGAATTCATGTGAAATGTTTTCTCTTTACATTAAAGTCCCCTCTTGCAGACAATTTGTGTTTATTGTACTCACTGAGCTACAAGAAAAAAAGATTTGTTGAACACTCCATGAGATTGAGCTGTATCTGCTGAGTTGGTTCTCATTCAGGAGCCTATTGGTAGAACATGATGTGCCTGGCTGGGTTCTTGGCAGCGTAGGTGCTTCTATGGAACAGGACTCATGTTGAGGGAGTCTGTGTGGATCTCTGGCATAATGGTCCTCTCAGGTCTCAGACACACGGCTAGGCGCTGGGAACAACAACGGGTAGAGACCAGGGATAGAGTGACAAGAGATAACAACAAGTGTGTATGATTAATTAAACCATTTGCCATACACTCATCACATATTGAAATATATTAACTATGTGAATCTTTTTAGGACAATAAGTCACACTGGCCACACACTACACATCAATTTCTTGTCAATTGCCAACACAGACCTGTTTCAGTGATCCGGGGGTCCACACCAGCTTGTAGACCATATAGATAGGGATCCACATAAAGGAGGAGGCCCCGATGACGTAGCCCACCGTGATGCTCCAGTCTGGGTACTTGTAGTCAAAGAGTTGGAGGGGGGGTGGCTTGAGCAGGGAGCTCACTATTATATACTGTAGAAGGAGAGAGACAAGTCTCAAACGTCATGCTCATATTTTCCTCAATTAGAATTCACACATGCGACAATGGCATGCACCCTATTAGATGCCTGTGTGCCTAAAAAAAAAGAGCAGAAAAGCCATTTCAATACATAAACATTTATACCTTTATTTTACGAGATTATCACAGACCAACGAGGGAGAAACAATTTAGCCCATACAATAATAAAGAAGTTAGCTCGGGGGAAATGACAGCTCTTTCAGCAGCGGAAGGCTAAGAGAGATTAAAGGAGATGTATGCAAAGTGGAGGTAGGGATATTACGTTATGCAGGTGAATAAAGTTGACATTTAGGATTGTAGAATATGAACAGGAGAAAAAAATATGAGACATTGAGGCTGGAGGGAGCTGTGTGTCCTTCACTTCCAGATTGAAGAATTGAAGGTGGAGGAGGGGTCTATGCTGAAAAATATGGTTGGCAACACTTTACTTAAAGTCTGCACGTATAATGCATGGTGTTATTATAATACATTGTAAAACTTGTCATGAACATTCATGACCCTCTTATAATGTCTTATAATCATATCATAATGAGCCTGATTAAATAACAGCCATTTTGAGTCAAATGTCATGGCATTTTACAAACCATATTTTAAGCCACTATAAGGGCTGATACATGCTTATTACAAGGTACAACGCATAATACCTGCAGGCTTTAAGCAAAATATTACCATACAATCTCTAGCAAAGTCCAAATGAAATGCTAGCACATCTGATCCTACACTGACCACCCACCCATGTCATTTAACCTGCCATGCCCATTGATCCGGACAGGGCAGGTTTCCAGAAAGGGCCATGAGGAGGATTTGAAGTTTGCGATATATGAGAGGTTTACAAAAAACTGTGGCAACTATCGCTACGCACACCTGCTCCCGATCGTTATGCACACCTGGACTTCATCATTACCTTGATTACGTACCCTTTATTTAGCCCTCAGTAGCCTCAGTCTTCAGGCAGTATTGGTCTTGTTCACGTTCAGTACGTTGCTCCTGTTTTGTTTATCTGCTTATTCTCATTATTAAACTAACCTTCTGCACCTGCTTCCTGACTCCTAGCATATACGTTACAGAAACCTCTGTGACAGGGAGCTGTAGGTCAATCAGACTGAGTCACCTGATGTGCGTCAGATTTGTGAACTAATCGAAGACTAACAGTGTTAACTCAGTTTTAATTGTCTAGAATGAGGGTATGATAACAAAGCTTCCTTTTAGGTGGATTCAACAATATATTCCATCATTTCAAATCTTATTGGTTGGTTCCCCTCCGGTTCTGCTTACCGCTAGAAATGCAGGACTGATGGCCACCCAGCACACCTTCCAGAATAATCCAGGAGAATAGCCTAACATGGATTTAATGTCATTGCTGAATCTCGTGATACCTGAAAGCAATACAAATTGAAAAGAGAGCATTCAACAACACTACGATAAGAACTATTAAAACAGTATCTTGTCATGTGAAACCTGAAAAATGTATTTTTGTCAATATCATTTAGGAGTCAGTAGGATGCATAATGCATTACTTCCGCTTTTACAACCACAAGAAAACATAAATTATGATTTCTGTCTCATGCAAGACACTACTGGGAGTACAGGAAGCGTAAGATGTACTATCACCATTAAATCACCATTCTTACCATAGAACCAGGAAACGGCGATGGCCTCAAGGAAACCAACAGCAATGATGGAGGAACCCACCCCAAATTCCTCCAGCAGTTTCACCACATAGGCCCCGCCCTGAGAGAAACACATGCGTGTCACTTATGTGATGAAAGGTTCATTCTGGACAAGTTGATCAAACTAATTTAGACTGTTCATTTGTTCCTATTCAAACGTAATTATTTGATTTATCCCGTGCCAGCTTATAACGACTACTGTTGCATGAGGAGCATCCAGATCCCTCATGTGCCCTTTTTTTTACCGTTGTAAAGTTTGTGTCTTCAAAGTGCTACATTCTTATTTACATGTTACCTACATTGGTAAGGGTGCTGAGGGAGCCCAAAAAGCACACAACAACCAAGCCCAGTACAAACAGCTCCCGTCTGTTCGCCAGGTAATCAGGGTATTCATCCATCACAGCAGTAATGATAGCCTCCAGTCCTCCAAACTGAGACAGAGACGAGAGAGGGCCACATCAATGAGTGTGATTACATATAACCTCAGGACATCACTTAGTTCAGAGATAATCTGATACATCAAGTCAGGCAAGTCTCGTTCTTTTGATGAGACACTTCAAGTTCTGTCATACCGTGCTGTCGAGCCCGAGAGTGATCATCATCACGAAGAAGATGATGGCGAAGAATGTTGACCCTGTCATGTTGGCTATGGCCTCTGGGTAGGTGATGAAGAGTAGGCTTGGACCTGGGGATGAGGTGTTCGGGGGTAAATCCCATTTTGATAACAATCTAAAGGCTACAATTTCCTACCGTTTTCACTAGATATAGAAATACATTCCTGTTGAACATGTACAGTCAGTTACTTAATAAAAATACACTTAAAACAGGTATTGGGGAGAAAAAAAACATTTATCTAGAAGAGTTTTGGCCACTGACCTTTGTCTCTGGCTACATCCTCCACATTCACATTTCTTTTCTCTGCCATGTACCCCAGCACAGTGAAGATCACAAACCCAGACATGAAGCTGGTCAGGCAGTTCACCAGGCTGGTCACTATGGCGTCACTACGGCATCACAACATAGAGACAAACACGGTGCCTGTCTGATCATCTCAAGTATTGTAATTCATTCGTATATATCTTTCTCTGGTTTGGTTGGGAACAGTGGTTACATTGGGATTTTGCAAATGGAGCAACTGTCCCCAAAATGGATTACCTTTGTAAGACATGTTCTTGACCGAACTCACTTGCTAGCAAGCAAACACAAACAGTGAGTGGACCATTGAGATATACAGTCATCTAAATGCCATTTCTATTTATATGGAGTGGGCATTCACTTTCGTATCATTAGGACAACCCTGTCAGCAAGATTCTGTGTGATTCATCAAGTTTTCTGAGAAGCAGCAGTGCCACTGTTTCCTCACGTGTGCCACTGTTACTGTACTAATCACATTAACCACGCACGTGACAGCCGTCTTACAGGGAACACACAATTCAATTTCTTCAGGAGAGCCCGTGATCCTTTCATCTCCCACTACGCTGGATTCACCACTCCCTTCTCAGAACTGTAATTACATTGTCTTAAAGAGTTGCTGTGGGACATCCGTTTGAGCTCATCTATTCAACACATCATAAATAAATCCCCTTGATTGGCTGGTGTTCCCTCCTCCTCGACGACACAGGGCTGATGGGAATAAAAGTGAGGGCTATAGTCAGGCTGACAGAGACGTGTGTTTTTGTCGCTGGATATCAATGCATGACGGCCTTTTATGAGAGAGATTGGAAACACAACCGTAGAGATCCAGCCATACTCTATACTCCTACATCACTGGTGCATGGGGCATTCAGGGGGATCAGCCTCCTCTTCCATCCTGGACACACTTACCTCCTCTGAGTCATTCTAGTTTGAACGTTTTACTTGTTCGGAAGTGATTGATGTGGTTGACAGTTTCATATGCTCTCAAAGGTGTGTGGCTCAGTTGGTAGTGTGTGGCGCTAGCAATGCCAGGTTTGTGGGTTTGATTCCCGCTGGGGCAACCTATATGAAAATGTATGCACATACATTTGGATGCAAGCTTAGGATACAAGTGTCTACTAAATGGCATATGTGAATACAGGCAGATACACTGAGTGTACAAAACATTAGGAACACCTTCCTAATATTGAGTTGCACCCCCTTTTGTCCTCGGAACAAATTTGTCGGGGCATGGACTCTACAAGGTGTCGAAAGCGTTCCATAGGGTATGCTGGCCCACGTTGACTCCAATGCTTCCCACAGTTGTGTCAAATTGGCTGGATGTCCTTTGGGTGGTGGACCATTCTTGATACACACGGGAAACTGTTGATTGCGAAAAACCCAGCAGCGTTGCAGTTCTTCACACTCAAACCGGCACCTACAATACCCTGTTTAAAGTCACTTAAATATTTTGTCTTGCCCATTCACCCGTTCACCCATTCACCCATTCACTCATTCACCCATCCATGTCTCACTTGTCTCAAGGCTTAAAAATCCTTCTTTAACCTGTCTCCTCCCCTTCATCTACACTGATTGAAGTGGATTGAAGTGACATCAATAAGGGATCATAGCTTTCACCTGGATTCACCTGGTCAGTCTATGTCATGGAAAGTGTATGTCATGTTTTGTACACTCAGTGTATATTTATTATTATTTAAGGGAGTTTTAGTATCAGCTCTTACCGATAACAGTTGTTTGTGAACGGGTTGTAGCTGGAGAGGGCAAGGAGCACCCCAAAGCCTGGCCCCAAGGAGAAGAAGATCTGAGCCGCAGCATCTACCCACACCTACAAAACACATGGAGATGAATTACACACAAATGACCGAACCCGTAGGGATTTACCTGCAGTCTCAGAATAGCAGATTCAGTGCTTTGACTTGTATAGCATCCCTGTATATCTCAACGGTATTAAGACCTGTGTCAAGCTACTGGAGCCTAACTGTTCCTGTCTGTCAGCCAGCCAGTGTGTCTGTCTATCTCTCATGATCCTCTGCTATTGTGGAGCTTTAAACGTAATGCTAATTCATTTCTCATTTTCAAATTTCTCTATTGGACAGCTGAATCCCTCCAAGCATCCAAATCATATCATATCTGTGCACAGTGTTTCTTGTTTAATACAAATGTATATAATAAGTGACAGGCAACACTTGAAATTAACGTCTGCACATATAATAATGCATTACTAGTTAGTGTGCTTGCTGAAGGCAAGACCACTCTAGATTTCTTACATACTCATTACTATTATTCCACTCACTCTATCACTTAAAACACATAAGCTATTAACACTAAACCAACTTTAGAATGTGCAGACAGACCATCTTCAGGTTGCTTGAGAAACTATTTTTGATACAATTTATATTCTTTGTACTACAACCATATTTGCATAAAACTCAATGCAAGTCAATGGGCGTAGACCTGAACAGGAAACAAACAAAAAAATAATAAAAAATCCCTTTATTTCAGCTTTTAAGCTATCAACACCAAACTAACGTTGAGATGTTCAGACTGACCCTACTTAGATTGTTTGCATTCAGATTTGTTATACTAATGATATATACTAATAACTTTTTTAACTATAATGATTAAAATGGGCAATGTTTACGTTAGCGTCAATGGCTACCATGAGCGGTAGATTTTCACAGTGCCACTGCTTTCTAACAATTCCGTCTAGAAACTCCAAACCAACTTTAGGATGATGGAAACACTTCATAGATTCAAACATTCTTTCATTCCTCCATCCTTGAATCAGTTTACATTTCCTTAAATTTGCATATTAGAGCAAACACCACAACTCTGTAACCGCATAAACAAGTGGTTCCCAAAAATGTTTGGCTACTGTACCACCAACTGAATTTTGCTCTGCCTGGAGTACCCCTGAAGTACCCCCTCATGTGTATTTTACCAGTAGGCCTATGGTCTCATCAGTCTTATCAAGTACACCCTGTGGATAGGCCAAGTCCTTGTACCCCTGGTTGGGAACCACTGGTATAAACTATCAAAGCGAAACAACATTCAAATGTGCAGATGGCCCCAACTTAGTTTACTTTAAATATTTCTTTGATAGTATCTATACTTTTTGTACTACAACAATATTTAACTGAGCTCCCAATGCGTTTCAATGGCAATAAAAGGGCCATAAAATACAACATTTGTCAGTGCTACTTCTCTTGAACCGTTTAAGCTATCAATTTCAAACCAATGCTGAAATGTGCAGACTGATTCAACGTAGATCGCTTGCATACAGGTTTGTGATACTATTTATACTTTTTGAACTATAACCATTTAAAATGTGCATAAATGAGTTTAAACGACAACCATAGGAATACAGAGGTACCTAGCCATTCACAATGGTCCTGCTCCTTGGCCAATAAAGCTACAGCATAAACACGATTCAGGCTATCCTGACTTCAAATTCTCTTAAACATGTATACATTATATAACCTTTTTGCATAAATT
This sequence comes from Brachymystax lenok tsinlingensis, assembly GCA_030435695.1. Taxonomy (NCBI): domain Eukaryota; kingdom Metazoa; phylum Chordata; class Actinopteri; order Salmoniformes; family Salmonidae; genus Brachymystax; species Brachymystax lenok. The sequence continues at coordinate 37,842,816 of CM059807.1, read as the reverse complement.
AGCATAACACTCAATGACAACCATAAGAACACTGTGGTAGAGAATATACATGCTACTGTGCTTAAATCATTTCAGCTGCAAACATTAAAACAACTTTAACATTTTCAAAATGTTATAAGTTATAACAATTTAAATTAGCCCACATTTGCATAAAATAACCCACAAGCAGTAATAGTAACTCTTGAAACATTCAAGCTAGAGACACCAAACCAACTTTTACATGTTCAGACAAGCTAGCAAGCACACACATTTTCTTTGGGAAATGTACTTTTCTAGTTATTTCCATGTGCCTTTATAATGTCTACACACATTTGGCTCTTTTGTCAGGATAATAAGACATTATAAAGGGGTCATCCATGCTGATGTCAAATTTTGCAACGCATTGTACATCATAATGCATTATCCTTGCAGCGCAAGCACAAATTATAGGGTGTTCATTGAATAGCCAAAATTGTAATTTTCTGTATTTTCCAATAGATTACTGTGACCTGTTGTGTCCAATGACATTTGTGCTAAATGATAGCCTCATACAAATCCTATTTCACAGCTGTACTGAGAGAGATCTGAAGAGAAGCTTGCACTTGTAAAGGGAGAGGAGGACGAAAGAGACAGAGTGCATGTGTGCGTGAGAGAGAATGGGGGCTTTGTTAATGGAAAAAATCTAAACCAACTACGATCTCATTATCACGTGGCTTATTTATGCATCTCATCTCATCCATATTCCCTTGAACCAAAGCGCTCACTCATACTGAGCCAACAACACAGCACTGTACCATCAGAGAGTAGAATGCAAGAAAGCAAAGTTAAAGGACATTATGGTAGAGGAGCGTTCCACGGGGTCGGCAGAAAGCGTATGTTTACAGTTTTTAGGGATACAGTATTTTCAACCTAACTTCCGTTTCCCCTGAAAAACAGATGTGGGGACTCCGCTCAGGTGTCTTTTAACACCTTCTATGTTATGGTAGAGGTATACTCAGACTGTTCCCAATATACTGGTTGCAATGACATCAGACTGACATCTTTTGTGATGACATGGTCAGGTTGTTTGAATAGCTTTAAAGCCACCAGAAAAATACCTCCCCATAACCAGAAAACCAGTGTACAGATGCATTATTTTTGGGGTGTATATCACAGCACAGCAGAGCACAGCATGCTGCACTTGCACGAGGGAAAAATATTTGACTGCATTCAATAAGCCTGCCCCCCTTGGTTACTGTTTCAACCTCTGACAACATTTTTCAACCACTGGTGAAATCCCTTCACAATGATCTGTGTTCCTAATACACAATTCAATTAAACACATACAGTAATACCCCTTGCTAATCAGTAAACTCTTAGGTATGTTGTGGTGGACTGTCATTACAATTGCTTCACAGAAACCTGGTAAAATGAGGTTTATAGTGTGGCTAGCCACTAAATGAATTGAAAGCTATATTCAAAGCTATAACCACTTTTGGAGATAACTAGTGCTCTCAAATCATATCCTGATGTCGACAAAATATGTAGTCATAACATTGCTAACTTAGCTAGTTAACATACAATCTGTGAAAACAAGGGAGAGACACGCCTGGTGCCCAAATTGATGATGTTAATCACGCAGTGAGAGTCGAGTGGAGACAAACGGATTCAGTTCAGAGTCAGTCGTCCTGTTGAGCCCTTCCCAGATAGCTAGTTTATGCTTGTGGCTAGAAACTTCAGAGAGAATTTGAAACTTCTCTGCCAAAGTTGGGACTTGGAAATGTTCAGAATCACTCCGCTTTATCGGAGTAATAGTATTGTTTTTATTTTGCACAATTGCCCACCCCTGATCTAACAGCTACCCTCTCCTTACTGCAGCAAGCGGGAGCGACTGACACAATGTTGTTGTGTTGCCGGCTTGCAGCGCAAACTCTCCCCATTGAGCAGTGTAGATATTACAAGTTATTTATCTTGTAGACTGCTATCCTACTCTAAATAAAATGAAGTGGGATGGAACAAATTGGAGATGGTGAAAATACTACATGTTATTTCTCGAAATAAACACAACTTTCTTTTATTCGTTTTAACTAGCACCATACTGCTGTTGTTGCCAGCTAGCCAGCATAAACTAGCTGGGAAGGGCTCATCAGGATGACTGACTGAACCGAATCCATTCGTCTCCACACTCAACTCTCAGCGGCGTGTCCGTATACAGTAGCCTCCCAGAAAACAGGTTATATTAAGTGGTCAATGTGACAGAGTTAGTTAACCAGCTGAGCAAGCAAACAATGTAACAAAAGTATAATTTCGATTTTCTAAAAATACTCCATCAACAGGCTCTGCATTTCAGGAATCCCAGTAGCAAGTATTTATGGTGCACTGTTAAATTATTTAGCATTTAAACATTCCTTTTTTTTAAGAAAACTCTGTTTTTTCCTTAGCTCTCTGGCTTTCATGCAATTTAAACGTGAGCTTGTCCGAGGTGTCGGACTCTACAACAGTTGTTATCCATTGAAGCACTTTGACACATTAAAGTGCAAAATGCTGTGCTGTGCTGTGACACGCACAAAACAATTACTGCATTTGTACAACCAAATAACGACATTATGACATCCTATAGCAAATTTTGCCCGCTCACTATAATAAACAAATTGTCATTTGAAACGGTACCAAAATGATCAGACAACACTGCGAAATTCCTCACCCTATTTTCCCACTCCAAACAGATGATCGTATGGAATTGATGTGATAATGGACAAGTGTTCTGTGTTTCTTCTCTATAACTCACACTGGTCTCAAAGAGTTTCTCCCATTTTGGCTTTAGGTAGAAGACCACTCCCTTCCATGCACCTGGTAGGGTGGCACCACGGATCAACAGGATGAAGAGCACCACATAGGGCAAGGTGGCCGTCACCCACACTACCTGGCACGGGACGGGCAAAGCAGCAGAGAGAGAGAGAGAGAGAGAGAGAGAGAGAGAGAGAGAGAGAGAGAGAGAGAGAGAGAGAGAGAGAGAGAGAGAGAGAGAGAGAGAGATGGGGGACAGATGACAAGGGAAGATAAATGGAGATTAAAGACTAAAGATGAAAGTAAATCACACTGGACATTGCATTGTAATGCCCCTAGTCTTGATAAGCCCATTGTGAACACCACCAACTGAAATATTTCTCTGTGGCTAGTGCGTTAGCCTTGGGGTCGGATGACCCGGAACGGCACATACCACAACCATTTTGCTACAATGTACAACAATGATCCGGAAATGATTCCCACACACACATACGGTTTCCTGGAAGAGTGGCTTAGACATGCTACCTTCCCTGATGTCTTCACTCCCTTCCAGAGACTGAAGTAAACGATAGTGAAGATGAGGAATAGGCAGAGCATCAGCTGCCAGCGAACACCCCCCACGTTACGCAGCCCATCGGACTTGTGGATCTCCAGAACATTCCTCCTGTATAGGAAAAATACATTAGTTCTGTGTTTGCATTTACTTACCTTTACCTGTAGGCTTACCTACACTGCTAAAACGAATGGTGCCTTGTGGTTTGATATAGATCCATTTTTTAAATGAGAATACAATTAAAATGATTTTGAAACATTTGAATGCGATGAAACGATTACAGTGATGTCAAACAATTGACGTGGCTATTCAAGATCATGGTAACGTATTCCCTGTGCTGTCCGCCACTTACATGGACTTACGTGTAAAATTCCTCAGCAGGTGACCTGGAGTAGTTGTTCCAGGTCACGTTGTCTTTCAGGAAGTAGTTGGTGCAGTTTTCAGTGTTCCAGGCGTTGTCACAGTTGGTCCAGGGCAGGACGCTGGCGAAGGACGAGTAGAAGTAGAAGAGTGCCCAGGCGATGATGGTGTTGTAGTAGAAGGAGACGTACAGCGCGATGACACAGATCGCATACCCAATGCCTGAAACCATGGACAGATGGATCAGTGAGATCAGAGATTAGAGACATGTGCCTCTGTGCAACATGATGCCATTTTGAAATGACCAATTACTATGTAGTTATAGGCCTATAGTGTACGTTTCATATACTGAGGACTGTACTGTACTTTACCTTTCAATTGACCCACTTTCCAAATGATTCCATAGTTACCTTGTCCTTATCAATAAACTGTTGAATTGTCAACAGCAAGGGTCACGTGAACGTGAGAAGAAGAAGTGTAGTATGCAAGTAATGTAAAGACGTGCACTGGTGTGGGGTCTGTCAGATGTGAGGTGGGTTGTTTTGTAAATGATGCTAGTCCTACCTTTGAAGATGGGGCATATGTGTTTCCATATGGATATGGCACCAGTTCTGTGGAACTGTCCCAGGGCCAGTTCCATGTAAAATAGTGGCACCCCTCCAAAGATGGCCATGACAATGTAGGGGATGAGGAAAGCCCCTGTCCAGAGATGTAAAGAGGGAAAATCACAGGTCTGACTCATAACTATATGGAGATCACATTGTGTTGATGAAAATGTAGGCCTAACCTCATCCCCAGGCTATTGCCACAGCACAAGTGTCGGACACGCAAGATGTGAGATGTATTAGGAAGGACAGTCACTTTACAATTGTTACTTTTACTACTTAGTAGTTTAATATGTAAGGAAAACTGGTAACACGTTACATATAAAACCCATTTGCATTGTACAACATGCAGTAATAATGCATGTAAGACTTTTAAGTCATGTATGACCCGTTTATAATGTATTATAACCATTTCATATTGATCTGGACTAAATAACAGCCAGTTTAAGACAGTTGAAATGCTATGCATAGAGAGACGGAACATTTAATTATAAGCCTTGCTATAACACATTAAAAGGCTCATACCGTTTTATCAACTCATAATAAGTTGGGGGGTGAACAGTTTTATTTGGCCTTACTGCGATTAGCCCATACAAACGCATTGAATAACAGATTCATCCGAGAGAAAAAAAATCTAAAGGAAGTTTGTTCTGAAGTGTCTGTCCTATATCTGAGATATATGAAAGATCTGGAAACATTTATTTTTTTTACATGTATTTAAACCCCTTATTTTTGGCTCGAAACAGTCACCATATATACTTCAATTCATTTTTTTCAACTGGTACCGGGGACCTTCAGACGAGTCTTGTGAGGCCTGTGGGCGTCCTAGAGCAAAAATAAAAGGAGAACACCGTCGCGTTCGTGAGAGTCTCATCTTTCCATAGAGGGGTCAAACCGTTTGGCCAAACTGTTCGGACGCTACAGACAATTTTGTGAGAAGACTGATTTTCGGGATGTCTCATTGTCTGATCTGTCACCTTTCACTGCAGACATCGGCGGATATCTCTCGCTTAAACTGACTGATTTTTAGGGGGACGCGGACATCGACTTTAGGGGTTTTTAAACAGGTTATAAAACATTATACCCGGATGCTTTAAGTTAAGTGTTTATCTTTAACGAAGCAATCAGCAGATGAAACGATAACAAAGTGAAGTCCCCGCCTCTGTTTAGGCAAAACAAACTGAGGGTTAGGGATGAAGAAATCTAAACAACAGCTATGGATGCAAGGACTGACCATTCATGGTATCAAAATTATAGTTTTAACCATGTTTTGAGGATAAATAGTGTTTCTTTACATTTACTTTGTTTACAAACATTGGAGTAACACATGCTTATATTTTGGGTTATGATGGGGTACAACCGTTGAACTAAGCGATCATGAGGCATTTATAAGTTATTCTTCAAAAATTAATAGGTACATAACATGAATTTATAAGTCCAAAAATGGATGTAGCAACTGCAGATTGTCACTTTAAATACACTTTGACTACTTTTTGCACAAATGTATGTGTATTTATGTTTTCAATGTTTTGGCGACAGTTTTTTTATTTAAATTAAGTATATTCATATCATCCAAAGATTCGAAATGTCTTTGCTTTTTAATCAGACCATCTGTCAAATGATTGGTACACTCTTAGAAACAAATATGCTTTCTAGAACCTAAAAGGGTTTTTCGGCTGTCCCTATAGGAGAACCCTTTCAAGAACCATTTTTGGTTCCAGGTAGAACCCTTTCCACAGAGGGTTCTACTTGGAGGGTAAAAAAATGGTTCTACCTGAAACCAAAAAGGGTTCTTCTGTGGCGATAGCCAAAGAACCCTTTTGGAGCCTATATCCCTACACATTTTATAACTTAAAACAAATATTTTTTCAGAACAGAAGTTACATGCACATGGATACATGGTCTTGCCTACTTTTAGACTGTGGTGGAAAAAGTACCCAACTGTCTATTTGAGTAAAAGTAAAGATACCTTAATAGAAAATGACTCAGGTAAAAGTGAAAGATACCCAGTAAAATACAACTTGAGTAAAAGTCAACAAATATTTGGTTTTAAATTTACTTAAGTATCAAAAGTAAATGTAATTGCTGAAATATACTTAAGTATCAAAAGTAAAAGTAAATGTATAAATAATTTCAAATTCCTTATATTAAGCAAACCAGAAGGCACCATTTTCTTATTTTTTTAAATGTACTGATAGCCAGCGGCACACTGCAACATTCAGACATCATTTACAAAGGAGGCATGTGTGTTTAGTGAGTCCGCCAGATCAGAGGCAGTAGGGATGACCAGGGATGTTCTCTTGATAAGTGTGTGAATTGGACCATTTTCCTGTCCTGCTAAGCACTTAAAATGTAATGAGTACTTTTGGGTGTCAGGGAAAATATATGGAGGAAAAAGTACATCATTTTCTTTAGGAATGTAGTGAAGTAAAAGTAAAAGTTGTAAAAAATATCAATAGCAAAGTAGAGTACAGATACTCAAAAAAACGAATTAAGTAGTACTTTAAAGTATTTTTTATTAAGTACTCTGCTTTTAGAGAAGCAGTTGTGCCACTGTAAGGTGCATAAAAGTACTGCAACAAGTGCAATATTCCCTCTAGTCAAACCACAAACGGTAGCCTTCTACACGAGGTGCAAACACAACGGTTATTACAGATGTAATACAAAAAAAAAAAGTTTTCATGCTACCAAATACAATATTTAGAGACTTTTTATTAGTTTATAGCCTATAATCTCGATAGGCTAGACATTTTCCACTTTCCATTTTCCATAATACTGATCAGATTAGAGGCAGGCCTATGTTTTGTAGCCTCATTCAGTACCGCGTCCGACATCGTTTGGGACATTTTAAACTAGTCCATTATAGAACGCTGTCTTTTCGAACTCATCTTGGCAGATGAACTTTCCTAATAGTCTAGGTTACAAACAGGAAAACCTATGCTATACATAGTACAATACTTTATTTACTTTTATGCTTAACTAAAATGTTTTACTTCAATGTGTTTCAGTGAGTGTATTGGAGTGGGATGCAGTCTCTCGAGCATGTGAAGCTAATTTCAGAACCATGGACAGCAGGAGATATAGCCTACCGAAGTGCGCGCATGAGAGCCACTATCGTTATCAAATCCTTAATTCCAAACATATGCTATCTAAAGAATAATATACAAAAATGACATGCAGCCATATCTAATATTAAGAAAGATAAGACCACATAAATGTAAGTAAGGTCATAGATTAGCCAACTAAAATAGAAAGCAAATAATTAAAGAATTTAACTCTTACCGCCTCCATTTTGGTAACAAATGTATGGAAATCTCCACACGTTTCCTAAGTCTACCGCGAAGCCAATGACTGATAAAAGAAAATCCATCTTTTTGCTCCATTTGTCTCTTGAGTTCGTCTGTGTGATCACAGGTACCGGCACTGGGTTGTTGTTGTAACCGGTGTTTGAGGGGCCCTGTGCGCTCAGGCTTCCCGTTGGGGTCGCTGTGTCTTGGCGGGTCATGGTTGGCGGACTATCAAAAGCCAGTCTGCCGTCTGAGCAGGTAAATTTGAAAAAACTGACAAGCTTCAGAGGCACAGAATATTCTCATATTATGGGCGATGACAGTTCAGAGTGGGAGGTGTAGGAGGGACTGCACATTGCTACTTGATAGAGTTGTCAATCACTAGGCTCATGGAGTAGAACTCCCTCTGCACACATTAATATCAACAAAATGAGCTCCACTCCAACCTCGACGAGTTTTAGGTTCTCTAAATTTGTTGTAGAAACCCTGGCAATTGTAGAAACCCTGGCCTCTATTAATACACATTTTAGAAACTATTATTTAACAGCACTAGCCTACAGGCTTTTCAATAGATCTGCTACTTGGTCTACTATTTGATAAGCGGCTTGGTTGAATTTATGTATTGTTTAAGTTCCCTAAAGACCAATATCATTATTAGGCTACTATATGTGTCTTGATGTATCTTGTCAGAATTCATTTTTGAATGAATTTGAGAATGAATTTGAGTATTTGGTATTAAAGAAGGCTGTGGATCTAAATGGTAACTTGCAATGGAGGGGAGGAAGAATTAAGCTACTCAAATTCACTGTACGCAAATGATATAATCCACCACATCTTTAAAGAGGTCTTGGCTTTATGGCACCATGGTAGCATGCAGAATCATGCCTACAAGTCCCAATCTTGACAGTATGATACAACTTTTTAAAGCTCTTGCCGGTGCTGAATCCACACCTGACAATGCAAAGTCCCATGTCAAAAGATTGGTAAAAGACAGCTAAAGAAAGGTGTGCGTGTGTTGGTGTGTGTGTGCGTGCGCACGTTTGTGTTAGTGTGAATGACATACACGTGAACCTTGACCATTTTGAACTCTTTAAGTACACAAAGTCTTGAGGCGTCTTGGCTCCCTGAGTCCAAGGTAATGCTTTTGGTGAGGAGACAACAGCACAGACCAGAAGCTCTGTGGCTTAACTGGACTCGTTAGGGAAACCGAATTAAATGACCTTGTAATTGAATCCACCACTTTTAGCACTGGCCGATTTCAAAAGTCCTAAAGAGTCATAACCAAATATACAGACTGTCATAATCATGCAGGTCAATGAGTGGAGAGTGCACCAAATTAAGTTAGTTTGGAAAATGGATATGACAATGTGATTGGACCAGCGGCATTCAACACCATCATGAACTTGTCACTTAAAGCCAAATGGTAGTTGCTGCTGCCTGGCCTGTCTAAAGTTTCCTCCTCTAATGTGCAGAGTCATACAGTGGGCTACTGATTCTATACTCTTGCTTTATATTGTTAAGACAAATAATTTAAATTTCGTTTTTAGAGGGGAGTATACAATAATAATCCCAAGGCTACATGATATTTGCAGTAGGCCTACTGTGAGTGTCAAAAGAGTTGGTCCCCCTTTGCTGCTATAACAGCCTCCACTCTTCTGGGAAGGCTTTCCACTAGATGTTGGAACATTGCTGCGGGGACTTGCTTCCATTCAGCCAAAAGAGCATTATTAAGGTTGGGTACTGATGTTGGGCGATTTGGCCTGGCTCACAGTCTGCGTTCCAATTCATCCCAAAGGTGTTAGATGGGGTTGAGGTCAGGGCTCTGTGCATGTCAGTCAAGTTCTTCCACACCGATCTTGACAAACCATTTCTGTATGGACCTCACTTTGTGCACGGGGCATGGTCATGCTCAAACAGAAAATGGCCTTCCCCAAACTGTTGCCTCAAAGTTGTAAGCACAGAATCGTCTAGAATGTCTTTGTATGCTGTAGCATTAACGCTTCGAACACACGAACAGCGTCATTGCGCAAAATAGTTCAATATTCACCTTCTGCTACCATTTCTGTCAAGACGTCTACGCATACAGTTTGACGCATACGTTCGATAAATTCAACACATGCACCACATCGAACGCACTGCAACTGCCTCTGCAACGCAATGTTTCAAGGCAAATGCAGCGTTTCATTGGAAATTAATGTAATTCTAGTGTACAAATTCTAGTGTGATTAAAGCGTAAGATTTCCCTTCACTGGAACTAAGGGGCTTAGCACTAACCATGAAAAACAGCCATAAACCATTATTCCTCCTCCACCAAACTTTACAGTTGGCACTATGCATTGGGGCAGGTAGCGTTCTCCTGGCATCTGTCAAACCCAGATTCGTCCATCGGACTGCCAGATGGCGAAGTGTGATTCATCACTCCAGAGAACGTGTTTCCACTGCTCCAGAGTCCAATGGTGGCAAGCTTTACAGCACTCGATGCTTCAGCACTCGGCGGTCCTGTTCTGTGAGCTTGTGTGGCCTACCACTTCGCGGCTGAGCCATTGTTGCTCCTAGACGTTTCCACTTCACAATAACAGCACTTACAGTTGACCGGGGGCAGCTCTAGCAGGGCAGAAATTTGACAAACTGATTTGTTCGAAAGGTGGCATCCTATGATGGTGCCATGTTGAAAGTCACTGAGCTCTTCAGTAAGGCCATTCTACTGCCAATGTTTGTCTATGGAGATTTCATGGCGGTGTGCTCAATTTTATACACCTGTCAGCGACGGGTGTGGCTGAAATAGCCGAATCCACTAATTTGAAAGGGTGTCCACATACATTTGTATATATAGTGAATCTCATGATGAGGACCTTTTCAACAGCTCCTGTAGCTCAAACCTTATATTGCAAACATCAACCCACTGCTAAAGCTGTGACAGGAGACTGAGGATAGGATGAACAGCCAGTCAGGGGGAAACGCCATGTCTGCTCAGGCAAAGACTGGGGGGCCCTGAAGGCCAAACCACCACAGCCACAAATCCCTCACTATATGGCACTGGCAATCTTCTACATACAAGCCTGTCAATTTGTGTTGGCACAAAAGGGCAAAAGAACATCGGACTGACAGGGCCTCCCTGCACATGCCCTGGTGTCCAATAGAGACTGTCGACTCTGATCACACACGGACGTGTGCAAGATGGCGGCCTTGCACTCATATCTCAGAGGAGCTGTCACTGATGTCTCCGTGCCCACTGGCCGAGCGATATGGATATGCACCATTGTTCTTTTTTTTCTCATAATTTTTTGCATGTGTTGTTACTGGTCTTGTTCTTCTTTTGTGTCCCCATCCTAATTTCTTCTCCTATGCATCAGAAGCGCTGATTTTTTGGAACTTTCTCCTGTGAACACATCCATTCTGACTCAGAATAACACCCTGTGTCTTGTTATCACTCTGAGTGGAGATTTCCAGCCACCTACTGGTGCTGTAGTCAACCTGGGTTTACAGTGGATTACAGACAGGTGATGGCGTCATTTGGCAAAGTCATTCCTATGAGTTTTAAGGGAATTAGGCACCGAACAGAAGAAAATGGACTGAAACATTGCAAAACGTTTTTGTTGTTGTTGTGTGTGCCTGAATTGTGTGCCTGAATGAATACAACAACCCTGTTGTGCTTTTTGTATTGTGCTGGCGTGAGCGCTGTGATGATGTGAAGATCGATGGGCCTGCCATCCATGAGTAAGTGGATAGGAACTGGGTACAATGTGTAGTCAGGCAGAAGTCCTGGCATGGAATTAAGCTTACTACATTATCTAAAACAACAGTAATGAGTGAGTCATCCCAGGAAGGGAATCCCAGTGTTAAAGGTACAATACAGATTTTGTGCTGTTTGTGGAAAATGAGCAATCACAATAACAACATGATAATAACTCTCATTATCATAACATTCATCAGAAATCAGTGGAAGAAGAGCACTTCCCAAATCCTTTTAAACTTCACATAGGGACAGGGGGGGTATTAGCAGGCTGAGACGAGGAATTATAATAATAATAATATTACTAGGCTACGAAGAGGTATTAAATGGCACCGCCAGCATAGCTACTTTGACAAGAGCCCTTCAATGACTATTCGATTTGTGAAATGAGAATGTAGGAGTATTGCTTTTTCACACTCTCAGTTTCCTAGTTATCTAATAAAGCTATCCATAGGAGATGGCATAGAGTGTCAAGCTCACCAGAGATGATGGTTACAAAATCTCAGACGGTATCACTTTTCTTCTGGTTTATTTCAGCTGACCACTTCATGACCCTCTTCAAAACGAGTATGTGAACATGACTACATGTCATGCTGCAAAGCATGCGTCTGCTCATTGGTATTTTGACTAGCATCAAGAAAGTAAAAACCCCAAGCTTCAGTGGGAGCGCGGGGGGAATCAAACATCCTCAGAGGGCGGAAGGGCAATGAGAGAGAATGATGGTCAAGGCCCACAGTGTAGGAATACGAGGCCGTTGTCTGGCCCTGCTAAGCAATGTCCACGTCCTCCTCTGTCATCCTGCATTACCTGTCTGCCCTTTCACCACCTGATCTAGCTGACAGGTTGGCACCCCAGGGCCCCCCCCACTGCAGCCAGGGGCCAGAGGGAACCCAAGCTGCTCACACTCCAATGGGCTGCACCAACAAGGGTTTGTTCAAGTCCACACCCAGCACATCTACTGTACTACCTATCCTCATCCTTAGACAAGCCCAAACATAGAGTTTCACTTACCATGATGTCAATAAATTATATGTGAGGCCACCAAACGGAAGACACTACTGTAAAGTAGTGGTGGCACCTAAAATGATGCAGAAGGAAACAATTGTGATTACTTTAGAATGACTTTTGCATTAATTACAGTACATGCACTCAGGATTTGCATCCATTTTGGTCTAGAAAAAAGCTCCCTTTGGCACCTGAAGAAATAATTTCTAATGACACTATCACCATCTAATGGACAATGTAAACCTTGCCAGTTATTTCTTAAAAATCTAAATAAAACGTCTCAGGATTTCACTAATCAAAATGTTCCAAATTACATAAACTAGCTATATGTTTTAGAAAAAAACACATTTCCCATAGTGCAAAGACATTGTTGTAGCCTACAAAAGCAGCTGATCTTAAGTAAATGCAGAATAATTCATGTTTTTAGGATTTCTGATAGCATTTCAGGGGGTATTAAATGGCACCAGGCTGAGACGAGGAATTATAATAATAATAATATTACTAGGCTACGAAGAGGTATTAAATGGCACCGCCAGCATAGCTACTTTGACAAGAGCCCTTCAATGACTATTCGATTTGTGAAATGAGAATGTAGGAGTATTGCTATTTCACACTCTCAGTTTCCTAGTTATCTAATAAAGCCATCCATAGGAGATGGCAAAGAGTGTCAGGCTCACCAGAGACGAGGGTTACAAAATCTCAGACGGTATCACTTTTCCTCTGGTTTGTTTCAGCTGACCACTTTATGACCCTCTTCAAAACGAGTATGTGAACATGTCTACATGTCATGCTGCAAAGCATGCGTCTGCTCGTTGGTATTTTGACTAGCATCAGAGTGTAAGGAAGGCAATAAGACAGAATGATGGTTCGGGCCCACAGTGTAGGAGTAGGAGGCCGGTGTCTGGCCTTGCTAAGCAATGTCCACGTCCTCCTCTGTCATCCTGCATTACCTGTCTGCCCTTTCACCACCTGATCTAGCTGACAGGTTGGCCCCCCAGGGCCCCCCAACTGCAGCCAGGGGCCAGAGGGAACCCATGCTGCTCACACTCCAATGGGCTGCACCAACAAGGGTTTGTTCAAGTCCACACCCAGCACATCTACTGTACTACCTATCCTCATCCTTAGACAAGCCCAAACAAGCCCAAACACTTACCATGATGTCAATAAATTATATGTGAGGCCACCAAACGGAAGAAAATGCTGTAAAGTAGTGGTGGCACCTAAAATGATGCAGAAGGAAACAATTGTGATTACTTTAGAATGACTTTTGCATTAATTACAGTACATGGCCTCACGATTTGCATCTACAGTATTTTGGTCTAGAAAAAAGCTCCCTTTGGGAGCAGAAGAAATTATTTCTAATGAAACTATCACCATCTAATGGACAATGTAAACCTTGCAAGTCTCAGGATTTCACCAAAAGTTTCCAATTTTGTTTTAGAAAAAAAATATTGCCCTTTGTGTACAGAAAATGCTGTAGCCTACAAAAGCAGTTGATCTTAAGTAAATGCAGAAAGAATCCTGTTTTAGGAATCAATCCATATACTGTGGGCTTATCTGCAGCAAAACATCACAAACAAACATCAACACGTTTCGGCATGGTGTCAGCCTTCATCAGAGCGTGAAATTATTGTTTTTCATTTCAATGTGTTAGATTTACATTACATTTACATAGTCATTTAACATACGCTTTTATCCAGAGTGACTTACAGTTAGAACATTAATCTTAAGATAGCTAGGTGAGACAACCACACATCACAGTCGTGGTTAGTATGTTCTTTTCTCAATAAAGAAGTTATCAGCAAGTTAGTTCTAGTAGGAAAAGACAAGGGCAATTATCCATTTTTTTGACTGAGATGTCTTCTTTAAGATATTCTTTGAAGAGGTAGGCTTTCAGATGTTTTCGGAAGATGGGCAGGGACTGCTGTCCTAGCATCAGGGGTAAGCTGGTTCCAACATTGGGGTGCCAGGACCGAGAAGAGCTTTCACTGGGCTGAGCTGGTGCTGACCTCCAGTGTGGGTGGGATGGCCAAGAGACCAGATGCGGCAGAACAGAGTGCTTGGGTTGGGGTGTATGCTTTGAGCATTGCCTGACTATAGGGAGGGGCAGTTCGCCTTGCTGCTCCCTAGGCAAGCACCATGATCTTGTAGTGGATGCAAACTTTCGACTGGAAGCCAGTGGAGTGTGCTGATGATCAGGGTGACATGGGCGAACTTGGAAAGGTTGAACACCAGTCGCCCTGCGACATTCAGGACAGGTTGCAGGGGTTTGATGCCACAAGCAGGGAGCCAAAATAAATTTGCAGTAGTCCAGATGGGAAATGACAGGTGCATGGATTAGGACCTGTGCCGCTTCCTGTGTGAGGAAAGGTCGTACTCTATGCATGTTGTAGAGCAGGTATTCCCAAAATGGGGTACGCGTAATGCCGTCGGGGGTACGCCAAATAAAAATATGCATTTAGCACGTATTCCCAAACTGGGGGAAAAGGCCCCCAAAAACTATACACAGTCACCTTCATCAAACAACACCGTTTCACAATGCATCAGTGACATGGCAGGAAATGTTTTGAAACAATTACTGCTTCACATACAAGCCAGTGAATTCTATGCATTACAGCTGGATGAGTCAACAGATGTCCGTTAGGTTTTTTTAACCTTTATTTTACTAGGCAAGTCAGTTAAGAACAATTTCTTATTTTCAATGACCGCCTAGGAACAGTGGGTTAACTGCCTGTTCAGGGGCAGACAGATTTGTACCTTTCGGTTACTAGTCCAACGCTCTAACCACTAGGCTACCCTGCCATGGGGGGTCAATTAATGAATACATCCTCTTCTGCAAACCACTGGAAACCAGGACAACAGGAGAGGATATTTTTTAAGTACTGGACAGCTTTGTGACATCAAATGGACTTTGGTGGTCAAGATGTGTTGGTATCTGTACTGATGATGCAAAAGCCATGACAAGAAGACATAGTGGAGTGGTAACGCGCGTGCAAGCAGTTGCTCCCGACGCTGCTTGGGTACACTGCAGCATCCACCAAGAGGCTCTTGCTGCCAAGGGAATGCCTGACAGCTTGAAAGACGTTTTGGACATTACAGTGAAAAGGGTTAACTT
The DNA here is from genome assembly GCA_030435695.1 of Brachymystax lenok tsinlingensis. Classification (NCBI taxonomy): domain Eukaryota; kingdom Metazoa; phylum Chordata; class Actinopteri; order Salmoniformes; family Salmonidae; genus Brachymystax; species Brachymystax lenok. The sequence continues at coordinate 37,827,413 of CM059807.1, read as the reverse complement.
TGTTAAAGCAAGGCCACTGAACTCTCGTGTATTTCCTTAATTATGCAGTTATTAGCAGTTCATGTTATTCTTTAATAACACAGACCCCAAAGCAAATCAGGGGGAGGAAAATAGGTTTATTCAAATAGGACAAATCATGCTTGGAAGTAGATAGTCATTCTCCCCTGTCCTCAGTGATGCTCTCCAGTGATTCTCTCCTGAGACTTTCTCCTGTGGTTCTCTCCACAGAACAAAGGAACAGCATGCAGTTTTATAACCCAGCCCTAGCCTGTGGTTGACCAATTAGAATTCCTTGCAATTAAACCAGGCCAATGGCCAAATAACAAGTATACTATTTCACACTCAATATATAGACAAATTCCTCCCATGTCTCTGCATTAATCCCCCTATTACAGAAAAAACACTATTTCCATTGATCGTTAGCACTCTATTGACTCTCGTCCTCTTGACCTTTCGCACTCTGCGTTGTGTATTTATCTTCGGCATATTCTTACACAGTGATATGGGCAGCGACCATGTAACGCTTTTACAACATACAGAAGTGCACTGGTTATCAAGGGGCAAAGTATTGACACGTTTTTTTAATTGAGAGACGAGTTTAAAGTTTTCTTTACTGACCATCATTTTCACTTGTCTGACCGCTTGCATGATGACGAGTTTCTCACACGACTGGCCTATCTGGGTGATGTTTTTTTCTCACCTGAATGATCTGAGTCTAGGATTACAGGGACTCTCCGCAACTATATTCAATGTGCGGGACAAAATGATGGCTATGATTAAGAAGTAGGAGCTGCTATTCCTCATCGTATGATTTTTTGTGTGCAAATTAACTCAAGCTTACGGACAATGTCAAATGTGATATAGCAAAGCACCTGAATGAGCTGAGTGTGCAATTAACTTTCCCGAAACGGATGACACAAGCAACTGGATTCATTATCCCTTTCATGCCCTGCCTCCAGTCTACTTATAGATATCTGAAAAGAGAGCATCATCAAAACTGCAACAAGCGGTTCTGTGGAAATTTAATTTAATCAAAAGCTACTGCCAGATTTCGGGGATTGGGCTGCGCTCAGAGAATCCTGCCTTGGCAAATCGAGCTGTTAAGACACTGATGCCCTTTGCAACCACGTACCTATGTGAGAGTGGATTCTCGGCCCACACGAGCATGGTAAGAGCTCTTTGTTACTTCCCTCAAGCCGGGTTTTGACAAAAACTCATTCTTATGTTTAATAAATGTATTGTATAGTGTGTGTGTGGCAGGCTTACAATGATGTCAAAGAACAATATTGAGAGTGCGCTGACCCTGGTGCTAGAGGGGGTATGCAGCTGGAGTTTGAATGTTTGAAGGGGTACGGGACTATAAAAAGTTAGGGGACCACTGTTGTAGAGCATGAACCTGCAGGAGCGAGTCACTGCTAAGATGTTTGCAGAGAACGACAGTTGGTTGTCCAGGGTCACGCCAAGGTTCTTTGCACTCTGGGAAGGGGACATTATGGAGTTGAGGAATAGTTGAGGAACCTTCTTGTCGAGGTTGAGCTTGAGGTGGTGGGCCGACATTCAAGCTGAGATGTGTTGCCATCTGGGTGTCAGAAGGGGGGGATGAGAAAAGAGGTTGAGGGTCATCCGCATAGCAATCTTAGGAGAGACCATGTGAGGATATGATGGAGCGAAGTGACTTGGTGTAGAGAAAAGAGGAGAGCAGTCTCGGTTTAATGACTCATCTTGAAGCAGGCCTGGTTAGGGTAACAAAGATCGCTCTGAGAGAGATAACGAGAGAGATGGTCAGAGACAGCACGTTCAAGTGTTTTGGAAAGAAAAGAAAGAAGGGATACCGGTGTGTAGTCGAGTGATGGTTTCTTGAGGAGCAGAGCAGCTGGCCATCTTGAAGTCAGAGGGGACGCAGCCAGTGGTCAGGGATGAGTTGATGAGGGAAGTGAGAAATGGGAGAAGGTCTCCAGAAAGGGTGTGGAGAAGGGAGGAGGGGATGGGGCAGGTTGTCGGGCGGCCGGACATCACTAGTCACAGGATTTAATCTGGAGAGAAGGGGGAGAAAGAGGTCAAGGCGTAGGGTAGTTCTGTGTGAGTGGGACCAGTGGACTCAATAGGCTGAGTAAATGAGGAGCAGATGTCGTCAACCTTTTTTTCAAAGTGGTTACCAAAGTTGGAGAAGGATGAAGGAGGGGAAGGAGGATTAAGAAGGCGATAGCTGACAACATTGTTAAGCTTGAGTGAACAAGTGACAGTGACAGCATGGACTTCAAATGAGGAGATGGACAGGTGAGTGAGGGAGACAAGAGAAAATCTCCACTTAGGAGAAATAGTTGCCCTGTGCCACCACCGTGATGACCAGATGCTCTCGGACTATGAGAGAACACGTAGTCAGATGAAGAGAGAGCAGCTGGAGTAGCAGTGTTCTCTGGGGTGATCCATGTCTCCATCAGGGGTGCTAGAGAAGATAGGCTACTTAGCCCTACTAGCCAAGTACTCTACTAGCCAAGTACTCTACCACCATCTACCACCCTCAGAATTACGGTTCAACATTTCACCACAAGATGGAGGAATAATAAAAGGAGAGGCTACTGACTGTGTCTAAAACAAATAGAAGAGGAAACTCCTTATTATACAAACACATCAGGTGACATCAATTTGGTTCACTGTTGTGTCCCCACTCTGCAACCTAAAGGCATATGGGATATATGTGGACTTGGATATCCCCACTAAACAGACTAGACTTGAGGTTTGTTGGCTCTCCAAGATTCTATTCACACCACTATATTTGTCCACAGCTTTTTGAACTATTCCTGACCACCACAGCGTTATTCAAGCCTAGAATACACAAAATGGCTCTCATGATTTGTATTGCTTTGTATAGTGCCTCAGGAACATGATGGATTAATTTCCAGTGAGCCCAGATCAATGTCTATAAAAAGGAATATAGAGGTATAATATAGATGTATCCAACAGTATATGATGCCATTTGCCCCCAGAGATGGAGGCTGTAAGACCAGGACACCAGCAGTGGAGGTTCTAGACCCTTTCAACTGGGGGGGGCCAAGCTGGGGCCAGTTGTACTGTTAGAGGGGCCAGTTACATTAGGCGTTATTGTTGTCATATCGTTTTCTTCACTTCATTGCAGGCATTAGTAGGCAAAAGACCATGTCCCTCTAGTAAATGTGTGGGTTTAACTAGTGTTCCACGTTGCCAGTGTCTAATAACGGATGTAAAAAAAAAGAATGATAGCAAAAATTTGTTATGCAAAAATTATTTTATACTCCACATTTAGGGGGCCACAAGGGGTCCAAAATTGTTGTCACAGGGGCACTGGCCCCCTGCCCCCAGAACCGCCAGTGGACACCAGATCTACTGATGAGCTCAATTAGCTCTGCTAATATGTTTCAGGGGGTTGCTTAGCAAAATATCTTACTGGTGAGGGAAAGCTTTTGTGTGTTTGTAACCAAATTTGCTGCAGGACATGGCTCAGTTATTAGAATGCTTAATTATTATGGAAATGAATGGTTCATGATACGCTCCTGACTTCATAGAAGAAGGTGAAGAATATGGTACCTGTTGGACAAATTCAGGCTATTCAGTATTTAATAGGTTACATTATGCCTAAATGGCACTGTCTCTTTGATCAGTTAGACAATCCAAAAATAACATGTAAAAAATCTCGGCAAACGTATGCAATAGTCACTTTATTCTTCACATGTATCAGTTTTATTTTGCGTTTCTGGGAAGAGTCTGTAGACGGAGGAGGAAGAATCGAATTTAGTGATTGCTATAGCTTTAAGAGGTGTGAGTAAAGCCTCGAGCGCTGGCTTGCTCTCCGGTTCGATATAGCCACATAGAGCTGATGGTCTCAGTGTGAAGGAGCTACGCAAAGGGAACCGGATTCCATGCCAACAACAACAACAGCAACAGCAGCAGCAGCAGCAATGGCAGGTAAGAGAAAACACGACCGTTTTAAACATAACCAAATGAAGTATATATCATGTACTGAAGATGTAGACGTATTGTAAAATAAATGACATGACACCTTTTCTGATATGTTTTAGAAGCAGAGATGCGTCAGAGGCTACTGTGCACCGTCAAGAAGGAGGTGGGTGTTACCTGACAGCCTGCAACAATTATCGAATCAGAAAAACTAACTATTTGGTTATGAGTTAACTTTCGACATTGCTAAACTAGGCCCGCCCTGAGTAGATTGGCTATGTTTGTTTTTTTGTTCAGTTATTTACTTTTACATTTTCGGATGTAAAACATTTTCGTTTTGTGAGTACAGATTAGCCATTGCAAATAAGATTAACATTGGGACAAGGTGTAATATCTATTTTAAAGTCGACCATATTCTTAGAAGTAATTAAGTGTTTAATTAGGGGTTTAGGGTAGGCTATATAGTACTGGCCTATAAATAATACATTTATAGAGTCCAGTCATGGAACTCTAGCCTACAGGGTCCATTATTATTTGAGCCTTCATCAACAGATTGGCCTAAACTGAAATGGGTTTTTGTGAAACATAAGAGAAATTGTCTGTTGTTAAACCCATTTATTGTTAATATTTAACATCAAGTAAAATGTGTTATAATGCAGTCATTCAAGACTCTTAAACCACATTCTAATGTCACAGTAACATCTAATTATGATACTAACTAAATAAGCTATAGGTGTATTCAATCAATCCATTGAAGAGTTGTTGCATAGAAATCCATGTAATCTTAAAGGTATAGTGCATTTCTTTGTGTGGAAGTTATAGTTTATTTTTTGACTTCCCAAACACAGCTCTTTACCCAGGGTTTTGAATGCAATGCCAACTGATACAATCTGTGTTACCTAGTATTACTACCTTCTTCAAAAATGTCTAGACAAGATATTCTGGAAATAAAAAAATGGAGGAAACCGCAACACCCTAGAGAAGTCTAAAATAAGCTAAAACTGCAACAAAAAAAAGTGATTATCACTTCAATAATAAGGGTTTCTCCTACAGTATTTATATTCTCATCATCAGCATCTTCTTCATAAAATAATTTCAATCTTTCCACGATGTCTTTAGGTCAGATTGTTAAGCACCTCATACTTGGTGTAGTATGCTGGTAATGGATCAGAGAAACAAGTTTATTTTCCTCTCCTGTCTTCAGGGGTTCTTTGAGATGTGATTAGTCGGTTTTGTCTTTTGGCAGAGGACTCACTCTATCTTTATTGATGTCATAAAAGTGCAAGACCTTGTGTCACGCAAACAAAGACATCAAATCAAGTCTGGGTCTGAATGAAGGACAGATTTCAACTCCCGTCGCTTACTCCTGATCTTCATAAAGGCCTGTCACCAGCCTCATCAGTAGAGCACATACCCACCCTGTGATAAAAATAAAAACCTGCCTGTGTTGAGAGGCCCTACTGAGATTCACTTCCCCCAAGATCCCACTCAGTTTCAGCTCCCCAGTGCTCAGCGCTTAAACTGCAGTGGAGACCAAAGCAGTCTGTCTTTCCCCAATGATACAATATGATTGCTACACACTCCAGCAGACCTCTGAGGCACACACCCCGAGCCAGTGATTTGATTGCCCAGAAGCAACTACTGGAGTGAGAAATGAAAGTAAAATAATGCAGATAGCGGAAAAAGCACAGATTCCTCTGACCTTGACCTTTGACCTTTGACCTTGAGCACCCTGCAGAAGAGGTTGCTGAAAGGAAATGGAACTTGAATCACTAAAGTTAGTTGTTAAAAGCTTTTTTTGTTTTCCATTTCAATTCAAATAGTAGCTATAGAAGACAGGCAATGGCCAGCTGTTGAGCTTTTAGCATCATGAACGTTCAGCTACTGGGCTACATGCATCAGAAGTAAAACATGGAAAAGAAAGTCGTCTGTATGTAGACTTTGTTCTACAAGTCAAGTGTAGTGCGATGTCTGTAATCTGCCTTTGTTTGAGTCACAGCCTTAAATAGCTAGCTACATTGGTAACACTATATGTTAAGGTCCCTTAATACATTATTTATAAACAGTAATGTAAAGAGTTTACTTACCATTTATTAATCATTATTCCTACATTTGTAAATGTCTATAAGTAATCTCTAAATAGTCATTTACGCATTTATAAACACTATTTTAATAAAAATGAATTTTCCGTCAGCATGCTAGACTAGCTGATGCAGCCCATTGGATTCCATGAAAATGCGACACCTAGCATTAGGGTGAGTTGCTGCCGGACGCTTTAGCATTAGCTAGCCTAGCATGCTGACGAAAAAGGCAGTTTAATTAAAAATTGTCTTTATAAAACTTCAAAAAATATGCTAGACTTTATATTTATATTACACCTTGTCCCAATGTTCATCTTATTTGCAATGATGGATAGCAAATACACAAGTGGATGTAATGCTATTTTACAAGCTATTAAAGTATGTAAGCTAGTCTGTACTCACAAAAACGAAAATGTGAATAATGCTGAAAAAGGCAGTTTAATTAAAATAGTGTTTATAAATGCGTAAATGACTATTTAGAGATTGCTTATTGACATTTTACAAATGTAAGAACAATTATCAACAAATGGGAAGTAACCTCTTTATCAATGGTTTATTAAGAGACCTTAATAAAAACTGTTACCGCTACATCGGCTAACCTTTTTACAAGCTGCCAAACTAAGGATATCACCCACAAATGGGATCTATGTGCAGCACGCATCTGGATCCGATCGTGAACGTTCGCCTGGACATGATGTGTTGTACTCTACGCTCTGTTTGTATTCATTCATTCTTTCTCTTCTGTGTTAGCTTGGATATGGCTTGTATGATGACGTGGCAGGGAATGCTTGAATGTTCTCCCTCTCCAACTGGCTACGTGCCACTTTGTACAATGTCTACCTGGGTCTAGGCCAGAACATTATGCTTGTGGGGTTCAGTGAAGGAAGCAATGCGAATAGCCTATACTGGATGTATCTGGGGGCTCTCTCTCTCTCTTTCCCTCTCTCTCCCTTCCCCTCTCCCACACACACACACACACACACACACACACACACACACACACACACACACACACACACACACACACACACACACACACACACACACACACACACACACACACACACACACACACGCACACACACACACACACACACACACACACACACATCATCACACACACCTGTGTTTACATAAGGTGAGAGGAGGAGTAGGGCACAGTGGGCAACAGCTCACCTTTCATTTGCTTTTCTGTATCAGACACCTTTTAATGCCTGGCTTCTTACTTAGGATAAGGTTTCAGCAAGGTCACAACCAATATATCGCATAATTATGACGCCCAGTCTCAGGGAAACCTCTCGCTGTGTCTCCAGGCTAATAGATATTTTTCATGGTCTCAAATCACACATGAATAGAAGACATTGTAGAATCATATTATTACCTGGGTGCACAGAGACGTATCACAAATAACAGGAAAGGGAAGCCTCTGTTGTCATTGATGAGGTGGTAATGACCCGGGATCTCATGGCTTCATGGTTTTGCATATTTTATCTTACTCAGGGGAATGTGTTATCAAGCTTTGTGAATAAATGGTGGTTATTATTTATATTTATTTCACCTTTATTTAACCAGGTAAACTAGTTGAGAACAAGTTCTCATTTACAACTGCGACCTGGCCAAGATAAAGCAAAGCAGTGCGACACAAACAACAACACAGAGTTACAAATGGAATAAACAAGCATACAGTCAATAACACAATAGAAAAAAAAAGAAAGTCTATAACCAGTGTGTGCAAATGGCGTGAGGAGGTAAGGCAATAAATAGGCCAGAGTAGCGAAGTAATTACAATTTAGCAGATTAACACTGGAGTGAAAGATGAGCAGATGGTGATGTGCAAGTAGAAATACTGGTGTGCAAAAGAGCAGAAAAGTAAATAAAAACAATATGAGGATGAGGTAGGTAGATTGGGTGGGCTATTTAAAGATGGACTATGTACAGCTGCAGCGATCGGTTAGCTGCTCAGATAGCATGTTTAAAGTTAGTACGGGAAATATAAGTCTCCAGCTTCAGCGATTTTTGCAATTTAGTTCCAGTCATTGGAAGCAGAGAACTGGAAGGAAAGGCGGCCAAAGGAGGTGTTGGCTTTGGGGATGACCAGTGAGATATACCTGCTGGAGCGTGTGCTACGGGTGGGTGTTGTTATCGTGACCAGTGAGCTGAGATAAGGCGGAGCTTTACCTAGCATAGACTTATAGATGACCTGGAGCCAGTGGGTCTGGTGACGAATATGTAGCGAGGGCCAGCTGACTAGAGCATACAGGTTGCAGTGGTGGGTGGTATAAGGGGCTTTGGTGACAAAACGGATGGCAGTGTGATAGACTGCATCCAGTTTGCCGAGTAGAGTATTGGAAGCTATTTTGTAAATGACATCGCCGAAGTCAAGGATCGGTAGGATAGTCAGTTTTACGAGAGTATGTTTGGCGGCGTGAGTGAAGGAGGCTTTGTTGCGAAATAGGAAGCCGATTCTAGATTTAATTTTGGATTGGAGATGTTTAACCTCTTAAGGAGCGCTGGTGCGCTAGCGCCCTGTTCCCGACACTACCCGGTGAAATGTAACAAAATAACCATTGGATGTCTTCGTTGGACACTTGGGAAGCCCTCAGCAGAAGTTCTTCGAAAGGTAAGTGATATTTTTTTTGCTCTTATATGGTTTTTTTGTGACCCGCGCGCTGGATATGAATTTATGTTAATGTGGAAAATATATGAGGTGCTATCCTCAAACAATCAAATGTTGTACTTTTGCCGTAAAGCCTTTTTGAAATCTGAGCTTTTGATGACTATGCAATACTTGTATATTGATGAACGTTAAATAATTCAACTTTAGAATTTAGAATTTGGCGCCTTACATTTCACCGGGTAGTGTCGGGAGCGGCCCTGCTAGCGCGCCGCTACTCCCTAAGTAGTTAACACAGTGTCCAAAGAAGGGCCAGCTGTATACAGAATCGTGTCGTCTGCGTGGAGGTGGATCAGGGAATCACCCGCAAGAGCGACATCGTTGATATATACAGAGAAGAGAGTCGGCCCGAGAATTGAACCCTGTGGTACCCCCATAGAGACTGCCAGAGGTCCAGACAACAGGCCCTCCGATTTGACACACTGAACTCTGTCTGAGAAGTAGTTGGTGAACCAGGCAAGGCAGTCATTTGAGAAACCAAGGCTGTTGAGTCTGCAGATAAGAATACAGTGATTGACAGAGTCAAAAGCCTTGGCCAGGTCGATAAAGACAGCTGCACAGTACTGTCTTTTATCAATGGCTGTTATGATATCGTTTAGTACCTTCAGCGTGGCTGAGGTGCACCCGTGACCAGCTCAGAAACCGGATTGCACAGCAGAGAAGGTACGGTGGGATTCGAAATGGTCAGTGATCTGTTTATTAACTTGGCTTTCGAAGACTTTAGAAAGGCAGGGCAGGATGGATATAGGTCTATAACAGTTTGGGTCTAGAGTGCAAATTAGCCTCTTGGCTAGAAACCTTTTATGCAACACATCTACACATATTATTATGGCTGACTGTGATAATTATGTATGTAATAATGTGCGCTGCATTGTCCCTGACAAATAAACGAAAAAAAAAAAAAAAAAAAAAGAGGGGGATGACCGCGGCAACTTTCCAATCTTTAGGGATCTCGGACGATGCAAAAGAGAGGTTGAACAGACTGGTAATAGGGGTTGCAACAATGGCGGCGGATAATTTTAGAAAGAGAGGGTCCAGATTGTCTAGCCCAGCTGATTTGTACAGGTCCAGGTTTTGCAGCTCTTTCAGAACATCTGCTATCTGGATTTGGGCGAAGGAGAGGGTTGGGAGGCTTGGGCAAGTAGCTGCGGGGGTACGGAGCTGTTGGCCGGGGTTGGGGTAGCCAGGAAGAAAGCATGGCCAGTCGTAGAGAAATGCTTATTGATATTCTCGATTATCGTGGATTTATCGGTGGTGACAGTGTTACCTAGCCTCAGTGCAGTGGGCAGCTGGGAGGAGGTGCTCTTATTCTCCATGGACTTTACAGTGTCCCAAAACTTTTTGTAGTTTGAGCTACAGGATGCAAATTTCTGTTTGAAAAAGCTAGTCTTTGCTTTCCTGACTGACTGCGTGTATTGGTTCCTGACTTCCCTGAAAAGTTGCATATTGCAGGGACTATTCGATGCTAGTGCAATCCGCCACAGGATGTTTTTGTGCTGGTCGAGGGCAGTCAGGTCTGGAGTGAACCAAGGGCTATATCTGTTCTTAGTTCTACATTTTTTGAAAGGGGCATGCTTATTTAAGATGGTGAGGAAATTACTTTTAAAGAACAACCAGGCATCCTCGACTGACGGGATGAGGTCAATATCTTTCCAGGATACCCGGGCCAGGTCGATTAGAAAGGTCTGCTTGCAGAAGTGTTTTAGGGAGCGTTTGACAGTGATGAGGGGTGGTCATTTGACCGCGGACCCATAGCGGATGCAGGCAATGCGGCAGTGATCGCTGAGATCCTGATTTGAAAACAGCAGAGGTGTATTTGGAGGGCAAGTTGGTCAGGATAATATCTATGAGGGTGCCCATTTTTACGGATTTAGGGTTGTACCTGGTGGGTTCCTTGATAATTTGTGTGAGATTGAGGACATCTAGCTTAGATTGTAGGACTGCTGGGGTGTTAAGCATATCCCAGTTTAGGTCACCTAACAGAACAATGTCTGAAGATAGATGGGGGGCAATCAGTTCACATATGGTGTCCAGGGCACAGCTGGGAGATGAGGGGGGTCTATAACAGGCGGCAACAGTGAGAGACTTGTTTCTGGAGAGATTAATTTTTTAAATTAGAAGCTCGAACTGTTTGGGCATACACCTGGAAAGTATGACAGAACCTTGCAGGCTATCTCTGGAGTAGATTGCAACTCCTCCCCCTTTGGCAGTTCTATCTTGACGGAAAATGTTGTAGTTGGGTATGGAAATCTCAGAATTTTTGGTGGCCTTCCTAAGCCAGGATTCAGACACGGCAAGGACATCAGGGTTGGCGGAGTGTGCTAAAGCAGTGAGTAAAATAAAGGGAGGAGGCTTCTGATGTTAACATGCATGAAGCCAAGGCTTTTTCGGTTACAGAAGTCAACAAATTAGAGTGCCTGGGGACATGCAAGGCCTGGGTTAACCTCCACATCACTCGAGGAACAGAGGAGGAGTAGGATGAGGGTACGGCTAAAGGCTATCAAAACTGGTCATTTAGTGTGTTGGGGACAGAGAATAAAAGGAGAAGATTTCTGGGCATGGTAGAATAGATTCAGGGCATAATGTACATACAGGGGTATGGTGGGGTGTGGGTACAGTAGAGGTAAACCCAGGCACTGAGTGATGATAAGAGAGGTTGCATCTCTGGACGCGCTAGTTATGCTGGGTGAGGTCACCGCATGTGTGGGAGGTGGGACAAAGGAGGTATCTGAGGCATGTTGAGTGGGACTAGGGGCTCCGCAGTAAACTAAAACAATGATAACTATCCTAAACAACAGTATACAAGGCATATTGACATTTGAGAGAGACATAAAGCGAGGCATAAAGCAATCACAGGTGTTGATTGGGAGAGCTAGCTAAGACAACAACGGGTAAGACAACAACAGCTAATCAGCTAAGACAACAACAAGTAAAATGGCGATGAATGGGCAGAGAGAGTCGGTTAACTACACATAGGGCCTGAGTTCAAAGCTTGGGCCTACAGATGAACAAAAAATAAACAAAATGGAGTACTGTGATTAACGAACAGTCCAGCAGGCATCAGTTATGTAGCCAAGTGATCATAGGGTCCAGTAAACAGCAATAGATGGAACAGGGAAGCCATTACTACGCTAGCACGCGGGAGACACAGCGTTTAAAGTTTGCAGGCCGGGGTTAGGCAGAAACGTCTGCTACGACGTCCGGCAAAGGCCGGTTGAGGGCACAGCAGATGGAGTTACTTCTGCACACCAGTCGTGGTGGTACGGCGGGGCACCGTGTCGACAAAGGGTCCAGGCCAGATGGCAAAAGAGGTATTGTAGTTGTAGTAATTTAGTTTGCTAGCTGGGAGATGCGCCTGGCTCGCGGCTAATTGGTGCTAGCTTCGCGGCAGGGGGGTTAGCCACTTAAGCCACTCGGTAGCAGCTAGCTAGCAGCGATGATCCGATGCAAAGGTCCAGAGCTTACAGCAAGGATCCGGTGAAGTAGTGGATTCTAGCCGTGTTGGGGTAGAGTCCGGGAGGCAACAGCTGTGTAGCCGAGTGAACACTGAGTAGGGGCTGGGTCACTCGGTGGTAGATAGCTAGCTGTGATGATCAGGAGTAATGGTCAAGGGCTTACGGCAGGAATCCGGCGTTGTAGTGGAGAACAGTCTGATACTGGCAGGCTGGCAACTATTATCCAGGCTAAAAAATGGCTGGTGTCTAGGGCAGAAGGTAAAAGCCGCTAGCAGTGGCTAAAAATGACTAAATAGCTAGTAGCTAATTAGCTGGTTAGCTTCTGATGGCTAGCTTCTGGCTAAGAATAAATAGCGGATCCGTATCACGTTGGGTGAGGCGGGTTACCGGAAGGTATATTTAGTTTAAAAATGGAAAAGAGATTGAAAATAAATTGAAATATATACCAAAAAAAACAAAAAATACAAAAGTACACAAGAGGACGACATTCTTGGCAGCTGAATTATATACTTCAAATTATAATTATGAATGAGTAACATTTGGAAACGTGCCCAACAATGCATCCACTTGTGACAATGAAATGCTGTGTTCAAACTGTCCATATTTATCAAAGGAGACTGACAATAGGAAGGGAAATCGTTGTGAGGCCTTACAGGGGTTCTTTGTTTGCTTCCAGTAGTAGAAGCTGACTTCAAGACATTTTGCAATAGGGTGTTTTGAATATTGAACTACCTTTTTAACCAAGGCATTTCTATGTGAATTAATCTTGTCTCAAGTCTGTCACTTCTCAGCATTTGATTTTGGTGCACGAGTCATTCACTCTAATAATGCACAGTAGGAACTGTCAACAGATGATTTTAGCCAGCTTGGCTTACATAATTGTGCTAGTTGTTTTTGACTGTAACAGCCCATGGGGATGGGGAAAGGTGTATGGGCTTTGGTCTGTCATCCCTCTTTTTCTGATTGTGGCTGTGTAGCAGGAGTTAATGGGAAGACTGTGTAAATCTACTCTATCCAAGCCCCCTTATGCGGTAGTGGAGGGTTGCCAGGTTTGATGAGATTTTATCCTCACTGTGACAGCAGAGATGAAGAGTGATACTTGAAAGAGAATGATACCAGCACTTGCCGTTGCGGAACACGACAGTAAAGATTCATATTGTGCATGGAAGTGATCTTGTTCTCTGGGCAATAAACAAGTTACCTATTAGCTGTCAAAAGTATTACTGTTTATAGGGGGCACCAAATAGATTTAGCCTAAATGTCATACAAGAGAAATGGAAGAGAAGTGTACTCTAGCGTCAAAGTGCACTTAAGGTTAAACGTTTTTGGGAACTAGATATACACAGGTTCAAGGTCCCCCTGTCTGAAGTTTGCCAATGAACATCTGAATGATTCAGAGGACAACTGGGTGAAAGTGTTGTGGTCAGATGAGACCAAAATAGAGCTCTTTGGCATCAACTCAACTCGCCGTGTTTGGAGGAGGAGGAATGCTGCCTATGACCCCAAGAACACCATCCCCACCGTCAAACATGGAGGTGGAAACATTATGCATTGGGGGTGTTTTTCTGCTAAGGGGACAGGACAACTTTACCGCATCAAAGGGACGATGGACGGGGCCATGTACCGTCAAATCTTGGGTGAGAACTTCCTTCCCTCAGCCAGGGCATTGAAAATGGGTCATGGATGGGTATTCCAGCATGACAATGACCCAAAACACACGGCCAAGGCAACAAAGGAGTGGCTCAAGAAGAAGCACATTAAGGTCCTGGAGTGGCCTAGCCAGTCTCTAGACCTTAATCCCATAGAAAATCTGTGGAGGGAGCTGAAGGTTCGAGTTGCCAAACGTCAGCCTCAAAACCTTAATGACTTGGAGAAGATCTGCAAAGAGGACTGGGACAAAATCCCTCCTGAGATGTGTGCAAACCTGGTGGCCAACTACAAGAAACGTCTGACCTCTGTGATTGCCAACAAGGGTTTTGCCACCAAGTACTAAGTCATGTTTTGCAGAGGGGTCAAATACTTATTTCCCTCATTAAAATGCAAATCCATTTATAATTTTTTTTAATTTTTTTTGTTGTTATTCTGTCTCTCACTGTTCAAATAAACCTACCATTAAAATTATAGACTGATCATTTATTTGTCAGTGGGCAAACGTACAAAATCAGCAGGGGATCAAGTACTTTTTTCCCTCACTGTACATATTTATTGTTATAGAATTATGAAATTAAACACAGTCAGTATCCCTCCACCTAACTGTTTCCTATGCTGCTGAAGGGAAATGCAAACCAATGATCATGCATAATACCAGTCATCTGGTTTTCTCATTGATTAATGGGCTTGTTGACGTTCTCTGTCACTGTTGCCTCAGTCCCCAACTGGCTACGGTATCTTTCAGATAGCTGGTGGGGACTGAGGCAACAGAGTGACACGTGCCGTCGCCATAGAAACCTGCAGGTCGTCTGCTAAAACAGTTCACCAGTTAGATTCTGTGATGACTGAATGGGATCCAGATTCTGACTGATGATGGGATAGAACCAGTAAGGCCTGAGAGAAGGGACGTGCCCCCCAGTTTGCACATTTACTTTAGCTGCCAACCAACCAATCAATGCACATTTGCTGTGGTTTGATTTTGTTTTCACATGAACACATCCATGTATTACACATCTATAAGCTCATCATCAATGAACAAGACATTATAGCTACATACATATAGCATTATTAAAGCTTAATGAATGTATTCATAGCATGTTGGTAACCATAAATAATAGATGATTCTTAGAGGAAGCAGACTCCGCTTGATAAGGTGATGTTATGAAGAAATATGTTTTACACTGACAAAAATATAAACGTAACCTACAGTGTAGGTGTAAGTGTTGGTCACATGTTTCATGAGCTGAAGTAAAAGATCCCAGAAATGTTCCATATGCATAAAAAGCTTATTTCTCTCAAATGCCAAGATAATCCATCCACCTGACAGGTGTGGCATATCAGAAATCAGATTAAACAGCATGATCATTACACAGGTGCACCTTGTACTGGGGACAATAAAATGCCACTCTAAAATGTGCAGTTTTGTCACACAACACAATGCCACAGATGTCTCAAGTTTTGAGGGAGCATGCAATTGGCATGCTGACTGCAGGAATGTCCACCAGAGCTTTTGGCAGATAACTGAATATTCATTTCTCTACCATAAACCGTTTCCAACCCCATTAGAGAATGTGGCAGTACGTCCAACCAGCCTCCCAACCGCAGACCACGTGTACTGTGTCATGTTTGTGAGTGGTTTGCTGATGTCAATGTTGTGAACATAGTGCCCCATGGTGGCGGTGGGGTTATGGTATGGGCAGGCATAATCTACGGACAACGAACACAATTGCATTTTATCGATGGCAATTTTAATGAACAGAGATACCTTGACGAGATCCTGAGACCCATTGTGAGGCCCAACAGATGCATAACTTTATTCCCAGTCATGAAATCCATAGATTAGGGCCTAATGAATATATTTAAATTGACTGATTTCCTTATATAAACTGCAACTCTGTAAAATCTTTGAAATTGCTGCATGTTGCGTTTATATTTTTGCTTAGTATACTGTACATTTAGGTCTAGATTTTACATTTAATGTCCAGTTAGATCTGACATTTGTGAGTACTTCCCCGCTGGGAGAAAAGGGTTTCCGATGACGGGTCTTCATCTGGGGGTGGAGGGTCGGCTGTGAACCTTTTGTAGTAAGACGCAAGTGAGAGAAACAAGAGTAAGCCTTCATTTAAATACATCACAACATGTATTCCCATTGGTGAGAAGGGAGCAAGGTAATTATTGCCCAGGTACGCCCATAGGTTGTTTAGCATACGTGATAAAGTTGCATTATTCAGCTGTGCTCATTGGCCATAGAGTAATACGTGACTGACATTCTACATATGGCTAAGGAGGAGGAGTGACATGACGTGAGCATATCAACATCCAATATGAATTCCTGCTGTGCTTAGGGATGGGCGGTATACCGTATTTTACTATATACCGGTATTGATGCACGGACTGGTTTGGGTTTTTGCTTTACCTTCTATAATAGTATTTTAATGTTTGGTTTGTTAAATGTGGTATGCCGTGTGTAATGTCCATTTTTATAGTTTACTCCGCTACTTGAGTCATCTCTCTCCACGCCGCTTTCCACACAGAACTTGCCCCACCCCCTGTCACTCTAGGAGCGCATTTGTTTTGCTCGACCACGAGACACTTGAGCTCAGTCTGCCTGGTCAATGCAGCACATGCAACAATGTTGATGACAACGATGCTGTTTTCACTTTGCTTCTTAATATAAATCCACTAGCATTATAAAATGACACTATTCGTTTTTTTTCTGCAAACAGCTAGTTTGTCTTTTCTTAGCAAGTTGTGGCTAAGCCGTGTTAGCCGCTAATGCTGATCGCTAGCAAGCTAGTTAGGCAAACGTAGCTATACAGCCTAATACCAGTGATGGTGTAGGCCTAAATCAGCATGTTGTTTGTGCAACAGTATCTTCTAAATCAAAGAGGAATAGGCGAAGCATGAATATGTGCCCTACATGAAGGGGCTAAGAGAATGCATTTCATGTAGCCAAAGATTATAGGGCTCCCTAGGAAACACTGACCAAGACTTTGGTTCCTATTACCCTGTCACAGTAACTCCTCCCTGGCATTTCCATTCATTGTCATGTCAAACAACACTTTATTCAAAGTGCCCAATATTATCATCTAACCAGTTAAATAAAGGTTACATAAAATATTCATACATTTTCCATGATTAAAACATTTTGCCCATGTGTCAGTGTGGAAATGATCTCTAATGAGTGCAGAAATTAATGAAAATGCAGAAAATTATTTTTGGTTGAAGTTTATTCGAACAGTATAAAACAATCAGAATGGAGAGGGACCCATTGAAATAACATAAAATGTGTCGCCACCCTAGGGTCACGCACTACTCAAAGAACATGTTGAACTTTTATTATTCAAAAACATAAAATACTGTCTTGTACCGTGAAAACAATTTAAAATGTGATATTATTATAAGGGCACAAGGCGAGACCCAGATGCAGACACAGGAGACAGATGGTTAGAGTCTTTGAAGTTTATTAATAAACCAAAAGGGGTAGGCAAAAGAATGGTCGTGTACAGGTAAAAGGTCAAAACCAGTTCAGAGTCCAGTAGGTACCGAAGGGCAGGCAGGCTCGAGGTCAGGGCAGGCAGAATGGTCAGGCAGGCGGGAATGGAGTCCAGCAAAAAGAGAATAGAAAAAGGAGTACGGGAAACCACGCTGGTTGACTCGAAAAACATACAAGACGAGCTGGCACAGAGAGACAGGAAACACAGGGATATATACACTGGGAATAATAAGCGACACCTGGATGGGGTGGAGACAATCACAAGGACAGGTGAAACAGATCAGGGTGTGACAATTATATTTTGGCCATATTGCGCAGCCCTAGCTGTGCACATGGAGAGGAAACAATGTGAATATGTTATGTTTACGAGAGCAAGCCATTTAGACCTGTGACGTTCTGCATTAGCATCGAATAGCCCACACGATATGCAACTTTTCAGGGAAGTCAGCCACACTCAAGGTCCTAAACAATATCATAACCGCTATCGATAAAGGACATTACCGTGCACCCGTATTCATTGACCGTGGCCATGGCTTTTGACTCTGTCAATCACCACATTCATATTGGCAGACTCAACAGCCTTGTTTTCTCAAATGATTGCCTCGCCTGGTTCATCAACTACTTCTCTGATAGAGTTCAGTGTGTCAAATCGGAGGGCCTGTTGTCCGGACCTCTGGCAGTCTCTATGGGGGTGCCACAGGGTTCAATTCTCGGGCCGACTTTCTTCTCTGTATACATCAATGATGTCGCTCTTGCTGCCGGTGATTCTCTGATCCACCTCTACGCAGACGACACCATTCTGTATACTTCTGGACCTTCTTTGGACACTGTGTTAACTAACCTCCACGCTTCAATGCCATACAACTCTCCTTCCGTGGCCTCCAACTGCTCTTAAAGTAAAACTAAATGCATGCTTTTCAATCGATCACTTTCCTCTCATCCAGCATCACTACTCTGGACGGTTCTGACTTAGAATATGTGGACAACTACAAATACCTAGGTGTCTGGCTAGACTGTAAACTCTTCTTCCAGACTCACATTAAATATCTTCAATCCAAAATTAAATCTAGAATCGGCTTCCTATTTCACAACAAAGTATCCTTCACTCATGCTGCCAAACATACCCTCGTAAAACTGACCATCCTACCGATCCTCGAATTCGGCGATGTCATTCATAAAATAGCCTCCAATACTCTACTCAACAAATTGGATGCAGTCTATCACAGTGCCATCCGTTTTGTCACCAAATCCCCATATACTACCCACCACTGCGACCTGTACGCTCTCATTGGCTGGCCCTCCCTTCATACTCGTCGCCAATCCCACTGGCTCCAGGTCATCTACAAGTCTCTGATAGGTAAAGCCCCGCCTTATCTCAGCTCACTGGTCACCATAGCAGCACCCACCTGGAGCACGCACTCCAGCTGGTATATCTCACTGGTCACCCCCAAAGCCAATTCCTCTTTTGGCTGCCTTCCCTTCCAGTTCTCTGCTGCCAATGACTACAAAAATCACTGAAGCTGGAGACTCATATCTCCCTCACTAGCTTTAAGCACCAGCTGTCAGTGCAGCTCACAGATCTCTGCACCTGCACATAGCCCATCTGTAAACAGCCCATCCTACTACCTCATCCCCATACTGTATTTATTTATTTATTTATCTTGCTCCTTTGCACCCCAGTAACTAGCACATTTATCTTCTGCGCATCTACCATCCCAGTGTTTAATTGCTATATTGTAATTACCTCGCCACCATGGCCTATTTGTTGCCCTACCTCCCTTATCTTACCTCATTTGCACTCACTGTACAGTGAGGGAAAAAAGTATTTGATCCCCTGCTGATTTTGTACGGTAGGTTTATTTGAACAGTGAGAGACAGAATAACAAAATAAAAAAATAAAAACGCATGTGAAAAATGTTATAAATTGATTTGCATTTTAATGAGGGAAATAAGTATTTGACCCCTCTGCAAAACATGACTTAGTACTTGGTGGCAAAACCCTTGTTGGCAATCACAGAGGTCAGACGTTTCTTGTAGTTGGCCACCAGGTTTGCACACATCTCAGGAGGGATTTTGTCCCAGTCCTCTTTGCAGATCTTCTCCAAGTCATTAAGGTTTCCGAGGCTGACGTTTGGCAACTCAAACCTTCAGCTCCCTCCACAGATTTTCTATGGGATTAAGGTCTGGAGACTGGCTAGGCCACTCCAGGACCTTAATGTGCTTCTTCTTGAGCCACTCCTTTGTTGCCTTGGCCGTGTGTTTTGGGTCATTGTCATGCTGGAATACCCATCCACGACCCATTTTCAATGCCCTGGCTGAGGGAAGGAGGTTCTCACCCAAGATTTGACGGTACATGGCCCCGTCCATCGTCCCTTTGATGCGGTGAAGTTGTCCTGTCCCCTTAGCAGAAAAACACCCCCAAAGCATAATGTTTCCACCTCCATGTTTGACGGTGAGGATGGTGTTCTTGGGGTCATAGGCAGCATTCCTCCTCCTCCAAACACGGCGAGTTGAGTTGATGCCAAAGAGCTCCATTTTGGTCTCATCTGACCAGAACACTTTCACCCAGTTGTCCTCTGAATCATTCAGATGTTCATTGGCAAACTTCAGACGGGCATGTATATGTGCTTTCTTGAGCAGGGGGACCTTGCGGGCGCTGCAAGATTTCAGTCCTTCACGGCGTAGTGTGTTACCAATTGTTTTCTTGGTGACTATGGTCCCATCTGCATGGAGATAATTGACAAGATCCTCCCGTGTAGTTCTGGGCTGATTCCTCACCGTTCTCATCATCATTGCAACTCCACGAGGTGAATCTTGCATAGAGCCCCAGGCCGAGGGAGACAGTTCTTTTGTGTTTCTTCCATTTGCGAATAATCGCACCAACTGTTGTCACCGTCTCACCAAGCTGCTTGGCGATGGTCTTGTAGCCCATTCCAGCCTTGTGTAGGTCTACAATTTTGTTCCTGACATCCTTGGAGAGCTCTTTGATCTTGGCCATGGTGGAGAGTTTGGAATCTGATTGATTGATTGCTTCTGTGGACAGGTGTCTTTTATACAGGTAACAAGCTGTGATTAGGAGCACACTCTTAAAGGGAGTGCTCCTAATCTCAGCTCGTTACCTGTATAAAAGACACCTGGGAGCCAGAAATCTTTCTGATTGAGAGGGGGTCAAATACTTATTTCCCTCATTAAGATGCTAATCAGTTTATAACATTTTTCACATGAGTTTTTCTGGATGTTTTTGTTGTTATTCTGTCTCTCACTGTTCAAATAAACCTACCATTAAAATTATAGACTGATCATTTCTTTGTCAGTGGGCAAACGTACAAAATCAGCAGGGGATCAAATACTTTTTTTCCTCACTGTATATAGACTTTTTTATTTATTTTCATTTTTCTACTGTATTTATTGGTTGTATGTCTGTGTATTCCATGTGTAACTCTTTGTTGTTGTATGTATCAAACTGCTGTGCTTTATCTTGTCCAGGTCGCATTTGTAAATGAGAACTTGTTCTCAACTAGCCTACCTGGTTAAATAAAGGTAAAATAATATAAATAAAAAGAACGCCTTACCGAATGAACTAACATTATTTACATTTCAATTGAGGACAGGCTAACTGAATGAACAACAAAGGCAAAATTAAAGTATAAACATTTTATTACAATTGTTTGGGGAGGGGCCTCATCTCCGAGGGATGATCCTGGGAGTCAGATGTTGTGATGCTGGTAGCCCTGTGCGGGGCAGCTGGCATCAAAACACCCCAAAAGAGAATGTGAGTTACTCACCAGTACCTAGAATCCAACCACACATTATTCTTACAACCTTTATTTAACTAGGCATGTCAGTTAAGAACAAATTCTTATTTTCAATGACTGCCTAGGAAGAGTGGGTTAACTGCCTTGTTCTGGGGCAGAACAACATATTTGTACCTTGTCAGCTCAGGGATTCGATCTTGCAACCTTTCGGTTACTAGTCCAACACCACTAGGCTACCGGCCGCTATAATGCAAGGAGTTAGGGACACATGTCAATGCAGGCCTGTAGAGTGCCTAGCATTGCTAAATTTGAGAACGTGTAATAATGAATAAAACCACCTTTCATTTACTATTAAAATAATTACAAACGTTTGTAATTGGATACTCACCAACTGTGGCTATGGAGTGAGAATTATATGAATGAAGCAAAAATGAATGACCAACAACTCTATATGCATGATTAATTATTATTCACATGAAATGACAAACTATCAATAACTATAATTTGAGGTATCGTGGAGCCGTTATGAAGGCTGATTAATTGAGTCTAACGTATGAAAGGTTGGCAGAGGACAACAAATCAACCTAAAGTAGTTGTTGGAGAGTGAGGGTACATAGTCTACACCAGGTATAATTTTTCTTGTGTATGGTCAGGGGGCCGGAACAGAATTACAAATTATTTATAGACTGCAAATTGACCGCAAGAAGCCCAAACATATATCACGTTTGACTAAAGCATAATAATTTCAAACCTTATTTACATTATACGATCGCATACAGTATATCTCTCTATTATGTGTGGGAATAATTTGGAACAGATTTCCAAAATTAAAATCACGTTGGAGCTGATTTGCTTGTATATTTTACAGTCTTATGTCCAACAATAAAAGTAAATAATATACTTTTTTTTTTTGGGGGCCCCGCTCTTGATTTACCAATGTAAGTGAAATGGCCTGCAAAATACTAAACCTGAAAATCTCTCAAAAGTACACCGATGGAAAGCACCCGTAGTGAAACCCTGACTCAAATTACAAACTGGCTTAACGCAATGCGATCGGAGATCGTCCAGGCACATTTTAAGATTTTCTGTTTCTGACAAAAATGTCGGACTAATATGGATGCCACAGGCCGTTTTCTACCAGAGAAGTTGTTTATTGCCTTCAGTTGCTCTTTAATAGAATGCAACAAAGTGGTGACTGTGGGACCAGCTGTTGTTAGCTGGGTAGGATGTGATTAGGGTTCTTAGTGCGTATGTAATAAAAACACATAAGAAAGTGATGAAATAAGCCCTACATGGAGCCAATTGATCCAGTTATACAAATTCTGATGTAAATGTAACTTTAAGACGCTGAAAAAGTTAAGAATAATGCAACATTGAAGAGAATAGCTATGAATTAGCATGATCCTGATGTTAGCTCACCCTTTTGAAAATGAAAGTACTAAAGCACGTAATACTTCCGAATACGATTTCACAAAATTGTCAACTAAATAGAGTCCTGGAAATCCAAATTAGTTGAATGAGTACTCAAGTAATCTTGAAGCTTGGAGCACTGGCCCCAGATATGGAAGGAAGTACGCCTTTTGCTGCAGCTACTTTGGCGATTAACTACGAGACTGTGCTTCAAAGACGAGAGACATGATGTTCAGCGGTAACCCGTTTAGTGACGAGAGCTTGTGATTGAAGTTGCACCAGGCCCAATTTGCGTACATAAATTATCAGTGGCGTGACCATGCGACAACCAATAAGCTATGATCACGCTAGTTACTTTGACATTGTATGGGGTAGACTGATAGCCGACCTGTCTATGCATGCTGTTTGGAAGATACAACCGTGAAGGGAGATCTGTGATTGCTACCAGTAGTTGTGGTATGACCGCCCTGGCGGGCGAAATCGGAGGCTGAAGCTTGCATGGAGATGCATTCCCCCGATTCAGCCCAGGAAAGATGTAGCCTGGTCCTTTGAAAGCTGAAGCACCACATGTAATGATAAACAATTTTATTAGACAACAAGCATGACATCTATATATATTTTAGTTATTGTGTATATTAACTTTGTTTTATTTGATGACTATTATTTAATTACAAGTCATCATCTCTGTAGAACTGCTGCCTATGGTGTCTGACAAAATCACGGTTTTAGTAGTTCTTCAAAGTAATTAAGGCATACTTTTATGACTGCTGAAGAATACCAACTATCAATCACTTAGAGCATGTATTTTCAGGTAGAGATACCTTGTGAAGCAACTACTCTCTCCCTCTCGATTGCACATCTTCTGTCTCTTCTCTCCCAGATCAGACAAGTAGGCGCGCAATGGATTATGGTCATTGTAGTTAATGACCACGTTTTCTGCCCTAAACTATGTCAAATATTGGCCTGTTGGAAACTACAACTCTACTACATCGCACAGTTCAGGCTTGATCTGATTTATCTCTTGAGAAACTGTGCATTGAGCTCACAGAAATAAACCGTTCAATTATAGTTGTTTAAAAATGACCGAAATGTCGGTTAATTGGTTAATTGCTCGAAAAAACTCTTTGTTGACAACAATGAATAGTGGTGAGAAAATAGCATACTGAGCTCATGAAGCATTAATTAAATATTCCCCCACTGAAATGTTTTCGGGTAAAATAACAGCGATATTGCAAAACACCACTGTGAGGTAGGCTACAATTAGACCTATGCATTTAAGCCAACATTACAATGTAAAATCTGGACTATTATGCCTACAGTCCATGATTGCAGGCAATAGTGTCGGCGAGGCCGTTCGACAAACTGCTCTTGAGTTCAAGTCCACTCCATGCAACCATATAGGGGTGATCAGCACTACACACTAGGCCTGCGTAGACCAGCGGGCGTTCTCACGGGCTAGCACGACATGGTCATAGAAAGGAACACTGGTGTTAATGGCATTCCATACATACTAAATAGAACAAAATAGAAATGAATAGCAAGCCGAGAGAAAAGATCACAACACATTAAGCGGGAGAGCGAACAGGCCTGGGCCTAACCAGCCCGTGGAATAGACACCAGAAACCAATCACGAAAAGACTGCACATGTGAGCTAGTTGCCCCACGAGTAAATAAGATTTCCACCAGTAAGCATATCATTGAACTGCAGGCCAACACAACATGTAGGCTATCCTGTGCGTATGGCAATAACATATGATTTGATTTGCGCGATGGCCACTACAAAGAGAGCCATAGTATAATCCCTAGGCCTATGCATTACGTGTAGACTAGTGGTGCGCGGGTCAGCTGTTTTTGTTCCCCCGCACCCGCCCGCAATTGCTAATAACCCATCCGCAACCGCCCGACTATATGTGATGAAATGAAAATCTGAGGCCCGCACCCAACCCTAACCCGCAAATATAGAAAATGCGCTATAGGCTACAGTCAGACTGCAGAAGGATTTTTTGACAGGAGGTGCAGGATTTTGTTTTGCCTGATTTAGATATGTTTCTGCCAATAATTTCCGACATTTCGGTAGGCTATTTGTTAGTCAACTTGTCTATAATTAGATGCATGCAGCTTCTCTTTTGTCATTATATGTTGCCCTATAAGACTAAATAAACCCTTGCTCAACAGAATAATGTAATAGATCGATAGAATGAATGCTTCAATCTAGTTGACAACGGTAAAGTTTCTGTCATCTTTAATGGAGCAGAGATGTTTAGGGACTGGGGATAAAATACAATAAAGCAACAAAAAAAAGAAATATTTTCTTTGCGAAATGTCCAAATGACATCAGTTTGACCGGTTGTAAGGACAAATAAATCTGTGAAAATGTTTCTGATAAGATTTCAGTTTGGCTTCGATGCATATTTTATGTGGTTGAAGTACTATCAGCTTTTATGATAAAGACGGCACCTCTACAGATCTTCTGTTCCCAAGTAAAAATGTTGCCTGCATTTGGTGTATCATTTTGCTGCAAGAAATGCTTAATTCTGCAGGAGTTATTATTAAGGCTATAGCTCTATTCGCACGGGACTAGGATTATTAGAGAACGTTGCTTATGTATGTATTACTCCAGAATGTTTGTTATTCTAGAGGACGATACAGACGGGATAAAACATTTTCCAAACTACCCCCCTGTAATTCTATTTAAAAATAAAAAAAAGAATTGACAGTTATGACGGAAATGTGGATGTTTTTTTTCTAGGTGTGAAGATATTTCTAGAAGTCCAGGTTATAACAGGCTACATTGTTAACTCGAGCTTGGTTCCCAGGTTTCTAAATCATACCAAACCATCTTTGGTATAGTGTCGCCATAATATTTTCTGAATTGAGGAAGTGTGATCATAATCATTCGGATATTTTAGTGATCCACAGTAGAAGACGTCCTAAATGCCCCCCAGCCTTCAGATGTGAGCTAAACAGCTAACTTGCACTTGATATGCGTTTTTAGGCTATGGATGAGAAAGTGCGTTTGTTGTGTGCTGCTTTGTGCTCTATAAACATCAAGGGTTGGATTAAATAGGCACAATATTTCTTTATGATGCATTTGGCGATGTTCAATTCATTCGCACAAAACGTAAACAAAAACATTCACTGTGAACGTTGATACATGTAGTCCCTTCCATATACAGTTGAAGTATATTTACATACACCTTAGCCAAATACATTTAAACTCAGTTTTTCACAATTCCTGACATTTAATCCTAGTACAAATTCCGGTCTTAGGTCAGTTAGGGTCACCACTTTATTTTAATAATGTGAAATGTCAGAATAATAGTAGAGAGAATGATTTATTCCGGCTTTTATTTCTTTCATCACATTCCCAGTGGGTCAGAAGTTTACATACACAATTAGTATTTGGTAGCATTGCTTTTAAATTGTTTAACTTGGGTCAAACATTTTGGGTAGCCTTCCACAAGCTTCCCACAATTAGTTGGGTGAATTTTGGCCCATTCCCCCTGACAGAGCTGGTGCAACTGTAGGCCTCCTTGCTCGCACACGCTTTTTCAGTTCTGCCCACACATTTTCTATAGGATTGAGGTCCCCACAACATGATGCTGCCACCCCCGTGCTTCACGGTTGGGATGGTGTTCTTCGGCTTGCAAGCCTCCCCATTTTTATTCCAAACATAACGATGGTCAGTTCTATTTTTGTTTCATCAGACCATTGGACATTTCTCCAAAAAGTACGATCTTTGTCCCCATGTGCAGTTGCAAATCGTAGTCTGGCTTTTTTATGACGGTTTTGGAGCAGTGGCTTCTTCCTTGCTGAGCGGCCTTTTAGGTTATTTCGATATAGGACTTGTTTACTGTGGATATAGATACTTTTGTACCTGTTTCCTCCAGCATCTTCACAAGTTCCTTTACTGTTGTTCTGTGATTAATTTGCATTTTTCGCACCAAAGTACGTTAATCTCTAGGGGACAGTACGCGTCTCCTTCCTGAGCGGTATGATGGCTGCGTGGTCCCATGGTTTTCATACTTGCGTATTATTGTTTGTACAGATGAACGTCGTACCTTCAGGCATTTGGAGATTGCTCCCAATGATAAACCAGACTTGGAGGTCTACAATTTTCTTTCTTTCTTTCTCTTTCTAACCCACTAAACAGTAGGCTACAGTTCCCTTGACATGCCAAAGGCCTATTTGAAATCCTGTTTTGTGTCAGGTAGGGTGGAGGTGATATGATCCTTGACTAGTCTCTCAAAGCACTTCATGATGACGGAAGTGAGTGTTACGGGGCGATAGTCGTTTAGCTCAGTTACCTTATCTTTCTTGGGAACAGTGTCCCTCTTGATGCATGTGGGAACAGCAGACTGGGATAGGGATTGATTGAATATGTCCGTAAACACACCAGCCAGCTGGTCTGCGCATGCTCTGAGGACACGGCTAGGGATGCCGTCTGGGCCCGGCAGCCTTGCGAGGGTTAACATGTTTAAATGTTTTACTCACGTTGGCTGCGGAAAAGGAGAGCCTGCAGGTTTTGGTAGTTCTCAAAGCGAGCAAAGAAGTTGTTTAGTTGGTCTGGGAGCAAGACATCGGTGTCTGTGGCGTGGCTGGTTTTCTTTTTGTAGTCCGTGATTGACTGTAGACCCTGCCACATACGTCTTGTTTCTGAGCCGTTGAATTGCGACTCTCAGCGTATACATCAATGTTATTGTCCAATGCTATCCGGAACATATCCCAGTCCACGTGATTGAAGCAATCTTGAAGCGTGGAATCAGATTGGTCGGATCAGCGTTGAACAGACCTGAGCACGGGCGTTTCCTGTTCTAGTTTCTGTCTATAGGCTGGGAGCAACAAAATGGAGTTGTGGTCAGATTTGCGGAAAGGAGTGCGAGGGAGGGCTTTGTATGTGTTGCGGAAATTAGAGTAGCAATGATCCAGAGTTTTACCAGCCCGGGTCGCTCATTTGATATGCTCATAAAATTTAGGGAGCCTTGTTTTCAGATTAGCCTTGTTAAAATCCCCAGCTACAATAAATGCAGCCTCAGGATGTCTTTTCCAGTTTACATAGAGTCGAATGAAGTTATTTCAGGGCCGTCGAGGTGGCTGCTTGGGGGGGATATACACGGCTGTGATTACAATCTAAGAGAATTTTCTTGGTAGATAATGCGGTCGGCATTTGATCGTAAGGAATTCTAGGTCAGGTGAACAAAAGGACTTGAGTTCCTGTATGTTGTTATGATCACACCACGACTCGTTAATCATAAGGCATACACCCCCGCCCTTCTTCTTACCAGAGAGATGTTTGTTTCTGTCGGCGCATTGCGTGAAGAAACCGGGTGGCTATACCGACTCTGATAACATATCCCGAGTGAGCCCTGTTTCCGTGAAACAAAGAATGTTACAATCTCTGATGTCTCTCTGGAAGGCAACCCTTGCTCGAATTTCTTATCCACAGCAACATACAATCAGTGCATTCAACTTAAGTAGGTAAAACAACCATAAACAGTGCATTCGGAAAGTATTCAGACCCCTTGATTTTTCCCACATTTTGTTACGTTACAGCCTTATTCTAAAGTGGATGAAATGAAAAAATTTCCTCTTTAATCTAAGCACAATATTACCCCATAATGACAAATTGACCACTTTTTTATTCCTTATGTACATAAGTATTCAGACCCTTTGATATGAGACTCGAAATTGAGCTCAGGTGCATCCTGTTTTCATTGATTATCCTTGATGTTTCTACAACTTGGAGTCCACCTGTGGTATATTCAATTGATTGGACATGATTTGGAAAGGCACACACCTGTCCCACAGTTGACAGTGTTGCCATGAGGTCGAAGGACTTGTCCATAGAGCTCCGAGACCCGATTGTGTCGAGGCACAGATCTGGGGAAGGGTACCAAAAAATGGCTGCAGCATTGAAGGTCCCCAAGAACAAAGTGGCCTCCATCATTCTTAAATAGAAGAAGTTTGTAACCACCAAGACTCTTCCTAGAGCTGGCCGCCCGGCCAAACTGAGCAATCGCGGTAGAAGGGCCTTGGTAAAGGAATTTACCACTTTATTCTTGGGGATCTTCAATGCTGCAGAAATGTTTTGGTATCCTTCTCCAGATCTCTGCCTCGACACAATCCTGTCTCGGAGCTCTACGGACAATTCCTTCGACCTCTTGGCTTGGTTTTTGCTCTGACATGCACTGTCAACTGTGGGACCTTATATAGACAGGTGTGTGCCTTTCCAAATCATGTCCAATCAATTGAATTTACCACAGGTGGACTCCAATCAACTTGTTGAAATATCTCAAGGATGATCAATGGAAACAGGATGCACCTGAACTAAATTTCAGGTCTCGTAGCAAAGGGTCTGAATACTTATGTAAATAAGATATTTCTGTTTTTATGTTTAATAAATTAGCAAAAATGAATATAAACCTGTTTTTACACTGTGATGTAGATTGATGCAGATTTATTTTAATTTAATCCCTTTTAGAATAAGGCTGTAACAAAATGTGGAAAAAGTCTTCATCTTTAATTAGCCATGAATCTGGAAGCTTGTTTGATGTTGACCCCTCAGTGTTTGCCAAGGCGACTGGGTGGAGGGCTGTAGCATCTGAGTACCATTAAGAATGTCTCATACAGCTATACACACACACACACACACACACACACACACACACACACAGGACTGTCACACTGTAATCTGTGCACCGTGTTCTACAGGTGAACAGATACGTATAAAATATAAATACCAGCAAACTGATTTTGAATTTCAAAGGCATTTAACACTGGAAACTGTAGGACCAACGACACCCTCAGTCAGGAAGGAGTGTCCATGCCATACATACATGATGCCATAAAGGGAGGACAGACAGTAGTGTAGCTGTACCTCAGGGACCCCGTCAGGCCGTGCCATCAGTGCCACCTGCACCTCCCTCTCCCCAGGGATAAACTCCAGGATGCCCGTGGCGCCGTAGAACTCTGCGTTGCCTTAGGGCATGAGGGTATACCGCACCAGCTGTTTGAGCAGCTGCCCCCGGGGCCTGATAACACACAGCTCCACCACCTCATCCCCTCCTATAAAGAAAAGGTCACAGGGCAAACCAAAGGGGACAAACTAGGGGTCAGAAGTGTTGCTGTTATTGATGTAGGAAAGCCATTGAGAACACATGGTCGTTTGCAAAAATGACCTGGTTGGTCAATATTCAACATGCATCACAGTAGATGAAACAGATGAGCATCAAAATTCATGATGCCTGTCTGTGTGCCAGACATATGTTGATGTTCCAGGGTCCTCTGGAGAAGGGGGAGAACTGACTCCACCTGGGTCGTCGTTCTCCACAATGACTATCTCTTGACTGGTGAAGCCAGGCTTCAGGATCTGGTTCTCAACGTTAACCCTACAACACAAAGGGAAACTCAGCGGCTAGACCAAAAACAAACTCACAGGCCTTTATCTCAGTGGGAATGTGGGGGAATTTTAAAAAAGCCAGCATGTTTTTTTTTTTATTTAACTAGGCAAGTCAGTTAAGAACAAATTCTTATTTTCAATGACAGCCTAGGAACAGTGGGTTAACGACAGATTTTTACCTTGTCAGATCAGGGATTCAATCTTGCAACCTTTCGATTACTAGCCCAACACTCTAACCACTAGGCTACCTGCCACCATATGTATTGCTTGTAAAACAACAAGGAGATGCACTTTAAAGCTTTCAGCAAAATTCAAGTATTTTCATCAACTTAACCTTAATTTAAAAACAGTGAAAGAATAAATTCCTTGTATTGTCTCATGTTCAGTATTGACCAGAGGCCTGTTGTTTGAGCTGCTCTGATTAACCATGTCACTCTGCGGCCTCCTGAGCCTCTCTCTCTCACAGCAGGGGGGGCCTGTGTGTTCTCTCAGCCTGGCCCCTAATGAGCAGGGTGTGATTGTGTGTGTGTGTGTGTGTGTGATCAGACTTTGGGATTGCTATTGTTATCGTGATGGCAGCATGAGTCATGTTTGCGGCTGATTTTTAACATTGCTACCGACGCTGACAAGGTTGTGGGCTTTTGGTTTGAAATTGGTATATAGCATTTCTATTTGAATGCTTTCAGGGGGCAAAAATTGAATATGCGCTGTATTTACACATTAGTATCATCAGTTGTATCCAAGCCTTAGTTAGCATACTTTAATTACCATGGTTCAAGTCAAATATGAGTCACCAGTGTTTTTCCCTTCTCAGTAAACTATGTAAAGGGACTTTGGATCCTAGAAAAAATAACTATATAAATCTAATGCATTATTATTATCATTTTTAAAATGAAGGAGGATGAGTATTTCTGAGTGCATATTGACAATGTCTATCCTATATGGTCAATGGTCAAATCTTACTATATTGCAATTAGGGATGCTGTTCGTTTGATTTCCAACCATTTAGAAAGGTTTTCCAGGGTTGATGACTTCATCATAAATCTGCCATAAATGTAAGCGTGTTGTGTGCAACAGGGAGAGGCAATTGAATGCAAGCTATACTAAAAACAATGTAATTGTAAAAACAATTCTAGCCTGTCTATCTATTGGTAACAGGGTTGGCGTGTTATGCTCAACCTGCTGTGTTTTCCGCCACAAAACACCAGAAAATGGCCAAAAAGAGTAGAACCAGCTCACCTGCTTTTACACTGATTTGATGTTCAATGGCTTTATTTCATTTATTTTTTATTTTGGGGGGGAAATAGTTTCACCATATTAAAATGAGAGTTCCGTTCACGTAACAGGGTTGACCTTATAATTAGGGATTGGTTTTTATTTTTATGAATCACTAATCACATTAAATAAATAATACTCTTCAGAAATGACTTTGTCAATGCAACAAAATAACTATGGCTTTACAATGTTGGTGAAAACGTGGAGATATGTGGGTGGGATGGAGAGGGCTCAGGGAGCAATCAAGGGAATTTAGGCATTCAGAGCAGCTTCACTTTTGTATAAAATCTATGCCTTTTAATATTATTATACAGTGTCAGGAGAACAGGGCAAAAAATTGCAAAGCTTTGCTTCAAAATCCTAATTCTGTATGGACAATCCTGTAATCCATTCCAAAGGGTAATATCTCCGGCCAGTCAACTGGTCCGGCATCATACCAGTCAGACAAATTAGAAAGATTTTCTCCCAAGGCCTCGGGTTGTCTCATTGAGTCGGGTCTGGACATGGAGACAACGAGAAAGGTAGCGGTAGAAATGTCAGGACAGGGCAGTCTGAACCTTACGCTGGCTTGTGTGTGTGTGTGTGTGTGTGAGAGAGAGAAAGGCCCTGGAGGAGAAAGCAATTGAGAATGTTATTGCAGTGTTGAGGCAAATAACACATTGACTTAATATTTTTTTATGCAGAGTGGAGTTATAAATGTCATTTTGTTGATGATACTGTCATACAGCATGGTTAATATACAGTCTGGGCAACTCTGATTGTACAGTACACCTTATTATTGTGAGAACACAGATCAATGGAGAAACATCATACGGAGATAAGTTATGCAAGCTTGTATTAATGTACGTTCTCCACAAAGTCACAAAGATGTAACGGGTATGATGTTTTTCATGGCTATGCTTTGTCAACAAATGTCAACAGAAAATATTGATTAGCCCAGTCCTCTTTAAAAACAAGGCTGGGTTAGTAAGCTTTCCCAAGTATTGATTTATGTCACTTGATGTTGTTTCCCGGTCATCATGGCATTGACACTTGATCATTTTGACCCCTGTAATGGCCATGTGGATCAACAGCAGTGATATTCAGGTGGATCACTTAGTTATTCTTGCCTGCTTCACAGCGGTCTTTGAAACGCGTATCATTCCCGTGGCTTTTTTTTTGTAGAATAACAATGAATTAACTGACTTATTTTCTAATAATTGTCAACATATAACATCACATTAAGGTGTAGGATGTTCAATCTATTACAATTTGCTCCAGAGAAAGAAGCTCATTCTTCCCTCGATGGTGCAGACAAAAGCCTAGCTAACGTTAGCTAGTAAGCTATCAAGCTACTCAGGGTTCCTCCGCAGCTTGTACACAGCCCTTGTGGCTAGTATGACGGATTGTCCCGGGAGTGGGACTGTTTGAATCCCTGCTGTTTGCGGCTATTTCCATCTGCCCTCTCTGGAACTGCGAAGAGTAACAGCGTTGCCTACGTTGCTACCATGACAAAGACCAAATCTGGTGGGAGTACCGTTGACGACAGTGATGTCTCTCTATCACAGGTAAAGGATATTTTAAACAAACAAAGAGTTCTACGAGCACTTGTTACAACAACAAGAAAATAGTTTCAAGTATTGTGTCCAAATACAGGTGGAGTTAACTAATAAAATAATGGACGATCTGACCAGAGGTCCAGGACCTGAAGAACAGTTTGCAGTTCTCCCAGGGTCAAATCGATGAGTTTAAACAAGAGAACAGCAAGGTGACAGCAATATGTGAGGCATTGAGAGAGGACATCAGTTCTGTATGTGAATCCATGATAACAATGACAGAGAAATCAGATTATCTCAAGGGACAATCAAGGCGGAACAACATTGTTATGAATGGAATTGCAGAAGCGCCACATGAGACCTGGACGGAGTCTGAGGACAATGTGAGGGAAATCATCACTGAGAAACTGAAGATGGACCACAGGAAGATTGTGGTGGAGCGTGCCCCCAGGACTGGAAAACCCACAACCGTTCCAGGTGAGAGGCCCAGGCCAATAGTGGTGAAGTTCCTGAGGTTCAAGGACAAGGTAATGTAGCTGTTCTGGCAAGAGCCACGAACTTGAGAGGAACAGACATTTTCCTCAATGAGGACTATCCTGAAGCTGTGCACCAGAAGAGGAAAGAACTTATCCTAGCCATGAAAGCTGCCAGAGTGTGTGGGGACATTGCTTACACCCAGTATTTCTTGCTTTGTTTATTCTTTTCCATATTAGATAAGATAAGCTACCCAAAAATAGCCTATATTAATATATGTAGCCTTAGAAATACAGTGTATTCGGAAAGTATTCAGAACCCTTGACTTTTCCATATTTTTGTTAAGTTACAGCCTTATTCTAAAATTGATTAAATTACACACAATACCCCATAAAGACAAAGCGAAAACAGGTTTTTTAGACATTTTTGCAAATGTCAACAACAAAAAAAACAGATACCTTATGTAAATAAGGTTTCAGACCCTTTGCTATGAGACTCGAAATCGAGCCTCCCGAGTGGCGCAGCGGTCTAAGGCACTGCAGTGCTTGTCACTACGATCCCGGGCTGTGTTGCAGCCGGCCGCGACCGGGAGACCCATGAGGCGACTCACAATTGGCCCAGCGTCGTCTGGGTTAGGAGAGGGTTTGGCCTACTGGGATGTCCTTAACCCATTGCTCTCTAGCGACTCATGTGGCGGGCCGGGCGCATGCACACTGACACAGGCTTCTGGGTTAAGCGCCCAGTGTATCAAGAAGCAGTGCGGCTTGGCAGGGTCGTGTTTCGAAGGACGCATGGCTCTAGACCTTTGCCACTACCGAGTCCATACGGGAGTTGCAGCGATGGGACAAGACTGTAACTACCAATTGGATATCAGGAAATTGGGGAGAAAAAGTGTAAAAAATATAATTGAGATGGTTTGGGATGAGTTGGACCGCAGAGTGAAGGAAAGTCAGCGAACAAGTGCTCAGCATATATGGGAACTCCTTCAAGACTGTTGGAAAAGCTTTCCAGGCTGTCATTGTAAATAATAATTTGTTCTTAACTGACTTGCCTAGTTAAATAAAGGTTAAATCAAATAAAAATTCCAAGGGAAGCTGGTTGAGAGTATGCCAAGATTGTGCAAAGCTGTCGTCAAGGCAAAGGGTGGCTACTTTGATGAATCTCAAATATAAAATATATTTTGATTTGTTTAAGACTTTTTTGATTACTACATGATTCCATATGTGTTCTTTCATAGTTTTGATGTCTTCACTATTATTCTACAATGTAGAAAATAGTAAAAAATTAAGAAAAACCCTTGAATGAGTAGGTGTGTCCACACTTTTGACTGGTACTGTATATATAAAAAATATATATAATTTATATATTTACTAAAAAAATATGGGGGATTGGAAATGATGCAGACAATTGCATTGATGGAAGCCACAGTCGAGCTGCAATATTATAGCTGATCTACCACCTGTTCACCCATGGCTGCGTGGCCACATATGCCTCCCAACTCAATCATCAAATTTGCAGACGAAACAACAGTAGTAGGCCTGATTATCGACAATGACGAGACAGCCTACAGGAAGGATGTGAAGGCCCTGGCGGAGTGGTGCCAAGAAAAGAACCTCTCCCTCAATGTCAACAAAACGAAGGAGCTGATCCTGGACTTCAGGAGACATTAGAGGGAACACGCCCCCATCCACATTGATGATAGAGAAGGTGAAAAGCTTCATGTTCCTTGGCGTACACATCACTGACAATCTGAAATGGTCCAGCCACACAGAGAGTGTGGATGAGAAGGCGCAACAGCCTTTACCTCAGAAGGCTGAAGAAATTTGGCTTGGTTCCTAAGACCCTCACAAACTTTTTTACAGATGCACCATTGAGAGCATCCCGTTGGGCTTTCCAGAGGGTGGTGAGGTCAGCCCAACGCATCACTGGGGGCACACTGCCTGCCCTCCAAGACACCTACAGCACCCGATGTCACAAGAAGGCCAAAAAGATAGTCAAGGACATAAACCCCCCGAGCCACGGCCTTGATTGGAATCCACCTGTGATAAATTCAATTGATTTGTACATGATTTTGAAATGCACACACCTGTTTACATAAATGTCCCACAGTAGACAGTGCATTTCAGAGCAAAAACCAAGCCATGAGGTCAAAGGAATTGTCCGTAGAGCTCCGAGACAGGATTGTATCAAGGCAGAGATCTGGGGAAGGGTACCAACACATTTCTGCAGCATTGAAGGTCCCAAAGAACGCTGTGTCCTTCATCATTCTCAAATGGAAGAAGTTTGGAACCACCAAGGCTCTTCCTAGAGCCGGCCAGCCGCCCGGCAAACTGAGCAATCGGGAGAGAAGGACCTTGGACAGGGAGGTGACCAAGAACTCGAAGGTCACTCTGTCAGAGTTCCAGAGTTCCTCTGTGAAGATGGGAGAACCTTCCAGAAGGAGAACCATCTCTGCAGCACTCTGCCAATCAGGCCTTTATGGTAGAGTGGCCAGACAGAAGCCACTCCTCAGTAAAAGGCACATGACAGCCCACTTGGAGTTTGCCAAAAGGTGCCTAAAGGACTCTCAGACAGAAACAAGATTCTCTGGTCTGATTGAACTCTTTGGCCTGAATGTTAAGCGTCACGTCTGGAGGAAACCAGGTACCGCTCATGACCTGGCCAATACCATCCCTACGGTGAAGCATGGTGGTGGCAGCATCATGCTGTGGGGATGTTTTTCAGTGGCAGGGAACTTGTCCAACCTGACAGAGCTTGAGAGGATCTGCAGAGAAGAATGGGATAAACTCTACAAATACAGGGCTGCCATGTTTGTAGCCATACCCAAGAAGACTCAAGTCTGTAATCGCTGCCAAAGGTGATTCAACAAAGTTCTGAGTAAAGGGTCTGAATACTTATGTAAATGTTATATTTCTGTTTTTAATTTGTAATAAATTAGCACATGTCTAAAAACTTGTTTTTGCTTTGTCATTATGGGGTATTGTGTGTATTTTTTTTTTTTTTTTAATCCATTTTAGAATAAGTCTAATGTAACAAAATGTGTAAAATGTGAAGGGGTCTGAATTTTTCCAGAATGCACTGTATGTTGATGATTCAACCCTATGCGCATCAGCAACCACAGCTAGTGAAATCTCTGCAACCCTAAACAAGGAGTTGCAGTCAGTTTTAGAATGGGTGGCACGTAATAAACTGGTCCTGAAGATCTCTAAAACTAAGAGCATTGTATTTGGTACAAATCATTACCTTAGTTCTAGACCTCAGCTGAATCTGGCAATGAATGGTGTGGCTGTTGAGCAATTACTATATTACTTGGTGTTACCTTAGATTGTAAACTGTCATTGTCAAAAAAGAGATGAATAAAGAGATGCTCTGCTTTTTTGACACCACACTCCACAAAGCAAGTCCTGCAGGCTCAAGTTTGATCTGATCTTGATTAATGTCCAGTCATATGGTCAAGTGCTACAAAGAAGGATCTAGTTAAGCTGCAGCTGGCCACGAACAGAGCGGCACGTTTTGCTCTTCATTGTAATCAGAGGGCTAATATCAATAATATACATGCCAGTCTGTCTTTGCTAAGAGTTGAGGAAAGACTGAGTGCATCACTTCTTGTTTTTATAAGAAACATTAATGTGTTGGAAATTCCAAACTGTTTGCGTAGTCAATGTACACACAGCACTGACACACTTGGGGTATCTTCACAGTCCCAGGTCCAGAACAAGCATTTCGCGACACTCGCAATAACATCTGCTAAATATGTGTATGCGACCAATAAAATTTGATTTGAACACATTCATGGAAAACATACAGTATTATACAGAGCCATGATTGCATTGAACTCCCTTCCACCTCATATAGCGCAAGTGAACAGCAAACCTGGTTTCAAAAAACAAATAAGGCAACACCTCACGGTACAACGCCTCTCTCCCATGTTAACCTACTCTTTATGTGTGTTGTACCATTGGAAAATAATTTTGGTCCCAACGAATCATTTCATTCTGAACAGAACCACAATTTGTTTTGTTCTGTTTCATTTTTAACCTACATTAATCTCATTAAATTACTTCACCAATCAGTGCGGATGGAGCAGGCAAACTAGTTGTTTACATGCATGATGGACAGACAAGTGTAGCCTATGGCGCAAGATGCGACTAACATTTTGCAGGTGGGGAGAGAGGGTTGAAGAGGAGGCTTGAAGAGCTGGGCGTCTTGTGACATGCATTATCTGAATTAGGTCCACATAATTATACCTAGAGGATTGGCTTCTATGAAGGCACTTTGAATGTCCTTTTGAGCTAGCTAGTTAACAAGCTTGAGCTAGGTAGCTAACAAGCTTGTGTGTGTGCAGAGCGGCACCAGAATTAAAACACGTTTTACCTTTTAGTAGTTAATAAATCTAACGTGAAACATGATAAGTAGGCCTATAGTATTCTTAACTGTGACCAACCGCCTTGATTCGGTGTTATGTAGCGAAATTTGAATTTATGTTTTTGACATTGGATAAAAGCAGAGACACAGAGCTACAAAATGGTATATCATACAGTGCATTTGATGAACAATGGGAAAGTAATTCTGCTTTGAAAGTTGATAAACTTGTAATCCCACTTTTGAGAAAATGACCCTTGAATGTTTGGTACACCTACTGGAGAGCTCTTTGTCTACACCTATTCAGCATTGTTCACACCCTCTTAAGCCAACCCCATCTCTTTAAGTATTCACATGTGAGGTCATGTGCTAAACAGTGAGTAGCGTAGTAACGATTAAGACTAAAAGTGGTAAAAGTTGTAGCCTACAATAAAAAGAAATTCCAGGTAAACAGAAAGTGTCCAGATAAAAATATTTTATAAATATTAGATGATGCTTACCCAGACACACTTGCCTAAATTGATGGGTCATGTGAAAGAAATGCTATAACACCCAGCCACATCTTGCTAAGTGGATGGGTCTCTACAGAAGGTGTAAACGGTACAGCAAATGGTTACTTGCATAGTAGCAATATCAGAAATAGAGAGTGTCAATATAAAGAAAATAAGAAAAAGTGTCAATGCCAGTAGAGAAAGAACAAAATAATATATAGTATGTTCAAGAACCATATCGGTATCATTGATACTGGTGATAGATGCATACAATCGGGTAAAGTGGCTGAGCAGCAGGATAAAAAATAAATAGTAGCAGCAATGAATAGTGTGTGTGTTAGGTGAGGGAATAGAGGCATTGCAAATAGTGCTGATGACTGGGAACTCACCCCCCAGTGATGAACTGGTCCGTCTAAACCACGCATGAACAAGGGAATCTATATTCGGAGAGCCTGTTTCTGTCCTGCCCTTGACTTTGGTGCAGGGCATGTGATGTCCATAGCCTCTTCGTCGCAAAACTACCTGATCTTCTCAAAAAGATAAGTTTGCCTAGCTGTTTCCAGTCCAGGTGGTGCTTGTACAGGCAGACCATCTATGGGAGGAATGATGTCAGCGTTGCGCAGCAGCTGAAACCTGGTCCCGACGGAGTCCGAACGCTCCTTGGCAACAACAACACCAGGCTCCAGAGCATCGAAGCTGTAAAACAGGAAATAAGAAATCTAATTGAGAAAAAATTTACCTCTCAAGTTTAGATAAGAGAATAACCTCATACAATGCAAAGAAAATGACATTCACCTGAAGTGTTGGTAATGCTTGATCTGTGGCAGCGGCCTGAAGTACAGAGTCAGGTGTTGTTGCCAGTCATAGCTTTCCACTATCACCGTAGCATCCTCTAGTCCAAACAGCTGTGGGATGTTGACCCCTGTCACAGTGCTGTCCTTCACAACACCAGCAATCTCAGACAAGTGTTTACTCTGGTCTTTCTGAAGCGCTGCTTAATGAGGCCGAAGCACCAGTCAGGGGAAAACTTGATGTTCCCTGTAGTCAGGGGGTGAAGGTCCAGACTGTGGTGGAGATGGTCCGCCAGGCACAATATGAGAGCACAAACTTGTTCTTGTTTTGGCCACTGCAGTTATCACAATTCAGGTCCACACGTGTTTCCCCAACTCCGTAGTTGGTGAAGAAATGGTGCAAATACAGAAATAATGTGACATAAAAAAAAAAAGTAGTGCCAATCATGTTGGAGGTAAATTAGATCATCAAAACGTGTTGTTTATGCTTTACATACCAAGTGTTCTACTGATGCTGAAAGACAAATTCTAGATACAAATATTTTAGCATAGCATTTTAGCATAGTGGCAGGTTGCCTAGTGGTTAGAGCGCTGGGCCAGTAACCGAACGGTTGCTGGATCGAATCCCAGAGCTGACAAGGTAAAAATCTGTCGTTCTGCCCCTGAGCAAGGCAGTTAACCCACCGTTTCCCGGGCGCCAAAGACGTGGATGTCGATTAAGGCAGCCCCCCGCACCTCTCTGATTCAGAGGGGTTGGGTTAAATGCGGAAGACACATTTCAGTTGAAGGCATTCAGTTGTACAACTGACTAGGTGTCCCCCTTTCCCCAATAGATGGCCGTAATCACCGCCAGACACACCTAGCTAACTTGATGGGTCATGTACTCATCTGGCAAAGTGGAGTCTTTTGTTTAGACATGTCGCTAGCTAGCTAAACAATGAACCATAATCCCAATCCATAGCGTACTAGCAATACAAACCGATTGTCATAACTAGCTAAAGTTAACCAAATGGGTTCAATGTTAGCTGGTTAGTTAGCTAACATTAGGCTATAACTAGCAATGCAAATGGATTTCTGAGATAATATTACTACACAGATCATACAGGTAATGTTAGCTAAAGAGCCAGCCACCTAACGTTATCTAGCCAACAGTAAGCTTTAACTTGCATTGAAAACAACGTTCGGACAAAATTAGAAATGTATAATATCTGAAACTGTAGCTAGACTCTTACCAGTATACATGAATTAACGTTTCATGGCAGACTGCAACTCCTTTCATTAAATAAGACGTCCTGTGTCGTTTCCGTTTTGTTTGTACAGCTTGCTTGGCCCGTTGTGTCAAGTCACTCTGGTTCACGCTGACCATGTGCAATGCCACAAAAATCGTCCTCCTGAAAGTAGTCCATCACAACTTTTTCCCACTGACCTTTGTCGATAGCGCCTGATAAGTTCAGGGCAGCAATGTTATTGAGAGCAGTAGCAACACATTTGCAGTTCTCCATGGCTAACATTATGTCTTTTGCAAAAAGGTAAAAAAAACAGTTTTTGCTTTGTCAGTATGGAGTATTGTGTGTAGATATATAAAGGGGAACCACAATTTAATCTCTTTTAGAATAAAGCTGTAACGTAACAAAATGTGGAAAAGTCAAGGTGTCTGAATACTTGCCAAATGCACTGTCTGCAAATATGTCCCCTTCTGTGTTTTACACCTCCAGCAGAATAGTTACATTTGTGTGCATGATATTCAGTTTCACTGGCATATAGTATGTTATATGGATGGTCTTAAACTGCAGTCATTTATGTCTGGGATTATATGAACATGACTGGGTTTTCCTCACATTTTTGTTTTGCTTATTGTGTGTCATCAGGAAAAGCCTATATCAACCCTTGATACAGTTTGGAAATCAACTTTAGAGGTTTGTCAGACTGCCTTAAAATAGCTTCTTGCTTGTCCAGTGTTTGCTGCACAGAGAAAATAGTGTATCTGCAAAAATCCCCCTAAACTCCATCCCAGACTGGTCTTCCCTGGCTGCCTGACCCTGATGAGACCCCTGTCACCATGTTATCCTGCTCAGATGAGCCATGACAAAGAATTACATTGGTGTACATTTATACGTTATATTATCCATGAATATAATCAATGGTTCAACAATTGAAATAACCACTATTCCCAGACTGTAGCCTACCCATAAACGTAAGATGGAACTTTGTATCCATTCACTGATCGTTATAATATACTGCAAAATGTACCTGAGCTCTGTAGACTGGTCTTCCCTGGCTGTCTGACCCTGCAGGGACACCTGTCATCATCTCATCCTGCTAAGACATAATGAGCATAGTGTTGCGTACTAACTGTGCACCATGACAGTGATGCCTGCAGAGCTGTTTATACCGTGTCTGTGTGAAAAGTAGGAAATTAGCTGTGAGGAAACTGACAGATCGATAATGTTACAGTGCTATAGTGACTAATAAAAACGCAGAAAAAAATGTCAGAATATCGGTCTTCAGTCGTTTGGCTGCTGGTTTCATTGTTTGATTCAGGTCTAGTGTGATTGAGTCAAAAATAATAGCTAAAGTAAGTGAGCTAGCTAGCTAGCTAACGTTAGCTAACTTTTTGACTAGCTCTGCTAACTAATGGTACAATGATGCATCATAAAATTTACTTCTGTTGAAACGGGTCAAAACAAAGGCTACAAAACATTTCTATACACACAACAGCTGTTAGATACTGCTACCTGACATTGCTAGAGGCTAGCTGGAGCTGAACTGGCTGTGGTAGCTACTAGCTAGCTAACTAGCTGCTAGTCTTTCATTCACTTCAGTCGAGAGGGGATGAAACATTAACTTGTCAGTTACACTAGTAACCCCGCACTGGGAGTAAATATTTATTTTTCTGTCAAACAGCAGTTACCTTGCCAGCTACATCAGCTACAACTAAAGAGTAGCCAGTTTCGGCTCCGCTTGCTTTTACAACTCTGAGAAAAAGCGCAACACAGACAGCAGCTGCCTCTGTTCATCTCTCCTATGCTGGTCCTATACGCCAGCCTTTCAGAAGAATTGACTTCATACAGCATGTCCGTATGCTCTGTGGTGTCTGTGTGGTCCTAAATTCAGCCGGCTGAAACCGGAAAACAGCCTACCTGACCGCCCTGAGGCGTCCGCATGGTCCTAAAGCATACCGGAGCCACGTTTTGTATAACAGCGCAATTAGAAAACTATTTCAGAATGTGGGGAGGTCATGTCACCCCCGTCCCCACTAAAAGTTGTGCCCCGGTGAAAACAGACAACCAAAGGCAAGTTGTTGATGCCTATGATTATGCCTGTAACATCCCAGTTGACCGAAGAGGTACCAAACTGTTGGACCTTGACATCCACTACTGTTCAATAGACATCGGCTTCTACTACTTAATCTCCACCATTTATCTGGGTTTCCTCATCCTGATGGGGTCCTTTACCTACCATCTCCTGAGATGGAAGGTGGTCTATGCCTACTACCTCTTCCTGGCTTATCTCCACGATACAAAGAGGAGGAAGACACATGCGCCTCATGGAGGTCAGTATAATGCCATTGTCTCCTAGAATGCCCACGATGAGCCTTGGGTCCCGAGGGAGCTTCTGCCAAAGCTGGATAGAGAACAGGGCTGGAGGTTGTCTGCACCACCGGTACTTCGAGCCAGGCAAACCCATCATAGACAACATCACAGACGCCATCTCCGGGAGCCGCAAGACCATCTGCGTGATCAGTCGCCGCTACCTGGAGAGTGAATGGTGCTTTCGGGAGATGCAGATGGCCAGCTTCAGTCTGTTTGATGAGCAGAAGCATGTGTTGATCCTGGTGTTTCTGGAGGAGTTCCCAGACCAGCAGCTCTCGCCCTACCACCGCATGAGGAGGCTGGTGAAAAGACGCAGCTACTTAAGCTGGCCCAGAGCTGGGGAGCACACTGGGGTCTTCTGGAAGAAACTCCGGGTGGCTTTGGAGACAAGGGACTGCCCTGCTGAGGAGAAACACATCCTGTCCGGGGTGGCGAGGGCATGCTAGTGACATTCTAAATGTTAAGCAAATTGACCTGAAGCTGGACAAAAATATATATAGAATAAGTTAAATGAAAGTCTAAATGTATAAACTGCAATATTATTACCAACAGAGGCATATTAACTAATGTGTATATGTACTATAATCAGAAACTTGGGCAGAGTTGGGCAAATGTTATGCAATTTCATGATGAGGTGTACAGATAATTAATTTGACCTATATTGTCAGAGCAAAATAATCCTGCAGCACCAGAATTTGAACGGTTTGTCCATAATGTGGCTTTATCGGTGGCTAAACTATTAGCTTGCCATTGTTATTAAAGTTGTATTGTCAATTTGTTTTGGTATTTAAACGCCACTTTAAACGTGTACATGACACTGCAACAAAATGTCCCCATGGGGACAAGAAAGTCAGTGAAGTAAAAGTAGGCTACATGAAAAGTGCAATACTGTTTATATAACCGTGCTGGTAATGATTGGGGGGAAAAATATACAGTTACATATCAGGATATTATTTTTGACGCTATATATTGTATTGTTTTGACAATATCGCAATATAATTTTTGCAATAGTTGGCTGTACCTGCAACAAAACAAATTTTCCTTCATAGCTTGTTCTCCATATTCTTTGTTTTCAGCACTTTTATTTCCATGACTGATCAAAACTCATTTTCACATGGCTCCCTTGTCCCTCTGCAGCAGACATGGTAAACAATATGTTTGGACCATGGAACCGCAATAAAATCTCAATATTGTATCTCAATACATATACAATTGTGAGAATCGCATGTGTTAATACATTAGTGTGGGTTTTCAGTGAATTTATGTAAATCACTAAGCTCATCTGCATTTCCTGCGGTGCAGAAAACTTCTCAGCAACAAAAGAGTGATTATATTCAGATCCTACATCTCCCTACCCTAATTTTTCTGTTTTGTTTCATTTTGTTAATTATGCGAACTCGGCAGCCTAGTGGTTAGAGCGTTGGGCCAGTAACCAAAATGTTGCTGGATCGAATCCCTGAGCTGACACAGTAAAAATCTGTCATTCTGTCCCTGAACAAGGCAGTTAACCTACTGTTCCCCGGGCGCCGAAGACATGGATGTCGATTAAGGCAACCCCCCGCACCTCTCTGATTCAGATGGGTTGGGTTAAATGCGGAAGACACATTTCAGTTGAATGCATTCAGTTGTACAACTGACTAGGTATCCCCTTTCCCTTACTAGTTATCTATATTTCACAGTGCATTTGCGCTGAGCAGGGATCAGACTCTCAACCTTCTGCACCACATCACACACCATTCACAGCCAACCGTCTTAGCCAACAGATCAAGGAACTGGAACTCCGGGAATGTGGTGCCACCATTGTACTCCAGCCATCATGTTATGGGCAAGTTTTACATCCACAAACTGAAATGGCTGTGTGTTTGTTTGTGACCCGACTTCACGCCAAAAGACTGTTTGCCCACTGATCTAAGCCTAGGAATTAGCAAGTTGCAGGTCTCAGGCAAGGTTACTCATTACACAATCATGGTTCACTGAACCACATCTGTTACACTTATGACAGACAAATATTTCCACATCTGTTTAACCATACTATATTTACAATGAGATACACAATCAAGTAATTTCTACTTCTGCTTCAATGGAACATTGTGGACTTTTAATCCGCCCACCTCTATGTCTGCACAGCTGTGCGTGTGTGTCCGTGTCTTTGGGTTCTCTAGGCAGGCACCACCTCTCTTTGTGCAGTGTAATATGTCCTCAGAGGAAAGACTCATTACAACAGGAAATTAGTGCTATCTGGGCTTCTCTGTATGCAGGCTGATTTCCCAGATGCAGAGCAATGGCAGTGCTAGGAGATGTCCCCGTATTCACCAGGGTCAGAGTTATCAGTCATCTGGGGTGCAGGTCTGATGTTGTCCCTGTGAGCACAGCCTGTGTCCAGGTCAGCAAGGGGGAAACTACGGTTTCAATAAAACCAAACCCTTCAAATGAGTTGTACTCTTTTTTTCTCAGAAGCTGTGTCTGCACGAGTGAGGTTTCTGCTATATCTGACGTCACTGACTCAATTGCAGGTGTCGTATGGTGCCAGCCTCGATGATACATGAAAAGCCTGTGACACTGTGCTCTCAGG
This sequence comes from Brachymystax lenok tsinlingensis, assembly GCA_030435695.1. Lineage (NCBI taxonomy): Eukaryota > Metazoa > Chordata > Actinopteri > Salmoniformes > Salmonidae > Brachymystax > Brachymystax lenok. The sequence continues at coordinate 37,782,467 of CM059807.1, read as the reverse complement.
CTCTCTTTCTCCATTCACATCTAAAGAGATTTGATTATAAAGCCAGTCTGTGAGGTGGGCCCCAGAGGTGTGGGTATAGTAGCCCACTCACCTAACCACCCAACCTCAACCATCTTCAGCCCTATCCATCTGAAATCCGCTTGATGCAAGCTGGGTGACTCATTCATCTAACTTGGCGTGTACTCTTGGCATGCACTCATCTCATTCTCTCTCACTCTCTCCCTTCCGCCTTCCCTCCACCCCTCCTATCTCTTACCAATGTTGAAAAAATGCAGAAATGTACTGGTAAAGTACTGGTAAATCCTTTCCTCGTTTCCGTAGACTAGTGGTTTTATAGAGAATGTCTGAGTGCCTCCCTCTGTCATTCACAGGTGAAGCAGATCATGGAGGAGGCTGTCACCAGGAAGTTTGTACATGAAGACAGCAGCCACATTGTCTCGTTTTGTGGTGAGTTTCGACTATTGGGACATATTTGTTCATTAATCACCTAAAAATATAATCTTTGGTCATTGTGCCAATCAGAAGGAACAGGTCTCCTGTCGGACATGAGTCAGTCAGCTTCCATTGGCCAGGTGTTTTTTCAGACATACACGGTGAGTGTACAAAACATTAAGAACACCTGCACTTTTCATTACATAGACTGACCAGGTGAAACCAGGTGAAAGCTATGATCCCGTATTGATGTCACTTGTTAAATCCACTTCAATCAGTGTAGATGAAGGGGAGGAGACAGATTAAAGAAGGATTTTTAAGCCTTGAGACAATTGAGACATGGATTGTGTATGTTTACCATTCAGAGGGTGAATGGGAAAGACAAAATATTTAAGTGCCTTTGAACGGGGTATGGTAGTACGTGCCAGGCGCACCGGTTTGTGTCAATAACTGCAACGCTGCTGGGTTTTTTACGCTCAACAGTTTCCTGTGTGTATCAAGAATGGTAAACCACCCAAAGGTCATCCAGCCAACTTGACACAACTGTAGGAAGCATTGGAGTCAACATGGGCTAGCATCCCTGTGAAACGCTTTCAACACCTTGTAGAGTCCATGCCCTGACGAATTGAGGCTGTCCTGAGGGCCTCTTATGTAACACAGCCAGGGAACAAGGTCGTCAAGCCCTGTGAAGAGTTCAAATGATTTAACACGTTAAATCAAATCAAATCAAATTTTATTGGTCACATACACATGGTAAGCAGATGTTAATGCGAGTGTAGCGAAATGCTTGTAGAAAAAGGCTTGTTGTAAAGCTCAAGGATAGGTGATAATGACAAGCTGTTGCACTGTGAAAGAACCATCTCACAGTCACTCAGAGATTCTGCACAGACTCTGACGTGGGGGAGGGCGGGTGGCATGGCACTGACATCCTACTGAGGTTCGCAGGCTATTTTATCAACTGATAAAAGTGGCAAGGGAAAATACCAAATCTGCGTGTCACATCAACTGGTGGGTGGAGCGTTGCTAGCTGATAACTGTGAGATCCATCTCTAAGGAAAGGCTCTCCCCTCCCACAACAACAGAGTAGCTTGCCTTTTAACAGACCTGGAAGTAAGAGCTTTCCCTCTTGTTAGCTCCCCCTTGCATCCACCCATGGGCTCGGCGTGTTGTTGTGGCTCTTTTACTCCCACATATTCTCCTCTGCTCATGTTTTACACCAAGCTGTCACAATAGAGATGTGTCTGTGCGGAGATCACAGGATAGACCGGCAGGGCGAGGGGTGGAGGCGAGGACTTGCTTGGGCAGGTCACCGGAGAGTAATTAGCCTCTATCATCATGGTCACATTTACAAGTCACTAAGGCAGGAGCGCCTGGGAAAATGTCAAGCGTTAGCCGCTTGACCCGTCTCTTCTTCCTTTTCTCCTCACCAAAAGAGCTGTTATTCCTTTCACTGCTGTGACCGAGATAGTCAACAGTCATCCAATTGTTTATTAAGCTTAGTATTAAAAGGTGTGGTCATGACGTAGCCTGAGTCCAATCTGTTTCTGCTCTTTTGCCAACTCCATAAGGCACCCAGGGCAGTTGTACTTTTTGCACATTGAAGAATTCATCTAAGCCAATATGGTGGTTGGCCATATTTAGAATGTGTTAATGTCATTGTGCTGAAATCCTGTGAGTGTAGGACTAGACGAGCCAGTCCGGGTCAGTAGCAACACACACTGAGTCCGCTAATGTGTTCTGTTGCCACAGATACATCCTGATTAGGGGTCATTACTTCAGTAGCTGTGATGACCTTTTTAATAAGAGTGCCTGTGTTGAAAGAGGACCGGGTCCAGCCACTCATTTCCTGTGACTGCTTAAACCACAGGGTATGTTTGACGCAATGAATATGGCTTTGGTTGCATTGTCCCCGGGTTATGTTGAGCCAAAGTATCACAAATCCAAGGAGGTTTCACCCTCTGAAATATTGTTTTCAATATTTGAATGTGTTTTCTAATAGCCAGAAAGACAAGGGGCATCGTATTGAGACCTCTTGAGTTTTATTGCAAATTACGCTTCTCTCTCCTGTAGTAATAATGAGGAAAGTAACAACAGAGATGAAGAGAGAGTAGAGACTGTATCAGTGAGTGTATACAGAACACTGCTCCAACATTATGATTCCAAAGCTACTGAACAACTGGAAAATATAATAACAACTGATTACATGGTTTAATTTATTATTTGCAGATTTGTAAAAACTTTACAGTTGTTTCTATTTTTATACATGATAAGTTGAGTTATTCAGTGCAATAATGGACATGGTATGGTAATGATTTTGATATAGGCTATGTTATGAGGATACTGTGCAGCCGGTGGGCTAAGTTGGTTAAAAATACATCACAGGCTGACATCTTTTTGGAAGTCATGGTCATGGGGTCGAGCCCAATAAGAAGTAATAATATGGGAAGTAATCAGGGTAGGCATTTTTTATGACATGTCCACTGGATCAAAGCATGACATTTTTTCCCCTTTCATGCTGAGTGGTTATCGAAAGAGAGAGCTGGAAAGATTTTCCAAAAAGGGTACGTGGAGCTACTTCGTCATTCTCAATGGATGTGAAAACAGACTTTGTTTACTTGCTTTTTGAGGCGAAGAAAAAATTACTTTGAGAAGCTCCACAGTGATGTTAAGTTAAGTCAATCAGAAAGAGTATCAGATCCCCAAATGGGCACATTTATAGGCCTACATTTGCACGCAGTCCAGGTAGCCTAGACCTAGTTATATGCGTAATCAGGTGCGTGTCCTTACTCAAGATTGACAGGAGCGCTCCAAACAAAAGACAATGAAATAGGAAAATAATGAAATAAACCAAAACGTTTCCCTCACAAGTGTAGCCTAGGTTGTGCTCTCTGCAAACAACGTGCCCACTCTTACAATGACAATGGTAAGACTAATAACAATATATTGAATGCATTAACAGAAATTACTGTAACCAAACAAACATTGTAGATGAGAAACTATGGTAATTAACGGTAAAGTGCTAGTGATACTAATCCTCCGCAATGGATTGGTTCACGCAGACAGGTGTGAATCAGACAGGTGTCTCGTGTACCATCATTTTGTTTTTAGATATTTGCCACTGCTCGACAAAAAAATCTTGATCGACCAAACAATCGACCAGTGGACTAAATGGGGTTAACCCTATGGTCTACTAACTAATTTACCGCATGACGATGTCACCATGGACTTAAAGGGCATTATCATAATTTTCACAATTTCACAGTATTATTCCAACCTCATAGTGTGGAAATTATATATAAAACATAGGGAAATCACATTTTTGACTGCACTGGGCCTTTAACATGTATTTTTGTAGTCCTGAAAAAGACGCCTTTATCCTGTTGTAATCTAGTTATTTGATGTGGCTTCAGCCAGATAACAATTACAATATAATGTCCTTTGCGAGACTTCCCCTCCACTGCTCTCTCACTCCCAGTGCTGAAGCTCTCCATCAGCAGGGGTTTCCATGACGACCACGGCCTTCCCCGTGAGCAGAGCAACAGGATTAGTCCTGAGAGAGAGCTCAAATGTCAGCACGGCTCAAGGCATGCCACATAGGCCTTAAAGGAAGATGTGTGTCTCTGTACTGTATGGATGTGTGTTTGTGTGCACTTGTATTTACTGCAAAGCTCACTTTTATGGATAACCTGATAAAAATGATTGGCTTCTTTGAGACACTCAGAAGAGCCTCAAGCCGCAAAGCTTTGTCTGAAGTGTCAAACATGCGCAGTCATAATTACACAGAAGTTACCCACTGGGCACAAATTGGTTGAATCAACACTGTTTCAACGTAATTTGTCATCCTATTGTGAAGTGGAATCCACATAGAAAATACATTTGGATTAAAAAAAACTCTACACCTTGAAGAAAATATGCTGAATTTGTACCTTTTTAAAACAACATCAGATCTTCAACGTTAAATCCACTATCATAAAAATATATATTTGGGTAGCACTTCCTACTGGAGCATTGACCTATCTACAGCAAAACTTTGGTCTCCAGAGTTTTAACCACGCCCAGCTTACCTATGCCATTTGTCACTGACTATTACCAATGTGCTATCGTGAAAATGATGAGAGATCTCCACTGAAAAACTAAATAGATTCACTGTTGCTATCGAAGTCATTCCAAAGGGTAGGTTTAACAGAGAAAATGAAACGTGACAATAGTTATTCACCCTTAACATCAATTATGCTATTTAGGCCTGTAAAGCATTTGCAAAGTCATCAACAGTTATTGTTTTGAATTCAACAAAAGATAGACAATACAATAGGCAGCTCCCCTGGACTTCCGCGCAGCTCCCCTGGACTGCCGCGCAGCTCCCCTGGACTTCCGCGCAGCTCCCCTGGACTGCCGCGCAGCTCCCCTGGACTTCCGCGCAGCTCCCCTGGACTGCCTCGCAGCTCCCCTGGACTGCCGCGCAGCTCCCCTGGACTGCGGCGCAGCTCCCCTGGACTGCGGCGCAGCTCCCCTGGACTGCGGCGCAGCTCCCCTGGACTGCGGCGCAGCTCCCCTGGACTGCCTCGCAGCTCCCCTGGACTGCCGCGCAGCTCCCTGGACTTCCGCCAGCTCCTGGACTACAGCGCAGCTCCCCTGGACTGCCGCGCAGCTCCCCTGGACTTCCGCGCAGCTCCCCTGGACTGCCGCGCAGCTCCCCTGGACTGCCGCGCAGCTCCCCTGGACTGCCGCGCAGCTCCCCTGGACTGCCGCGCAGCTCCCCTGGACTTCCGCGCAGCTCCCCTGGACTGCCGCGCAGCTCCCCTGGACTTCCGCGCAGCTCCCCTGGACTGCCGCGCAGCTCCCTGGACTGCCGCGCGCCAGCTCCCTGGACTGCCGCCAGCTCCCTGGACTGCCGCGCAGCTCCTGGACTTCCGCGCAGCTCCCCTGGACTGCCGCGCAGCTCCCCTGGACTGCCGCGCAGCTCCCCTGGACTGCCGCGCAGCTCCCCTGGACTGCAGTGCAGCTCCCCACAGAGAGATTGAACTCAACTTTCTAGAGCACCAACCGGTCGATCGGGATCCAAGGCATTCGACCGCCAAACATTTCTGTTAAAAACCCAACGATAAAGCCCTGTGTTCCAATTTCTTTTTTTTTATTAGTCTCGGGCCGTTGGGCAGGTAGGCGAACTGTTGCGATTTTGAACCATTTCATGTGTCTGAAGGTACAAACTCTGCCTTCCCGGCGGGCTCAGAGAGCAAGTCAAGTGCACTATAGGCCTACCGCTGGCCAATCGGATGGCTCAGATGACCATGTCTGCAGTAACGTAGCAGGCATAAAAGAAAGCTACAGCAAAATTGATACTGTGAGATTTCGAAACATTTAAAACCATGACTAGAGAGAGACTGTCAATGAATACAGCAAAGAGCTGCTGTTTCTATGAGTGAGTTCATATTTAAGTTCTTACTCAGCACTGAACACTTTGGTATTCAACACTTTTATAAGCCATTATTCCTATTTCTTTGAAAAGCAAGTCAGGTAAAGAGATATTTTTTGTTTTAAAGGGTCAGTGATGTATTTTGAGAAGGCTTGAATAAGCTAAGTAGCGAATAGGCAGAGGGTAGCATAATTTGTCTGATTCTCTGTAATAATGGTATGGGAATAATAATTCATTTTATTTTGAAAAGTGATTTCATGCATCACACAACAAAACAAAATTTTCAGTCACCTCCTTGTCTGAAGGACAAGTGGATAAACAGGCTAATGTTTTCTCAAAAGTCTCATGGATTGTAGGCCTACATTGAACACCACACATTGGCTGCTACTGTAGGCTGAATCATAGAACAGCTATTTCCATGTTAAAATGTTATGGGATGCATTTTCTCCATTGTTTTTGATGGTAGTCCACTCTGGTAGGCCTACAATAATGATCAAATAGCCACAGTAGCCTACTTGGCCACTGCTAAAATTGTAACTTAAATTGGCTACAGCCTCAGTGTTCACAGTAAACGCGCGCTGGAAGATGCACAGATTTTGCTCTCAGCAGACCTGAAATTTTCTCAGAACTAAAAAAAATAAATTTGTGGGAACATTGGGCCTAGGGTTTCAAATGTAATGATATTTAGTGATACTGAATTGTCAACACAACCAAATAACAACATTTGAAGGAGATTTTTCTTCTGCTTGTATAATTCCATCTGTGCCTCTGACTTAATTTCAGTTTGTCTACAACCAAACACAATTCAATATCACTTATTACAATAAATATCCTACTAACTTGTCGACAAGTTAACAAACAATAAAAGTAAATGAAAATGCAGAACATAAAGTATTCATCATGATGACAAGGTTCAGTGAACTCTCCTACGGTGTTTCCCATCAATCTTTAGAAGTTACTGTTATGTGTGTGTGTGTGTGTGTGTGTGTGTGTGTGTGTGTGTGTGTGTGTGTGTGTGTGTGTGTGTGTGTGTGTGTGTACACAGCTGCGGTGGAGGCTTGCGTTCTACATGGGCTTAAGCGGCGAGCAGCGGGATTCCTGCGTAGCAATAAAATAGCAGCGCTCTTCATGAAGGTGGGGAAGAGCTTCACCCCGGCAGAGGAGCTGTGCAGGAAGGCTCAGGAGCTGGAACAGATCATCGAGAGCAAGTGAGAGCACACACACCATATCCACACATTTACACACACACACACCACCGGATCCCTGTACAGACAGACCATAGCTCTCAAAATCAAAGAGCTGTTAGTACTGCTAACAGTAGTTAGTACTGCTAACAAGTCCTTGTCACGATCTCTGTCATACAGCACCCATCTACTCACACATATTTATAGTTTACTGATGCAACAAAGGTGCAACATACTGTAATACAAAGGAAACTGCTGGGTTCCTCCTTCCCTCTCCCCTGTTTCTACATGGCAGACGGAACCAAAGCATGCCCAACCAGGACAGTGTACGGAGACTGCCCAGGCTGTCCAGCCTCAGCCCGCAGGTGGTCAGAAACCTGTGGATCCGCACGGCCCTCATTGAGAAGGTGCTGGACAGGATCGTGCTCTACCTCGTGGAGAACAGCGGGTGAGTCATATGGGGGGAAATGGCATGGTCACCTGCAAGGAGGAGGAAATGAAAATGCAGAAATTCATGGCTCACCTCCATCACATCTTTATGTTCCAGTAAATTCTACGAAAAAGAGGCCATTCTGATGGATCCGGTGGACGGACCCATTCTGGCCTCTTTGTTAGGTAACATTGTTAAGCTTTTATTCACATGCATCTCATCTCAGACATTGTATCAGTGTAGGTAGGGGATTCTACTCACAAAGGGCACCAATTAATGTAAGGGATTCTCCTCACATGCATCTTTTCATGCCATTGTTCTGTACTCTGGCAGTGGGGCCCTGTGCCTTGGAGTACACGAAGATGAAAACGGCGGACCACTTCTGGACAGACCCCTCTGCAGACGAGCTGGTCCAAAGACACCGCATCCACAGTGGTCACTGCAGACAGGACTCCCCCACCAAGAGACCTGCCCTTTGTGTAAGGTTCCTGGGAAGGGTGGGGGTCTGAATCTCATCCAACAAGTCTACCAAACTCCCCCAAATAGGATTGACCATGAGCACATTATCCCATATACATTGCTTTATTGATTATTTCATACCTTTTTTTTGCTGACACTGCACACAATTTGCTCAGTTAGCGGGGATATCAGTGACCAATCCTGTCATTGAAGCCTCACACAGCTTCTCAATTTCAGTAGAAGAAAGACCTGCTGTTGTCAATGCATTAAGGAGCACAGTGCGTCCCATGGGAAAGGACAAGATTCTATTTTCATATTTTCAATGACCCCTGCAACTAGAAGCATCTCGCCACGTATCCCACTCCCATGCTACGTTGACGATGGAGAGTTGCTTATTGCAGCATTGTATCCTTTGTACCCCAGAGGCAAATGTAATGGGCTTTGTCAACACAAACAAAGTGGCGAGATGGTTTCCCATTTAGTTTTTCTTCAAGCAAGCAAACGCAAGTGTAGCAACCTGACACAAATACAGGGCTTAAAGAGTTCTTACAGAGCTGAATAAGTTTAATCGTCACTAATTCATTCCCAGTGGATAATTTTTGTGGCAAATAGTACCAAACAAACTAAATGCGCTAATTAACATTTGTTTTTTATTTAACTAGGCAAGTCAGTTAAGAACAAATTCTTATTTACAATGACAGCTTAGGAACAGCGGGTTAAGCTGCCTTGTTCAGGGGCAGAATGAGGCAGCTAACATCCAGTTACTGGCCCAACGCTCTAACCACTAGGCTACCTGCCACCCCAATATGGCACAATACATACATTTTGTACCACTGATGTATAGGGTGTCCAATCAAAAATTCATATTTTGACCAATGGATAAAATGATATATTAATTGTGTAGAGAATCCTCTAAGAAAATGAATGGTCTAAACCTCATATCTCTATCATACCCCGTTCAAAAGGTATCTGAGTTGTTACCCTTGTAGGATGGTCAAAATTTGGGTGACTAAGGCCAGAGGAAAAAAGGAAAAATCTGTACAATAGCAACCCGTCAGCAAGGCTGGATGCTGTGCGAGAATTAAGGCTACCTGAGAGGTTTACCATTGAACTCGTCATCTTTCTTCTCAAATCCGGAGGACATAAAACAATATAGAGTTAAGATAGATATCGATTTTGAGATATTAAATGCAGCATTTTCATATTTTACTCCGTTGACATTTCACAGAGATACGCTTGTTTTTGTGAAAAGGAACAGGAACTTCGCATTAAAAGGATACTTTGGGATTTTGGCAATGAGGCTCTTTATCTATTTTCCCAGAGTCAGATGACCTCGTGGATACCATTTTTATATCTCTGCATGCAGTTTGAAGGAAGTTGCTAACGCATTGCACTAACGCTAGTTAGCATTGGCTCGCAAAACTACCTCCAACTTCCTTAATACTGGACATAAAATGGTATCCATGAGTTCATCTGACTCTGGGGAAGTAGATAAAGGGCCTCTTTGCCAAAATCCCGAAGTATCCATTTAATGCGAAGTTCCTGTTCCTTTTCACAAAAACAAGCGTATCTCTGTGAAATGTCAACGGAGCACTGAGCTTACCACAAGCTTTTTATTTCCAAAGCCTTTTACACTTAATTCATGCTAATTTTGCTATTTGTGACCCACGGAAACAACTTGGAAGATGACAACAAAATGTAAAATCCTAAAAGGTTTCGCTGCAACCCTCTGTCAACAGAGATCGGTGCTTATTAGCGGATGTATTAGATTACGAATATATAAGGAAGTGAAATGTCATCACCAAAGCGCATTTTCACCCACAAACTAATTGGCCAATATATGGATGAATGGATGGAGTGGAATGGGGTAAAAATATACACATTGTCTGCACTTCTAGATCCAAAAGAGGCACTCCAGTAGCAGCATTGATGAGCGGCCTTCCCCCTCGCCCTCAGCCCGGGACTATGTGGAGTCACTGCACCAGAACAACAGAGCCACCCTGCTGTTTGGAAAGAACAATGTGCTGGTGCAGCCGGTAAACATTTCATCCTTCTCCCATCTCTAGGAGTGTTCTACGTACTGTACAAATAAGAAATGAGCATCTCTAGATATGCTCAGAGCCATATATAGCTTTCGGAAAGCGAAAGCGAATATACCAGTTAACACCACAAAACAGTAGACCCATTTGGAGACACATTTCTAATGCCAATCTGTAACAAAAAGTGTTAAACTGTAAAAGTGTCAAACATTTCTTCATAGTTCACTATAGAAAACAGATCGTCAAACTAATGTCCTTCTTGGTGTTACAGAGGGATGACATGGAGGCTATCCCAGGATACCTCTCTCTCCACCAGACCGCCGACATCATGACGCTGAAGTGGACGCCCAATCAGCTGATGAACGGCTCTGTGGGAGACCTGGACTATGAGCACAGGTGTGAAGAGCAATTTACTAACGATCATGTCTCTTATTTATGTACATCAAGATGACACAACAGAGCGTGTGCCATCTTGTGTGTGTTGTAGTTATTGTCTACAATTGGTGCAGCAGCTCAGTGTCACTAAATCATTCAGCGTGTCTGTCTGAGTGAGACTCAGGAGGGCTCTGTGTCCTGGGGTCAACTCTGGAGAGGGGGATATGATGAGGATTGCTTTCAGGGGCAGCAGGGGAACAGTTTTGATGGGGAAATGTTCATGCATATTTCAAAGCAACCTGACTCTGGTTCTTAGGCCGTAATGTTTGTGTTTCTCTAACGGTCGCCCCCAGCGTGAGTTTTTTTTTTATGCGCGTGATGTCAGAATGCACTCACTGTTCCAAAATGTGATTGTTACGCAACTTGACAGTTAACCCACGCTGCCCACAAACCAAGGCCCGCTGCCTGCCAATTATCTATAGGCTATGTTTCAACTTGTCAATAATTCTTTTAACAAGTTTTATTTTCTAACAACAGTTTGAATTGAGATGTGTTCCGCCTCCTCATTAATTCACATAGAAGTAGCCCATTTCACTGTTGTGGACAATTTACGTTTGAGGCATTACTGAGCTGGACAAACTTCTCTCTTTGACGAGAGCCCAAGCACAAATTTTTTCCTCCTTGGTACATTTTCCATCTGGCGCCCGTATTGCCTTCACTACTAATAATAACTTTGGATATGTGTGTGTTCCTATCAAAGTAAGTGCCTTATTACGTTATCTTTATAGTTTATGTATATCGTGTTGTCGTTTCTACTGTAGCACACTGTATGTATGGAGCATAATGCATTTACTGTTTTATTCACGTTTTCAAGTACTAGTGACAAATCATGCATTCCGATTCTTGCATAGATTGTAATGGACACATGATGTGTGTAAAATACTTTTTGGAAGGTTGTACTGATTATGATGAGCTTATGCTAAGCTAATTACCAGCTGTGTGTAGCGCCATATTTGTTGACATCATGCAATGCATTCTGGTTGTCACGTAAATGTCTGTCAGACCTAAGATGTTATAATAAAACGAGGTGAAGGGATGGTTCACTCGTCTTTCGAGTAAACTTCCGCAAGTGAATGACGGAAGTGAATGATGGTAGACGACACACCCCCTTCAACAAGCATACTCCGAACAGACCCAACTCATCTTGTAATCTCTTTTTCTTTGGTTAACGCGTAAAAACTAACATTGTGGCGTGCACAAACTACCCATCGTCGGATAACTTTTGATTTCTTGAAAGTGTTTTACTCTATTATTTCGATCACTGGTGAGGTCACCCGTGATATGATGAATTGTAAATAGTTATTGCTATTAGCTAGTTCATATAATGTAGCCTACATTTTCCAGTTTGGATGAGAATTGTGTTAAACTGTTGCTACTGCTGTGAATGTCTGAACATTGCATCCAAAAATAAACTGCTCACATTGAGGACATAACGTTGTAAAGACTGTGCTTGTGCGAAATGTTTCTTTGAAAAAACAGTGTGGCCAGCTCAAATGCTGACTGTTGCGTCAATCGTAACTAGACATTCTAAATAAGTCTTCTAATCACACCGGTTTGAGCGAACGCTGCAGGGACCACTGTAGAATGATCACGCCTGTGTGTTCGTACGTGTCAAATGGTTAAAGAACATGTAAAACACACATCTGGTTCTTAGCCTCCCATTCTCAATGTACAATAAAATGCCCCTCACTCCAGCCACTTATGCAAAATACTGAACCCCAACTTAAATCATTTCTACATTCAGTAACACCGATCATATTCAGAGTTATACACACACCAAGAGTAATACAAAACACATATCCCTTTGGCCGACTTTGATGTTCAGCTCATTGTGGCAAGGTGAGTGATGTCTCAATAACCCCGGCTTTGATTCCATCTCTTTCAGTGTGTACTGGGATTACGCTATGACCATCCGTCTGGAGGAGATTGTTTATTTGCACTGTCATCAGCAGGGTAGGTTCACCAGCAGAGGCTAGTGGAGGTAAACATTCAGAGGACAGGCTCATTGTAATGTGTGGAATGTAATTGACGTGTCTTTTATGGAGCTAGTCTGCTAGCTACTGATATCAACAACAGCTAGTTCTGGTTCATTTATAAAGTTGTTCATATCCTTACAATGGATAATCCATTTACACCGTTTTTTCATAATGATTTTACCATAAAAACTCTAATAATAGGTTTAAAAGGTCCATAAAAGGTATAATATTGTCTCTGCAGTGGACAGCGGGGGTACGGTGGTGCTGGTGAGCCAGGACGGCATCCAGAGACCGCCGCTGCGCTTCCCTAGAGGGGGGCATCTGCTCCAGTTCCTCTCCTGCCTGGAGAACGGCCTCTTGCCCCATGGCCAGCTGGATCCTCCGCTCTGGTCCCAGAGAGGAAAGGTCAGCCCTGGATGTCTACTCACAAGGGACTATCTGAGGGGTGACCCATGGGGGAATGCTCTGTTTAGTCATCCAACAGTTCAGTACAACCATGTCAATGGAGGGTCCCTGACAGAGCCAAATATTATTTAATTTAATTGTTCGATTTTTTGGGGGGGCAAATATTGGGTTATTTTGGAACCTGCACATGTGTTAATATCAATGATTTACATATGTATATGTACTGTATATACACTTGACTGATAGGGGGGCGCAGTATTGAAGCCACCGTGACTCCATCTTTGCACTCTCCCACTATTATAAAAAATACTTAAATACATGTAATTGTGTCCTTAAAACATTGAATTGACTTTCCAAGAGGACAGAATGGCTTTCAACCAGAATGGCTTTCCAAGAGGTGTTGAGTGTTCCTGAGGGGTCCAGTCTCAGTCCTGACATTTAATCTTCTTGAAAATCCAAGACAGGTTTTGAATATTGCTGTCCATTAATGATTCCCAACCGAATTTACCAAGATTGAGTAATTTTTACAAAAACAGTGCATCCGGAAAGTATTCAGACCTCTTGACTTTTTACACGTGTTACTTTACAGCCTTATTCTATAATTTATTAAATTGCCCCCTCATCAATCTACACACAATACAACATAATGACTAAGCAGTATTCAGACCCTTTACTCAGTACTTTGTTGAAACAACTTTGGCAGCGATTACAGCCTACAGTCTTCTTGGGTATGACGCTACAAGCTTGGCACACCTGTATTTGGGTAGTTGCTACCATTCTTCTCTGCAGATCCTCTCCAATTCCGTCAGTTTGACAGGGAACGTCATTGCACAACTATTTTCCGGTCTCTCCAGAGATGTTTGATTGGGTTCAAGTCCGGGCTCTGGCTGGTGCCACTCAAGGACATTCAGAGACTTGTCCTGAAGCCACTACTGCTTTTTCTTGGCTGTGTGCTTAGGATCATTGTACTGTTGAAAGGTGAACCTTGGCCCCAGTCCAAGGTTCTGAGCGTTCTGGAGCAGGTTTTCATCAAGGATCTCTCTGTACTTTGCTGCGTTCATCTTTCCCTCAATCCTGATTAGTCTCCCAGTCCCTGCCGCTGAAAAACATCCCCACAGCATGATGCTGCCACCACCATGCTTCACTGTAGGGAATGGTCTAAGAGTCCTTTAAGTGCCTTTTGACAAACTCCCAAGCAGACTGTCATGTGCCTTTTACTGAGGAGTGGCTTTCGTCTGGCCACTCTACCATAAGGGCCTGATTGGTGGAGTGCTGCAGAGATGGTTGCCCCTCTGGAAGGTTCTCCTATCTCCACAGAGGAACTCTCTGGAGCTCTGTCAGAGTGACCATCGGCTTCTTGGTCACCTCCCTGACCAAAACCCTTCTCCCCCGATTGCTCAGTTTGAGCTCTACGGACAATTCCTTCGACCTCATGACTTGGTTTTTGCTCTGACATTCACTGTCAACTGTGGGACCTAATATAGACGTGTGTGTCTTTCCAAATCAGGTCCAATCAACGGAATCAAGTTGTAGAAACATCTCAAGGATGATCAATGGAAACAGAATGCACCTGAGCTCAATTTCGAGTCTCATAGGAAAAGGTCTGAAAACCTTTATTTTTAATAGATTTGCGAACATTTCTAAAAGCCTGTTTTCTCTTTGTCATTATGGGGTATTGTGTGTAGATTAAATTATTTTATCCATTTTAGAATAAGGCTGTAACGTAACAAAATGTGGAAAAAGGGGTCTGAATACTTTCCGAATGCATTGTACACTACATGACCAAAGGTATGTGGACACCTGCTTGTTGAACGTCTCATTCCAAAATCATTAGCATTAATATGGAGTTGGTCCCCTTTTTGCTGCTATAACAGCCTCCACTCTTCTGGGAAGGCTTTCCACTAGAACGTTGGAACATTGCTGCAGGGACTTGCTTCCGTTCAGCCACAGACATTAGTGAGGCCGGGTACTGATGTTAGGCGATTTAGGCCTGGCTCGCAGTCGGCGTTCCGATTAATCTAAAAAATGTTTGATGGGGTTGAGGTTAGGGCTCTGTGCAGGCCAGTCAAGCTCTTCCACACCAATCTTGACAAACAATTTCAGTACGGACCTCGCTTTGTGCACGGGGGCTTTGTCATGCTGAAACAGGAAAGGGCCTTCCCCAAGCTGTTGCCACAAAGTTGGAAGCACAGAATCGTATAGAATGTCATTGTATTCTGTAGCGTTAAGATTTCTCTTCACTGGAACTAAGGGGCCTAGCCAAACCATAAAAACAGCCCCAGACTATTATTCCTCCTCCACCAAACTTTACAGTTGGCACTATGCATTGGAGAAGGTTCTCCTGGTATCCACCGTACCCCGATTGCCAAATGATAAAGTGTGATTCATCACTCCAGAGAACGCGTTTCCACTGCTCCAGAGTCCAATGGCGGCGAGCTTTACAACCACTCCAGCTGTCACTTGGCATTGCGCATGGTGATTTTAGGTTTGTTTGCTGCTGCTCGGCCATGGAAACCCATTTCATTAAGTTCCTGAACAGTTGTGCTGCTGCCATTCTGTGAGCTTGTGTGGCCTACCACTTTGCGGCTTAGCCGTTATTGCTCCTAGATGTTTCCACTTCACAATAACAGCACTTACAGTTAACCGGGGCATCCTATGATACTGCCACATTGAATGTCATTGAGCTCTTCAGTAAGGGCATTCTACTGCCAATGTTTGTTTATGTAGATTCCATGGCAGTGTGCTAACGGGTGTGGCTGAAATAGCCTTTTCCCTCATTTGTGGGTGTCCACATACCTTTGTATATATAGAGTATGTTTATTAATTTAGAAAGTGCTCTATATGTGGAGCAGGTTGTGTAAATCTGTAGGAAAAAATCTATAATTGAATCCCTTTTTTGACAATTGGGAAAGGGGTTTGTAGACTTTCACTAGGCACTGTATGTGTTAGACTGTAAAGACTACACCATGTCTACTGAGCAAAATAAATGATAAAAACTAACCACACATGGCTTCTTTAAGAAAGACCTTATTAAATATGGCTTATATAAGCAGTCCTGTTTGGTGAAAGTGTGGATGTTTAAAAAATCGATGCTGTTTTAAAGACACAGAATCGTCATTTAAAATTTTTTAATAGTTATTTTGTCTAAACAAAGAATGTTGTTAATCATTTTCGATCCTGAATAACAGTTTAGCTACAGTTTTCCACCTTATTAAAAATGTTTTTGTTGGCATTTACTGTATCTACTATTCACCTAATTTCTGATTACAGGGGAAGGTGTTCCCTAAACTGAGAAACAAGTGTTCACAGGGCTCCTCAGACTCAGTGTCCGATAAGGAGGAGGATGAGGCCACAGACTATGTCTTCCGCATCCTGTTCCCCAACAGCCAATCAGAGTTTGGTAAGTGACTTTGACCCCTCCTCAAGAGCACTGGTAATATCCTGGTTTTCATTTGCTCCATGACAACTATTATTTGTGTGTTAACTTCAGGTGTCCCGGAGTGATGTTTTTTGTTTATTTTTCATCCAACTGTCCTCATTGTCCGTTCCAGTGACTATAACACGCCCTCCCCGTGTTTCCCCGGGGGCTCCTCTCCTGTCCCGCTCCTTCTCCCTCCATCTGAGAGGACAGCCCCCGTCCAAAGGGATCTTGGTGGTCCCCAAGCGCTCCTGCAGCTATCCCAGAGACCGCTCCTTACCCACCACAGGGAACAGCTGTAATGTTGCCACACCTCAGCTCCTCCATCTGTCTGTCCGGCCACTTCCTTTGCTTCAATCACAACCTCGCCCTCTGTCTCCTCCCTGCAAACCTTACAAATGAGTCCCCTAATCATGCGCTCTCTGTCCCCTTTCCTTAACCTCAGTCCCTCTTGGACAGCAGGTGGCTGACCACGGGTCTTCCAATCGAAAAATTGAAACATTAGGTCAAGGTGCATAGTGGTTTAGAGTAGTAGCAAAAGAGCAAATGTTGAAATTGACATGTTAAAGGCTGAATCCTAAATTCAGATGCACACACATGCCTTGACGTCAATGGAGCGTTTGCGTGAAGAACGTTAGTATGTGCGGGATAACAGAATAAAGACCAATAAGAATGTGGTGTCATTAACATGCCAACAGACGGTTGTACACCCTCCACAGATGGGCATTTTTTGATTCCCCAAATGTCCTTGTTGATGTGCTTGATTTGTTACCCAATACCACCTAACCTCTATGGCAGCTATTAACCTATCCTCTAATCTAGTGACGGATCATGCCCGGTATCATACCCAATCTGTCTAATTCAGCTGTGATCGGGTCTTGAGAATCATCTCCAGAGGTGTCCAATGTGACTGTGTCTGAGAGTTTGAGGCTGTGCAGTTACAGTACAGGTCAGAGTTTGACCAGGTTCAAATACAGGTAACTGCCAAAATAAAGGAAACGCCAACATAAAGTGTCTTATTAGGGCATTGGACCACCATGAGCCGCCACAACAGCATCAATGCGCTTGGCATAGATTCTACAAGTATTTGGAACTTTATTGGAGGGATGCGACCCTATTCTTCCATGAGAAATTCCATGATTTGGTGTTTTGTTGATGGAAAACCTTGTCTCAGACGCCGCTTCAGAATCTTCCGGAAGTGTTCAATTGGGTTGCGATCTGGCGACTGAGACACACACACCCTTTAAACCTCCTATGCTCCTTTGAGACCCCTCTTTTGAGACCCCTCCATTCACAGTTTTTATGCAGGTAAAGATATACCTTTTTAAAAACAAAATCCCAACAGCTGTGATGGAAACAGGAAGTTTCGGTGCAATTTTATAAATGCAACAGGTTATTTTTTGGTAGACATGGTGGTATCTTTTTGTGTCTGTAAAATGTATTATGCGAGAAACGGCAATGGAAAGTCCTTTCTGCGCAAATATTGATATAATAACTATCATATCAAAGTGAATTTGGAGTCACGCGATGATATTGTGTGTGGTCGTCCCACTACGACTCAATAAACCATGCAGTTTATTAGGCTACAGATTAAATACATGACGAACTTCACAGGGTGGTGAAAGGGCGCGGTGATGAGTGATGAGATGCTCTTTTCTAATAAATATTGAGGGTCTGATTCTGGTGACATGATGATTGATTCTTGTCTGCCGTTTTAACAACTAAAAATATGAATAATCTCATCATGTAGACTAGCCAACTCACACAGCCTACCGCACTGTATCTGTGAGCTGCTGGCTAGAACGCACGTGCCAATACCAGAGTAAGCACATTTGCTATTTAACGCAACAGTTTATGTGACAAAACTATCGTTAGAGTTGAAAATGCAGTGAAAACACATTGAACTTTTGATTTTTATTCGGTTACGTGAAAACTTAAGCAAAAAAAGTACTTTTTATGTGCACTGTCATCACGCACTGATTTTTATCTGCAACAAGTCAGTTTGGTGGAAACACAACACTGGTGGGAAAACATGCATATTTTCTTTATGCAGATTTTTTGAATATTCGCAAGAAACTTAAGCCAATTGGATGGAAACCTAGCTACTGAGATCTCTTCTAGCCATGGTAGCCAAAATAATGGGCTACTGGGCATTTTTATACATGACCCTAAGCATGATGGAATATTTTAATTGCTTTACATAACTCGGGAACCACATCTGTGTGGAAGCACCTGCGTTCAATATACATTATACGTTTCCTTTATTTTGGCAGTTTCCTGTACATATAAGTCAGATACTCACAAATACTTGAGCTTTGTTTGATATAGTTTACCCAGTACAATGGCAACTCCAAGCTAACTCAGGTACGCCTCAAATACTTTCAAGTATTTGATTTATGTATTTGATGTGGGTCTGATATGTTTCAAACCTCATACTGTGCGCTAACCATGATGCTTGTGTGTGTTGTTCTGTGATGCAGTGGCTCCAGAGCTGATGGACCAGGGGGCCAACATATGGCAGCCCATCCCCAGGAAGTCCTCCTACTCATCCTGTACACAGGGCAGTTTCTCAGATGGAGGACCCCCCAACGGTTGCAACCATGAAAGGTCAGAGACGGACACACACTGGTGGTTACCCAGACATCATCCCTGGCCTTTACCGATCCCACTGACCTAAACTAGTATTTGAACCCGGGTCTGTGGAGCTCGTATCCTACTCAGGTCAGTAGGATCGGTAAAGGCTGAAGATCGAAGAGGTGAAGGCATTATGGAGGATACTTTGATTTATATGCTGTTTCCCCTCTGCAGAGCCCCTTTGAAGCTGCTGTGTGACCAAATGAAGTATCAGATCATCTCCCGGGCGTTCTACGGCTGTACGTGATTGGGAACACAACTCTTCTATCTTTTCTACCCCTAGATGATTTGCAACGCGTTGCAACGGATTTTAATTTCAAACAGTTCATCAATTAGCCTAGCGTCCAACTATTAATTAGGTGTCAGATGTGTGATCGCCTTATTAAATACTTTATCACCTAAAATCTCAGAAAGGAGGATCATTTGAAAGCCGTTATGTTTTTATATTTCAGGGATAGCTTATTGTCGTCAACTGTCCACCGTACGTACACACCTCTCGGCCCTGGTCAACCACACCATCGTGGCGCCCGATGTGCCCTGCGATGCCTTCACGGGCCTCACCGCTGAGGTGTGGCAGAGGTTCCTTCAGGACTGCACTGTAAGTATAACCATCACATTATTAGCAGTATTGCTAACATCATCAGAGATACACACCGTACAGTACCAACCAGCCCAAACCCCCTGGCGACGTGATGCGCGCGCACAGACACACGCATGTACACATGCGCATACACACACACACACACACACTCATCTAGATTCACCCATTAATCATCAAAACACTCACACATTCTTACTCACACAACCGAATGTATGCAAGGGTGACTAATGCCCTGCCATTAAGCTCAACAGCAGACATTTGCATGTGTGGGATTCAGTTGACTAATCAACCAATGGGTGGGATTCATTTGACTAATCAACCAATGGGTGGGATTCAGGTGACTAATAATCTATCTAGTTCATCCATGTGTGTCCAATCTGTGGTTGTACAGTCCTGTTTTATTCAATCTGGGCATTTAGCTAAAAGGGCTAGATTATGGGCTCCCAAGTGGTGCAGCGGTCTAAGGCACTGCATTTCAGTGCTTGAGGTGTCACTACAGACATCCTGGTTCTATTCCAGGCTGTATCACAACCGGCTGTGTTTGGGAGTCCCATCTTCCGGGTTTGTCATTGTAAATAAGAATTAGTTCTAAACTGATTTGCCTAGTTAAATAAAGGTTAAATATTTGTTAAGTTATGTATTATACATGATTTAACAGTGAGTTAGGACCCCCACTGATCCCCAGTGGTACACAACCATTCTGCAGAATAATTGATCTACTCTAGATAAGCCACTGGCCTCCTTTTTTTGTTCTTGTCAATTGTTTTATGTCAGTGCACTGTATATGTAAACGTTAGTCTGTTCATGTGTGGGTACGTTGTTGTGTGTACTGTACAGTATATTCCAACCTGGGCTCACCTGGCACAATGGAACCAATGGAATAGTCCTAAAAGGGAAACACGCACTCCGGACAGGCTCGATCAAACTCACAAAACTAGTAACTTAAAGAAAACAACTACTACTGGTATTTGAACCCAAGTCTGTACATAGGCCTTTCTATCTTTCTATATCTGTGTGTGTTGCGGCTCATTGACTGAGCCTGTCCCTCTGCTCTCCAGGCCTATAACGAGCAGGAGCTGCTGCGCCTGGTGTACTTCGGCGGTGTTGATCCTTCGCTGCGTAAGGAGGTGTGGCCCTTCCTCCTGGGCCACTACCAGTTTGGCATGTCTAAGTCTGACAGGAAAGAGGTTGGTGTCACCCTTGCCATTAGATGTCACCACCAAAACCCCTTGACCTCCAACCCCTGACCCTGGCACTGTGACACTGCAGGTGGATGAGCAGGTGCGGGCGTGCTACGAGCAGACCATGAGCGAGTGGCTGGGCTGCGAGGCCATCGTGCGGCAGCGGGAGAAAGAGCAGCATGCAGCGGCGCTGGCTAAGTGCTTGTCTGTCTCGGCCAGCGTGGATAATCCAAACCCTGTCCAGAGGATGATGCACCGTGACTCCAGCATCAGCAATGAGGTGACACACAAGCGCACGCATGCCTGTCCACGTGCACACATAGTCTTGTGGCACACAGGATACCCGGTAGTTCAATATGTTTTGACCAAGATTTTATATCTCTCAACACCTCAATAATATGAAAGTACAAAGCATATAGTGAAATGTTAACTTGGGGCACCAATAATACACTGCCTTTATAACAGTTACATATAATTACATACAGGCCTACAGAATAACTTGTCCACATTAGAATGTTGTGTTGTGCCCCTCAGCCTGGTTTCTTCCTAGGTTCTGGCCTTTCTAGGGAGTTTTTCCTAGCCACTGTGCTTCTACACCTGCACTGCTTGCTGTTTGGGGTTTTAGGCTGGATTTCTGTACTGCACTTTGTGACATCAGCTGATGTAAGATTGGCTTTATAAATACATTTGATTGATTGCCAGGTTTTATTGACCTGTTTTCTCCCCTGCTGGTTCTCTGGTACTACCCATGCCAGTCCTCCCGGAGCTGCAGCTCAGACAGACAGAGCCTGGCTCGCCTGCAGAGTGACTCCAGCAGCAGCACCCAGGTACCCCCTCATGCACTCTGAGAGTCCTATTAAATACTGTAGATGAAATGTTACATTGATTTTGTATGTCATTCTATCCGCCTCTATGCTCACATAATTAAAAGTAGCTATTATTCATAATAATTAACAATACGGATAATAACACGCACAGGGCTGAATACACACCTGCCTGTATACAGGTGATTTCTACAAAATGTTGCAAATTACAGTCCCATTCCCGCAAAAACAATTTAAAAAAAAACGGTTAAGTCTCCAAATTTAGGACATTTATTTACATCATGATATGTTCTAATTCAATCCAAGGCAATAACAAACATATTGTACAAAGTAATATAGTACATATTATAGTAAAAATAAATTGTTTAAATTGAGAGGTGGCTGTCCCAAACCCTGACTCCTAAACTTCATATTTGAAAATAAAGAAATTCATGATTTGAGTTGTATTATTACATTGAAACATACTGATCTAATTAGTAGTTTTGTGTCTTTTTAAACAGCTTTCTCAAAAACGGCTGTCCCAACTTTTGATGTCACTACTGAAACACACATGTTAAAATTAGTGAGCAAGTTGGTAAATCTTCATGTGTTTTTACAGTGTCACTAATGTATCAAGAAGTATAAGAAGTACGGTTTTGTGACTAAAATATATGTTTGCTGGGATGTACATCCGTCCAAATGAAAGACAGACAGACATATGTTAACTATGAGGTTTCTTTTAAATACAAAATAAGTCAAAATTGTCCAAACTGAAATGGGCACAACTGAGACAATTGACACCATAAGAGATATATTTGTATCTGTGCCATTATGGCGTTTGTGACAGCACGGGCAGCGCCATTGTGGCTAAATCTCTTTTAAAGTTGCATGCGACGTGCTCTACCAACTGAGATACAGAGGACCACCATGTGGGTAATGGACAAGTGTACACTTCAGGAAAAAGTGTAGAGTATTGAAATGTATAGCCAGCAGGGGGGCTCCAACCCTCCAAGCGCCCAAACATTGACATCTATTTGGCTAAAACATAGACGTCTATAATGTGCTCTACTGTACTGTATCCTACTGTACTGTACTCAAGTTTACTCTATTTGAGTTTCTTACAATTGAAGAAAGGGCCCATGGACTCTTGATTTAGTGGTCTTGATACATAACAAAAAGTCTTAACTCACTGGGTCTGGATCTTGGGACCAATGTCCTGGTATAAATATTGGTCTTGGCTTCTGGATATTACCTTAGTCTTTGGTAACCATAGGCAACCCAATTTGAAGAAGACAATGCTTTCTGGTGATTGGCTGATCACTCTCAACCCATAGCAATCTCCACCCATTGGACAACTTTTAAATGGTGGAAGCCCTCAATGGCAATGTCTATACTAAAAGGAGTTATATCCATCTGGAGTTTATCTATTTGATTGACATTGGACACCAAAATGCCTGTTATGATGTCAAAATAGAGATAGCTAAAGTAATAATTGAAACATCTAACAACATCATTAATTAGATGCATAAGTAATTTAATCAATTAACACGTTTCAGATTCATACAGTCAACAGAGAACAATAGAGATTATATTTCTCTAAATTCAATTTTAAAAATCGAGTTAAATGGTATGCAAATAACATTTATAAAATGTACAGTACCAGTCAAAAGTTTGGACACACCTAATCATTCAAGGGTTTTTCTTTATTTTTACTATTTTCTACATGGTAGAATAATAGTGAAGACATCAAAACTATGAAATAGTGTCACTACAGTCCCTGGTTCAATTCCGGGCTATATCACATCCGGCTGTGATTGGGAGTGTCACGGATCCCTCTGGAACTTTCATTACGCACACCTGCCCCCTATTCCCACTGATTAGTATGTTATATATGTGCCCTCTGGTTTCCATTGGGCTGTTCATTATTGTTACTATGTCTGTTGGTGCGTGTGAGTACTTGAGCTGTGTGTTTTGGGCTTTCGTGCCCTTGTGGATTGCGCAGATGATTACGGGTCTCGTCCCGTGTGTTAATCATTGTGCACGTGTGTTATTTATTCGAGGTACTCCTCGCTCTTTTGTTTTGGTTTTCTGCCCTGTGTTTTGTTACGTGTTTGTTTGGTCTTCGTCCCTGTGCCTTTACACAGCACGCCGTAATGTGGACTTAATAAAAAAAACTATTACGTATTCCTGCGCCTGCCCCCCGAATCTCTTCATACCAACGTGACAGGGAGTCTTGTAGGGCGGCGCACAATTGGCCCAGCATTGTCTGGGTTTGGCCGAGGTAGGCTGTCATTGTAAATAAGAATTTGTTCTTAACTGACTTGCCTAGTTACATAAAAAATATTGAAATAAACACTCTTGGCATTCTCTCAACCAGCTCATGAGGAATGCTTTTCCAACAGTCTTGAAGGAGTTCCCACATATGCTGAGCACTTGTTGGCTGCTTTTCCTTTACTCTGCGAACCAACTCATCCCAAACCATCTCACTTGGGTTGAGGTCGGGTGATTGTGGAGGCCAGGTCATCTGATGCAGCCCTCATCACTCTCTTTGGTCAAATAGCTCTTACACAGCCTGGAGGTGTGTTTTGGGTAAAATTATAGTCCCACTAAGCGCAAACCAGATGGGATGGCATATCGCTGCAGAATGCTGTGGTAGCCATGCTGGTTAAGTGTGCCTTGAATTCTAAATAAATCACTAACAGTGTCACCAGCAAAGCAACCCCACACCATCACACCTCCTCCATGCTTCACGGTGGGAACCACACATGCAGAGATCATCCATTCACCTACTCTGCGTCTGACAAAGACACGGCAGTTGGAACCAAAAATGTCTAATTTTGACTCATCAGACCACAGGACAGATTTCCACCAGTCTAATGTCCATTGCGCGTGTTTCTTGGCCCGAGCAAATCTCCTCTCCTTATTGGTGTCCCCTAGTAGTGGTTTCTTTGCAGAAATTTGACCATGAAGACCTGATTCACCCAGTCTCCTCTGAATAGTTAATGTTGAGATGTGTCTGTTACTTGAACTCTGTGAAGCATTTATTTGGGCTGAAATCTGAGTTGCAGTTAACTCTAATGAATATATCATCTGCAGCAGAGATAACTCTGGGTCTTCCTTTCCTGTGGTGGTCCTCATGAGAGCCAATTTCATCATAAGGCTGGATGGTTTTTGTGACTGCACTTGAAGAAACGTTCAAAGTTCTTGAAATTTTCCGGATTGACAGACCTTCATGTCTTCAAGTACTGATGGACTGTCGTTTCTCTTTGCTTATTTGAGCTGTTCTTGCCATAATAGCTATTTGGTATTTTATCTTCTGTATACAACCCCTACCTTGTCACAGCACAACTGATTGGATCAAACACATTAAGAAGGAAGAAATTCTACAAATTAACTTTTATTAAGGCACACCTGTTAATTGAAATGCATTCCAGGGGACTACCTCATGAAGCTGGTTGAGAGAATGCCAAGAGTGTGCAAAGCTGTCATCAAGGCAAAGGGTGACTACTTTGAAAAATCTCAAATATAAAATATATTTAGATTCGTTTAACACTATTTTGGTTACTAAATTATTCCATATATGTAATTTCATAGTGTTGATGTCTTCACTAATATTCTACAATGTAGAAAATAGCAAAAATAAAGAAAACCCCTTGAATGAGTAGGTGTGTCCAAACTTTTGACTGGTACTGTATCTGTAATAGGTTAATAAAAATAATCACTACTGTGCATGGTTCTCCCTTCATTGCAACTTTTTCACTATGTTTTGGTAGTGACAAATTTAGTGGGGTGATAAGGAATTGAGGTAAATATTTCACTTATGCAATACACACAAAGTGTGCGACTATATACTGTACTTTTTCTTCCAACCTCCAATTTGCACCACTTCTGTAGAACGATCCATACACAAAAGCTGCTTAGTCCCACAATACTGAAAAGTGAACTGTAGAACGATTGTCTCCTAATCACTATTTTCATGGAAATATGTTGTATTATGGCTTCAAGATCAAAATCTAACGGCGCCTCCAAAAGATGGAAATCGTTCCGACACACAATTCGTAGCTTTTTTTATTTAAAAAATACTTAAATTTTTGTAATTCATACAACTAAAATATTCCTAATGCTTCAAACCTATTGAATTACTCTAGTCCAGGGTTTCCCAAACTCAGTCCCAAACCAAATGTGCACCGAGTTTGGGACAGGTGCGGTTTGGAAAATGTAAAACAAAAATGATGGGGAAGGGTAAAAATGCTGGAATTCCAGTGTTGGTAGAAACAAATGTCAAAGCTGTATCAAGTAAAGAAAAGCCAAATGTCCTAGGTGGTGCATTTGCAGTGGTTCATAGATGTGAGCGCCTGTATGATGAGTAAGAGGAGACGTTGGGAAAAGTTAAAGGAGCATCGACATGTTTTAAAGAAAAAAGGGGAGTAAGGAGAAGCTATGGATACAGAGTTTTCTATGTATGATACGACAAGGGCGTTGAAGGGATGCGGACGGACTGCTCCTTGAAAAGATAGGGTGTGTTATGTGATGTTTAACATGCACCGGACAGTGTGTTGGAAGCAGTGTTAGGATTGTATAATAAGGTGCTGAGGACTGGGGTGATTCCTGCTGGGTGGAAACGTGTGGTGGTGTTGCCGTTTGTAAAACCAGGTAAAGATCCCGCTAGGGTGGGCAGTTATAGGCCTATCATGTTGACATCCAATATGTTTTATTTTTGTATTTTATTTCACCTTTATTTAACCAGGTAGGCTAGTTGAGAACAAGTTCTCATTTACAACTGCGACCTGGCCAAGATAAAGCACAGCAGTTCGACACATACAGGTGTATGTGTAAGTTAATGGATTGGATTTCCCAAGTTAATGGACTTCCCAAAATATGTGTAAGTTAATGGAAAAGATGATAGTGAATAGGATGATTTATTTCTTGGAAGTTTGTTGAACGTAGCACAGAGTGGGTTCAGGAGAGGGAGGTCTGCCATGGATGCCCCCGATGACCGTTAATACAGAGATAGCCAAGGTCCTGACAATAAAAGAGGTGATGAGTGTTGTGTATTTTGACATTGAGAAAGCTTACGATACCATGTGGAGGGAAGGGTTGTTGATCAAGTTGAGTGCATTGGGCGACGGCTGTATAACTGGATCATGGACTTCCTGTTTGATCGGGTCATACGGGTGGGGGTGGGGTCAGAATTATCAATGTGGTTTGAAGTGGACAATGGTACTCCTCAGGGGAAGTGTGGTTAGTCCGGTGTTATTCACCCTGATGATAGATTATATATTTAAAAGGTGGGATAAGGACTGGGTGTGGCCTTGTATGCTGATAATGGGGCCGTCTGGGAGAGAGTCAGGAATGTGAAATGTGTGATGAGGAAGAAGCTGTGGGAGTTGTGGAAGATTGGTCTCTAACATGGTGGTTTAGGATGTCTGTGGCCAAGACCTGCTTTTTATGGTGTTTTTTTAGGAGGAAGGCTAAAGATGTTAGGCTGCAAATATACAGTGGGGCAAAAAAGTATTTAGTCAGCCACCAATTGTGCAAGTTCTAGTAATTTTCATCATAGGTACACTTCAACTATGACAGACAAAATGAGGAAAGAAAATCCAGAAAATCACATTGTAGGATTTTTAATGAATTTATTTGCAAATTATGGTGGAAAATAAGTATTTGGTCACATACAAACAAGCAAGATTTCTGGCTCTCACAGACCTGTAACTTCTTCTTCAAGAGGCTCCTCTGTCCTCCACTCGTTACCTGTATTAATGGCACCTGTTTGAACTTGTTATCAGTATAAAAGACACCTGTCCACAACCTCAAACAGTCACACTCCAAACTCCACTATGGCCAAGACCAAAGAGCTGTCAAAGGACACCAGAAACAAAATTGTAGACCTGCACCAGGTTGGGAAGACTGAATCTGCAATAGGTAAGCAGCTTGGTTTGAAGAAATCAACTGTGGGAGCAATTATTAGGAAATGGAAGACATACAAGACCACTGATAATCTTCCTCGATCTGGGATAGAGATGAACGCAAGATCTCACCCCGTGGGGTCAAAATGATCAGAAGAACGGTGAGCAAAAATCCCAGAACCACACGGGGGGACCTAGTGAATGACCTGCAGAGAGCTGGGACCAAAGTAACAAAGCCTACCATCAGTAACACACTACGCCGCCAGGGACTCAAATCCTGCAGTGCCAGACGTGTCCCCCTGCTTAAGCCAGTACATGTTCAGGCCCGTCTGAAGTTTGCTAGAGAGCATTTGTATGATCCAGATGAGGATTGGGAGAATGTCATATGGTCAGATGAAACCAAAATTGAACTTTTTGGTAAAAACTTTTTCTCATTTCGTCTGTCATAGTTGAAGTGTACCTATGATGAAAATTACAGGCCTCTCTCATCTTTTTAAGTTGGAGAACTTGCACAATTGGTGGCTGACTAAATACTTTTTTGCCCCACTGTACATTCAGGATATAGATTGGGTGTCTGAGTTGAAGTATTTGGGGTATGTGGTTTGATGAGAGGCTTACGTGGAAGAGACATTGAAATTAGAGGAGGAAGGTGCTGAACCTCATGAGGGCAGTGGCAGGATATGTTTGGGGGTCGGATAGACAAACACTGTTGTATATGTATCAGGCATTGATCAGGTCATCTTTGGATAATGGGTGCTTTGTATGTGGATCGGCAGCCAAAACGGTACTACAGCGCCTGGTAGGATACAGATTGTGTGTTGGTGTCTTCAGGATGACACCTGTTGAGGCATTGCAGGTGGATAGTGGGGAACTGGCACTGAGGATAAAGCGGGACAAACTTGCATTAGCGTACTGGGTGAGGTTGAAAGGGAGTTCAGAAGGATATCCTGCGGTCATGGCAAATGGGGAATGTTGGGACCGAGGAGTGGGTAAGCAGAAGGCATACGGGTGGACAATTGGGCAGAAAGTGGTAGAATATGGACTAGGGGAGAGCGAGAGAGGGCTGGAAATTGCATTGGGGAACTTTCCTCCGTGGTTGTGAGACGGGGTGTGGAGATCTATACATACAGTTGAAGTCGGAAGTTTACATACACTTAGGTTGGAGTCATTAAAACTCGTTTTTCAACCACTCCACAAATTTCTTGTTAACAAACTATAGTTTTGGCAAGTTGGTTAGGACATCTACTTTGTGCATGACACAAGTAATCTTTCCAAAAATTGTTTACAGACAGATTATTTCACTTATAATTCACTGTATAACAATTCCAGTGTGTCAGAAGTTGACATACACTAAGTTGACTGTGCCTTTAAACAGCTTGGAAAATTCCAGAAAATGATGTCATGGCTTTAGAAGCTTCTGATAGGCTTATTGACATCATTTGAGTCATTTGGAGGTGTACCTGTGGATGTATTTCAAGGACTACCTTCAAACTCCGTGCCTCTTTGCTTGACATCATGGGAAAATCAAAAGAAATCAGCCAAGATCTCAGAAAAAAAATTATAGACCTCCACAAGTCTGGTTCATCATTGGGAGCAATTTCCAAACGCCTGAAGGTACCACGTTCATCTGTACAAACAATAGTATGCAAGTATTAACACCATGGAACCGCGCAGCCGTCATACCGCTCAGGAAGGAAACACATTCTGCCTCCTAGAGATGAACGTAATTTGGTGCGAAAAGTGCAAATCAATCCCAGAACAACAGCAAAGGACCTTGTGAAGATGCTGGAGGAAACCGGTACAAAGTATCTATATCCACAGTAAAACGAGTCCTATATCGACATAACCTGAAAGGCCGCTCAGCAAGGAAGAAGCCACTGCTCCAAAACCGCCATAAAATAGCCAGACTACTGTTTGCAACTGCACATGGGGACAAAGATCGTACTTTTTGGAGAAATGTCCTCTGGTCTGATGAAACAAAAATAGAACTGTTTGGCCATAATGACCATCGTTATGTTTGGAGGAAAAAGGAGGAGGCTTGCAAGCAAAAGAACACCATCCCAACCGTGAAGCACGGGGGTGGCAGCATCATGTTGTGGGGATGTTTTGCTGCAAGAGGGACTGGTGCACTTCACAAAATAGATAGCATCATGAGGAAGGACAATTATGTGGATATATTGAAGCAACATCTCAAGACATCAGTCAAGAAGTTAAAGCTTGGTCGCAAATGGATCTTCCAAATGGACAATGACCTCAAGCATACTTCCAAAGTTGTGGCAAAATGGCTTAAGGACAACAAAGTCAAGGTATTGGAGTGGCCATCACAAAGCCCTGACCTCAATCCTATAGAAAATGTGTGGGCAGAACTGAAAAAGCGTGTGCGAGCAAGGAGGCCTACAAACCTGACTCCGTTACACCAGCTCTGTCAGGAGAAATAGGCCAACATTCACCCAACTTATTGTGGGAAGCTTGTGGAAGGCTACCCTAAACGTTTGACCCTAGTTCAACAATTTAAAGGCAATGCTACCAAATACTAATTGAGTGTATGTAAACTTCTGACCCACTGGGAATGTGATGAAATAAATAAAAGCTGAAATAAATCATTCTCTCTACTATTATTCTGACATTTCACATTCTTAAAATAAAGTGGTGATCCTAACTGACCTAAGACAGGGGTTTTTTAGGATTAAATGTCAGGAATTGTGAAAAACAGATTTTGTGTATTTGGCTAAGGTGTATGTAAACTTCCGACTTCAACTGTATATGTATATGTGTATATACATATACAGTATATGTATATGTGATATGTCAAATCAAATCTAATGTTATTTGTCACATACACATGGTTAGCAGATGTTAATGCGAGTGTAGCGAAATGCTTGTGCTTCTAGTTCCGACCATGCAGTAGTATCTAACAAGTAATCTAACAAATTCACAACAACTACCTAATACACACAAGAGTAAAGGAATGAATACGAGTATGTACATATAAATATATGGATGAGCGATGGCTGACCGGCATAGGCAAGATGCAGTAGATGGTATGGAGTACAGTATATACATATGAGATGAGTAATGTAGGATATGTAAACATTATATAAATGGCATTGTTTAAAGTGGCTAGTGATACATTTATTTCATCCAATTATAATTATTAAAGTGGCTAGAGATTTGGGTCGATGGCCGAACGGCATAGGCAAGATTCAGTAGATGGTTTAGAGTACAGTGTATACATTTGATATGAGTATGTCGGATATGTAAACATTATATACAAAATTGTTTAAAGTGGCTAGTGATACATTTGTTACATCCAATTCCTATGTTTTAAGTGGCTAGAGATTTAAGTCAGTATGTTGGCAGCAGCCACTCAATGTTAGTGATGGCTGTTTAACAGTCTGATGGCCTTGAGGTAGAAGCTGTTTTTCAGTCTCTCGGTCCCAGCTTTGATGCACCTGTACTGACCTCGCCTTCTAGATGATAGCGGGGTGAACAGGCAGTGGCTCGGGTGGTTGTGGTCCTTGATGATCTTTTTGGCCTTCCTGTGACATCGGGTGGTGTAGGTGTCCTGAAGGGCAGGTAGTTTACCCCTGGTGATGCGTTGTGCAGTCCTCACTACCCTCTGGAGAGCCTTACGGTTGTGGGCGGAGCAGTTGCCGTACCAGGCGGTGATACAGCCCGACAGGATGCTCTCGATTGTGCATCTGTAGAAGTTTCTGAGTGATTTTGGTGACAAGCCAAATTTCTTCAGCCTCCTGAGGTTGAAGAGGCGCTGTTGCGCCTTCTTCACCACGCTGTCTGTGTGGGTGGACCAATTAAGTTTGTCCGTGATGTGTACGCCGAGGAACTTAAAACTTTAAACTTTCTCCACTACTGTCCCCTCGATGTGGATAGGGGGGTGCTCCCTCTCCTGTTTCCTGAAGTCCACGATCATCTCCTTTGTTTTTTTGACATTGAGTGAGAGGTTATTTTCCTGACACCACACTCCGAGGGCCCTCACCTCCTTCCTGTAGGCCGTCTCGTCGTTGTTGGTAATCAAGCCTACCACTATAGTGTCGTCAGCAAACTTGATGATTGAGTTGGATGCGTGCTTGGCCATGCAGTCATGGGTAAACAGGGAGTACAGGAGAGGGCTGAGAACGCACCCTTGTGGGGCCTCAGTGTTGAGGATCAGCGGGGTGGAGATGTTGTTTCCTACCCTCACCACCTGTTCACCCCGCTATCATCTAGAAGGTGAGGTCAGTACAGGTGCATCAAAGCTGGGGCCGAGAGACTGAAAAACAGCTTCTACCTCAAGGCCATCAGACTGTTAAATAGCCATCACTAACATTGAGTGGCTGCTGCCAACATACTGACTTAAATCTCTGACTTAAATCTTAAATCTCAGGAAGTCCAGGACCCAGTTGCACAGGGCTGGGTCGAGACCTAAGGTCTCGTGCTTAATGACGAGCTTGGAGGGAACTAGGGTGTTAAATGCTAAGCTGTAGTCGATGAACAGCATTCTGTACAGATGGTTCAAAGGATCCAGTCAGTGGTAGGGTGGGGGCAGGAGTTTATATCCCAGATTTCAATGTTAGAGTATGTAAGCGATTAACTGATTATGTGTCAGTGTAGGTGGCCGAGTTGATGGCCATGATTATAGGTTTGAGATGGGTGGAGGAGGTGAAACCATTCAGAGTGGTGATCTGTCCTGATTCAGCTGCAGTGTTGA
This sequence comes from Brachymystax lenok tsinlingensis, assembly GCA_030435695.1. Lineage (NCBI taxonomy): Eukaryota > Metazoa > Chordata > Actinopteri > Salmoniformes > Salmonidae > Brachymystax > Brachymystax lenok. The sequence continues at coordinate 37,750,443 of CM059807.1, read as the reverse complement.
GTAGTATGAAGACGGGCAGGTCGGATAGGGGAGACTTGTTTATGGCGATGATGGAGCTGTTAATGGGATTGGAGAGGATGGGAGTGGTGGTAAGCTTTTGTTGGGTTCCTGCCCAAGTGGGTGTGGAGGGTAATGAGAAGGCTGATGTGGTGGCTAAGAGTGCGGTGAGGAGAGAGGGTAGATATTAAGGTCCCGTTGGGCCGTAGGGAAGTTAAGTCCTTGATCCGGGCAAAAGGGCTCGATCTTTGGCAAAGGGAGTGGGATGCTAATAGTGAGGGGAGGCAATTTTATCGCGTGCACCAGTCAGTTAAGGAAGAGGTGGGGAGTATGGGATGTAGTGTTGAGTAGACTACAGTTTGGGCACACAGGTTTGAATGCCATTTTGTGGATGATTGGGAGACATGAAACAGGTCTGTGTGATGAGTTTTTAATGGAGGAAACGGTGGTCCATGTGTTGAAATCTTGTGAACTGTATGACGTAGATGGGGAGAGATTGTGTGAAAGGGTTTGGGTGGTGTAGTGGGGGGAGGAAAGGGGAGGGAAGTGGTGTCTAGGGCTCTATTTCACTTTCTTAGAGAAACAGGACTAATGAAGATAATTTAATTAGGTAGGCAGTGACTGGCCTTACACTCCAGAACAGTAGGTGGCGGTGTATGCACGTTAAAGGTTGGATGCGATCCACCAACCCAATCTCGAAGAAGAAGAGTTTAGGAAACACTGCTCTAGTCTATTACAGTAATATTGATATTGTTATATTATGTGTAAAGGGATCTTTTGCTTTTTTGAACCAGTATTCCTCAACCCCACACTCTCTCGCCTGCTAGTTCTTCAGTTCACATCCTCCCATCCCTTAGACTAGCCTGCTTCTCTTTGGCTTGTTCTTTTAGGTGTTTGAGTCTGTGGAGGAGGTGGATCAGATCGAGACCGAGGCCAAGAGCAAAGAGGCCAAGCAGGTGCCCAAGATCCCCAATGGAGGTGCCCTGCCCAACGGGACCTGCTCACCAGACTCGGGGCACCCCTCCTCTCGCAACTTCTCAGTCACCTCGGGCCTGTCAGACCGCTCTCTGAGCACAGAGGACAGCACTGCACCTGACACCACCCCTAAAAACATCACCAGTACTCCTCCACAGTTGGCCCCAGCCCCACAGAACCCAGTCAAAGCCCATGAGGAAGAGTTGGAGGCAGATAGCCAAAACGCCCAACCCCCGGCCCTGCAGGAGGAGAAAGACCTTCAGGCCAAGGACCCACCAGAGAAGGAAGAAAAAGAGAGTGTGACCGAAGTGACCCAAGAGATTGAGGGCAATGAGACAGAAGTACCAGATATAGAAATAGACAAAAATACAGTGACCGTAGAGCCAGTGGAAACAGAAATGCCAGAAGTAGAACTTGACAAAAAGACAGAGAAGACAGAGGTGACAGAGATTGAAATGGACAAAAAAACAGAGGCAAGGGAGGACAAGGCAGCAGACCTAGGTGCGTTAGAGAGCCAGAAAATAGAGGAAAAAAATACTTCCGTGACTGAACCTGCCAAGACAGAAGAGGTAAGGATCAATGAAAAGGAGGACATTGAGTTACCGAAAGCAGAAGTGGATGCTGTAGAAGAAACGCTGGAGTCCAAAACAGATGAGTTCAAAACAATGGAGGCTAAAGAACTTGAGACAGAAGTGGTGAAAATATTGGATGGAGATTCAACCATGCTAGAGGAGTTGCAGTCACTGGAACCAGAGACATTGAAAACTCGAGAGTCAAGAGAAACAAAGGACGAAGGATCAGAACCAGAGTCTGTAGATCCAGAAGAGACTGAACCATCCCAAACAAACCATAGAGAGCCAAAAGAGGAGAAGGCATTGATATCAACGATGACTGCAGAAGCAATGGAGGACCAGACATCAGAACTGGAGGATGAGCGAACTTCAGAGGCTGTAGAAACCAGTGCTGAAACATCGGACGTTAAGGAAGTCGAAGAAAAGACTATGGAAAAGACAGAAACTGAGATAAAAGTAGAAGCCAATGAGACTTTAAAATTTGAAGAGGTAACGGAAACGAAGGTGGTTAAGACGGTGTCACGCGAAGAAGTTGCAGAGGCAAAAGTGGAGGACATTACAAAATCTAAGGAAGTGGGAAAAAGAGAGGAGGAGGAGACCAAGCGGCCAGAGACAGAGAGGAATACAAGCCCCGTTGCAGACACCAGGGTGGCAGGGGCAATGGAAGCATTAGGTAGAACCACCCAGAGTGAGGAGGCTCTGGCCACCACAGAATCTGAGGAGTCTCCTTCAGCCATTGAGATGGCAAAAGTCTCCATTGCCCCACTGTGGGACAGGATGGATCCGTGCCACAGTTCCGGGGTTGGGGCTGCTCTCTCTGAGGGCTCAGTCCCCCATCTGGAGCTCCAACTGGAGGAGGAGGAGCAGTGCAAAACCAGCCCAGAGGGCACAGAGTCCAACTTGTGTGAGGAGCCTGAGATGGAGAGCATCTTCCCACAATTTGACTCCCTGGCCGTGGGCAGAGAGCTGAAAAACGAGGACATCTCTCCAGTGTCATCCATCGGAACCACCTATTCTGTAGGCATTTTATTTTCAGAATAATCAAGATATATTTTGGTTTTACAGTTACGAGTAAGTTATGCTTTAACATTTGTGTGTGGGGGGGTTGCGCCTTTGTTGTAGCAAGAGCTTTTGGACATGTACACAATGAACCTGCACCGCATTGACAAGGATGTCCAGCGATGTGACAGAAACTACTGGTACTTTACCCCTGCCAACCTGGAGAAACTGCGCAACATCATGTGCAGGTAAAATAAAAGCCATGTCTTTCATGATTCTCTAGTGCTCTTTTGCAGAAAGTTTTGGAAATAATCTATGACTCATTATGTTATGTGTGGAGCTCAATGTCAAATGGGAAAATAGGAAGAATGAATGAGTTCCACCTGCACATGATGCTGACTTCTCTCCTCAGTTATATCTGGCAGCACCTGGAGATTGGCTATGTGCAGGGCATGTGTGACCTGCTGGCTCCCCTCCTTGTCATTCTGGATGATGGTGAGTTAACGCCATTGAGTCCAGGCTGTGACGTGTGTGTTTTCCTCCCTTACTCTCCTCCTTGGTATTTGTGAAATGGATTCTGCGATGGAAGAAAAATGTGTCAACCTTCAAGATTATTTTACCTTCTAAAAATTGGATTTGATTAGTCCTTTTTTTAACACGCACACATACAGATGTAGGATCTTCATTTGATCACTCTTTTGTTGCTGAAAATTGCAGGAAGTGCAGATGAGCTTTGTGATTTACAGTAAGGGAAAAAAGTACTTATTTCTCTCATTAAAATGAAAATCAATTTATAACATTTTTCACATGCGTTTTTCTGGATTTTTTTGTTGTTATTCTGTCTCTCACTGTTCAAATAAACCTACCATTAAAATTATAGACTGATCCTTTCTTTGTCAGTGGGCAAACGTACAAAATCAGCAGGGGATCAAATACTTTTTTCCCTCACTGTACATAATTTCACTGAAAACCCACACTAACACACGGTTATATTAACGGTATTTCACTTCATGTAGCCTACTTTTGTCCAGTTAATAGCCTAACCACCGATCAAGCAACATAATTGACTAAACGTTCAAATCCTGTTGCGACAGGATTCTTTTGCTGTGGCAATAGGTCAAATTAAGATTCTACATACGCTTAGTCAAGCGACAATCTGTCAATGAGACTCATCGTAGACTATCTCTATATCATACGGTGGTATTGGAATGTAAAGAAAGAGTACAATGAATATAATCTGATGAAACAGAGGACAGGGATATTGTTGTGCTTTAGGGAGGACAACTGAAATGGAGATGGAAGTGGACCGCTCAACATTTCTGTCTTTCCTCAATCTCTCTCCCGGTCTTTCCTCATCTCTCCCTGTGTCTTTTTCTCTCTCTCTCTCTCTCTCTCTCTCTCTCTCTCTCTCTCTCTCTCTCTCACTCACTCACTCACTCACTCACTCACTCACACTCACTCAGAGGCCATGGCCTTCAGCTGTTTCACTGAGCTCATGAAGCGGATGAATCAGAACTTCCCCCATGGCGGTGCCATGGACACTCAATTTGCCAACATGCGCTCTCTCATCCAGGTGAGGCCACAGAGACACTTTGTAACTTCTATATATACACTACATAATACATAATGTATGTATTCAGACCCTTGACTTTTCCCACATTTTGTTACATTACAGCCTTATTCTAAAATTAATTAAATTGTTTTTTTCCTTCATCAATCTACACACAATAGCCCATAATGTATACAAAAATAAACTGAAATATCAAATTTACATAAGTATTCAGAACCTTTACTCAGTACTTTGTTGAAGTACCTTTGGCATCATTTACAGAAGCAAGTTTCTTGGGGTTATAACGCTACAAGCTTGGCACAGCTATATTTGGGGAGTTTCTCCCATTCTCTGCAGATCCTCTCAAGCTCTGTCAGGTTGGATGGGGAGCATCTTGGCACAGCTATTTTCAGGTCTCCAGAGATGTTCTATTGGGTTCAAGTCTGGGCTCTGGCTGGGCCACTCAAGGACATTCAGAGACTTCCCGAAGCCACTCCTGCATTGTCTTGGCTATGTGCTTAGGGTCGTTGTCCTCTTGGAAGGTGAACCTTCGCCCCAGTCTGAGGTCCAGAGCGCTCTGCAGCAGGTTTTAATCAAGGATATCTCTGTACTTGACTCTGTTAATCTTTCCCTCTATCCCGACTAGTCTCCCAGTCCCTGCCACTGAAAATCATCCCCACAGCATAATGCTGCCACCACCATGCTTCACTGTAGGTATGGTGCCAGGTTTCCTCCAGATGTGATGCTTGGCATTCAGGCCAAATAGTTTCATCAGACCAGAGAATCTTGTTTCTCATGGTCTGAGAGTCCAAGCAGGCTGTCATGTGCCTTTTATGGAGGAGTGGCTTCCGTCTGGTCACTCTACCATAAAGGCCTGATTGGTGGAGTGCTGCAGAGATGGTTGTACTTCTGGAACGTTCTCCCATTTTCACAGAGGAACTCTGGAGCTCTGCCAGAGTGACCATCGGGTTCCTTCTCCCCGATTGATCAGTTTGGCTGGGCGGCCAGCTCTAGGAAGTGTCTTGGTGGTTCCTAACTTCTTCCAATTAAGAATGATGGAGGACACTGTGTTCTTGTGGACCTTCAATGCTGCAGACATGTTTTGGTACCCTTCCCCAAATCTGTGCCTCAAAGCAATCCTGTCTCGGAGCTCTATGGACAATTCCTTGAACCTCATGGCTTGGTTTTTGCTCTGACATGCACTGTCAACTGTGAGACATAGAGACAGGTGTATGCCTTTCCAAATCATGTCCAATCAATTAAATTGACCACAGAAACATCTCAAGGATGATCAATGGAAACAGGATGCACCAGCAAAGGAGGGACCAACTCCATATTATTTCCCATTATACGTTTGGGCAAGTAGTGTGTATATATTGGCATGCATCCAGTTGTTGTCATGAATAGTAGGATACAGTGAATATAACACATCCAACTTTATGTTCTCCACTAACCTCCCCCTTCCTCTCTTCCCCGACCCTTTTCCTCTACTCCCCCAACCCATCCCTCTTCCTTCAACTGTCTGTGTGCCCTCTCTCCTACTCCTTCCTCTCTCCTCCTACCCCTCTGTAGATCCTGGATTCTGAGCTTTTTGAGCTCATGCACCAAAATGGCGACTACACCCACTTCTACTTCTGCTACCGATGGTTCCTTCTAGACTTAAAGCGTGGTAATAATTACATCCTGATATTAGGGGATTTTATACCTTAGCAAATGCCAATTAAACTTAGGGGAGAGGGTTTTCATACCGTCAACCAAACGTCAAACAGCAAAGATTTTGCCATGGGGCGGAGAGTAATTTTATTCAGGTTTAAAGCTAATTACCTTAAATTCAACACATTTTGCCTTGACTTATGCCATGTTATTGATATCTGAGTGAGAGTGACTAACAATATCAATGGGGGCGACCTAGGGCCTATGATTTGTTAATCCGGTTCTGCCATACCCCAACCACACCTGACTTCTGCATCCACTGTACCTTTTTCTTTCTCAGAGCTGGTGTATGACGATGTGTTTGCGGTGTGGGAAACCATCTGGGCAGCGAAGTACGCCTCCTCTGGCCACTTTGTCCTCTTCATCGCGCTGGCACTGGTGGAGGTCTACCGGGAAATCATTCTGGAGAACAACATGGACTTCACCGACATCATAAAGTTTTTCAACGGTACACTATCTAACAATGGATCAACATTCATTCAATTGTTTGTGGAGAATTGGAAGTCTGGAGTCTTTCTTCATACTGTTGCACTAGTTTAAAAGTTGCCCTTCACCGCAACTCAGGTGGTTTTAAGAAAATTTAAATTGAGCTTGCTCCCACAGTGCTACAGTGTGACGCTAGCAAAAAAAAGACAACATTTCAACCAGCATATCGAGAGCTTAGGACAGTGGAATCACAGTGGAATCAACACTACGTGTTGTTGTTACTCGACTGTTGAGTTGATTTCCGTTAACTCGATGAGTGAAAAAGACATGAGTGGGGCCTCATCATTCTTCCCAGAATGCTTTGTTGCAGGTAGATTTTTCTAAATAGTTTGTTTTAGTATCTATGTTTCTGCATGCACATTGATTGATTAATTGATCTTATACTATACAAAAATACATAATTTTAAGTTTTCTAAACTAATCCAATCTGTAAGTGGTTGGATTTATTGCACCTGTAACTGGTTGTTCCAGTTTAGATGGTTTAGGTAGTCTTGTTTATCAAGTCCTTCACCATTGCAGTCATTCTGAATGCAGGCTGTGGGTGATAAAATATTCATAGTGTTGAATATCCTCCCTCTGGCTGGATTCCAATAGGAATTACTAATCACTTCACTAACCAGCTTATTGTGTCTTACAGATCTGATGTGGCCCATGAGCCATGATTTTCAGTTGTGGATAACTAGGCCATAACTAAAGGCCTTATAAAATGTATAATATATTATCATAGAGGGTTTACTTTTAATTGAAACACATTCACTTAGGCAGTCACTTGGTTAAGGCTTCAGGACTTGTTATTGAATGCAACAATCATGGCTCTGTCACTAACAAACACAGTCATGGGTGGATATCTCTCACATTTACTTGAAAGGCATGCTGAGAAGTATGCAAATAAGGCTTTACAATCTACAATGTTAAAACAAAAAAATGTGTAACGGCATCTAATAAAGTGTTAATTTAACACTAGGTAGCCTAGTGGTTAGAGCATTTGGCCAGTAACCGAAAGGTTGCTGGATTGAATCCCTGAGCTGACAAGGTAAAAAGCTGTCGTTCTGCCCCTGAACACGGAAGTTAACCCACTGTTCCCCAGTAGGCCGTCATTGAAAATAAGAATTTGTTCTTAACTGACTTGCCTAGTTAAATAATAATTAAAGTTGGAATTTGCAACACCCATGGTGTTAGGGACCAACACAAGTGTTAGTTTGTGAACACTTTGAAAGTAGGCCTACACATATTCCCATTCGGTACGGGTCCTCTGTTTGGTCTGCACTATGAACCCGAATGAATACATAAAAAAAAATCATAATACAAAATACAAACACTAGGCCTGTAGGCTCTGCATGCCTATGGAACAATTGGCCAGACATTTCACTGGATGTACTGTATAAATTTGAAGCATCCAGTTGGCACAACCAAATATGGTGATGAGAGGAAGCCCAGTGGGAGACTGGAGCAAATGGATTTGGGCTAAAATTCTGTTAGTTTTCTCATTGATGAAACATTTGATCTCCATACAGTTTTCTGTTTCTAAAACTAGACTCTGTAACAGAGTGGACTGCGTTTTGTAGACTTTGCCAAAGTTTTAAAAAATGTGGTTGTTTAGGAGTGCAAGGGCGAATTCTGTTATTGCACACTTGCACTTCACAGTGCAGGTGTTCCATCTCACTGCGTTCCCTAATGGAAATATGATCTCACTAGCTCATGCTTGGCTCTGTCGACATTCTTGCTTGTTCTGCCCGCTATGATTTATTTTGCTCCAATTTAAAACGACAGGCTCTGGTCTATTATGGGTTAGTTGTAAAAACCTTTGCCTATGCCTCTTGAGTAAAACTGAGCTGAAAAAACATTTCAGGCTATTCTGTTAAAACAACTACAGCATATGCGCCCGTTGCAATCAAAATTCAAATTTTAATTGGCCATTTTAAACTGTCCTTTTGCGAGGCGCAGCCGGGAACTAGATCTGTACAATGGCGAATGATGGGGTTGATAAACCAGAATCGGAGGATCCTCCATCATTTAAATCTCCAGTTTGGGAAATTAAGGTTTCCCAGTAGATTACAACGGCGAGAGGGTTGTGGATGAAACGTTAACAGTATGTCACCACGCCCAACTAGAATAACCTATGCATCTGCCAACACCTCAAATATGTTTACATATTTACACCGACATATTCCCAGTATGCAGAAAAGCAAAGAAACCACAACAACATCGCCTCCCCTCTGCATTCAAGCAGCCCTTGGCAGCTGACCGGGCCAAATAAATTACAAGTGTGATATGTAGGCTATGTTTATATTTTTTGCAGTCTTTGGTTTATAGCCGCGGATATGTGCCCATTCTCAGTGGTTGAGAATATTGGGTTTCAGCACCTCGTGAAAGTGCTCAAGCCAAGTTACGAACTTCCCTCTTGCACGGGTAGTACCCGCTCTATATAAGCAAAACAAAGCCAAAGTTTTCAATGAATTGGCCAATTCACCCTGTGTTGAGCCAGGTCTAGCAAAAACATTCTAGCCACTAAAAACACTCCCAAAATGCATGAAAACTAGCCCAATTATTTTTTTCACAGCAAGAGAGGAGTTGCCATATTTATACAATAAACCCTTTAATGTAAACCCTTTAATGTTATAGAGCCAATTAAGAAGGAAAGTTGTATTGACTTTAGAAGCAAAAAAAATCAGATTTTCCTCAAAAGAATAGTTATTGTGAGCTATGACATGACGGAATTAAGGCATGGTATATGGCCATTATAAAATGGGTGGGTCTAATCCTGCATGCTGATTTGCTGAAATGCCTATTTACTCTGTTCCATCTCACTGCACAATCCACTGTCTCATCAGCCCAGCCAGGCAATTTATAAACTTGATCTCCACTATAAAAAGCATCTAGACATTATCCCCCATTTCTTTTAGACTAGCATTTGGTTTTCAACAGCGATTTGTATAAACCTTGCTGTCTGTCTCTCTGACATTTGCAGCATTGTTTCAGTATTGAAATTCGATCTCCATCTGTCCCATAGTAATGAATGTGTCGGGAGTCGGGATGAGACAGACAGGTTTTCTCAGCCAGTCTAAATCCTGAATCAGCTGGCATACTTTTTATGGATATATACAAAGTAATTTTAATAGAAAACAGGTCAAACTAAACTAAATGCAGCTAGTTTGCTGTCTTTACAGCTTCAGTTTGAAGTGATGTGTTGTTGGCTAGCTCCTCTGAACAACAGTGCCCTGACGAGAGAGCACATTTTTCTATGCCAGGCGAATCACACATAATTAGCTCATTGTTATGGATGCATCCAAATAAATGTCACTAGAAAACAGCTTAAACAAACGCAAATGTAGCTACTTTGCTGTTATTCTGTCTGCACTGTTTGACGTCACTATAAGTTAGCCTCAGTTGGCTAGCTAACAAGCAAGGGATAGGAAGGTTGCCAGCCAGTATGGCAATGTAACATTTAGAACGAACGACTGGGTCGTGTCCATAGATGCAGAACAAAAAGACTTAACGACTGGGTCGCGTCTCTGGCAACCGAACTGATAGAACAAACGACCACTCGGCTTTGGGTAGCAACCTTAGATGTGTGTCTAAGGATGAAGGATGAAATAGTATGAATAAATTCATCAAAATAATGTTTTTTTATGAAAATATGTCAATTATTATTTGAATATGTTGGTAACCCATTGAATAAAAGTGATAATGCCCTCGAAGCCGGTGTTTGGAGGATATATTGGCACGGTTTGCCGGCACTCGAATTCATCTCGGGCCCAACAACACCAGTGCCAATATATCCTCCAAACACTGGCTTCTCTGGCATTATCATTTAATTATACCACGGCTAAGGGCATTTCTTAAGCATGACGCAACACGTAGTGCCTGGATACAGAGAAATACCACAAACCTATTGGCCATATACCACAAACCCCCGGGATGCCTTATTGCAATTATAAACTGGTTATCAATGTATTTTTTTGTCATTTCTGTGGTAAATGGTCTGATATAACATGGCTTTCAGCCAATCAGCATTCAAGGCTTGAACCAGGTTTATACTTGTAAATAAATCCCCTTTGCGAATGTGCATACCTATAGATAAATCCAACAGGAGAGTTTGAGTGATGAAAGTTGGACAGAGGCTCTCTATCTCTGAGTAAGAAAAACTTGGATGAATATAAAAAAAACAATTGTTAGGCTATTTTCTGGCAATTGTGCTGTTATTATGTGCCAGATGTTAAAAATGTCCCATTTGCGAGATTGACTTGTCATTTCAATAGGCATAGGCTACAGACCAGTGGTGGTCGGTGCCGTTTAAAATGAGGGAGGAGAATTTAGTTTTTTAATGAGCATGGCCTTATTTCTATTACAGCATATTGGATGACTGTCATTCAAATTCCATTCACCCAGCTCAATGTAACATCGATAGGTTTAGACTACTACATGATACTCCAAATTTCCCTGTACCCATCAAAGGTTGCTACAACCTAGCCTATGAATGAAAGTTCATAGGTGCACAGGTCGAGAGAATTGAGTAATCAAGGTGACATCAATGACACATTCAATACCACCTTGCACACTCTTGCCTGTATTTACCTGATCTAGGATGTAATCATTAGTCCAACAGTTGCAAGTAAGCGTTTCTATTTTACAAATTCAGATATATTTATCCCCATTTCGTTCCATTTGCTTCTGTTTAAGAAACGTTTTTTCAACAGAATCGGTGGAATGAATACACCCCTGATCACACACATTCACAGTTCACTTTCATAGCAGCCATATAAAACAGCATGATCACTTTGCTTTCTTGTGTATATATAATTACTTTTCGTAACTATCTATGAGCTCTCCTCCACTTACCTTTTCCCTTCGCTTGTGGACTTCAGTGCACAACACATCAGCTATCTGTGACCAGGCGAAAAAACCTTTCCAAGCCAAACCTTCATATTATGACTGCTAACCATCATTGTCACCTCATTGTCAACATACACTACGTGGACACCTGCTCGTTAAACATCTCTTTCCAAAATCATGGGCATTAATATGGAGTTGGTCCTCCTTTTGCTGCTATAACAGCCTCCACACTTCTGGGAAGGCTTTCCACTAGATGTTGGAACATTGCTGCAGCCACAAGAGCATTAGTGAGGTCAGGCACTGATGTTGGGCGATTTGGCCCGCAGTCGGCATTCCAATTCATCCCAAAGGTGTTCGATGGGGTTGAGGTCAGGGCTCTGTGCAGGCCAGTCAGGTTCTTCCACACCGATCTCGACAAACCATTTATGTATGGACCTCACTTTGTGCACGGGGGCATTGTCATGCTGAAACAGGAAAGGGCCTTCCCCAAACTGTTGCCACAAAGCTGGAAGCACAGAATCGTCAAGAATGTAATTAAATACTGTAGTGTTAACATTTCCCTTCACTGGAACTAAGGGGCCTACCCCAAACCATGAAAATCAGCTCCGTACCAGTATTCCTTCTCCACCAAACTTTACAGTTGGCACTATGCATTCGGGCAGGTAGCGTTCTCCTGGCATCCGCAAAACTTAGATTTGTCCGTTGGACTGCCAGATGGTGAAGCGTGACTCATCACTCCAGAGAACGCATTTCCATTGCTCCAGAGTCCAATGGGGGCAAGCTTTACACCACTCCAGCCAACGCTTGGCATTGCGTATGGTGATCTTAGGCTTGTGTACGGCTGCTCGGCCATGGAAAGCTCCCGGCGAACAGTTCTTGTGCTGACGTTGCTTCCAGGGGCAGTTTTAACCTCCAAGTTGAATGTTGCAACCGGGGACAGACGATTTTTACACACTAGTCACTTCAGCACTCGGCGGTCCTGTTCTTTGAGCTTATGTGGCCTACCACTTCGCGGCTGAGCCGTTGTTGCTCCTAGACGTTTCCACCTCACAATAGTTCCAAAACTTCCATTTCAAATTTCAATTCAGGCAGCCCCCGAGACCCAAGAACTGAGCATGCATAAAACACAGCTTGATACTGTTTTCTTTAAGCAAAGTCAACATTAGAATGCAGTTTAAACCAAGTCAACATTAGAATTCAGTTTAAACCACCTCAGAGCAAATGTATGTAATTCGCTACAAGTGCGCCCAAAGTCGTTTCCCCCTGCTTTGTCTCTAAGTGCGTGTGTGCTGCTCCCTCTCCTCTCGCTCACGACAAGTTTCCCATCAAAGTGGAAACAAGAGGCCCAACATAACAATCCTGTCACAACAGACAATGCAATGAACATTGTGAATGGGATTATATTTTCCCGCTGTACCAAAACCTGAACTGAACCGTGACCCCAAAACCGCACTACCTTCCGAACCGTGGGTTTGGTGAACCATTACACACCTATGGGTCACATATCATTTCTAAGAACATTTTACATTTAACACTGGGGGTGTCAAAATTCTGAACTCAAATTGTATGTGTACAGTACTATAGTATACCTTTTTTATGGTAAATTGTCTACCACCTTGCAGCAGCTAATATGAAACACTCGAATAGGGCACAAGCTGTAGATTACAGATTAATTTTTGATGTGGAGCACTCCACTGCTTTTTAATCTAAAAGTTTTTGTTTTTTTGTAATGTCCCACTTTGTCAATAGCTGAAAGGCAAATAATAACGTTGAATGAGTACCTGTGCTGAGTAAATTAATGGTTAAATGAATAACACGCACACACAAAATAAATATTGTGTTATAGCCTTGTGCAAGTGGTCCAGCGGGAATGAAATCTTCTTCTCTCATCTCCTTTCAGAAATGGCTGAGCATCACAACAGCAAGCAGATCCTGACACTGGCCCGGGAACTGGTGTGCAAGGTGCAGACTCTCATTGAGAACAAGTGATCTCCAAGAGCCATCCACTTCTCTTCCTTCTTCCTCTTTCCCAGTCTTTCTCAAGCATAGAGATAAATAGAGGACTCATATTTGTATCTGTGCCATTATAACGTCTGTGACAGCATGGGCAGTGCCATTGAGGCTATCTCCATTTTGAAGTAGTCAATTTTCTTCTTTACGATTGGCTGATCCCTCCTGATGACCCGGTGCTGCCCATGCTAAAACAGCGTTTTGGCTAATAGAGACCTCTATCGTTCTCTATGGTCAGTTTGAACAGCTTCAACCGAACAGAGAGATCAGGGTCCAGTTCATTAGGCACCAAATGGAATAAAACAGACGTAGGGAGGCACTACTTAGACTGGTCCTATAAGAAACTGTCACTTTCGTTTTCAGTCACCAAATGTTTTAAAACATTTTCAATTGCGTGCCTTGATGAACATGACTGAGATGTTCTCCACTGTTCACTACCTTCTCCTTATCTATGAAATACCAGCCAGGGTATACCATATCATGCTATACCGGTACTCTGTCATTTCAGGTTATGTCATGGAATACCAAGGGAATGGTGACTTTTACATCCAGTTATTCTGTCAGTGAAACAGTTTGATTTATTTTTAATTGTTAACTGGGACATATACTTAGTCATCATAGGATGTGTATGTGGTATGCTTTGTAGACACTGGCCTGTCTTGATTGAAATGGGGTTAGGATATACATACACAAGGCTGGTTTCACAGACCCAGATCAAATGAATACAGAACTTTTTTTCTGCCTTAGTTACTCAAGAACTGAATATCGGTTAACCATTTTTTTAATTCTTTCAAAATAAGACTAACAATTAGTCCTGGAATATTTTAAGATGTGATAGTTACCATGAATCTTTATTAAAGTGCAATTCAGTACAGGAGTAGGCTTAACTTGGATGAGTGAAATGTCCATAATGTTGGAGTTTAAACTCATATTTACAGACTGTCTGGAGCAGTAGTTTACCTACGTAAATTAGTTGACAGGTAAGGTACCTACCAGATGTGCCAAAGGACAGCATTAGGGAGAAAATTAGACCAGCTTCAATTTCTACTGTGTTGAATAAGTAGACTACCTCGCAAGTAACCTTGTCCCAAGTAAGTTGTTACTGCATGTAGGTAGGTGTTATATCACAATATATTTGAGAATTTCTTTAAACTGAAATGAAGGAAAATAATTAATTGGGTTGCTTAAAGCTGCAATCAGCAGTAGAAACAATAACAAAGCAAATCCCCACCCCTGTTTTGGTAAAAATCTGAGAGATGGGGTTTGAGAAATGTAACCACTCTCAAATTCATAGACAGAGCTATGGATGCAAGGACTGATCCATCCATGATACATTTATTTAACTAGAAAAGTTAGTTAAGAACAAATTCGTATTTTCAATGACGGCCTACCCCGGCCAAACCTGGACGACGCTGGGCCAATTGTGCGCCACCCTATGGGACTCCCGATCACGGCCGGTTGACCCTTTAAAGGATAGAATGGTAACTTCTTACACGGAGACATAAAAAGTCAGACAGTTAAAATAGTTTTTTCCTCTTCCTTCCATCTTTGATTAAATCACTGGTTTCTGCATCATTTGTATTTGTTAAACTCCCAAATCAGCCAGGTCCTAACAGACATGTCAGTAATTTAGTAATGGGCAGAGTATGGATTATTTCTCATGCTGCCTTGTTTGTCTATTCTATATTATGTCTCTGTATACTGTTGTGTATGAATCGTACTTCAATGAGAACTAAACAAAGGCAATTTTAAACCTTCAAAACATATATTTATGATACATAGAGACGTATATGATCGTACGTGACTTATAGATGTCTCAGCAGAAATGGGTCCCAAAAAAACAGTTGACTATTTAACAGTAGTCTTATTTCTTTTTAAATTATTGATATACTCCAGTGAGCCACTCTATATTATGTAAATCGTGTTGCTTTCTCAGTACCTCGTACTGTCTTTTGGCATTTCATGTTCTACTGTTCTTTTAATCAAATTCTTAATGTTTTTTGTTTTTCTTTTGGAGAAGTGGTTGGCTGCATTTGCAGAGAGAGTGGAAATAGGATTCCAAAAATAATGACGTATTCAAAAATAATTACGTAATCAGTTTTGCTTTAAAAGTTGGAACATAATGGTGAATGGGGAATATCCGATTAGATAGCCCAGCTATTGTGCTCTGTGACAATTGCCAATCATGGTTGCCAATTTAAGGTTGGGGGATGCTTAGATCCCTGGCCAGCAAGATCAAGACGGATATGGATATGAATTTGGCCCTAGAAATCCATCTAAAACGGGTGAATCTAGGAAACAGATGAAGGATTCGGGTGTTTTACTATATCTTGAAGTAGCCTAACTAGTTAAGATTTTTGTGGGGGAACATGTGTGTGTTTTCATTCCCTTAAACTAATGCTAATTGTAAATGAATATATTTCGTGAATCACCATTCCTGTTTTCAATTGCCTAGGTAGAACATCGTTTCAGTTCTACCAGTGTTTCATGAATGTGTTGACACCTATTGCATTGAGTATTAATGGTTCTCTGTGAAGGCAAACTGCTGTATGTGACACCAGAATAAGAAAACCAAACAATTGTATTATCTTGTAACATCTATTTATTAGTTAACATATTTATTTATTTATTCAATAAGTTTCTGCTTTTGTATGTAAAGGTTATATACTTGTTACGTTGTGGTCAGTAAAAGAAAATAATGAAAACAATCAAATTCTAAATATATAGATATTAAATGGTATAAGTATTTGTAAAAAGAAATATGTATGGAATGATTCTTATTTTTCCAATTGCCTTTCTTAGATGTATTTCTGCAGCTCATATTTTGAGCACTACATTACACAAGCATGAATGACATCTCCACCAAGAATGGCATTCAGAATTTTAACATTTTTGTTTTGCAACAAAAACATTTCAGGAGTGGTGGTGGATCACTAGCCTTGTGTGTCAGCCAGGCTACTAGGCATCAGACTAACATTTTTGGCTTTATGATTTTTAGAGGCATGTATTAGTTATACTGTAAGTAATATTGCTCAAGAATCAATTATTGAAATGACCATTAAACCATGCAACCATGACCATTGCAGATTGCACCTGCATTAACCAGCAGTCTGCAATAAAATGTACATCCAATTAGTGAACTACTGCAAATTAAGAGGCTTGATCCAATTAATTTGATGTCAACAGTTGTGCAACACTAAAATAACCAAACCACACCTACGGAAGCAGGGGAAGGTACATTTTATTGCACGAATGACCAATGGCTTGATTAGTGTTATCGAGTGGCCTGAAGGTCTAGAACGCTGCAAACACGCTACTGTATAAAACACACTGTAAACAAAGGCAAAAAAACTAATGATTTTAAAACTTTGAAGAAAAAAAAAGAGGAAATGATTCAAACAACTCATTGATAATACACATGATTGTGATTTAATTTAGCTGTGTGCTCATCTGATCTCTGAGTAACTGATGAGTCTGCAGTTTGACGTGCTATTCAGTCTGCTTTAAGTGCTGCAAAGTGCACAGGGCTTTCACTCTGTGCTTGGGATCGATAGTTTCACGGTTGGTGGCTTCCATTCCTTGCAGCAGCATCTTCATCCATATTGATCTGAATCACACTGCATAAGTGAGAACAACAAATAGGAGCCTGACTTGGGCCTAGATTCAATCAAATCAAGCATTAACCGGTGATAACAGACACCCGCATATCAGATGTTTTGGTGGATGGAGTCAGAGGTGTAACTGCGTTGGAGCCGTCAAATCGGTGAGCAGCTGCTCTTGCGATCATTGTCACGAAGCCACACCCGCCCTACTCTGTTAAGAATAGGCTACATAGAAATACACTACATGACCAAACATATGTGGACACCTGCTCGTCGAACATCTCATTCCAAAATCAAGTCCATTAATATGGAGTTGGTCCCCACTTTGCTGCTGTAACAGGGACTTGCTGCAGGGATTTCCTTCCATTCAGCCACAAGCATTAGTGAGGTTGGGCACTGATGTTGGGGCGATTAGGCCTGGCTCGCAGTCAATTCACCTCAAAGGTGTTCAATGTGGTAGAGGTCAGGGCTCTGTGCAGACCAGTCAAGTTCTTCAACACCGATCTCGACAAACCATTTCTGTATGGACCTCGCTCTGTGCATGGGGGCATTGTCATGCTGAAACAGGAAAGGGCCTTCCCCAAACTGTTGCCACAAAGTTGGAACCACAGAATTGTCTAGAATGTCATTGTATGCTGTAGCGTTAAGATTTTCCATCACAGGAACTAAGGGGAACTAACCCTACACCATTCTTCATCCTCCACCAAACTTTACAGTTGGCACAATGCATTGGGACAGGTACCGTTCTCCTGGCATCCACCAAACTCAGATTCCTCCTTCAGACTGCTAATGGTGAAGTGGGATTAGTCACTCCAGAGAACGCGTTTGCACTCCAATGGCGGCGAGCTTTACACCACTCCAGCCGACGCTTGGAATTGCGCATGGTGATTTTAGGCTTGTGCGCGGCTGCTCAGCCATGGAAACCCATTTCATGAAGCTCCCGACGAATAGTTATTGCGCTGACGTTGCTCCCAGAGGCAATTTGGAACTCGGTAGTGAGTGTTGCAACCGAGGACAAACTATTTTTACGCACTATGCGCTTCAGCACCCGTTGTTGCTCATAGACATTTCCACTTCACAATAACAGCACTTACAGGTGACCGGGGCAGCTCTAACAGGGCAGAAATTTGACGAACTGACTTGTTTGACGGTGCTGTGTTGAAAGTTACTTAGCTCTTCAGTAAGACCATTCTACTGCCAATATTTGTCTATGGAGATCGCATGCCGGTGTGGTCGATTGTATAAACCTGTCAGCAATGGGTGTGGCTGAAATAGCCGAATCCACAAATTTTAAGGGGTGTCCACATACTTTTGTATATACATTGTAATTACGCTCAAATTGAAAAATCATTCAACTAAATAATGAGGATTTCTATCATCTTAATGGAGGTGTAGATTACATCTCACATTACACTGTTTCAACTTGGCTGCATGGGATGACTTAATGACTCCGTGCAGCTAATGGCAATGTCCAGCTTTAGGTGTAATGCCGTGAGCCACGTGGATTTCACAGCTCTAACGCAGTTCCACCTCTGCCAACACAACCACTATGCAGATGTCGGCTGAAGCGGATCTGATTGAATAGAGCCCTTAGGTGAAACTAACTTGTTCTTCTAGATTAGTGTGGATGAAGGAAAGAAATGGTCAGTATGTGCTGGAGCCTCGTGGTCAGTCAGTGTTTCAGGGCACTTCGATGGCGTCCTCCTGGAATGAGCCTTTGCTGGCCCTCAGGGTTGAGTGCCACCTAGTGCTGCAGAAGGCAGAGGGTGAGATCTGCCTCAGCTCTCTACAGGACAGACGGACCGGGGACAGCTCCACTCTGGGTGTCTGCGGGCTGGGGCTGTCCAATGCTCCGTCGCTGGCCTCCTTCCTGCCCTGGGTCTGTAGGTCTGGAGCCTGGGGGCGGAGGGAGTCGGTGACCAGCTCTTGGAGCTTCCTCTTCAGCTCACGGCTGGAGCTATTATAGAAGAACAGGTCTCTCTCCAGCTGCTGCAGCCTAGCGTGGACCGCTTGATCACTGTCCCCTGAGCCACCCTCTACACACGCAGACAAATCGAACAGTGAGAATACTGTAAAACAGACAAACACAACAAAGGGTCTGGAATACCCCACACTCAAACATTTATTACATTGACGCATACACACTGACCTTGGAGCTGCTGCATTAGTATCTGTTTGTTGTGCTGGTGCTCAGTGAGCCGCGGTCTGTGTCCAGAGTGAGGCGCTGTAGAGCTGCCTCCATCTCCCTGGTCACCGCCTCCTGCTCTCCACTCTGCAGCTGCAGCTCCTCACAGCGCAGCTGCAGCCGCCGCTCCGACTCCCTCAGCACCTGGAGGGGCCAAAGGAACACTTTCATATATTTTATGTTTGCCTGTGTAGAGCTTTTAAACCAGTCCCACTTCGACCCCCTAATCTCAATCCTAGCCCCCCCAGTCTTTCCTCAAATGCGGGTTCTATTGCGGAGTATACTGTCAACCAGAGATACTACCTTGTAGTAGGCATCGCCTAGTTCGCCCATTGTGAGTGTTTATTCCAAACAGCACGCAAAATAGTATGTTCACTATCCAGCAGTGTTAAAGCTGGCTAGGCTAGTAAGACCCTCCCTCCCCAGATTGGTTATCACGCTGCGAAATCTCTGAGTTTCACTTTGCACAACTCTGGTCGTATCGCTCGCGAATGGTCAAATCACTCTCCTCATGTCGCCTCCTTCATTGAAAATAACTGAATTACGGTAGCTTGGTTGCTCAAAGTAGTTTGTAGTGAGTGTGTTGGGACTCTGACCTTGTCGAAGTATTTGACCAACAGTGCCCGAGGCCTCTGGAAGTGACAGCTCTCTCAGCGCCCTCATGACGTCATTGTCGTCGTCTCCGTGGGCGAGTTAGACGTGTCCCCGAGGTCTCTCTGTCTCTCCTGGATGGAATAGTTCTTAAACTCTATTGCAGCATCCAGAGCCTCCAAGACCTTTCCACATCAGCCCCCTGTAGTCTGTGACATCCAGGCTGAAGGAAAATAGTCAACGTTAAGGAGCTCACCTCTGGCGTGAGCACCCTGCCGTCCCTCAGCTGTGTGTCCAGCGTGTCCCTCCTCTGACGCAGGCTCTCTCTCTCCTTCAGCAGCTCCTCCATGGACACCCCACACGCCCCGCTGCAGAGGAGGACAGTCGCCTCTCTACCCCTCCTCTCTCAAGCTCCTGATCCAGATCTCCCAGACGGGCCGACACTCGCAGCAAGTCCTGACTCAGAGCCTGAGGAACACACGTGAACGTACGCACACGCACTTTCAATTGCAGATAACAACATTGGAATGCCGTAACTCACACACAAAATGTACAGTGCTTATTTTTTTCATGCGTCAATACTTTGGATTTCTAAGCCCCGCTCTGTGTTTACCTGGCTGGAGCGAAGCCTCTTGATCTGCAGCTGGTTCCTCTCCTGGACACAGGTCTCTCGGTGCTGCAGCACCTCTTCTCTGCACCTCAGCTCCTCCTCCAGCTCCTGCAGGCCCCTCCTCCTCTGCAGAGCACGCTCCTCCTCGTGTTCCAGGTCGTGGATGGGTATTCCAGCATGACAATGACCCAAAACACACGGCCAAGGCAACAAAGGAGTGGCTCAAGAAGAAGCACATTAAGGTCCTGGAGTGGTCTAGCCAGTCTCCAAACCTTAATCCCATGGAAAATCTGTGGAGGGAGCTGAAGGTTCGAGTTGCCAAACATCAGCCTCGAAACCTTAATGACTTGGAGAAGATCTGCAAAGAGGAGTGGGACAAAATCCCTCCTGAGATGTGTGCTAAACTGGTGGCCAACTGCAAGAAACGTCTGACCTCTGGGATTGCCAACAAGGGTTTTGCCACCAAGTACTAAGTCATGTTTTGCAGAGGGGTCAAATACTTATTTCCCTCATTTTTGTTGTTGTTATTCTGTCTCTCACTGTTCAAATAAACCTACCATTAAAATTATAGACTGATCATTTCTTTGTCAGTGGGCAAACGTACAAAATCAGCAGGGGATCAAATACTTTTTTCCCTCATTGTAGTTTGCCAACATTTTAAGCTAAACGTTCTGATCTGTTGCATCAGCCACATTGCAAAAAAAAAAATGTTTATGCTAGTGGTTATATTCATTTGGGATCTATCGTATCCCACAACTGTCCCAGACTGTTAGGAATATTTAATTTCTCGCACAGAATAGAATAGGTTGACTTTTGTACTATTGGGGATAGTAGACTGACATAGGCTAGTGTTATCGCTGTTCGTTAGGCCTTCCCATCTTGTTGGCTGATGAAAAGTAAATGTGGTACATTTCTTCAAATCATCATTAGAGTCGCATCATGCAGCCTTACAATCTATTAAAAATCACAACATATAGCCCAACGTTTGTAGAACAACTAGAGTTACATTAATAACTCTAAATTAAGCATATAGGAGCACCTATTTCTTTGTTAACCGCTCAACACAGAATAGCCGAATGTGCGCACTCCCTCAAATCCTTTGAAGAAAATATTTATATTTTATTCAGCTTTGTTCAATTGTATTCTTCATACTATAAAACAATATAAAATAATGCCACGGAATTATAAGCAAATCTTGTCTGCTAAATGAACTAGTGTAGCCCACGGCCATTTGGCATAGCCAGATCAGGACCTAACATAAGGACAACTCAGAGTATTCTATTATTTTCTTCTGAAATAGACTACATTTTCTTCATATCATGCTTCTTTAGACCTGTCTAAAATAAATAATCAATTTATTGTGAAGGTGTAGGCTATATTGCATGGATTTATTAGACTTTTTAAAATGGCTTGTAGGCTATGTGTGGAAGCCAGGAGATGCTTAATGTGTTTATGTTAATTAACGGTTAATTACCATGAGACCGACAGTTATTTGCTTGACAATCACCGGCTGACGAAATGTTGTGACCGCCACAGCCCCACACACACACACACACACACACACACACACACACACACACACACACACACACACACACACACACACACACACACACACACACACACACACACACACACACACACACACACACACACACACACACACACACACACACACACACACCTTCCTCGTACAACCATAGCCTTGGCCCTGGCTGATCAAAGGAACACCGTGAGGTCTCCTCGCTGACTTCCCAGAAGCCCCAGTGTCCACCGAGGGTCTAAAGGATCCCATCCTGAAGGTCAGGAGGTCACCACGGAGACTATCTATCAACAGCTGCTGTTCCGCCAGCTGCTCCTTCTGCACGCCCAACCAACGGGAAAAACATCAGTCATCAGCCACTGTAGAAATGCCCCATTCAATCTTTGCATCTCAATTTCTCGCTATCCTCTCTCTCTTTACCTGAATGCGTCTGTGCTCCCTCTCCTCCTGTAAGGACTGGAGGTGTGTCTGTTCCTGTGTCTGTTCCAGTGTCTGCACCTGCCTCTGCACCTGCTCCAGCTCAGATTCCCTCTGGTCAAACACCTGCTTGTCTATAGCCAGAGTATCCTGATGGAAGGAGGGAGAGTGGGAGAGAGAGTGAGTAAAATAGTTGGGGGCGAGACAATTACAATACATACCTAGGTTTAGAATATGATTTGTAAACAGATTATATTGATCAAACAGAGCTGAGAAACAGAGCCCACTATACACACTACCTGGCAGTTCTTGAGCTCACGTCTGAGCTGGAGGATGGAGATCTGGTGAGACTCATCCCCGGCACCCCCCACAGGTTGTTGATAGTCAGTGTGGCCAGAGTGGTTAAGCTCCCCGTGTCTCTCCAGCCATTCCTGCAAACGCTGCTGCAGAGCAGGACTCCGGGTGGAACTCTGGAGCTCCTCCAATAGGAAGGCAGCTTCCTGTGCAAGGCAGCGGTACTGGGACTCCTCCACTAGAGCCGCCCCCCACTCACGCTCCTTCTGAGTGGCCCGTTTGGTGCTGTCACTCAAAGCAATCCCTCTCCCTCAGTGCCTCTCTCAGAGTCTGGACCTCCTGCTCCAGCTCCCCCACACGAGCCTCTCCAGGGTGCCAGCCCGGACACGCCCTGGCATGACACAACCCAGGCTGGTTCTTCACGTAGCCCGTGAGGCAAACTGAAGCACACTCAGCGTCTCTGCGACACTGTGGTAGGAAGGGCTGACGCAGGCCACCATCAGTGTGTGGGCGGAGCCGCCCAGTGAGTCCCGGAGGATCCGCGTGATCTTGGCGTCGCAGTACGGCACATGGTTGCGGCGGCGATGGGGGTTGGAGAGTGCGCGGATGACGTTGCCCAGCGCCAGCAGGCCGGTGTTGATGTGGACGGACTCTTTGAGGCGCAGGCCTGTGTTCCCGGTGCGTGCAGCCCGCTCTGACCCAGACAGATCAACCAGGTATTAGAGTTTAGAGGAGCGGACGGAGCCATTGTCGTGGTGATGCTGTGTCAGCTGTAGGGTAACGACGCTCTGCAACTCCTCAGCTGAGGTAATCACAGTTTCTCTGGCCCCAACTACCACTGAAACAAATCCACACACTACAGAGTCCATACAGCATGTACAGTGCACTCAGAAAGTATTCAGACTCCTTGACTTTTTCCCCATTTTGTTACATTACAGCCTTATTCTAAAATTGATTAAATTGTTTTTTTCTTTATCAATCTACATACAATACCCCATAATGACAAAAAGCAAAAACAGGTTTTTAGAAATGTCATATCTGCCGAAATTTCTAAAAACCTGTTTTTGCTTTGTCATTATGGGGTATTGTCTGTAGATTGATGAGGGGGGAAAACACTTTAATCAATTTTAGTATAAGGCTGTAAAGTAACAGAATGGAAAAGTCAAGGGGTCTGAATACTTTCTGAATGCACTGTACTTCCAATCATTTTTTTCTACTGGTACCGGGGGACCTTTAGACAAGTCTTGTGAGGCCTGTGGGCGTCCTAGTGTGTGAGAGTCTCACTTTTGTACAGAGGGGTAATATTAGTGTGTAGCCCTAACAGTTAGGACACTACAGACAGAAGTTGTCAGATTGGTTGTACCGACTTCAGACGAGTCTCCTGACACTTGTGGAGGGCGTAGAGCAAACTGGACAACACCCTCATGTTCGTGAGAGTCTCATCTTTCCATAGTTTGTTGGACAAACTGTTCGGATGATACAGATGATTTTGTGAGAAGACCGATTTTCGGGATGTCTTATGGTCTTGCAAACCACGCTCTAGCTCGGTCACCTTTCACCAGAGATGCGGAAGTGCGACATAGGCAGATGCAGAGGATTGAGACACATCCAATGCAAAAAAACAGATACTGTATCTCCAGCTAAAACTGACATATTTTTATGGGGTGCGGACATCGGCCTTAGGGGGTTAAACACACACACTTCAGACATCACACACACCCTAGCACAGACAGAGTGAGTTGTGTTACCAGTGTTGCCCCTGTCATCCTCTCTGATGTGCAGCTCCTTGTTTCCAGTCTGGATCTCCAGCAGGTCCCTGAGCTACTCCTGGTACAGTTCCATGTAGGACACCCTAACGTCTACCGCAGCCCTGGCATCCGCAGCCCTCTCCCCCAGGAGCACAAACAGATCTGCTGCAACCCGACCAATGATCCCACTCTCCTCCTCCGGCAGATATGCTAACAAGGGTACAAGTACAGAGAGAGAGAGAGCAACTTCCTTGGTGAAAACACAAAAGCAGAGTTGTCAGATGATAATATAATCCCATAATTGTATAAACATAAAATTCAGGGTAGAATCATAGTAGATAGATTATTCAAGGATTCATGTCAGAACATAATCATCCCTCAATGCACTTGGTGTCTGCACGATGTCAGAGTACAATTGGGCTCACACTTTTAAAGGCCCAGTGAAGTCACGACTAGATTTACCTGTGTTTTATATTTGTCCCACTATGATGTTGGAATAATACTGTGAAATTGTGAAAATAATGACAATGCCCTTTTAGCGTAAGAGCTGAAAAGCGACTGAAATCTCTGCCTGTTTTGGTGGGATAGAGTTTTAGCCTTCCATGGTGACATCAACCACATTTTCAGGTTTCCACCTCCCACTCAGACCCCTCTCGAACAGTCTAGCTCTAGAAGTTAATTGATTTTGACAATTGTAATTGAAAACAATCACAGTAAGGTACCTAATTGTTACTCAAACATGACTTGATATTGAGATTTTAAAAAACGGCTGCATTGGACAAATAACTTACCTACATGTCCCCCACCAAGGGTGTATGTCTTTCCAGACCCGGTTTGTCCATAGGCGAACACTGTTGCATTGTAGCCGTCAACTAGAGATGCCACCAGAGGTTTGACACAGGACTTGTAAACCTGGGCGTGCCGTGCGGTCGGTCCAAAGGCGTAGTCAAAAGAAAAGGTTCGGTCGCTACCCAGTATCACCTGGACGGTGTCGGGCACCACGCGTACACACAGCTGGTGGTTGTGGAGCACCTCTTTGGGAAGCAACGGTCTGACCCGAACCGCAACCCGCACCTCTCCCATTACCAACCCCGTCACTGGATGAGTCACTCTGTCTACCTCTCTGGAGTTTTTTTTCGCACTTTGGACTGTGAAACGAAAAGCTGTCATATCTGGCGTTGTTGATTTGAAAGAACGAAAGTTAAACTTCAACTTTTGAACATGAACCAATAACTGTTCAAGCTGCCCGTTGATTGCTGGGTTCGCTACAGTACCAAGCTAACGTTTAGTTGTCCATGATCTTATCGTCCGTCTCCATTGTTGTTACTTGTAGTCTGACTACTTTTGTTGTCTATCTCTAGTTGCCATGGAGTTCACCGATAAATCAAGGAAACCTCGTGCTTTTCTATCCAAGAAAAGAGACTCGCTGTAAAAGACACAATTTGATGCTTCAGCGTCGCCCTACGGCGTGGTCGTGCTACTACAGGCAAATTCTAAGGGATCAAATACCAATTTCAGACATCGGTATTACAGGTTAAAAAAAACTTCCAAACAGCCCTTTATTTAATAGTTTCTCGCAGGTATACCCCTTTTTATACATATCAGTGGGTAACTGGCAAATTGGGAGGTGTTGTTAAACCATGGGGGCTGTTTGCATTTCAAATTAGGAAGGTATTAAAGGTCCAGTACAGTCAAAAACGTGACTTTTCCGTGTTTTATATATATTTCCACACTATGAGGTTGTAATAATATTGTCAAATTGTGAAAATTATAATAATACCTTTTTAGTGTAGGAGCTGTTTTAAAAGACCGCCTGAAATTTCAGCCTGTTTTGGGGGGATGGTGTTTGGCCTGCCTGGTGACATCCCCAAGCGGTAAATTAGTTAATAGACCAAATAAGAAAAAGTTCCAAACCTCTCTGCCAATAACAGCTCATTTTTAGTTTCCCCCTCGCCACTCAGACCACTCCCAGACAGTCATATAAAAATTATTGCTTGAGAAATTGCTCCTGCTAAGAAGCAATTTCTTTCTCTTATGACGATTTTGTTTGAAAACAAACACAGTAAGGTGTTACCGAGAAATTATTTGATATTGGGATAAAAACGGCTGCATTGGGCCTTTAAACAATGGAACGCTTCACAGACCCGATACCTGTATTTTGGTTGCAGGGTCTGTGAAAATGCAGGAATCATGACTAGGTCTTTCGTACCCATTTCAGACAGATGTGGTATATTACCTGTAAATGTGGTATATTACCTGTAAATGTGGTATATTACCTGTGCTTTCAGAAAGTATTCATACCCCTTGACTTATTTCACATTTTGTTGTGTTACAGACAGAATTCAAAATTTATCAAATATTTTATTAAATCTCACTCATTTACACACAATACCCCACAATGACTAGGTGAAAACATGTTTTTTTGTGTGTGTGCAAATTTATTGAAAATTAAATACAGAAATATATTATTTACATAAGTATGCTATTCACACCCCTGAGTCAATACTTTGCAGAAGCACCTTTGGCAGTGAGCTTTGCACACCTGGATTTTGCAATATTTGCCCATTCTTTTCCAAATTCTTCAAGCTCTGTTGGTTGTTGATTTAACTAGGCAAGCCAGTTAACAAATTATTATTTATAATGACGGCCTACCCCGGCTAAACCCGGACTACGCTGGGCCAATTGTGTTCCACCCTATGGGACTCCCAATCATGGCCGGATGTGATACAGCCTGGAATCGAACCAGGGACTGTAATGGCACCTCTTGCACTGAGATGCAGTGCCTTAGACCACTGCACCACTCAGGACCCCAGTCATTGTTAGACAACCATTTTCAGGTCTTGCGATTTAAGTCAAAACTGTGTCCTGCTTTAAATGAAGTGCAGCTTATAAAGCCTTCATAAACACTACAAATGTGTTACAAATCATCTATAACCGTATGTCATGCTTTATAGAAGGTTAATAAATATGGCATAACTGTGTGCCATAACCCACTATGTCAATAAAAAAGGAAAGGAAAGGGAAAGGGGGATATTCGGTAAAAAATAGTTGACTTCAGTTTTTTCTCTTCAAAATTCAGTTCTCTTTTGTCTTTCCATTATTCGGATTTGCCCCATTAGTTCTATTTTTCCCACTTTTTTAAAAATAGAAAAACAACAAAATTTAGATTTTCTGTTGTTTTTTAATCACAAAAATATTCAGTTTCTCTGTGTGGGCCTGTGTCAGTAATAAATGCAACGTGTGTGATGTATGGGAATGTTCACCGTCTCTTTATGGTGCTGTTTGGCATACGTCTAGAGATAAAGAGTTGATATTGCAGCTTTGGCCATCTTGCTCTTCAACCAGACTCCACAGGTGGACATTGATCCTCCCACACACCAGATAGAGCAGACACAAATCTCCACCTTTCTACTGTTGCCTGAGCTGAGCAACTCACCTGAGAGAGGAAAGAAGGTCAAAAGAGGTTCACGTGCACATACATGCACACATAACAGGGGAAAAATACTTAAAGGTTCCTTAATGTCTGTCAGGGTGTCTGAGTAGTGTAGTGCCCCCAGGTGGACTAGGGCCTGTGGTACGCTGTAGTCAGCAGAGTAGCCTCCTCTCCCCTAGCCTCCATGATAACCAAAAAAAACAGCCACAAGAATCTGAACTCCTCACAAAGGAAGTTGCCACCACTATCTCAACGTAATTTCCTGTCCTAGAAAGAACATGCACGTTTAGGTTCTGTTGTGTATTGATGTCTTACTGAGATAGGATGTCGCCACGTCAGTAAAGGAATGTGAGGGGTTACACAGACAGTGATGGAGTAAAGACATGTTGAAGTTTACCTCTGAGTCTGGTTGATTTAATTCAAACTAATATCTTAACTTCGCACGAGTTGTAAGTATAAGATTGAACAGGTTCCACCTTCAAATGACGAAGGCTACTTATACAAATTCACAAATTGAGTGTGGGAATTTCCATGTGAAGTTGATGAACATCAACAAATGGGGCACTGACAGCTGTAAGTGTAGCTAGTTAGCATGCTAACCTTATCTAGCTAATCTTATCTGTTGCTTGTTTTTTTAACTACACCATATTCAAAAGATTAGCCAGCTGACTCTATGGCTGTTTCTGGAGCTGGATTTGTCATAAGCATTCATTTAGGGAAAACTTCACAACAGATGGAAATCACTGGCCTATCTTTGACCTTGCCATCTATTGTTAAATTGCGGCTGCGAATCCACCATATAAATAGTTAGAAAGAAGAAGTTGACGCTCCGGTAATATGGATAACAATTGAAAGATGGCTGATATGAGTTTTTCTACATTGTATTGGACACGTTGCAACCTTCGGTAGGTAGGCTGCTGGCAAAGCCAAGTTAGCTCATGCTTATGGTTCTCACAGGGGAAGTGAAATGATAGGCTACAATGACTTTGCTCATTATCATGCATGCCGCAAATGACATGTAACTAACTACAAATTCCTTGAATTTTATTTCGCAGGTGCCTTTTCATTATCTGGTTTCTTGTGGTTTCTAGCTAATGTTACACCAATCAAAGAAGTGGAGCGTGTAGTGAAGCAAAACTTTAGTGGTCAATGCTATCATATCACGCAATTATACCATTTATAAGATGGTCAGATTTATATATTTTTTCCACAGACTAGTTTGAAAATAAGTGAAAATGGACAAATTATCCAATGGATTATGATCATTTCTGGGAAACAAAAAAAGTGGATGTGCAAAAACAGGC
The DNA here is from genome assembly GCA_030435695.1 of Brachymystax lenok tsinlingensis. NCBI lineage: Eukaryota > Metazoa > Chordata > Actinopteri > Salmoniformes > Salmonidae > Brachymystax > Brachymystax lenok. Next base: position 37,721,582 of record CM059807.1, on the reverse strand, counting down.
TTATTAGATTTTTTTCCATGGCTCAGGCGGCCATATGGACACAAGGCTGTTTGGCTTATCTCAGTCATGAAATGGAATAACTTTGCAGCTGTTTCTGAATAATAAACAATGCCATGTTGGTGGGTGTGTTGTGGAAATTACCACTAAGTACCCCAAAGTCAAGTTTAAATGAATTTATGTTAATTCACGCTAGCGGAGAGATTACAGGCAAACAGTACAAGTTAGTTAGAAGCTCTGAGGAGGTACTTCCCCCTCAGGATATTTATACTATCACTACGGATTACAAAAAAGTGCATCCTTTCTCAGCAAAGCGTTTGCTCACAGAGAATGGCTGCCCGGGAGAAGAACACCTGTTAACCACAGAGTCTGGGGATTCAGCCAATGTTCCAATCCTACTAAGCCAACCTTTTGAGAGCAAACCTCAGGCACCCTGTCGGTCTGTTGTAGGCCCATTTCTAAGTATGCAACAGGTCAAACATGTATGATAAGTGTGAGACACTAAGCAGAAAGAGATACAGCAAAATTCCACTACAGGTGGTAACATTCAAATAAAACCCAGCCCTAAAACCATAGCCGCGGGAAGTGTTTTTTTAAATTATGATTTTTCAGGGGGTGCTGCAGCCCCCTCAGCATCCCTACTTCCTGAGGCTATGCCTGAAACAAAACTTAGGCTGAAAATAATTGGTATGTCATGTCATAGGAAAAGACGCATTCACACGGATTTGCAAGAAGTTGGCAGTTCAGAACGGGTACTTCAAGCCCAAATATATCATACTTTGACTAAAACAATGACTTGACTTAAATCATTGTGTAACAAGGGTACGCTCTGGCTATAGTCTTTCAGCTCTAAAATATGGATTTCCAGTAGTGTGGGTGTTTAACCAAATGTAGAATGTCTATATGCCACTGTATAATCAATACGGTAATGTATAGCATAATATACTGTATTGTGTGTAACTGAAAAGCGTTTTAATTTCCACATTACTCCAACTGCATTTGAGGCCAATTTGTGCTTCAAATAGTCACTCTCCACATATACGTTATGTTGGAGAGTTTGTGATATGTGCAGTGAGGATGCCCAGCCAGGAAAAAAAGCAATATTACAACCTATGTTTCCTCTATAACCTGTTAGTTCATATTGTAACAATGTACGCTGAGAGTCAGGGAGTGAATACATTTAATTAATAAATGAACAAAACAAGAAACACAAACAGTGTACCGACATGACAGGAACAGATACAGGAACAATGACAACTGGGGAAGAAACCAAAGAGAGTGGCAAATCTGGTGCAGTCCATGAGGAGGAGATGCACTGCAGTTCTTATTGCAGCTGGTGACCACACCAGATACTGACTGTTACTTTTGATTTTGACCCCCCATTTCGTTCAGGGACACATTATTCAATTTCTGTTAGTCACATGTCTGTGGAACTTGTTCAGTTTATGTCTCAGTTGTTGAATCTTGTTATGTTCATACAAATATTTACACATGTTAAGTTTGCTGAAAATAAACACAGTTGACAGTGAGAGGACATTTATGTTTTTGCTGAGTTTACATGTCATTGCTGCAGGGGGTCAAACTGTTCCTTACCTTGGTTACATAGAGGTAGGATGCCTGATGTACTGACATAGAGTTTCCTGTGCTAGCTCAAATCGACATCTCCGACAGGAATATGAAGAGAAAGCAGGGTCGAGGTTTCTGAAGAGACTGCCTATTCATCATGACTGAGTTGCTGCATATCAAGCTACTTCTCTCTAACCCTGAAACAAGCCCAATTGTGGTGAAAATAAGATCAGCCAGTAAAAGTCCATTGGGAATACCTACGGGTGAATCTGTGGATCTGAAGTGTATGCTGAACAAAGCCATCTTGGAAGAGGGTTTGCTGAGGAGAGTCCTGCCAGGGGGGCTCGTTGTACACAGCCAGCTGATAGAAGTAGGCAAGAATCCATATATAAGAGTGACAGTGTAGAACTGACACCATACAGCCCAGAGCTGTTGTGGCAGAAGGAGAATCTCTCCAATGGGCTAAGTCAGTGGATGTGGACAAACTGACCGCAGATCAAGCAATGTGTCACTGCTGCCACAACAGGTGCAGACCAAGAAATGGATGCCAAGGAACACAAGTTGAATTTTGGTGACCCCTGTTTCGGAAGAGTTCAAAAAGCACATCACAGAGAGAATCTTGAGCGAGACAAAAGATGCCTTTTCTCATCATGATTTGGACATCAGATGGTACTTACAAATGACACCCATTTCAAGGACCGTACCAGACGGGTTTCTCCTGCCAACGTTGATGATTTGAGGAACCATTTACAGGAACTGTGGTCGGCTGATGTCATGGAGGAGTCTGACAGCCCCTACTCGTCACCTATAGTCTTAGTAAGGAAGAAAGATGGGTTGTTGAGAATGGTAGTCGACTACCAGAGGTTAATTCGTTTAACAAGAAATTAAGCTTATCCTTTACCAAGGACTGAAGAGACCTTTGCACTGATCTCAGGTTCCAAATGTTTCTCAGATTTTAAGAGTGGATACTATCAAATTGAACTCGAAAAGGCAGATTGTGCTAAAACAGCCTTCATAACACCATTTGGAAACATTTGGAAACATTTGGTAGTTCAGGAAGATGCCTCAAGGTCTAACAAATGCACCGGCAACATTTCAGAGGACTATGGAGAAGGTTATGGCTGGCATCAACCTGAAAGAAGTGGTGGCCTTCCTTGACGATTTGATAATTTTCTCAGAAACACTTTAGGGACATGAACAGAGACTGATGACTGTCTTGAACCACATTTCCGAGTAGGGATTGAAACTCCTGCTAAATGTAAGTTCTTCCAAAATAATGAATGGCCGGTCCCTACCATTGGGTAGGCCGGTCCCTACCACAGACCCGTAGCACTCACGTCCGTAGCCATGAAGTGCTTTGAAAGGTTGGTAATGGCTCACATCAACAACATTATCCCAGAAATCCTAGACCCCCTCCAATTTGCATACCGCCCAAACAGATCAACAGATGCAATCTCTATTGCACTCCACACTGCCCTTTCCTACCTGGACAAAAGGAACACTTATGTGAGAATGCTATTCATTGACTACAGCTCAGCGTCCAAAACCATAGTACCCTCAAAGCTCATCACTAAGCTAAGGATCCTGGGACTAAACACCTCCCTCTGCAACTGGATCCTGGACTTCCTGTTGGGCCGCACCCAGGTGGTGAGGGTAGGTAGCAACACATCTGCCACGCTGATGCTCAACACTGGAGCTCCCTAGGGGTGTGTGCTCAGTCCCCTCTTGTACTCCCTGTTCACCCACGACTGCATGGCCAGGCACGACCAAAACACCATCATTAAGTTTGCAGACGACTCACAACAGTGGTAGGCTTGATCACCGACAACACCTCTCCCTCAACGTAACCAAGACTCAGGAGATGATTGTGGACTACAGGAAAAGGAGGACCGAGCACGCCCCTATTCTCATCAACGGGGCTGTAGTGGAGCAGGTTGAGAGCTTCAAGTTCCTTGGTGTCCACATCAACAACAAGCTAGAATGGTCCAAACACACCAAGACAGTCGTGAAGAGGGCACAACAAAGCCTATTCCACCTCAGGAGACTAAAAAGATTTGGCATGGGTCCTGGGATCCTCAAAAGGTTCTACAGCTGCAACATCGAGAGCAACCTGACTGGTTGCATCACTGCCTGGTACAGCAATTGCTCCGCCTCTGACCGCAAGGCACTACAGAGGGTAGTGCGTACGGCCCAGTACATCACTGGGGCTAAGCTGCCTGCCATCCAGGACCTCTACACTAGGCGGTGTCAGAGGAAGGCCCTAAAAATGGTCAAAGACCCCAGCCACCCCAGTCATAGACTGTTATCTCTAATACCGCAAGTGGTACCGGAGTGCCAAGTCTAGGACAAAAAGGCTTCTCAACAGTTTTTACCCCCAAGCCATAAGACTCCTGAACAGGTAATCAAATGGCTATCCGGACTTTTTGCATTGTGCCCCCCGCTGCTACTTTCTGTTTATCATATATGCATAGTCACTTTAACTATACTTTCATGCACATACTACCTCAATTGGACCGACCAACCAGTGCTCCCGCACATTGGCTAACTGGGCCATCTGCATTGTGTCCCACCACCCGCCAACCCCTTTTTTTACGCTACTGCTACTCTCTGTTCATCATATATGCATAGTCACTTTAACCATAACCACATGCACATATACTACCTCAATCAGCCTGACTAACCGGTGTTTGTATGTAGCCTCGCTACTTTTATAGCCTCGCTACTTTTACAGCCTCGCTACTGTATATAGCCTCGCTACTGTATATTCTGTTGTTTTTATTTCTTTACTTACCTATTGTTCACCTAATACTTTTTTTTTTGCACTGTTGGTCAGAGCCTGTAAGTAAGCATTTCACTGTAAGGTCTACACCTGTTGTATTCGGCGCACGTGACAAATAAACTTTTATTTGATTTGATTTGTGAAAGAAGTGGGGTCTTTTCTTGGATTCGCGGGGCACTTTGTAGAAAAGTATTCCAGTCTTGCAAGGTCCATTAATGATCTGCTCAAAGGAGAGTTCTTTACACGAGCGAAGTCGACAGCAGCCAAAACGAAGACCAGACAGCACCTTGGACCCAGCTGGACAGAAGAGTGTCAACAAGCTTTTGAATGCCAAAAAAAAAAGACTGATGCACTGGTGTTGGGATTTGCTGACTGGAAACATCCATACATCGTTCACACTGACACCAGCATGACATGATTTGGTGCAGCCCTTTATCAAGTGGCCAACATTGTGGGCTGAGCAAAATGTTTTAGATTTTTAGCACTGAAATGGGCAGTCAGTGAAAAGTATCATGACTATTTGTTTGGGTCACAGTTCAAAGTCATGACCGACCACAATCTCTTAGCCTATGTCTTCACCACCGCTAAGCTAGATGCTGCAGGGCATATGTGGTTGTCTGTACTTTCCATCTACAACTTTGTCATAAGTTACAAGTCAGGGAAAACAAACATTGACGCTAGTGGCCTTTCAAGGAAATCACATGGTTCAGTCATGGATGATGAAGATTTTCAGAAGTGTGAGGAGAGAGTGGTAAGACTGATGTTCAGTACAAAGGAGGCTCCTGATTTGGATGCTATGGCACCTGAAGTTTGGGAAGGACCCTGTCTAAGGTATCACGTAAGAATCAACGTCAACACACACAATAGAGGAATAGAGGAAGACGATGAAGAGCAGTATAGTACCATTGAGACATTACTCTGCAGAGAAAGTGCCATCCTAGATGGGTTCGAGACTCCGGAGCCTTGGCCAGTGCAATCAGCCTTACCAGGACTTACCCTGGAAGTTTGGAGATGTCTTCAGCAAGAGGACATAACCTTGAGAAGGGTCATCCAACTCGTGGAGGATGAACAGAGATTTTACGAGCAGAGGAGGAGAATGGAACAACCAGAAGTCAGAATGCTTCTCAGAGTGGCCATAGCTGATTCTGAAGAGAAGTGTCCTCCATTGCATAGTGATGAGGAATGACGAAACACATGATTAGCTTGTGATTCCTTACAATATTCATGCTCTACAGGGTGTCCATGATGAAGTTGGGCACATGGGTTACGAAAGAACCTTGGATCTGGCCAGAGCTTGGTTCAACTGTACCTGAATGACTAGTGATGTGGAATTTAAGTGCAAAACCTGCGAGAGATGTGTGCTACGAAGTTCAGAGTGCAAAAGGCTGCCAAAGTTGTGGACATAAAGGCTTCTTATCAGTGGAACAGGAATCAGAAGATGTTTGGAACATTTTTACATTGACTGTCGACTTCACTAAGTATGCTTTCACCTATCCAACTATAGACCAGATAGCTAAAACTGTAGCAAACATCCTGTGGGAGAACGGGATAGGCAACTTTGGTTTTCCAAAGAGAATACATACTGATCAAGGAGTACATTTTTAATCAGAACTGATTTCAGAATTGTACAATTCAGTGGAGAGATTTAACAGAAACTCTGTTGGCTATGTTAGGCAAGAAAATTGGAGCAAGTATGTTCATCCCCTTATCCACATGTACAACTGTGCACGTAACGACACCACAGGCCAAACACATTTCTTTTTGATGTTTGGGAAGCAGCCTAGACTCCCGATGGAGCTTTGCTTCTGCATAGATCCAGTGGGACAAAACCACAAGACCCATCAGAAGTATGTACGGGATCTCCGTAAATAACTGAAACAATCGTACAAGTGTGCCATGGAGGAAGCCGAGAAGTCACAATCGGCCAACAGAAGTGGGATAAGAAAGTTGTGGCATCATCACTGAAATGAGATCACATGCTGATATGAAATGTCAATCTGCGTGGGAAGCACAAGCTGGCGAACCAGTGGGAGACCACAGTTCATATTGTAAGACAGGTCGGAGAAGATCTTCCTGTGTACAGTGGGGAAAAAAAGTATTTAGTCAGCCACCAATTGTGCAAGTTCTCTCACTTAAAAAGATGAGAGAGGCCTGTAATTTTCATCATAGGTACACTTCAACTATGACAGACAAGATGAGGAAAGAAAATCCAGAAAATCACATTGTAGGATTTTTTATGAATTTATTTGCAAATTATGGTGGAAAATAAGTATTTGGTCACATACAAACAAGCAAGATTTCTGGCTCTCACAGACCTGTAACTTCTTCTTTAAGAGGCTCCTCTGTCCTCCACTCATTACCTGTATTAATGGCACCTGTTTGAACTTGTTATCAGTATAAAAGACACCTGTCCACAACCTCAAACAGGTCCACCCTATGTGGTCCACCCTGATGATGATGTGTACTCAGAGCATGTGCCGGACCAACTGGCAAGTGTCTTCAATGACATTTTCAACCTCTTCCTGACTGAGTCTGTAATACCTACATGTTTCAAGCAGACCACCATAGTCCCTGTGCCCAAGAAAGTGAAGGTAACCTGCCTAAATGACTACCGCATCTTGGCACTCACGTCGGTAGCCATGAAGTGCTTTGAAGGGCTGGTCGTGGCTCACATCAACACCATCATCCCGGAAACCCTGAACCCACTCCAATCCGCATACCGCCCCAACAGATCCACGAACGACGCAATCTCAATCTCACTCCACACTGCCCTTTCCCACTTGGACAAAAGGAAGACCTATGTAAGAATGCTGTTCATTGACTACAACTCAGCATTCAACACCATAGTGCCCACAAAGCTCATCACTAAGCTAAGGACCCTGGGACTAAACACCTCCCTCTGCAACTGGATCCTGGACTTCCTGACGGGCCGTCTCCAGGTGGTAAGGGTAGGCAACAACACTTCTGCCACGCTGATCCTCAACACGGGATCTCTCAGGGGTGCGTGCTTAGTCCCCTCCTGTACTCCCTGTTCAACCACAACAGCGTGGCCAAGCACGACTCCAACACCAACACCATTCACATTGACGGGGCTGTAGTGGAGCGGGTTGAGAGTTTCAAGTTCCTTGGTGTCCACATCACCAACAAACTATCATGGTCCAAACATACTAATAAAGTTGTGAAGAGGTCACGACAATGCCTTTTCCCCCTCAGAAGACTGAAAAGATTTGGCATGTGTCCCCAGATCCTCAAAAAGTTATACAGATGCACCAACAAGAGCATCTTGACTGGTTGCATCACCTTATGGTATGGCAACTGCTCGGCATATGACCGTAAGGCGCTACAGAGGGTATATCACTGAGGCCAAGCTTCCTGCCTTCCAGGACCTACAGTGGGGCAAACAAGTATTTAGTCAGCCACCAATTGTGCAAGTTCTCTCACTTAAAAAGATGAGAGAGGCCTGTAATTTTCATCATAGGTACACTTCAACTATGACAGACAAAATGAGGAAAAGAAATCCAGAAAATCACATTGTAGGATTTTTAATGAATTTATTTGCAAATTATGGTGGAAAATAAGTATTTGGTCATATACAAACAAGCAAGATTTCTGGCTCTCACAGACATGTAACTTCTTCTTTAAGAGGCTCCTCTGTCCTCCACTCGTTACCTGTATTAATGGCACCTGTTTGAACTTGTTATCAGTATAAAAGACACCTGTCCACAACCTCAAACAGTCACACTCCAAACTCCACTATGGCCAAGACCAAAGAGCTGTCAAAGGACACCAGAAACAAAATTGTAGACCTGCACCAGGTTGGGAAGACTGAATCTGCAATAGGTAAGCAGCTTGGTTTGAAGAAATCAACTGTGGGAGCAATTATTAGGAAATGGAAGACATACAAGACCACTGATAATCTTCCTCGATCTGGGGCTCCACGCAAGATCTCACCCGTGGGGTCAAAATGATCACAAGAACGGTGAGCAAAAATCCCAGAACCACACGGGGACCTAGTGAATGACCTGCAGAGAGCTGGGACCAAAGTAACAAAGCCTACCATCAGTAACACACTACGCCGCCAGGGACTCAAATCCTGCAGTGCCAGACGTGTCCCCCTGCTTAAGCCAGTACATGTTCAGGCCCGTCTGAAGTTTGCTAGGGAGCATTTGGATGATCCAGATGAGGATTGGGAGAATGTCATATGGTCAGATGAAACCAAAATAGAACTTTCTGGTAAAAACTCAACTCGTCGTGTTTGGAGGACAAAGAATGCTGAGTTGCATCCAAAGAACACCATACCTACTGTGAAGCATGGGGGTGGAAACATCATGCTTTGGGGCTGTTTTTCTGCAAAGGGACCAGGACGACTGATCCGTGTAAAGGAAAGAATGAATGGGGCCATGTATCGTGAGATTTTGAGTGAAAACCTCCTTCCATCAGCAAGGGCATTGAAGATGAAACGTGGCTGGGTCTTTCAGCATGACAATGATCCCAAACACACCGCCCGGCAACGAAGGAGTGGCTTCAGAAGAAGCATTTCAAGGTCCTGGAGTGGCCTAGCCAGTCTCCAGATCTCAACCCCATAGAAATTCTTTGGAGGGAGTTGAAAGTCCGTGTTGCCCAGCGACAGCCCCAAAACATCACTGCTCTAGAGGAGATCTGCATGGAGGAATGGGCCAAAATACCAGCAACAGTGTGTGAAAACCTTGTGAAGACTTACAGAAAACGTTTGACCTCTGTCATTGCCAACAAAGGGTATATAACAAAGTATTGAGATAAACTTTTGTTATTGACCAAATACTTATTTTCCACCATAATTTGCAAATAAATAAATTAAAAATCCTACAATGTGATTTTCTGGATTTATTTTTCTCATTTCGTCTGTCATAGTTGAAGTGTACCTATGATGAAAATTACAGGCCTCTCTCATCTTTTTAAGTTGGAGAACTTGCACAATTGGTGGCTGACTAAATAATTTTTTGCCCCACTGTATATACTAGGCGGTGTCAGACTCCAGTCACCCAAGTCATAGACTGTGTCTGTGCCTCGACCTAGGTTGGGCAAAACTAAACATGGCTGTGTTCGTCTTAGCAATATCACTAGAATAAAGACCTCCTCCATTCCTGCCATTATTGAATGAGATTGTGATACCTCACATCTCAAAATGGGGCTACTTAACTACTTAGGGATATATATACAAGTGTTGCATATTCATCAAAAGCTCTGCTTCTTGGCAATATCACAGACTATTCTTGGCCACCCGGACTATTTGCATTGACACTCCATTCCCCCCTTTGTTTATACACTGCTGCTACTCGCTGTTTGTTGTCTATGCAGTCACTTTACCCTTACCTACAAGTACAAATTACCTCAACCAACCTGTACCTCCGCACATCGACTCGGTACCGGTACCCCCTTTATATAGCCTCATTATTGTTATTTTATTGTGTTAATTTTTGTAATTTTTTTTACTTTTGTTTATTTAGTAAATATTTTCTTAACTCTATTTCTTGAACTGCATTGTTGGTTAAGGGCTTGTAAGTAAGAATTTCACTGTAAGGTCTACACCTGTTTTATTCAGCGCATGTGACAAATAAAATGCTATTTGATTTGAACTAGACTCTGTTGGTGATGTGAAGATGGTGACGACAATGGGATAGACTGAGAACTGAACCCAGACGCTGATGAGTTTCCAGAGAAGGCACAAGTAACTGCAGTTCTTGTGATGTAATGAGAACATGCATTCAACAACTGCTTAATGCACTAACACCAAGCTGTGAATGCTCAGGATGTGGCATGTTTTTCAAAGACAACAATTTTAAGAGGAGGAGAATATAACTGTAGGAGCCAAATAGGTCAAAAGTCAAAGTCAAAAGTCAAAGGTCATATTGTTGAATAGTGGCATTTCTTCTTACTGTGTCCCAATGGATGTCAGGTGCAGGTGGAGGTGCAGCCCCAGCACCAGAGAAACCTGATGAATGCACTGATGAGAAAGATGTTAAAGCTACTGACAGTGTGTCCCAAACCTTCAGCCGCAGGTCTAACAGGAGTTCACACTCAGTTGTATCCTCCACATCCTCAGCATGCATCTGAGCAGAGGCTGAAAGTGCAGCATTAATAACAAAGGCTGCTGCTCTTAAGTTCAAACGCCATCTAGAGGACAGGGAGGAGAAATTGAACCAACAAAAGATGGAACTGAGGAAAAGAATGGAGACGCTAGAGCTGCAAACTGAAATAGCAGCTGCCTCAGCAAAACTTTACAGGATCTCAGACCTGTATAGTTCACACAGGGCAGAGGGGCACTTCTGCCAGACATGCACCAGGTGTGCGTCCCAAAGAAGGACCCCAATTCATTGAGCACATTGACATTCAATCAGCCCAGGCTCACAGTGTTCCAGCTCAATCAGAACAGTCAGGACACAGTGTGATTCAGACAGCAGCTCATGGAGAGCACACTGCTGCACAAGAGTCTAACCCAAGTCTGCAGGCCTATACAGGACAAGGCCCATTGGTGCTGACCAACTCACATAGAGGGCCATGGGGAGAACAGACAAGACTTTCCAACTCACAGGACGGTGCTCAGGACATTTCACAGGAAAACATACCATTCTCCAAAGACAGAATTAAGTTACTGCTATGTTAGTCAAACAGCAACATCCTTCCGTTCTGCCAGCCAGACACATTACTGTTTTTGATGGTGACATTTTACAGTACAGGTCCTTCATTCAGTCATTTGAACATGGTATAGAGAATAGAGCCATTCTAAACAGCCGCCCAATCCCCACAGTAACCAATGACCCCCTGGATCTAGAAGCCCTCACCCCAAATCACATTTTACTGTTATAGTCTAAGCCTGTCCTACCCCCCTGGAACCTTTTCAAAAACGGAGTACCTGCCACTCTTGCAGGAAAGACAAAAGTGGGGTAAAGTGAAACGCAGCTTTCGTGAAGGAGATGTGGTTTTGGTCATGGACCCCACGGCATCACGTAGTGCATGGATACTTGGAAAGGTTCTTGAGACCAAGCCTGATTCCAAGGGCTTAGTACATGCAGTACGCCTGAAGACACAAACCAACATTATAGAAAGACCAATATCCAAGATTTGCCTACTGCTGGTAGGTGCAGTCTAAGAGGAAGGCTCCTTCAAGATAAGTAAGGAATTGTTTTTGATTTCACACTTAATACAATTGGGGCTGGTGTGTAGGAGCCAAATAGGTCATATTGTATATTTGCATATTTCTAATTCATGATACATTTCTATTGTATGTGTGTTCGCCATTAATCCCCTGTGAAGTGTGTTTACCCCCTCTACAGGCCAATGGAGAATAAGGTTAAGAAGCATACATGCTCAAGGCCAACTGGGAGTGACTGGAATGGCAGCACACAGTCTTTTGACCATATCAGACCATGTTTACCATGCTGTTTGTTTCTTTAGTTTAATGATCAGAATTCGTTTTGGTAGAATTCTATACATTTTTGTATCCAGAAGAGCAAATAAATAAATGTATTATTATTTTTTCAACAGGTTTACTCATCTACCGGTCAGTGGACGTCAAATGACCACAATAGACTGCACAAATTATTTTCATTCATCAGCACTGAACTGTTCCATGCAAGTAAAATCCTGCGGAGGTATTAGGTTGGACCAATTAGTGGTTATGTACAACTTCGGACTTGGGGTTTTGTTTCATTTAATGATTGATTTCAATTGTTGATTCATGATCTGTATTGTTAAATTGTGGTACTGTATTTTACACTGTAAAGTGGTTATTGAAATCATTTTACTCCTGAAAGAAAATACAAAAGGATAATTTATACTATTTCATGTGTGGTTACTATAGTAATACATCTTTAAAAAATGAGTCTATTAGGAGTACACAGCCAATTTAAAATAACCTTTTCACTTTTTGAAATACAAAGAGTAATTTCAAGGGTTACACTTGCTCTTCCCTTATGGGGAAAACACATTTTCATATTTTATGGAAAAGAACCCTGAATGTCATATGCTATATTTAGCACAGTATAGACTTATAAAACGGAGTCCACAGTGGCAGGACATCTATTACTAACTGTATAATCAGACTTGATACATCATTTCCCCCATCATGTGAAATGAGTTGTGACTGACCATTCTACATTCCAAATTTCTACGTGCTGCAGTGCGTAGCTGAGTTTCTCAACTCTGCGATGTACATCGCATTGAGCGGAGATGACTGTGGGCCGACTGAACCTCCGACTACATCGAGCCGCTGTTAGTCGATACTTGTAAAAATGTAAGATTCTTAAACCCTAACCGTGTACCTATGTTTGTCCTATGTAGCTGCGTGTCTTTCTTTGTTTGCTGAAATCCATACTTCTACTAGCGACGTTATAATCATTGGCCATTACAAAGAATTAAGTCAAATCAAATCCCCGTCTCCACCCTAGCTAACCACCGGACGACAACAACACAACGAGATGCAACAATTCAAGTTTTTTTTGTCAATGATGTTTGGCTTTTGATAAGATTGGTGTGAAGCCAATTCTAAACTGGCTTCCCTTGACACTTTCTTTTTGGTGCGCCGGGACCTTTCATAGTTGAGATCACTCAGTTTAGCTCAACGCTGATTGGATATTATTATATTTAAAAAAATATCAAGGGAGGCCAAATGCTCGCTGGCTTCCCTTGCATTCAATGCTACGGGAGGCAACAATATCATACTCTTTTTGACCAGACAGAATCAGATAGATGGGCTAAACATACAGAGACAGAGGGCAGCTGTTTCGCTCTTTTCTCCGGTGAGATATCGCCTAGAAGTGTGATCGGGATTTCTATTGGAGAAGCAGTTTAAGCCTATTTTCATACTGTACTGTCTTTGGTTATACGTTCCTCCATTAATTGCCCAATGGGATTCCTATCTCCTCCTTTCTCTAGTATCTCTACCATGACCTCCCAAGTCGAGATAGCATCCTTTTGGCGTCCACGAGTTGGCTACTGTATGGCCAATGTGAGCCAGCATGCTAGCTAGCCAGCTACATTTCAGTCAGTAGTAGAGATGGGACCTAGTGGCCTCCCGAGTGGCGTAGTGGTCTAAGGCACTGCATCACAGTGCTTGAGGCGTTACTACAGATTCGGGTTCGATCCCGGGCGGTGTTGAAGTTCGATCCCGGCCGTGACCGGGAGACCCATGAGGCAACACACAATTGGCCCAGCATTGTCCGGGTTAGGGGAGGGTTTGTCCTTGTCTCATCTCGCACTAGCGACTCCTGTGGCGGGCCAGGCGCATGCACGCGGACACGGTCACCAGTTGTGTTTCCTCCGACACATTGGTGCGGTTGGCTTCCGGGTTAAGCGAGCAGTGTGTCAAGAAGCAGTGTGGCTTGGCAGGGTCGTGTTTCGGAAGACGCATGGCTCTCGACCTTCACCTCTCACGAGTCTGTATGGGAGTTGCAGCGATGGGACAAGACTGTAACTACCAATTGGATCGTGAAAAAATTAAGAGACGGGACCTCGTCACAATTTTGCAAGTCCTAAGCAAGAGCTTCATGGTTGAATTGCTGCAAAGAAACCACTACTAAAAGACACCAATAAGAAGAAGAGACTTGCTTGGGACAAGAAACACGAGCAATGGACATTAGACCGGTGGAAAACTGTCCTTTTGTCTGAGGAGTCCAAACTTTACATTTTTGGTTCCAACCGCCGTGTCTTTGTGAGACGTAGAGTAGGTGAACGGATGATCTCTGCAGGTGTGGTTCCCACCTTGAAGCATGGAGGAGGAAGTGTGATGGTGCTTTGCTGGTGACACTGTCAGTGATTTATTTAGAATTCAAGGCACACCTAACCAGCATGGCTACCACAGCATTCTGCAGCGATATGCCATCCCATGTGGTTTGCGCTTAGTGGGACTATCATTTGTTTTTCAACAGGACAATGACCCAAAACACAGCTCCAGGCTGACCAAGAAGGAGAGTGCTGGAGTGCTGCATCAGATGACCTGGACTCCACAACCCAATTGAGATGGTTTGGGACGAAGAATCAAAAATATATTTTGATTTGTTTCACACTTTTTTGGTAACTACATGAGTCCATAAGTGTTATTTCATAGTTTGATGTCTTCACTATTTTTCTACAATGTAGAAAATAGTAAAAATAAAGAAAAACCCTGGAATGAGTAGGTTTGTCCAAACTTTTGACTGGTACTGTATATCCATTGATTCTTGAAGAATAGAACTTATAAATGGCTCAAGAGCTTAGTTCAACTGTCACACTCCATGAGAACCCAAAATATAAGCTTGTTTTTCTCTAATGTTTGTAAACATTGTAAATGTAAACAAACACTGTATAGCCTAATAACATGGTTAAAACAATAATGTTGATATCATGGATATTCCGTCCTTGCATCCATAGCTCTGTCTATTAATCTGAGAGTGGTTGTTTCTCCAGGCCCATCCCTCAGCTTTTTTACCAAAACAGAGGTGGATGTCCGTTTTATTATTGTTTCATCTGTGGATTTCTCCATTAAACAGCTGCATATTATCAAGATGTAAAAGTGTCACCAACAAAAAGGTAAACAATAGGCCTATAGCAAACGCAGTATATGGCATTCATTTTTCACATGTAAATAGCACTTTTCAGTAGTGCTCAAAGCATGCCATTCCATGAGTGCAACATTTATTTTTCAAATCAATGAGCCCAATCAGTCTTCCATGACAACAGAATCATAAACAACAGAATAAGGCTGGCTAATAAGTCCTTAGTTTTGGGGTTATGCTCAGGTAAAACAATTTGTCTCATCTATTCTTCCAAGTCCTATTATTGAAGATCAAAGGGTATAACATTTATTGGTATGACTGGAATTGTGATACTTTGGTTTTTAACTTAAAGATATAATTTAATCCTATTATTATATGTAGTAGAAAGAGATGGGTTAGAAGAAGCCTGCATAACCAACCCATAAAGTAAACTTTAACATTGATTTATCCTGCAATAGACGTCGTTCAATTGGTAACATATGTTTTTGTCTTCTTCTAATGCCTCTTAAAACTTCTTAGGGATCCGTGGGGTGCTAGCGCCCCACCTACGACAACATCCGGTAAAATGCAGAGCGCCAAATTCAAATTACAAAAATAGTAATATTACACATTCATGAAAATACAAGTGTTGCACACCATTCAAAAGCTTAGAATCTTGGTTATCTCACAGCGTTCTCAGATTTCAAAGCATACTTCCCCCATTAGCATAATAACATAACCAGCACAGGTGTCACAAAACTCAAAAATAGCAATAAAATAAATTGCTTTCCTTTGAAGATCTTCCCCTGATGGCAATCCAAAGGGTCCCAGCTACACAATAAATTGTCATTTTGTTCGATAAAGTCTCTCTTTATATCCCAAAAGCTCAGTTTGGTTGGCGCGTTTTGTTCAGTAATCCACCGTTCCACTCCAGTCAACATACATACAAACGAAACCGAAAACATATACCTATAAACTTTGTCCAAACAACTTAAACAATGTTCTAGTCAAACCTCAGGTACCCTAATATGTATATAAATGATAATATTTCAGACGGAAAATAACCTGCTCAATAGAAAAGGAAAAAAACGAAGCGCGCACTCTCTGTCACGCGCGCCAAACAGTAGAGTCCACTCCAGAGTCCACTGGGAAAAACAGCTCTTACTCGTTGGTTTTTCAAAAAACAAGCCTGAAACCTTGTCTAAAGACTGTTGACATCTAGTGGAAGCCATAGGTACTGCACTCTGGTAGCTATTCCCTTCAGTGTACTATAGCAAAAAATGGGAAAAGACAGTGAGCTGAAAAAAGCAATTTCCTGGATGGATTTTCCTTGGGTTTTCGCCTGCCAAATCAGTTCTGTTATACTCACAGACATTATTGTAACAGTTTTAGAAACTTCAGAGTGTTTTCTATCCAATACTATTAATTATGTGCATATCCTAGTATCTGGGCCTGAGTAACAGGCATTTTACTTTGGGCACTCCAGACTCCCCGAACCTCCAAACACTGCACCTGGGCCCTAACAGGTTTTAAGGGGAAGGTCATCTAAAAGTAACAGAATGTAATCAGATTACGTTACTGAGTTTGGGTAATCCAAAAGTTACATTACTGATTACAATTTTAGACAGGCAACTAGTAACAGATTACATTTATTAAGTAACCCACCCTACCCTGTTAATTAGTTGTAAAGAGGCAATGGGAGTGGAACCAGATTTACATTTTAGTCATTTAGAGGACACTTATCCAGACCGATTTACAGGAGCAATTAGGGTTAAGTGCCTTGCTTAAAGGCACAAGACAAGGTTTTCACCTAGTCTGCTCGAGGATTCAAACCATTGACCTTTCGGTTACTGGACCATTGCACTTAACCACTAGGGTATCTGCCAACTAGATATAAAGATATTTTCTAAAACAGGTCACATGGTTTTAAATACATTCTGGAAAAACTAGTGGCCCAAGGGAGGATGAAAACCCTGTCAAACTGCAACAACCTTGTTCATATTATGAATTATATTTTAAACTAGACTTTACACAGACACAACCACTGCAATTGGACAATAGAACCCAGTGCTGAGCTGGCTTTATGGTGGTTTGCATCGTAAAGCCTATGCAACTGCAATTAAAAAGTCTATTTATGTCATCAGTATTGTGTAATTCTTTTCAATTAATCATTTTGGATTGAAAAGGTCAAGGTATCCTTGCCAGCCAGCCCAAGTTTGAATATTCCCTACACAAAATTTTATCACATTCTCTCCTACCACAAATGAATGGGCTATAAACAGGCTCCATAACATTACCACTTTGTTTACCCTGGCCAGAGTAAAAGAGGGGACTTTACCTGTAGCCTAGGCAGCTGCTGTTATCAATAGCCTAGTTGATCAGACTGAGAAATCGTCTCGTTTTCTTCCCATACAGTTTAGGTGTAAGCTGCTGCAACATTTCTGTGAAGAGTTCTTGATTGTGTCTGTCGGGAGTGATGTGTTATCACGTTTGCTAAATACCGGAGGACAGTGTCCCAGAGTCGCCTCTTCACTGTTGACGTTGAGACTGGTGTTTTGCGGGTACTATTTAATGAAGCTGCCAGTTGAGGACTTGTGAGGCGTCTGTTTCTCAAACTAGACACTCTAATGTACTTGCCTCCCACTCCTCTTTCTATTCTGGTTAGAGACAGTTTGTGCTGTTCTGTGAAGGGAGTAGTACACAGCTTTGTACGAGATCTTCACTTTTGTGGCATTTTCTCGCATGGAATAGCCTTCATTTCTCAGAACAAGAATAGACTGACGAGTTTCAGAAGAAAGTTATTTGTTTCTGGCCATTTTGAGCTTGTAATCGATCCCATAAAATGCTGATGCTCCAGATACTCAACTAGTCTAAAGGCCAGTTTTATTGCTTCTTTAAACAGAACAACAGTTTTCAGCTGTGCTAACATAATTGCAAAAGGGTTTTCTAATGATAAATTATCCTTTTAAAATGATAAACATGGATTAGCTAACACAATGTGCCATTGGAACACAGGAGTGATGGTTGCTGAAAATGGGCCTATGTACGCCTATGTAGATATTCAATAAAAGAAATTGCCGTTTCCAGCTACAATAGTCATTTACAACATTAACAGTGTCTACACTGTATTTCTGATCAATTTGATGTTATTTTAAATGGACAAAAAAATAGCTTTTCTTTCAAAAACAAGGACATTTCTAAGTGACCCAAACTTTAGAATGGTAGTGTAAGTATTCAGACCCTTTGCTATGAGACTCAAAGTTGAGCTCAGGTGCATCCTGTTTCCATTGATCATCCTTGAGATGCTTCTACAACTTGGAGTCCACCTGTGGTAAATACAATTGATTCGACATGATTTGGAAAGGCAAACACTTGTCTATATAAGGTCCGCTTGGAGTTTGCCAAAATACACCTAGACTCTCAGACCACAAGAAACAAGTTTCTCTGGTCTGATGAAACCAAGATTGAACTCTTTGGCCTGAATGCAAAGCGTCACGTCTGGGGGAAACCTGGCACCATCCCTACGGTGAAGCATTGTGGTGGGAGCATCATGCTGTGGGGATGTTTTTCAGCGGCAGGGACTGGGAGACTAGTCAGGATCAAGGGAAAGATGAACGGAGCAAAGTACAGAGATCCTTGATGAAAACCTGCTTCAGGACCTCAGACTGGGGCAAAAGTTCACCTTCCAAGAATACAACGACCCTAAGAACACAGCCAAGACAACGCAGGAGTGGCTTCGGGACAAGTCTGTGAATGTCTTTGAGTGGCCCAGGCTGAGCCCGGACTTGAATCCGATCGAGAGACCTGAAAATAGCTGTGCAGCAACACTCCCCATCCAACCTGACAGAGCTTGAGAGCATCTGCAGAGAAGAATGGGAGAAACTCCCCAAATACAGTTGTGCAAAGCTTGTAGCGTCATACCCAAGAAGACTCAATGCTGTAATCGTTGCCAATGGTGCTTCAACAAAGTACAGTGAAGGGTATGAATACTTATGAAAATGTGATATTTCAGTCAATTTTTTTTAATAAATTAGCAAAAAATTATTCTAAAACTGTTTTTGCTTTGTCATTATGGGGTAGTGTGAGTAGATTGAGGGGGACTATTTAAATCAATTTTAGAAAAAGGCTGTAAAGTAAAAAAAAATACTTTCCGAAGGCACTGTAGTCTCAGTTGAAGTCCAAGTTAAATCATGAGTCATCGATGCTCTACTGACTAGAGACGTGGACTAAAGTCTCAAAATATGCTCAAGCAGTACTCGAGTCCAAGTACCGCGACTCGAGTCCACATCTCTGGTCAGTAGCTATCCTTCTAAATGCTGTGGACACTCGATAAACTAGCTATGATTTAATGTATTTGAAAACTAACTAGTAGCCAGCATAGCCGGGGGATTAATTCAAACCGAATTAATATTTTTTTCTCACCAAACTAGGCCTTTATTACTCCTGTAGCCACAGAGAAAAACATGTGTCAGACAAATGTTTCGCATGCATTCCAGGAAGTCTCGAAATGTTGCATCTCTGGGTTTAGAAGCGGACTTTTCAGTACCAAAGGTGCCATATTGCACCCTAGATCCATTATACAGCAGAGAGGAACATTGTTTGGACATTGAACCCTTTGTTGCTTGGCCATGACTCTGAAACAGTGAAATTAGCATGAACATAAAGTTGAAAGTCTGTCAAAACACTAGATGAGTGTGGTGATCGTGAGGATTTTGTTCCTGGACATCTACTTTATTTTTGTGTGTGTGTATGTACACACACACACATTATATATATATATATACACATACATACATACACACACACACACACACACACACACACACACACATACATGCATACATACACACACACACTATGTTGTGTACTACACATAACCAGTGGCATAAACTTAATTTTCATAATTTTCTACCGTGATCTTGCAGTTACTCCACCTCAAGAATTGCATTTGGTGAAAGGTTCAGCACACGCACACTCAGGCTGGCTGGCTCTCATTCAGGCAAATGAGAAATAAGTGCACTCAGGCTATCCGGAAGGTCAAAGTTAGTTACTTTAAGGAGCAGTTCTCTCTCTGTGGGTCTAACCCCAAGAAGTTCTGGAAAACGGTTAAAGACCTGGAGAATAAACCCTCCTCCTCACAGCTGCCCATGTCCCTTAATGTTGATGTGGTTGTTACTGACAAGAAGCACATGGCTGAGCTCTTTAATCAACACTTCATTAAGTCAGGATTCCTATTTGACAGCCATCCCTCCTTGCCCGTCCAACATCTCCCACCCCTTCTAATGCGACTATCCCCAATGCTTCTCCCTCTTTTTCCACTGCCCCGTCTCTCCTTTCTGGGGAGGTTCCCATTGCTTGGAAGGCAGCCACGGTTAGTCCTTTATTTAAAGGGGGAGATCAAGCTGATCCTAACTGTTATAGGCCTATTTCTACTTTGCCCTGTTCATCAAGTGTTGGAAAAACTTGTCTATAGACATCAAGAAAGCCAGTCAGTTGATTATAGTATTCTCTCTGGTATGCAATCTGGTTTCCACTCAAGGTTGCAGTGACAGATCCATAACCTAAAGGTCCTCAATGATGTCACCATTGCTACAAAAATGTACAGCCAGGAAATGTGATTAATAATAAGAATACTTGTGTATAATCCCCATGTACCCTGATACATCCTGAAACATTTAATGAAATGAAAAACATGACAAAAATGACAATTTCCTACATTTATTTTTTAAAATCATAAAATGTTCCTTTAAAAAAAAAAAGGCGTACATTCTGCATGTTTCACTGAGTGGCGGTAAGGGGTGTGTGTGAGAAACTCCAATACCGACAGAAAGAACACACACGGGACAGTCGTACTCTACTGACAAACACACCACCATAGAAATCAACCCATCCAAAAATAAAGATAATGTTCACTTGTCTTTCAGGAGACTCCAAATATTTTGACAAATGTTTTTTTTTAATACAAATACAGATGGAGTAGAGAACTACACAAAAAAATGCATAACGTCTACATTTAACATAGGAATGTTGGACCTTAAAATAAAATTAACAAAATGCCCACAAACCAGGACAATAAGATGGGGATGGGAGGGATTTGCTTCAATCTGAGTCTCCTGATTTAGAGGAACTGACCAAAGTGTGCTTCACACTGAAAGAGCAAAAAGAAAAAGAAAATTCACAGGAGTCAATAAAGATATATAGGAGTTGGGGGTGGGAGAGAGGGTTGAGGGTGGGAGAGGGGGTTGGGAGAGTCAGACAGGGAGAGAGCACGTGATGCGGGCCTGGTCAGAGGCGAGGGTTAGTCCTGGTGTCCGAGCAGGTGCAGTGCGCTGGGGGAGGAGGAAGGGAGACAAGGTTAGTCACCATGGCTACGAGGCAGCATTAGCATTTCAGCATCTGCGCAATGAGACACGCTGACGGTTGCCGGGGAGACAGAAGAGGAGGAGCCTGTGCCGTTTGGCAGACTGTGATTTGTTGTCGATTCATCTAACTAAAAACAACAAAATCACTAGTCTTCCACACAGCAACAGGCAGGGAAGAAGTCCACTCCCTGCTTCACACCGAAAAGGCTCTTTGGTCATAAAACCAAACATTTCACCAATCATATTCTTCAAAAATCTGACATGTTGAATGATTAACACGTCAAACAAATATTGACCTACAGTTTTGTATCAATATAAGAATATGTGTACAAGAATTTTGTACAAATTTTAATACAGCCATTTCACAAAAGAGGAAGCTCAAACTACTTTCACATTGCATGGGAGGAGAGAGGTTAGTCAACATCAGCAGACAGAGACAAATATAATAAGAGATTAAAAGGAGGTAGGAAACTATATATCTACACATATATATTTTGAGATCAAAATGAAGGTATAGAAAAGGCAGACATGAAACTCTCACTCAGAGGGCATCCAGAACTTGCCTATTCTGCAATAGGTACTGAGCGTTTTGGATCTGGTCCTGGGTGCCGCTGATGGTGATGATGCGATCCTCAGAACCCTCCAGTGGCTCATCGATCTTAATGGAGGCGCCAGACTCATGCCGGATCTGCTTGATCCTCTGACCTCCCTTACCAATGATGGAGCCGGCCAGCTGTAGAAAACACCAGGGTCAACTGAATGTCATGCACAATAGTGTGAAAATACAGGATAAGTGTGTTCTGTGTGTGAATGTTGCATAAGGGTTTCATAGGCCATGGTGGGCGAGACAGGGCGAGCCATTGCTCTGTATGTGAACATAGTGTGTGGGTGTGTGTGTGAAGAGAGGTAATGGGGAGTCCCCCCTCTTCTGGTTATACACACATCTTTGGGGATCGTCACTTGTGTGGTGATGACTGGCCCTCCCATATCATTATAGGAACCGCGTCCACCTAACACACATGGCGCATACAGTGACATACACACAAGGAGAGATCAGAGAAACAGCTTGAGGAAGTGTTGAGGCTCTATTAACATTACCATAACCTAACAACATATTGAATACCATGCTGTGGGACGTGCTTCTATAGACTCACCAGACTGATAGGAGTCCCAGGAAGAGTTGTTATCTGTTTGAAAGGCGAGAGAGAAAATAGATCCAGTTAGGGAACATACAGCAGACTGGTACCATAAACAAGTATTTACCAACCTGATACAGAGCAGGCCAACACGTTTTAAAGACGATCTTCCAATAAACAGTTGGAATGACAAAACAAAGATAGTCAACAAGTACACTGGTGTAAAACAATACACTCAAGGCTGTTGAGTGTATTATATCCTATGCTGCCTTGATTGTGTAATTGTCAGTCATGCAGGGTTCCCTTGTAAAAGAGACTCTATCCTGCCCAAATAAAAATAACAATAAAATGTGTAGCCTTATACATCAGACCATCTGAAATCAGGTTCTATAACACACCCTGGAGAACCACTATCCCTCTACGTTCTATGAAAGCTGTTCGGCGTAAACTGGAAAGAAGTTGGAGGAAAACAAATCCAACTGTGCATGCCCAAGCTGTGGCATGTCATCAGATCGCATACAAAGAGGTACTGAACACTGCATGCAAGACAGATTATACCAGTCTCATTGAAAATTGGAAGGGGAAACCCCAGAATGCCATTTTCTGTCCTAAAAGAAATGTAAACCTCCAGATAACTCCTCCTCTACCGCCTCAATCAAGCAATGCAACAGTTTTCTTGATTTTTCCCAATTCAAAATCAAGTACTGCACTGTACAAACTACCCCTTGCTTGGGATGTGCCCCTATGCTTCATACTGAGCCTACTAGTTGCAGTTTCAAAAAGAATTATGGACAGAATTGTTAAATTCACACACTTAAAGATATCATCCCTGGCGGATTAACTAAACACAAATGCTGTTTGTAAATTATGTCTGAGTGTTGTAAGTGTGCCCCTTGCTATCCGTAACTTAAAAAAAGAAAATGGTGCCATCTGGTTTGCTTAATATAAAGACATTTGAAATGATTTATACTTTTACTTAAGTATATTTAAAATACCTTTAGACTTTTACTCAAGTAGAATTTGACTGAGTGACTCACTTTTACTTGAGTCATTTTCTATTAACATATCTTCGCTTTTACTCAAATATGACAATTGGGTGTTTTCCACCGCTGTTTCCAACCTACCCTTTTCTATCAAAGGTCCTTCAACGTGTGGTCTCAACACAGCTACAGAACTACCTTTCAACCAACAATCTCCATGAACCCTTCCAGTCCGGCTTCCATGTACAGCACAGTAGAGACAGCCCCGGTAACAGTAACACATGACTTGCCGATGGAGACACTATCATCTTTTTACTTTTGGACGTCACAGCAGCTTTTGTCAAAGAGAATCATGCGATTATCAGCAGACTTATGAACTAGCTTGGATTCTCTGGCACATCACTCCTGTGGTTTAGCTCCTATCCCAACTTACAGACAAGAATTTGAGATCCAACCCTGCCACAGTCACTCACGGGGTCCCACAGGGCTCTGCTATGGGGCCACTCCTGTTCTCTATATACACACACATGCTGCCACTTGGTTTACTTAGACGGAGCTTTGGATTAAACTTGAATTTTTACGCTGATGACACAAATATGTGAGGACAAGTCAGACTAACAACCAAACGAACAGACCGTCTAGATGCAATCAAGAGATGGATGCAGTTGAACTTCCAAAAGCAAAACAGAGCTTGTGTTTATTTGCTCTAAGAGTACACAGAGCAAAATGAGCACATTCTCCCTTTCTCTGGATGATGACTCCATCACAGCTTCCCCCACTGCCAGAAAACTTTGTGTAATTAGCCTCATATTTGAAACACATCCGCAACAAAAAGTGTCATTTTTCCACCTTGAATCAGGTCTTTCTTGTTCACTGTGGATGCTAAGAAGCTTGTGCATGCCCTGGTAACATCTCAGCTTGACATCTCGGCACTGCTGACAGTAAGGCTCCTGTCAACTCCAGATGATCCAGAACGCAGCTGCCAGGATGCGCTCACAAAAAACTCACATCGCCCTGTTTCACTCAACCTCCATTGGCTTTCTGTTCAACACAGGATCACATTTAAGATTCTGCTGTTCACCTTAAAAGGCCCTCAAGGGTGATGCGTGCATATGCCAACTTCTAAATGCATATGCCAAAGTCTAGGGAACTATTTCCCAGCACACCTCTACCATAACCAGACTCAAACTGCCTGGTCACACCAGTCACAAACCTGTGCAGCACGGTGATGGGGCCTTCTCACATTTGGCCCCTGAGGTCTGGAACGCTCTACCTACATGTCAAGGAGGCAGCTTCCATTTCCTTGTTTAAAACACATTTAAATACCTACCTTTTCAAGCTAGCTTTTAATCTTTGATCGCTTAATCTGTTTACAGTCTATTTTATATTAGCAGGTATTGGTTGAGTGTATTGAAATGATCCTACTTTTTGATATTTTGTCACTCAATTTGTTTGTGTTTTGTTTTCTACCTGATACGCATTGCAAATGGGATATGCACTTTACAAATGAAATATTATTGTGCCATGGAGACAGCATGACAAACTGAACTCAGAACCACATAGGAAGAACGGAACAACTCACCATATCCACCCCCACCCTGGAGAAAGAGAAAAGAGGGGGAGCAGGGTTAAACACACATTTCCTTGTGATCTGTTGTATACACTCACGGATGCATGCAACCCCGGCCTTGCATGATCAGGATTGGGGCAGGGACCTCAAGATATGATATTATTTTGATACTTAGGTGCCAATACATTATGTATTGATTCTCACAATTCTATATGTACTGCGATTCAATACTGCGACTTGATGTCTAAACATATTGCTCACTAAGTCTGGTGCAGAGAGACCGGAGCATTAGAAAATACAGTTTTGATCAGCCATGGAAATAAGTGCTGAAAACATATTGGTTCACTATTTAAAAAGAAGATGGAGAACATACTATAGAATCATAAAATTGCAAAGTTTAGCAACAAGGTAGCATAAAATAAAATAAGACACTTGGAGTCAAAGTATCGATATAATGTTGTCCAAAATAATATTGCGATATGTAATAATCGATCCCTCCCATCAAGTCAGGATTGAGGAGGACAGTTTGTACAAAAGCCCCTATTTGATGCTGGAGACCCCTGCCCCCTTCTCCGCTTGCATCCATCAGCCACTCACTCCACAGCTTTCACCTGCTATTCAGCGGCTCAGTCACCAGGGCAACAAACTATTCTAAAATCAGTTGCTGAGCAACCGGAGGCAGTATCCTGCCAGCTCTAAAAGAGAACCCACCAGTCTGTCAACAAAGCATTATTATTAACACCTAGCAACCACACCACAACCCCCCCCATGATTGCGTAGATGGTAGTGGTCATGGTGGTATTACCCATTACCTGTTTTTATGGTTTGGTCATATGGTTAACTATGGTTTATTTAATGTTTCTTACATGTTAGTGGTAAAGGTGTTGTTGGGTTTTATAGTGGGGTTAGCTGTGGCCATGGCGATGAGGTTATTATCAGACAATAACAATCGTTGTCTAGGAAAGACCAACAATTGTTTCAGCGTATGACACTTCAGCAAATAGATGCCAAGACGACAGCGGCATGCATTTAGTTAAGGGTCACTAACCATGTTATCGCCATAGCGATCTCCTGGTCTCCCTCTTCTGTCACTGCTAAGAGAAAGACAGAAAATCAAAGTCTGACTTGAGAAAAATATTGACAAGGCAGAGGGCTTTTCAGCAGCTCTCTGATCAAAGTCAAACCACACACATTCACAGACCCATGTAGAACACGAAAGTAAGCGGTGTTGACAGACTAATGGCAGGGCTGAAACACTGATGAGGCCAGTAATCAGAGGAACAGACTCAGGCTAGACTGACTGACTGACTACGGCACCGACTGAGTACGTTTACATGCAAAGTAATAATTCAATATTAAAATGATTACAGCAGTAGGCAGATTATGCAATAGTCATGTAAAAACCTTACTCTGCTTATCTTAATTTGCGTAAAGTCAAAATCGAAGTGAGCATAAGCCGATTAAAACACCTGGTTTTCTGAGCAATCTTTCAAATGATCAGGACATGTAAAGACCTTTAATCAGCGTTCCAGCGGTGCATTTGATCTGCACATGTACCAGCCAAGCGAGCCTCTGTCTTTAGAGCGAGTGAAGTGAGTTCGGAACAACTGAATGTACGTGTCTTAGAAGTAGTTCACATCCGAAAATATGCGTCACAAAAATAACATCAACCATCAAGTACTCTGATTTCAGATGTGTCCATGTAAACAGTATTATTGCAGAAATCATTCTTCTTGCAAAGTACAGTACCAGTCAAAAGTTTACTATTGTTACTACATGATTCCATATGTGTTATTTCATAGTTTTGATGTCTTCACTATTATTCTATAATATAGAAAATAGTAAAAATAAAGAAAAACCCTGGAATGAGTAGGCGTGTCCAAACTTTTGACTGGTACTGTATGTAACGGTTTAATCAAACTATTATATTAATCTATTAATATCCACAATGGCATTTTGTTGCATGTAACCGTACTCACTGACTCCAGACCAGTGGCCTACAAGGCTGGAAAAGGACTTACTTGGGTCTGGCATCTGCACTGCCCCGATAGGAGTCATAGGAGTACTGGTCATCTCTGCAAACAACATGGAAATGGAACACACACACATGAGCCCACACACACTATGAATGAAAGACCATATGTCCTCGCACCTTTGAGCGCAAACTGATGTAGACAAAGCAAAATGGATAAAAAGAGATGTAGGGGAAAATAAATGGAGATGAGCGATGGTGAAGCTCTCTTACCCTCCTCTGTGTGGTGGGGCTAGGTTGCGGCCACGGCTCTCACCCCTCCCCCCTCTCACTGGGTGGGGAGGCGGGGGTCCACGGCGGGGGCTCATCTCCTCGTAGTCCCTGCGGGCGGGGGGCATGGGCCCCCCTCGACCCCCTCGTCCAGAGGGCCCACGGTCAAAACCTCCGCCACCTCGTCCCCCTCGCATGTGGAAGCCCCCCATGGGGCGCCGGCCGCCGCCACCCCCACGCTCCTCAAACATCAGGGTGAAGCCGCCGTAGTCGTACGTCTCGTCGTAGAAGTTGGGGTCGTAGGGCTGGGCACGCCCTTTTATGGGAGCCTGACGGGGATAGGATCACGCATCATTTCTACAGTCGGCTGGCTGTGGTATTTACAGCGCAGTCAAATGGTTCGACGAACAGAACCAACAGTTTGATAAGAGCACCAACCTCAGCGATGAGCTCCAGCATGATCTTGATGCACTCAACGACGCGCTCAGACTTGCCGCCGACCAGAACCACGCGGTCCGTGGACTGGGGACAGCATTCCTGGAACAGCTTGATGCTGGTCTGGGTGTTCTACAACAGTCAGAGTCAACACAGGTCAAATTAGACAAAGCAAGGCCATAGGACTGAGAAGAATCCACAGAAAAAAAAGAGTGTCACCTTCAATAAGCTCTAAACGAGAGTAAAACATTGGCATTCTTATTGGACAAGTTCAGGTAGTAGGCCCATCAAGTATTTTAAAATGTAATCCCATTTTTGTACGTACTGGACATGACCCAGGTGAGGAGAGTGGGAGTAGTTCAGAGTGCATAACTGTACCTCTCGCAACTCTTTGATCTTGGCTCCCTTTACACCAATGATGCTACCTGCCAGGCTCTGGTGGATCAGTAGCCTCAGCTCACAGTCAAAGTCCATTCCGTTGTACTGTTGGTACTGGGGGGGGTAAAACTTTAGCATCACCATATTCAGATCTGACACATTTTATATCTATATCCCATTGGAAATGGTATGTTTTGTTTTATCTGCACACTCAATATCTAGTTGTACCACACAGGACTATAACTGGAAATTATAGGCAGCCATAATGCTTGTCTCATTCTCCCTCATCTCCAACCCCAGGCTCACCTCCTCCAGAGTAGGGATGATCTTGAGCAGGATCTCTCCCACTGTCTCGATTTCAGCACTGATGCTCAGAATGCTTTACAGCCACCAATCACAGCGCAGGATATTCCCAGGGGGACCAATCAAATGGTGACCAGGTGTTAGAGAGGAAAGAAACAGTATTTCACAACCAAGGTCGGCTCTCCCTCAGCAGAACTTCAACCATAACATCTGATAATAAATAAAGACCCCCTTTCATCCGGTCCCAGTCGTGGGGGTTAACCGGGTAGCTGTTGTGGGACAGTCCCATAGAAATAGAATTACTAGAATGGACATTCTCATTTAAGTCAATGTTCTGTGATGAGTGGACCAGCGGCCATATGTAGTAATTCTGGTTCTATGTGCACACCCCATTCAAATCACAACAGAGGAATAAGAGTGGACAGAATACCCCATAATCAATTTATATCTATAACATATCAGCAGGTATCCATAAACACACAAATAAAGAAAATTAACCCCCTCAGTGTGTCTGACAAAGAAGACCACAAAAACAAAACAAAAAAAACAGGTAAAAGAAACCCAAAGAAAGCAGGTGTGTTTTAGTGACCACTGGAAGGGGAGGGGGAAAGGGTGTTGGGCGGTGGCGGTTTGCACCGATAGGGCCTGCTGCCAGAGCACTAAAGCAATTGTACTGTAGCACAACATGGAGGAGAAAAACAAACAAAAAAAAGAATGAAAGGTCAATAAAAACAAGATGACAGTAGTACGCTATGCTAATCAAAATAATCAAACAAGGAACAGTTTAAAGTCAACTTAAAGATGGGTGAGCGATGGCAGGGTCACAGTGAGTTATGCTCCCACCATTGGACAGGAGGATGTTGAGGGAAGGCAAGGAGGAGCGACATGGGTCACAGGGATGAGGTGACAAATAAGTTAACTTTCAACAGTTCCAACTACGGCAAAGGTAATATGGAGAGTAAAGGGAAAAAGACATACAACACTTGAACCCTAGCTGCTCTGCCTGGAATAACAGTCTTATGTAATTATAGTGGTCCAACCCCTCTCCCACCCCCCAAAAAAAAAAGATCTATGTGGTAACAAGGAAGAGGAAGATGGTAGGAGGGGAATGTGAGAAGCTAAAACAGACCAGTACACCAATTCTGAGAGGTGAAGGAGGGAGGTGAGGAACGTTGAAGGGATACGGTCATTGAAAATAAAATATAGAAGGTTGAAATACCGTCACTAGAACAGAGGCAGGTTTAAAGTATTTGTTCAAACCCTCACTGAAAACAGAGGCTTATAATACTGTCACTGAACAAAAGTTGACATGGTTGTCACAGGAACAGAAGCAGATTTGTTTGTTTATTTTCTGAAGTCAGGCAGTGAGAGGGAGGAGCTTAGGGACATACCGCTCAGGCCCACTGCTGTCTGGGACTGACACACTGGCATTGAACTGCAAGGGCCGTGGGCGTGGCATGGGCAGGGGCCAGGGCCATTCGAGCACACAGATGTCAATGAAGTAAGGCGCCCATTTAGGGAGGGGCACGATTATGGGCAGGGCCAGCCAGGGTGTCAGGTGGGCGGGCGCAGGAGGGGCGATCCAGAACATGGGCAACAGAGGAAGTGGGCAAAAATAAACAAAAATAAAAAACAGGAGAGGGAAGAGGGAGGGGGAAGAGGAATACATTTTAATACAGGCTAATATTCTTCATTGTGATATTCTCTCAGAATGTTTTTTTTTTTTAAAGAACAGAAGGAGATAGAAGAGGAGACAAAGGTATTCAGGTAGAGAGAAATAGTTGGAGGGTAGAATGGGGTCAGAAAAGGAGGGGGAGATGTAGAGAGGGAGATGAGAGAGAGGGATAGCGGTAGAGGAGAGAGGGAGAAGAGTGGAGAATGATGGAAGGTGGAGAAAGAGAGAGGTAATGACATGAAATGAATTGAGAACTGGCCAGGCTGTTTATATACAAGACATTTCCTATAGGATGAATTGGCGTAGGGTGCTATAACAGCTCTACCCTAAAATACACTGGGCCCCACTCAAGTAGTAATGCAAGTCTTAGCGGTGCTGATGCCTGGTAGTAATAGCGCTATTCATTACGCAAACGGATTCACAAAAATACATTTGAGCTAAAAAGGCCATGCGTTTCCTATCGATTAGCGGGGGGCCATTTTGATAACAACAACATTACACTTTCGATTGATGATACCACAACAGGTGTAGAGCAGGTCTCAATACACATTATATCCCGGCATTAACAGTTACCCAAAAACCTCACAGCTTTACTTCCCCCAACCACAGTTAACAGACCCATTTTCTTAAGCCCAACCTACCAATTTAGATTGCCTCAACGTTTGCATACAAACTAGTCAAATCAAACACTGCCAAAGTACCACCACGTAAGGGGGGCGGGATACTGTAAATTCCCAGACAAAAAGAGTGGTGTAAATGTACTCACGTCTGTGCGCAGGGATTTGATGTTTTTACCACCCTTCCCAATCACTGCGCCTGCATTCTGAACCGGAAAAAAAGTAGTCAGTTGATACCTAACTTATTGTGATATAACAAAGTAAAAAAAATTGTCAGACATCTCCATAATACTTAATCAAAACTGATTTTGACCACATTAAATCGGACATGGAACCACAGCGTAGATTTTTTTAAAGTTCTTAACCTCCATAGATTTGGTCAAATAAAAGGTTAAATAAATAAGTCATGGGGGAGACTGTGGCTGTTGAAGGTAGGCAGGGGATTGTGAATGAGGAAGAGAAAGCGGACTGACTTTGCTCTGCAGGAGTATGCGGAGCTCCACCATGTCGTCTGTGTTCCTGGAGCGCTTGAAGGACTGCTCTTCATCCGCGTCCTCCGCGGGACGCTTACCTGAGAAAGAAAGACAGAGTCTAATCTTTCTCACACACACACACACACACAACAGGGCCCCGGAATGCGACCGTTTAGTCGTATTTTTCAACCTTTTGACTTTGCGAGTTACATTTTTTATTGGTCACATCGGAGAGAGCTGGTCACCTCAATCAAAAGTTTAAAAAGTCCTATTTTTTCGGCAGCTAAAACCACAATTTGGTCAAACAGTAAAGTGCATTATCCTCATGATTCCCTTCATGCAGGTTTCGTAGTAACTGTTTCACTGGACCCTGCTGCTGTGATGAGTGAGCCAATGTCTCTTCCTTTTCCTTGATGTGCGCTCTCCCACAAAAAAAAGAGGAGGGTAATGATTGTATAACATTTAAAAAAATCCAATTGCAGGTAAAACACAGCTTTGGAAGCAACTACTGTTGAAACTGTCGAAGAGAGGATGTCCAGCTTTATGTGGGTATTTGTATTTCTCAACATTTTATATTGAGCTCAATAGTAGCCAGCAGATTCCGACCCAACCATTACGCTTGTTTACACATGCCATTTCATAATGGCTGCTGTGGCTACTGTTAATCAAGCACGAGGACATTAAATGTACTGTTAGATTAATACATGACTACTAGCAGTAGGCATTATATTTAGTGTTAATGATCTATACTGAGCAAAAATACATTTGCAACATGCAACAATTTCAAAATTTTTACAGAGTTACAATTCACAGAAGAAAATGAGTCAATTTAAATTAATTCCTTACGCCCTAATCTATGGATATCGCGACTGGGCAGGGGTGCAGCCATGGGTGGGCCTAGGAGGGCATAGGCCCACCCACTGGGGAGCCAAGCCCAGCAAATCAGAATTAGTTTTGCGCCACAAAAGGGCTTTTTTACAGACAGAAATGCTCCTCAGCACCCCCACCTTCCCCTCTTCAGATGATCCACAGGTGAAGATGGCAGATGTGGAGGTCCTGGGCTGGCGTGGTTACACTTGGTCTGCAGTTGCAGTTGAATGTACTGCCAAATTCTCTAAAACGGCATTGGAGGTGGCTTATGGTAGAGAAATTAGCATTCAATTCTCTGGCAACAGTTATGTTGGACATTCTTACAGTCAACATGCCAATTGCACGCTCCCTCAATTTCAGACATCTGTGGCATTGTTTTATGTGACAAACCTGCCAATTATAGTGTCCTTTTTGAGCTAAATAAGAGTTTTGTGTGTCTGAAAAATTTCTGGGATCTTTATTTCAGCTCATGAGAAATTGGACCAACACTTTACATGTTGTGTTTATATTTTTGTTCAGTATTGCCAATGTGTTTTGAGTTCACTTCCTCACGTGGTGAATTAGCCCAAAATAAATTTGTGGACATAAACACAGACAAATTAATCTCTATTGAACAACAAAATTCAGACAATTCTGGACCCCTATTTTAACAGTAAAATATGACAATACCCTACTGTCAACCCACAGTTCATGACAATCAATGGATTAGGTAGCACATCAAAATATATTCAATAATGCAGTCCTACTTGGACATGCTAAATAGACAGCTTGTTTCTTGAATAGCCTACCAGCTCTATAGTCTATTACACTGTCTAAAGCACTGTGAATGACTTGAAGGTGATTATGACTATGTTTTTCTATTGCAAAAAAACTATGGTGCAAACAACTGAAAAAGTGTCACCAGGGAAAAATGTTAGTCTGGAGCCCTACGCACACACTGACTGGTTCTCTGGATCTGCATTCAGTTGTTACACACACTGACTGGTTCTCTGGATCTGCATTCAGTTGTTACACACACTGACTGGTTCTCTGGATCTGCATTCAGTTGATGTAGAAACGATACACATGTAATACTAAAAGCCAACTCATTGTCCTTACATATTAAAACAGTATAGATGCAATATATATGGCTACTACACTACAGATGTTTCAATTCTGACAATGACCACGAAAAAGTGGCAGCTATTCTGTATTGTTGATGAGGTGAATTGGTTGGATATCAATAATTCCTGATATCGGCACTTTTTTTGGCACACATCTGGCAGCTACAATTTAGGAATAGAAATGTTTATATTTTCGACCAGACATTGATTATTAGTAAGTCTTAAACACAGGAGTGCATGAACCTTGCACCACACCGCTTAAAATTAAGAATAAGAACAGTGTAGTTATTTATTTTCTAGATTAGTTACAATTATTTAATTACTACACAAAGGGATTACAACTCACCGTTGGTCTCTGTGTTGCTGAACGAGGTCTCTTTTTCTTGTTGCTCAATTTCTGTCTCCATTGTCGGCTAACACCGGGCTGGGTAGGGCAGGCACCTCGGTCCTGGGAGCAGGTAACAGTGGGGAGAGAGGAGCGGGCACCTCTGTCTGACTGGATGGCTGTGGATGGACATGGTCAAGGGAAAGAGATGAGAGCAGGGTTTGTGGTTTTCAGAACTGATGAAACAAAGTACGACAGAGGAGAGAGACTAGACTGGTGACCAACACTTACCACTATTTATGGTGAGAAGATGGGCGTGTTATGGGCGGAACTAAACAAAGTCTCAGAGCAGCTGCGAACCTACTGAAAAAAGGCAAAGGTTGGTTAGTGGCATAAAAAAAATCTAAAATGATCGTATAACACTGCTACGATTATAAAATTGTAATAAATGGTGGAAAACACTTGGCAATGAATGACAACATTCATAAAATTAAACAGGTGTGACGAGGAGCAGCATTTGGAACAGCATTGATTCAAATTAATGTGTGATCTTGAACTGGCCATATTCATTACGAAAACTATTTAAGAAGCAAACAGAGCAAAATTAGAATTTCTATTGGACATATTTAGGTAGGTTCCCTCCCCGTTTCGTTTAAGAAACATTTTGCAGTAGAATTGGCATAATGAATACGCCCCTGAGCTTTATACAATTCTGAAGGCAACCAGATGACACATACTGAATTGATGCGAAATGATGCACATTTAATTTATTAATCTAAAGAATGTCAATGCATGAGTGAAGTTACCATGCACATTTATTTGACAATACGACCTGGCACAATGCTATCTGAGTAGGGACAAATGACAATGCAACGACAGCTCATCTCAGAAACATCTCGCACCGAAAATGATCTTGATCGTAATTACACAAATAGCTAGCTACAAGCATGCATTTGCTCATCGGGCATTATTCTGGATTAATGATGTGAGCTAGCCTACAGCGTTAATCCAATGATCGTCTAGGATTGATGTGCATTCCCGTTAATACACTCGTGTCCCCCGTGGACCGGCTCGTACAGAAAACATCCTCCATTCAAGCTGCAAGGCATCACTTGCCTCCTTACCATATTTAATAGCGAGCCGCCGGGAAAAATATGTGTAGAGTCTTACTGTAATCAAACACGTTTCGTTTAGGACGTTGCACACCACGTTCAGCCAAGGGTGTACCATATCCTAAACTGTCAGAAAATTGTGGTGGAAAATCTAGTTTTATTAAGACTACACCCCCCTTTGCAACCTGAATCCTGAATGGAGGATGCTTTGTGTACGGGATGGTCCTCCGGGGACAGGAGCATATACAGGGAATGCACATCCTTCCGTGCCGAATTATGGCGCCCACTATCGGCTGCCTAGGCCATATGCGCGCATACGGTTTGAGAAAACAACTAGCTAACGTTAGCTATTAGTTCTCTTGTATATACGAGAAAAATTGCTCGCTAGTCCACATTGGGAAGCTACTTAGTTCATTCCGTTGGTTAAAGTATTTAGTAAAGATGGCTAGCTAGTTAAGGTAACTAGCTTCTGTTGTTAGGTAGCTAATGTTAACGTAACCAATTCACGTTACCCAACGACGTTAGCTGTTGGACTGCTACAGTAATGTGTAGCTAATGTAGTTCACGTTAGTTAGGGACAAGAAACACAATCGTATAACTTTATAATAAAAGCTCTGAAAGCCATATCTAATTACACTTGATACATTTCTAAATTTAGCCGTGTAAGCTATGCTAGCTAGCCTGCTACACCGGATAGCTAACTACAATAATTAACCAGCTACTTTAGTTGTCTTAGTTGGACATGGTGTAGCTAGATACGCGAATGTTTACAAACGTTTTTGCTTCATACCATCGCATCAACATGTAATGACGGATTTATTCGCTGCAGAGATACATCGAAATGTGTGTAAAAACAGACCTGCGCTACACCGCGTATCGTTGCTACTCCTTTTCGACCCTTCGCTGAGGAAGAACGCAACACAACAAAAAAAAAATGGCTAAGAAATAATGTGTATCTGAAGAAAGAGGTAGCTGCTTCGATTGGTGGAAATAGACCTTGAATTGTAAATAAATAGTAATAATTGGATAACTCATCTGTCACTCACATAATGGAGGCGGGTCTGAGGATATATAGGTGTTTCCCCACCAATCTTCAGTACCGAAATAGTTTGGTTGACTTGCAGCAGTCCTTTACGTTCAGTCTTGGTCCTAATGTAAATACTTACTAGCTATGTTTACGTAAGGATGTAGCTAGCTAATGCGATCATCTTTCTAACATGTAGATGTTTTCACATCTTCAGTGTGTTTCGCGCGAAGTCCAAAAATGATTATGGGAACCTTAGCACTTCACAAACATTTTTGACTCTCCATGCCTCCAACTTTTGGCGCCTTGGCGATTTGCCCAGCGAAAAGCAGCTGTACTTGTACTTTGGGCCAGATAGCTGCAATGATACAGAACGAATCCAAACCATTGTAACGTAAATTAAGGTTTATGACTATAACTCAATGAGTACGGTTACATGCACACAATATAATAGTTCGATTAAAACGTATATATGCTTTGCAAGAAGAACAATGTCCCTAATAATACTGGTATATGGACACAACTGAAATCAGCCTACTACCTGATTGCACTGATAAATACATAAAATCGCCAATCAAAATAAACGTTCTACCACAGCGACCGTGTAATCTTTCGGGAGGGATATTTGATTTTGAGTTCGGACTTTTAAAGTTTGCATGTGAAAACTACTTATAAGCAGTGTCGTGTATTCATGGATGCCAAGGGAAGCCAGCCTTACACCAAAAAGGACACAAAACCCCCCATAAAAGAACGTATCTTTCGTCTCTCTGTGTTTTCAGAATTTCCCTTCAATTCACAAGAGGCTGAATGTATCTCACTGGAGACAGCATCCGAGCGAAACAGCGCTTTCGGTCTCTGTATGTCATGTGTAAGGCCATTTATCTCTTCATAAAGAGTATGACATTGTTGCCGCCCATAGCATTGAATGCAAGGGAAGCCAGCAAGCATTTGGCCTCATTTGATTAAAAAAAGTATAAAACAATAGCCAATCAACATTTAGCTAAACTGAGCGAGCTCAACTGTGAATGGTCCTGGAGTACCAAAAAAAGTGTTGTCCTTCGATGGCTAGCTAGCTAGCTAAAATCGTCCATAACTTTGTATTGTACATTGTGCCCCTGGACTGAGAGAATGAAAGGTCAATATGTAACTAGATGTAGAAGGCTAATGTTAACTAGCTATCATTCCCCATCAAAGAAGTTAGGGTAGCGAGCAATCATTTTAGCCAGGTAGCCTAGGACAACAAAAAATAAAAGCTTGTACTGTATGAGTCATAGACCGTTTCGTCAACATGAAAGATGGCATTGGCATTTCTCTATAAGTAGGGTGAGTCAACATGTTTTTTCTACTTGCACAAACACACACACACACACACAAACACAAACAAATCAGAATGATGGACAGCATAGGTGATTTGATGATGTTGAAAAGATGCTGGAATAGTGGAGGCAGCTCCTGTTTTCTTTGTGACTTGCGGTAACACTCCAAAAATATCGGAAACATTAACTTGCTTGGGGTGGGTATAATTTGTGGAACGTTCTAACAAGAATCTGTTCCAAAAACTTAGTAAAGTACAAGGTTGCCAAAAAACGCATACAAAGTAACATGATCAATTCACCTAAAGTTAGCTTAATAGCTGCCGAATAGGCAACAACTCACCACGTAGCTTATTCTTAATGTTTGTCAATAGGCTACCAGAGTGAGGACAGACATTTTTCAGAATAAACATGATGAAAAACATCATTACTTATCGGGTAGGGCGTGGGCTTTGTATGCTTTATTTGTTGGCAACCTGTTTTTGGAACAGATTCCTGTTTATACGTTCCACAAATTATACCCGGGTTAAGGTTAGGGTTAAGTGCCAGCCGTGCTTCTCTCTTCTGGGTCAACTGTAATTTGCCTATTTCCCTCTTTGTGGCACTTGACCATATGATTGGGCAGAAGTCCAGCACATCCCTACCAGGTAACCAGGAGTCTGACAACCAGGAACCAGATGACTTGGAGCTGCTGGCTAGCCTGGAGGCCCAGCAGGGGCAGGTGGAGTGGAGGTTGGAACCCAGCCTGGAGAGTGGTTACGGAACCCACAGTGAGGCATCCTCCGCCTCTTACATAAATGCCTTGCTGCAGAGCCTGTGCTTTGAAAGCCTAGCAGATTCTGCACTCGGAAGCACTTCATGCCACGAGGCCCTTGAGCTGGACATGGTGGCCATCCCAGATGAGGACTTTGATTACCTTCCTCTGGATGAGCTTGACAATGGGATTTTCCAGGAGAGCCCAATCCAACAGCCAAACAACAGGAAGGACAATCAAAGGGACAACCTTTAGACGATGACACGGACTGCTTCTTTCCACCTGAGCCAAAAGCTTCTAGACAGGAGCCTAGACTGGATAGTACCTGTGTCAGAGAACAGGGAACAAGCCGACCCTTTGCGGAGAGTGTGACGATTGGGATGCTTGATTCACCTCCGTTTACCTACCTGTGTTTGCTGCAATAGGGTGCGAGCCCCTTGGGCGTGCTGGAGCGAGTGAGCGAGGTGCATGTGAAAGCCTTCATTGTCACCCTGCAAGGGAACCTCAAATGCAGTAAGGTGGAGTGGCGGGTCAGTGCTTCCATTTCGGATGGAACGGGTTACATTTTATTTATTTATTTATTTATTTTATTTCACCTTTATTTAACCAGGTAGGCAAGTTGAGAACAAGTTCTCATTTACAACTGCGACCTGGCCAAGATAAAGCAAATCCGTTTGCCCTCTGATTTGACACACTGAACTCTATCGGAGAAGTAGTTGGTGAACCATGCGAGGAAATCATTTGAGAAACCAAGGCTGTCGAGTCTGCCGATAAGGATGTGGTGATTGACAGTCGAAAGCCTTGGCCAGATCAATGAAAACGGCTGCACAGTACTGTCTCTTATCGATGGCGGTTATGATGTCATTTAGGACCTTGAGCGTGGCTGAGGTGCACCCATGACCAGCCCTGAAACCAGATTGCATAGCGGAGAAGGTATGGTGGGATTCGAAATGGTCGGTAATTTGTTTGTTAACTTGGCTTTTAAAGACCTTAGAAAGGCAGGGTAGGATAGATATAGGTCTGTAGCAGTTTGGGTCAAGAGAGTCACCCCCTTTGAAGAGGGGGATGACCGCAGCTGCATGGACGTGGACCTCTCAGACTAGGTTCTGACGGGCCTGCTGGGGTTCTCAGTGGCCAAGAAGCTGAAGCTGGACCTGGCCCGGATGGACGCAGGGATGAAGGCGTGTTAGCAAGGCCTGGTGGACATGTGCTGTGTAATGACTGAGGTTGGACCCTGCTGATGTGTGAAGGCTGTGGTCCTCAAGGTTGATGCAGTCACAGAGGAGAACTGCCGAGCCCTGGAGGAGCGAGTGAAAGGTAGGCACGGCGGGAGGACTGCGGGATGTGGACTGTGGAGGACTTTTATGACTGGGCTCTGGGGAATTTGGTTGTGACTGCCTTGGCTGTAAGGGGGTTTAAAGCTCTGTCTGGCCCTGAATCCACTGTCAAGTGTGCTTTACAATACCTCTGTTGTTAAGTTAATTCATGCAGCCATTAGGCTACTCTTGATTAAAAAACTGTTGCTAATGTATGACAGTATTTTATTCTACAATTTTATGTATACAAATCTGAATTCATGATTTTCTTTTTATCCTCTGTATCTAGCTACACCATGTCTAACTAAGACAACTAAAGTAGCTGGTTAATTATTGTACTTTTCACAGTTCGGCCTTTACCACAGTTTAGTCCATGTAGGCTACTACACAATGACACATTTTCGGTCAATTACCTCTGAAGAATTCCTGCATTTTTTCTGTGAGTAGTGGTGATGCTCAGGCCATGGGGAATCCGCTCTGTTCCCCCGTAAAAAAACGGAGTAATAGTCTGCCTTTGCTTATTGCTATTCCGTGTTGTCCACACGCATCCACACACATACATCTGACTTCATTAAGCCCTAATCAGGTTCAACATCGAAATTAGGAACCTGCATTGCATGTCATTAGCCTGTTATGAGTTAATGACTGTGCCCACTATGGAAAGCGTGTTGTCTGCATTATCTGCATAAGTAGGAGACTGGTTTGGTTGGGTGGGTGGATTACATTGCTGAACTTGTAGGCTGAAAAGTGGATACATATACAGTAGCAGTCAGTTTGGACACACCTACTCATTCAAGGTATTTTTACTATTTACTATGAAGACATCAAAACTATGAAATAACACATATGGAATCATGTAGTAACCAAAAAAGTGTTAAACAAATCCAAATATATTTTAGAATTTCGAAGTAGCCACCCTTTGCCTTGATGACAGCTTTGCACACTCTTTCTTGGAAGACCCAGAGTTACCTCTGCTGCAGAGGATAAGTTCATTAGAGTTACCAGCCTCAGTAATTGCAGACCAAATAAATACTTCACAGACACATCTCAACATCAACTGTTCATAGGAGACGTGTGAATGTGTGAATCAGGCCTTCCTGGTCGAATTGCTGCAAAGAAACCAGTACTAAAGGACACCAATAAGAAGAAGGGACTTGCTTGGTCCACGAGCAATGGAGAATTAGACCGGTGGAAATTGTCATTTGGTCTGATGCGTCCAAATTTGAGATTTTTGGTTCCAACCGCCGTGTCTTTGTGATACGCAGAGTAGGTGAACGGATGATCTCCGCATGTGTTGTTCCCACCGTGAAGCATGGAGGAGGTGGTGTGATGGTGGGGGGGGTGCTTTGCTGGTGACACTGTCTGTGATTTATTTAGAATTCAAGGCACACTTAACCAGCATGGCTACCACAACATTCTGTAGCAATACGCTATCCCATGGTTTGAGCTTAGTGGGATTACCATTTGTTTTTCAACAGGACAATGACCCAGCACACCTCCAGGGTGTGTAAGGGCTATTTGACCAAGAAGGAGAGTGCTGTATGAGATGACCTGGCATCCACAATCACCTGACCTCAACCCAATTGAGATGGTTTGGGATGAGTTTGACCGCAGAGTAATGGAAAAGCAGCCAACAAGTGCTCAGCATATGTGGGAAGTTCTTCAAGACTGTTGGAAAAGCATTCCAGGTGAAGCTGGTTGAGAGAATGCCAAGAGTGTGCAAAGCTGTCATCAAGGCAAAGGGTGGCTACTTTGAAGAATCTCAAATGTAAAGTATATTTTGATATATTTGAAGACTTATTCTGCAATAAAGAAAACGGGCCTTATCTAGGCTATACTATGTGTAGACTGTTCGTCACTTTAATAAAAATGTCTGCTAAATAACAATACCGTATTAATGCATAAATACCTTGATCTACAAGGCTTGTTCATGCCCTACGCTTTTCTTATTCGTAATACATAAACTATCTGGTACTGTAACAAGTCATATTCAATAAATAGTCTGAACTTCAGAAAATAAAGAATTATGTCCAAGCGAGGCATCTTTCCCCTGTTTTAGGAAAAGTGTATGAGTTATTTGAGAAGAAACATGAGAAAATGTTTGACTGTGCTAATAGAGGCCATTTGCAATGTTTTTTTCCCTTGATTTTACACCACCCCCTGCCCCACCCCCTCTTTCTGTTGCAATCTGAAGGGGATAATCAAGGTAGGAGTTAAAAGAGCCTTTTCGTTCTCCAGCGAGTTTGTATGTTCCCAAATTACAGGTGAGTGGTGGTGGGCGCATGGGGAGACATTGTGCTCATTTCCCTAATGCTCGTACCACGTGTAGCATACCCTTTTGGTCCTTTCGGTTTAGAGGAAAAATGTACATCAGCAAACCAAACTAATACCCGCAGCTGTAATTTTCCTTCCCCTATTAGACATGGGTAATGAAAAATCCACTTAGCTTTGTCTGAGTTCCATGAAGATCAGTAAATGGGTTTTTCTGCCGGAGCTGGCCCTGTTTGTGTTTTGTGTGTTCAATAGAGTTAAAGATGCGTGCCAGTAGGGAATAGAAATTACCAGAAAATTGGTCTCACTA
Source organism: Brachymystax lenok tsinlingensis (assembly GCA_030435695.1). Classification (NCBI taxonomy): domain Eukaryota; kingdom Metazoa; phylum Chordata; class Actinopteri; order Salmoniformes; family Salmonidae; genus Brachymystax; species Brachymystax lenok. Next base: position 37,680,181 of record CM059807.1, on the reverse strand, counting down.
AACATTTGGTACATTATTTTATCCCGAGGTTGGATGGGATTGGTATTATTAGGATCTAGCGGAGAGGGGGTTCAAGCAGAGGCAGAGCCATATCTCTCTATATGACTGACTCTGGGTTCAAGGGGTCAAGTTCTGTGATGTTTGTTCCTGGCCTCCGTTGGTCACATAATACAGTATTAGTCATCATGGGATTAGATTGTAGTCACACAAAAAAAATATATAATGTTTTATCTAGTTGAAGACAGAGGGTTTTGAGTTTGATTTTGGCCCTCATTACTCATCATGTTCTATGACAGTCTATGATTTATGCTTGTTTACCATCATTGGACCTGAATAGTTTTTTTGTATTTACTATTTAAAGCTCAATGCAAACAGCTGACGATTTACAAATGTAGGACCAAAGGACACTTCCCACTGGCACACATTGGTTGAATCAACATTGTGTCCACATAATTTCAAAGAAAATACGTTCAACATCGTAGAATAGGCATTGTGTTGTTTCATGATAAAATTATTCTTGGCAAGGGCAGAACCTATTTGTTGCAGTAAAGCACAGTAGGATGAAGTATATTGTATGTGTAGTATTGCCATGGAAGATGATTGAAGTAGAACTGCCCAATGAATGGTGTACATGGAAAACTTCTCACATGAAGTCTGATGTTTTGTAGTAGCCCTCTACACTGTAAAAATGTTTTATTCAACATACATTTGTTAGGCAACTGGCTGTAAAGGATGGTTCATAATTTACCGAATGGTTACCTGGAGGGAAATGGGGGAGGGTCATGCTTTTTCAAGTTCAGTCAAGGGGAGGGTTTAGTGTTTTTTAAATCTAGTCCAGGGAAGGGTCATATAATTGATAACATTTCTATATTTCACTGTTTTAGAATTAGTTGCTTGTTAAGCTATACAGTGCATTCGGAAAGTATTCAGACCCCTTGGCTTTTTCCATTATTTTTTTTACATTACAGCCAAATTCTAAAATTGATTAAATAAAACATTTTCCTCATCAATCTACACACAATACCCCATAATGATAAAGTGAAAAACTGTTTTTTAGAAATTTTAGCAAATTGATTAAAATAAAACCAGAAAATAGTATTCAGACCAGTGGCGTACTTCAGCCGATGCAGCCGGAGCGTGGGCCCCTTATGTAATTTGAATGCCGCCCCACCATGCCCAAGTATTAATTGTTGACACCGGTCCATCACATCTACGATTTGAGGAAGGCCAAATAAAATACCTCCTTTGAGAAAGCAAAGGAGGTATCAAAATGTATTAAATTAGATTCCTTTTTCAAATGCAGTTCAAGTGCAGCCATTGCTGGTACAAGCAATGTAGCGGGGCCAGAAGAGGATGTAGATTTATCATCGCCAGCAGAAGCTTTTAGCGGGTCAAGTGAACCAAGGCCAAGCTGTTCCATTGTGCCAGAAGAAGCAACTTTGACAGAGAAGGATACAGGTTGTCAAGTATCGTCGGATACGACCCTGAGCACAAGCCAGGCCGGACAAGCTATCCCGGGCCGGGCGGGAAGAGGAGCAGGGCGAGGCTAGAATCGTGGCGGCTGAGGAAACAGGTGAAAGTGGGACAGACAGCCTTTTAACCTATCCAACTGACAGGGGGCATTCTGCAACAAATGTGGATCGAAAAGTTAAACGGCACGTTATTGCATTAGGCTCGTGTAAGCCTACTGGCCCATTCCCAAGAGATGACGAAAGGCAGTGTTTTTCCCAGTCGTATTAAATCTAATCAAAGTTTACTTGTCACGTGCTCCGAATACAACAGGTGTAGACCTTACAGTGAAATGCTTACTTACAGGCTCTAACCAACAGTGTAAAAAAAGTATTAGGTGAACAATAGGTAAGTAAAGAAATAAAAACGACAGTAAAAAGACAGTGAAAAATAACAGTAGCGTGGCTATTTACAGTAGCGAGGCAATAATAATAGCGAGGCTACATACAGGCACCGGTTAGTCGGGCTGATTGAGGTAGTATGTACATGTAGATGTGGTTAAAGTGACTATGCATATATGATAAACAGAGAGTAGCAGTAGCGTAAAAGGGGTTGGCGGGGGGTAGCCATTAGTCCGGGTAGCCATTTGATTACCTGTTCAGGAGTCTTATGGCATGGGGGGAAAGACTGTTGAGAAGCCTTTTTGTCTTAGACTTGGCACTCCGGTACCGCTTGCGGTGGGTGGCTGGGGTGGCTAGAGTATTTGACCATTTTTAGGGCCTTCCTCTGACACCACCTGGTGTAGAGGTCCTGGATAGCAGACAGCTTAGCCCCAATGATGTACTGGGCCGTACGCACTACCCTCTGTAGTGCCTTGCGGTCGGAGGCTGAGCAATTGCCGTACCAGGCAGTGATGCAACCAGTCAGGATGCTCTCGATGTTGCAGCTGTAGAACCTTTTGAGGATCTGAAGACCCATGCCAAATCTTTTTAGTTTCCTGAGGTGGAATAGGCTTTGTCGTGCCCTCTTAACGACTGTCTTGGTGTGTTTGGACCATTCTAGTTTGTTGGGGATGTGGACACCAAGGAACTTGAAGCTCTCAACCTGCTCCACTACAGCTCCGTCGATGAGAATGGGGGCATACTCTGTCCTCCTTTTCCTGTAGTCCACAATCATCTCCTTAGTCTTGGTTACGTTGAGGGATAGGTTGTTATTCTGGCACCACCCGGCCAGGTCTCTGACCTCCTCCCTATAGGCTGTCTCGTCGTTGTCGGTGATCAGGCCTACCACTGTTGTGTCGTCTGCAAACTTAATGATGGTGTTGGAGTCGTGCCTGGCCATGCAGTCGTGGTTGAACAGGGAGTACAGGAGGGGACTGAGCACGCACCCCTTGGGGGCTCCAGTGTTGAGGATCATCGTGGCAGATGTGTTGCTACCTACCCTCACCACCTGGGGGCCGCCCGTCAGGAAGTCCAGGATCCAGTTGCAGAGGGAGTACCACTACCACTAAGGCTGAAATCAAATTACCCGTACATGGCTATATTATTCGGCCAAGCTAGATTGCGGGTATTGTGAGCTTTGCTGGCTGTTCGGAGATCGGGTGTGCCCCTTTGTTCTCTGATGTGTGGGTGAATGGGGTGAGAGATTGGCTCCATCTAACATCTAAAATAGTGTGTCATGAGACATCCCAAATTCACATGGGTGCCTGTTTGGTATATAAGCAATGGAAGCTCAATGGCACTATTGACGCAGAAATGGAGAGAGGCGTGCGTAACGCAGCAAATTTCTGGCAACAGGTGTTGGAGCGCTCAGTTAATGTAACTCTCACACTTGCACCATGTAATTTGGTGTTCAGAGGGCAGCTTGAAAAGCTGGGGCAGGCCAACAGTGGGAATTTTCTCTGTATAATTGAACTGCTGTCATTTTACGACCCAGTTCTGAAAAAACTTTTAGAACTCCCCGCAGGGTCTGTTAACTATGCACTGCACATAAACAATCTTAACCTGTCTTTAAAAAAATCTTAACCTGGCTTCAACAGTTTTATGATACTGTTGAACTGTTATACACCTTCGGGCATAGCACAAAGAGATGGTCAATGTTGTGTGTTCTATTTGATTTTGCATCAGAAAAATAAAATGTAACTCTAAAACGATTGTGTCCCACACGCTGGTCATGTAGATATGAGTCCCTTGCCGCCCTGAGGTACAGGTATGTGGACGTAATGAAGGCCCTCACCAAGAATGTGCTTTGAAGTGACAAGAATGATGAGAGGAATGATGAAGCAGCACTGAATTTTTTTATTTTCTTTAAATCTTTTCTTTTGTTCTGCAGACTATAAGCTTTTAGAAAATGTGAACGTCGTCTCCAAAATGCTACAGGCCAAAGACACTGACCTGCACAGGCCAGTCAGCCTACTCAAGGACGTGATAGAGGTCCTGTCCGGATTCCGACAGGATTTTGAGAAGGCCAAAGTCACTGCAAAGACCCTTGCCGACAAATGGGGAGCTCAGAACGCATTTGAAGACACTCGGAGAAGGAAGGCGAGGCGTCATTTTGCTATGCGAGGACGAGCGACTGTCTGATGGGTAGAGTAGTTTTAGAGTCAACGTCTTTAATGCAAACCTTGACATCGTTATCCACCAGCTGTCAAACAGATTTAAAAGTCTGCGGGCAACATAGAGTCTGTTTGACTCCATCCATCCCACTACCCTGGCCAACGCAGATGATGATACGAGACCGCCAGCCGGCTGGCTGAACATTACCGCAAAGATATATCATCAAGCTTCGCTGGCCAATTACTCTCTTCCAGGGCCTGTTTTAAGAAGGAAATAGCAAAGCACAATACAGTGAGAGACCTGGCCAAGATGCTCATTGTGGATTACAGTGAGAGACCTGGCCAAGATGCTCATTGTGGATTACAATTCAGCCACTGCTACATTTGGGGAAGTAGTTACAGCGATGCTCCTTTTTATGACTGCCTGTAACGGAAGCCAGTGCCGAGCGCTTCTTTTCTAAACTGAAAATAATTCAATCATACCTGAGGAGCAGCATGAGACAGGAGAGACTGAGTGTGTTGGCCATTCTGTCCATTGAAAACACCAAGGCCAGGACCATGGATTTGAATGCCATAGTCAACGACTTCGCAGAGCGCAAGGCCCGTTGAATGCCAATCAAATGAGTGAGTAAGATTATATTTTTTACAGGGCAGGCTACCCAGACAGCCTATATCAATCAAGCTTTATTGAGATTAATTTACATTGCTTGTCAATCTACGACTATGCTCAATCTGTCTTTGGAAACCATGTTCTGGTGCACGGCCGCTGAGCCATTTCATTGTCATCATAGCCTATACGTTTAACTAGGCTATAAGAATAATAGTAAGCACATACACATCATATACTGTTAAAAGTCATGCTGCCATTTAAGCAATATGTTTGAATGCTCCACTTGATTGATTTGCTGGTGTTTTTGCTATAGGCCTCTGCGGGAGGCAGGTCATTTGAAATACCGGTGTGTCAGTTTTGCATGTACTGGGTCCTTAGCTGTGTTTCGGTGTTTCTGTCAAGAGATTGATCTATATATTTATGTTTTATATTATAGGATTTTGCCTATTATTTGCAGATAAAGTAGGGTGTTTTTTGACCGCTTTGTGCTTTCCGTGGTGCTGATCAACTTATATGGGTTAATTTCTGACCATCGTCCATGGTGCTGAATGTATTGACTATATTGAGGCTTCTCTGGTAACCACTTCAAATGTGCCCTTAGATTATGTTCTGATTTGCTGTTACAATACTTAGTAATATTAACACACAGCCTTACCAACAAAATTATTTTAATTTTAGGGTAAATATGGGTGGTGATAGGGGCCCGTAAATTGTTTTGGCACCTGGGCCCGTCATGATTAAGCTACGCTACTGATTCAGACCCTTTGCTATGAGACTCGAAATTGAGCTCAGGTGCATCCTTTACCATTGATCATTCTTGAGATGTTTCTACAACTTGATTGGAGTCAACCTGTGGTAAATTCAATTGACTGAACATGATTTGGAAAGGTACACACCTGTCTATATAACTGTTGACAGTGCATGTCAGAGCAAAAACCAAGCCATGAGGTCTGAGGAATTGTCCATAGAGCTCCGAGACAGGATTGTGTCCAGGCACAGATCTGGGGAAGGGTACCAAAACATTTCTGCAGCATTGAAGGTCCCCAAGAACACAGTGGCCTCCATCATTCTTAAATTGAAGAAGTTTGGAACCACCAAGACTCTTGCTAGAGCTGGCCACCCGGCCAAACTGAGCAATCGGGGGAGAAGGGCCTTGGTCAGGGAGGTGACCAAGAACCCAATGGTCACTCTAACAGAGCTCCAGAGTTCCTCTGTGGAGATGGGAGAACCAAGTCCGGCCTCACACATACAGGTGTGCCCAGTTTGTAGCGTCATACCAAAGAAGATTTGAGGCTGTAATCGCTGCCTAAGGTGCTTCAACAAAGTACTGAATAAAGTGTCTGAATGGTTATGTAGATGTGATATCAGTTTTTTATATTTAACACATTTGCTAAAATGGGGGTAGATCGAAGAGGAAAAAAACTAATTTCATCCTTTTAAGAAAAAAGGTAACGTAAAATGTCAAAAAATGAAAAAAGTAACGGGGTATGAAGACTTTCCGAATGCACTGTAAATCGATGTGTGCCCGATGCCGCCTTCCTCTCTGGGCCCTCAATATCAAGTGCGCCTATAGACTATTTAGTGTGGTCTCAATCAAATTAATCATAGCCGATAGTCTACGAAGTGCATGTTCGGAGAAACACAGAGCAAAGAGCAAAGTTATATTTCTATGATACAGTAGCTGCTGGGATGGTGTAAATAGTAGGCACAAGTAAGCATAATTCATTTAAACTGTCTTCATTTTAATTAGACTTTAATAACAAAAAGAGGGCTTTGTGTTAGAGCCTATTTCTTCCTATTTAAGAAGGAAGGAGGTAGGCCTTCCTGTTTGACAGACGAAATTAGGCTATAGGCTGCTATGTCCATAGATTTGTCGGTCAATTCCTCCACCCACCATACACTCTTTAAATAGCCTATACCTCCATGTCAGTGAAGGGCAGTTAAGATAAAACCAAGACTCGCATTGAGGGGTATGAGAGGGTATGCCATAGCCTACCTTTTATTAAAGACAATGCTAAAAAAGCACAGGCCTACCCATTGTTAGCTTAAGATTTTAAAGAAAATAAAAACGGATCCAATTATATAAAGTGATCTATAACAGTGCTTTGTTCCGCGATACTTTTTTGCTAGAAACAAGCTGTAAATACCCGAAAACGACGTGACTCCGATGCATATGGGAATATCATTGTTTAGTTTCTTTGAATATTCAGAGGCTGAGCTACAACCTTCTATAGCCGAGGAGGCAACAAATATACTTTGCTTGGGAGGCAATCTAATTCTGTCACTGTCAATTGATTAAGCTATTCACTTTCTGTACAATAGAAGATGTTTAAACACAGACCGCTTTTAGGGAAACGCGTGTGACCTTCTCTCATTTGGGTTAAGCGACGGAAGAAGAGTAGCCAGCCGTTAAAGCTTACATGTTTCTGCGTCAGTAGGCCTACTCTGTCTGGGGTGGAAAGGTATCCCTAACTTTTGAAAGTACCATGCTCAGATTCTTAATGATGTCTCAGATTTAATTATTTGCAAACAGGGGCAGTTTTGTTGCGAACAAGACACACTGATTTGGCATTGGTGTCACGCCCTGATCTGTTGCAACTGTCCTTGTGCTTGTCTCCACCCCCTCCAGGTGTCGCCCATCTTCCCCACTTATCCTCTGGGTATTTATACCTGTGTTTTCTGTCTGTGCCAGTTCGTCAAGCTTACCAGTGGTCGCCTTGTCAGCTCCTGTCTTTTCCCAGCCTCTCTCACTCCTCCTGGTTTTTGACCCTTGCCTGTCCTAACCCTGTACCCTCCCGCCTGACCACTCTGCCTGAGCCTACCTGCCGTCCTGCACCTTTGCTCCTACTCTGGATTATCGACCCCTGCCTGCCTTGACCTGTCGTTTGCCTGCCCCTGTGGTTACAATAAACATTATTACTTCACACAGTCTGCACTTGGGTCTTACCTTAATTCCTGATAATTGGAGAATTATGATAAGATGAACACATAAGCCTATCTCTCTGTCCATTCTCAGCCTGTAATTTCGGTTATTAGTGTGGTATTAAAAGAGATTATGCTAATGCTGTATGTAAAATTACGTAGAATTGCATGAAATGTTTATAAAATACACTTTTTTTCTCAGACATGCAAATACGATGATAGATGCATGCAATGCTTTTACTATAAAGGAGATCTTTCTACCCCTGCTCTTGTCCACAGTGGTCTGCGAACCCACAACCTTCTGTGGGCTATCAAAATTCCTGCATTGCCATGTAATGCTTACAGGACAAAGGACAATTTCTAAAACTGCATATCTGACTCTGGTCTGTCCAATAAGTGAGGTTAAACGCTAGACATGTTCTCTGCTATCCACTTTGTTTTAATTATTATTTGGGGAATAAGGAAGGGTCACTTTTTTTCAAGCGTCCAGAGAGGGTTTAGGTTAAATATATTTTCATTTCAGAGAGGGCCTATTTTCTCCATGTAACCCTTATAATAAATAACGTTCACTCCCTAATAGGATTGTGAGTTTGCTCAACATGTGGCATATAGCTATGCCAACATTCATTCTCAAGTTGAATTGTATGTTCACTAAACTTAGAATTTTATGTTGAGTCAACATAGAAATAGAATAAATTCGCAAGTTGAATGCTATCTCATTTGCATATTTTCCAGAGTGCCTTTCGAGTGAATTGTAGTTACCACCCATGACTGCATTTGTTATCGACAGAAACATGGTTGTTGTATTCAATGCCTCAAAATATTATGAACACCTTTCCATGGCATAGACTGGCCAGGTGAATCCAGGTGAAAGCTATGATCCCTTATTGATGTCACTTGTTTAATCCAATTAAATCAGTGCAGATGATGGTTAGGAAACAGGATTTTTAAGAGACATGGATGTGAGGATGTGCCATTCAGAGGGTGAATGGGCAAGACAAAAGTTTTTAAGTGCCTTTGAACGGGGTATGGTAGTAGGTGCCAGGTGCATCAGTTTGTGTCAAGAACTGCAATGCTGCTGGGGTTTTCACATTCACCAAGAATGGTTCACCTTCAACACTTTGTAGAGTCCATGCCCCAACGAATTGAGGATGATCTGAGGGCAAAAGGGGGTGCAACTCCATATTAGGAAGGTGTTCTTGTCACGTGTGCTCCCTCTCCGGCCTCTAGGTCACCAGGCTGCTCGTTATGGCGCACACCTGTCACCATCGTTACGCGCACCTGCGCTTCGTCAGACTCACCTGGACTCCTAATAAAAATCCGATGTTTTAGGTCAGTTAGGATCATATTGGATAACATATTGGATTAGTTTAGAAAAATGTATGTTATGTGTGTACATACAAAATCAATGTACATACAAAAACACAGGTATAGTCATGACTTCCGCCGAAGTCGGTCCCTCTCCTTGTTCGGGCAACGTTCGGCGGTCGACGTCACCGGCTTTCTAGCCATCGCCGATCCACTTTTTATTTTCCATTGGTTTTTCCTTGTTTTACACACCTGGTTTCAATCCCACAATTACTTTTACATTATTTAACCCTCTGTTTCCCCATGTTTGTTTGTGAGTGTTTATTGTATTGCGGTCCGTTATGTTGGGCTTGGCATTATTTTGACGTGTATTGTGATTATATTTGAGTAAAATTGCTAATATTACTCATATCTGCTGTCCTGTGCCTGACTCCTCTACACCAGCTACACACAGACACATTACAGGTATTGAAACAAACAATTTTGAAAATCAACCTACAATAGAGCAAGCTGGGAAATATGATATTGATGGGCATGGTTTTGAGTTCTCAAGTCCTTCTGTTCACCCGACCTAGAATTCCTCACAATCAAATGCCGACCATATTACCTCCCAAGAGAATTCTCGTCAGTTATCGTCACAGCTGTGTACATTCCCCCTCAAGCAGACACCACGACGGCCCTCAAGGAACTTCACTGGGCTCTATGTAAACTGGAAACCATATATCCTGAGGCTGCATTTGTTGTTGCTGGGGATTTTAACAAAGAACATTTGAGAACCATGCTACCTAAATTCTATCAGCATATTGATTGTAGTACTCGTGGGGGTAATACACTCAATCACTGCTACTCTAAGTTCCGCAATGAATACAACGCCATTCCCCGCTCTCCTTTCGGCAAATCCGACCACGACGCTATCTTGCTCCTACCGTCTTATAGGCAAAAACTCAAACAGGATGTACCGGTGACTAGAATCATTCAACACTGGTCTGACCAATCAGAATCTACGCTTCAAGATTGTTTTGATCACGCGGTCTGGGATATGTTCCGGTCAGCCTTAGAGAACAACATCGATCTATACGCTGACTCGGTGAGTGAGTTTATAAGGAAGTGCATTGGAGATGTTGTACCCACTGTGACTATTAAAACCTACCCTAACCAAAAACCGTGGATGGATGGCGGCATTCACGCAAAACTGAAAGCGCGAACCACCGCATTTAACCATGGAAAGAGGTCTGGGAATATAGCTGAATATAAACCGTGTAGTTATTCCCTCCGCAAGGCAATCAATTAAGCGAAATGCCGGTACAGGGACAAAGTGGAGTCGCAATTCAACGGCTCAGACACGAGGCATATGTGGCAGGGTCTACAGGAATCACGGACTACAAAAAGAAAACCAGCAACGTCACAGACACCGACGTCTCGCTTTCAGACAAATTAAACACCTTCTTTGCCCACTTTGAGGATAATACAGTGCCACCTCCGCGGCCCACTAACAAGGACTGCGCCCCCCCCTCTCCTTCTCCGTGGCCAACGTAAGTAAAACATTTAAACGTGTTAACCCTCGCAAGGCTGCTGGCCCAGGCGGCATTCCTAGCCGCGTTCTCAGAGCATGCGCAGACCAGCTGTCTGGGTCTCAACCCTGCCCTGTGCAATTGGCCGCCCTCAGGTGGTGAAGGTAGGAAACAACATCTCCACTTCGCTGATCCTCAACACTGGGGCCCCACAAGTGTGCGTGCTCAGCCCCCTCCTATACTCCCTGTTCACCCACAACTGCGTGGCCATGTACGCCTCGAACTCAATCATCAAGTTTGCAGATGACACAACAGTAGTAGACTTGATTACCAACAATGACGAGACAGCCTACAGGGAGGAGGTGAGGACACTCTGAGTGTGGTGTCAGGAAAACAACCTCTCACTCAACGTCAACAAAACAAAGGAGATGATCGTGGACTTCAGGAAACAGCAGCGGGAGCACCCCCCCTATCCACATCAAAGGGACAGCAGTGGAGAAGGTGGAAAGTTTTTTAATTTCCTCGGCGTACACATCACAGACAAACTGAAATGGTCCACCCACACAGACAGTGTGGTGAAGAAGGGGCAACAGTGCCTCTTCAACCTCATGAGGCTGAAGAAATTTGGCTTGTCACCCAAAACCCTGACAAATCTTTACAGATGCACAATCGAGTGCATCCTTTCAGGCTGTATCACAGCCTGGTACAACTGCACCACCCTCAACCGCAAGGCTCTCCAGAGGGTGGTGCGGTCTGCACAGCGCGTCACCGGGGGCTAACTACCTACCCTCCATGACACCTACAGCTCCCGATGTCACAGCAAGGCCAAAAAGATCATCAAGGACAACAACCAACCGAGCCATTGCCTGTTCACACCGCTTACCAGCCAGAAGGCGAGGTCAGTACTGGTGCATTGAAGCTGGGACCAAAAAACAGCTTCTATCTCAAGGCCATCAGACTGCTGAACAGCAATCACTAACTCAGAGAGGCTGCTGCTTACATTGAGACCCAATCACTGGCCACTTTATTAAATGGATCAGTAGTCACTTTAAACAATACCACTTTTAAATAATGCCACTTTAATAATGTTTACATATCTTACATTACTCATATCACATGTATATACTGTATTTTATACCATCTATTGCACTTTGCCTATGCCGCTCGACCATCGCTCATCCATATATTTTTATGTACATATGTACATTCACCCCTTTAGATTTGTGTGGATTAGGTAGTTGTTGGGGAATTGTTAGATTATTTGGTAGGTATTACTGCACTGTCGGAACTAGAAGCACAAGCATTTTGCTACAATTGTGTTAACATCTGCTAACCTTGTGTATGTGACCAATAAAATGTGATTTGATTTCTCTCTCTCTCCTGCTGTCTCTCTCTCTCTCTCTCTCTCTCTCTCTCTCACGCTCTCTCGCTCTCTCTTTCCCTCCCTTATGGAAACAAAAAACAGTAAGAGAAGAGTGTGAGTGAGTGAGGGGGGATAAAACTTCAATTACTGAACTACATTAATTTGGTCTTTTGCCTCCATTCAGTGTTGCAGCTATGCATAGTTAACCTTACCCGACTAATGGGAAAGCCTATTAGCCTCGGCGCGCTGAAAGAGCTACTATGACAGAGCCATGACAGCGCTACAATACAGAGAGACAAAAACGTCTTCTTCTCCCTGACCCACTTCCAAGGCACAGTCAGTTCATTCTTTCACCATATGAAATAATTACATCCATTTGAATATGTGCTATATGGAAAAGAAAAGATTTAGAGAATGGGTGATTAAGCATGAAAAAAGACAGAGAATACATTGGCCTCCACTTGTCCTTTCTTTAAATGAGAGAGAGGTCTGTCAAGCTCATTAATTGGAAGGTAATGAAAATGGTATAAATCATGTTCATGTTGACCTGACACCACCTCAACCCCCCTTACCTTCCCCATTCTGAACACCTGGAAGCCCAGATTCATGTTCATTAGGCACCAAATGGAAGAAACGCACTGGACTTCACCATTAAGAAACAACCATTTTTGTGATTTGTTGCAAAATGTTTTAAAACGTGATCAGTTGCATGCCCTAATGAACAGGAACCTGTTCTCATGTGTTAGGGAGGAGAAGATGATGCAATGGAGAAAAGGTGAGGTTAAATATACCTATGCCAAGGGTATTCACGTGCCTATGTGTGTTTGTTGGTACTTTTTAATGTTTATTGGTTTAGATATTGCATTTTATTTATGAGGCAGGATATAAATGAAACAGTCATCACCAGGAAACCATTGAGAAAACGATGAATTAAGGGAAATGAGGCCTCAAACTGAATAGTAGGTGTGCATGTGAGTGCAATAAAGAGAGAGAAAGCTATAGGAGATGGAGAAATAAAGGCCACATAAAGGTTGAGGCGACAGAGCTCTAATCAGCGTCAATCAAGATGTCTTCCCATCTCTGACTTGCTGTATCCGAAACAATTAACGAAAGGTTGTTTGGCATTTTTTTCTGTTGCCACGGTGGTTAACAGAGGATTAGGACAGATGTTCTCTAAATTGAAGGATATTTTTAGCTCACATCTTACCCAAGCCCTTCACAATAACACGTTGCCCATCTTTAAGAGTTCTCAGATTGACCGAAGTATGGCTGTGCAATTCAATTGTTTTTTATGTTAATTTTGGGATACTGTTGCCCATGACATCCATGCCTATGTGTGTGTGTCAGTGTGTTTAACTGCGTCAGTGTGCTTGTAACTTATTATACTTATATTCACCTGCTACTTTAACAATTGTAGATTGGTGATCTTCGGGTAGCTTGAAAAAGTATTTTTGATGGTATTTACACTTTTTTAAATATATTTGCATAAAATGTAAATGGTCGTTTCACTGGTAAAAATACATTAGCCGGACTACTGCTCTTGAACAATTTAGACACACCAAACCGACTTTAAATGTGCACTGACTAACATTTTATAATAACCCTGCTAATACTACTACAATAACATTTTCCACTACCGTCCACAAACTTTTAGTTAGACTATCTGAGGCCTTGCGATATCGTCTCCTTTGACCTTGAGTAACCTACCATAAACTTGCAATTTCCATAGTCTGTTCCCAGCAGAATAGGTCAACAAGGCTTTGCTGTGTCTCTGCTGATTTACACCACACCAGAGCTCTAGTTATTATTATTATGCATCCATGTTCTGTATTGTAATGCTACCAATGTGCATAAACCTTCAAGAAGATACCGGATGGTCGATCTCATCTCTTGATTATAGACTGAAAAGGAAAACCTGCACAGTGTACAAGTGCTTTCCCTATTTTGAATCTCCTGATTTAATGGAATTGACTCCAACCATCTTCTAATTCAGTCACCTTTCCCCCCATGGTCCCTCTATCTATGGTCCTTCCTGTCTGGGCTATAGCAGGTGTGGTTGTTAACAATGTTCTTAACAGCGAGGCACCAGGAGCAAGAACATAATGTCTACGAGTGTCGCACAGCTGGAACGACACGAGCCACCAGAGAGCCCGCTGCTAATCACTAAATTGTCACCACACACCAGCACTCTGTAAACAACTAGCGCTCCGGCAACAGAGGTTAGGCTAGAGCGGCTAAATTATACCAACATAATTATGATCATCAGCATCTCCCTCTGTCAGAAACACAGTCACTCTGTCTAGAGACTTGATCAAGTTTTATTCGTCTATTAAAATCGAAAATGTAACAGCTGGCAGCCAATAGTCTATCAATTAGAATACATTATCATACGCTTGCAAGTTCACTACCTGTGTTTTTTTATTAATAGGAAACATTGGCACATCTTGTTTAGAAAGTAGTCCCTTCTGCTGCGTGTACTTTTGAATTTAATATTAACCATATGAAACCATTTAACCCCTCTTTTTTTATTACATATAGGGGAGCGGCTTCCCGGACACAAGGCAAGCCTTGACATGGAATCCACGGGGAAAGGGAGGACTACCAAAAACACACGGAGAAGTGACATTGAAGTAGAGCAGAAAGGCTACTCCTGGAATGAGATGGAGAAGGCTTGGTTTTTAATCCAGGACTGTGCCCTCTAAGAATCTCTATGCTTTCTACCAAAACTGAATATATTTACCTACAAGTGATAGGTGAAAATTGCTTACAGTACCTAATTCACATATAAGCAACGGTATTTAACCTTATATTTTGGGTTATGACAGGGTAATACAAGCTCATACAAGCTAAGTTATTCAAGAATCAATGGGGATTTAATTACCATTTTGAAGAACAGAAAATATCCCAGATTGTGCCTTTAAATGGCTTTGTTTACATCCCTTACCTTCAGACATGTGAGGCAGCAGGAGACATAGAGCTGGATGGTGCATGGACTTGGTTAGAGCATTAGAGCCTGCAGAGGCTTTTTGAAACAAGTGAAATAGCAAGAGCACATGTCCTTCCAGAGGCACCAGACGCTCTTTACCAAGGCCTCTGAAACTAACATCTCTGATTTGAGGGAAACCTTTTGAGAAATATTGCCATAATTGAGATGCCTTTCAGACTGAAATCCAATTAATAAACCCTCCCAAAATACCACCCCATAGTCATTGAGGAAGAGGGGGGGGGGGGGAATGAACTGGCTAATTGAATGGTTCTCTGCACGTGTTCCCTGAAAAGAGTAGTGTCCACCCCCCCACCCCCTACACACACGGAAACACACACATGGCCAGGCTTTGTACCTGCGTAAAAGAGCCTTCTACTACTGCAATACTCCCGAAAATGATTAGTTTCCCCTCTCATAGCCGTGTAGTGTAGTGTGTAGTGTGATGGAGGTTAATGTAGCCACATTAACCTCCATCACTTCCTGGAGTTTGTGTGTGTGTGTGTGTGTACATACAGTACACACACTAAGGTGACTTTGTCCAAGGGCTGAGTGGAGGCAGAGGCAGTACAAGGCCGGAAGTAGTATAACACCAGATTCAATAAGGAGTCTGAATTGATAATCAAATGCAAAAACGTAGAGAATGACGCACAAAGTGGAGATGCGTCTGTCCTGCTCCCCAAAAGGTTTCATGAGTAGAAACAAGAACAACAATACATTCTGTTGCTACTTTACTTGCACATAGACCCAGTGGCCCAACCTTAATCCCCAGACCTTTTTAGGGGTTTTAATATCCAAGCTCTAATATGATGTGCATTCAACAGGACGGATACAGTAGATACTAGGTCCTAGATGCACATCCCCTCTCAAGTAAGACATTGTTCTCCCTAGCGAAAGCATCTTAATGCATCTTCAAGGGCTCTTGTCTCTCTTTTATGGACACCAGTTGCCATGGTGAAATTAGTAATTCAGCAGGAATATGGTTATATAAGTGAATTTCCACATTTGAACACATGGAAACATCTGGAATTACAGAATGCACTCCTTGTGCTCTTTGAAATGCTTTTAAAATCATTAAACTGACTTTTCTCCAACCAATAATTTATAGCCTAAAGGAAATTCTAATTTTAGACCAACTTGACCTGCAGCACCCTTTGTAAAAATGTAAACAAAAAACACAACAACAACAACAATCAGAGGCGTCCATAGGGGGAACAGGGGCACGTGCCCCCTCAGATTTGTCCTGTTTAAAAATGTGTTTTATTTATTAATTAAAAATGTATTATTTCTAAGTCATAATACTAGCCACTTAGCAATTTTATGAAGTTGGCTTTAGCTAGCCCAGATAGGTACCCATTCTCCCAACCTCATAACTAGCTACCAAGAAGCCATTTCAGGCTATCAATCAAGTTAGAGTAGCTAACTTGTCTAACTCAAGGCTCTCCAACCCTATTCCTGGAGAGCTACCGTCCTGTAGGTTTTCACTCCAACTCTAATGTAGCGAACCTGATTCAAAGAAAACGCTGGTTGATAGGCTGAATCAGGTTAGTTACAACTGGGGTTGGACTGAAAACCTACAGGAGGTTAGCTCTCCAGGAACAGGTTTGGAGAGCCCTGGTCTAACTATCTTAGCTGGCATGCCAGCAGGCAAGGTTGGTAGACTTGATAAGCAATAACTAAATGTACTGAATAAGACTCAAATGTCTTTCAGTCTTTTACACAGATTTTAGCAGACATGCCGAAAGCATATGTAGTTTCTTTAAAAAAAAGAACCACCAGTCGGGAGGATACAGACAGCTCAAGAGGTATGCTTCGATATGCAGAAGAATATATATATGTTTTACATAGAATTAAGCATAATGATTATGGGGGGGGGGCTTGCCTAACCTTACAGTAGAAAGCTGAGTGCCAGTGCATTTATATAGGCAGTCAGACACTCGCCGTAACCCGGGCTTTGGAATACACACATCTAATCTAACTAAGGTGATACAGGGAATTGCAAGTGCCATGCAGTTGGCAGAACAAACACACAGCAGTATGGGGCAAATGCATGGGGCAAAATAAATGTAAATAACTAACATTTCATATTTATTTTTATGCAGCTATATTGGCTGTCCAATGCATTTCCCCCATGGGGACAATAAAGTATATCTTATCTTAAAATCATAATGAATAAAAACATACATTTATATGAAATGTGCCATAGAAATGATAGATAATCTTGACACTGAACTAACTAGACTCTTGTGTTTTGAATTACATCCGTCGTTCTGTTTAGGCACATGGGATTCTCCAATATAATTTTGTATTAAGCTCCAATGCCACTGAACACAGCCATGCAATTAAGTGTCATCAACCTCTTATACATCAATTAAGGTTGGTTCAGCATAATTATGAAGTAGTAGGCACTACATAAATCATTGTGTTGTTTATCAATATTTTAATTACCTGTTTGACAAATACAAACAAAAGGGAATAGAACTAAAAAAGGTATTTAGCCTACAATATGGTGCATAAATGTCTCTTTGCATGTGTCACCTTACCTGCACACATCACTTTGTATTGCAGCAGTATTAAAGGCCAAGTGCCGTCAAAATTCTGTTTTTCGTGTGTCTATCATATTGTACAACAGTGGATGAAACTAGCACTGTAAAAATGTGATCAAAATTGAATCAGTGTTATTTCCCGATAGTTGCTGCTGGTTAAAAATACAATCTACACAGGACCTTCTTTTTGCTAAAAAGCAATTTTTGCCCATTTTAATGGAAGTCTATTACAGTAAGGTACTTAATTGTTGTCCAGAAATGATTTGATAGTGATATAAAAATGGCTGCATTGGGCCTTTAAAAAATACAAAAAACAGTATACTTGTTTAAACACATGTGTAAAAATAGGTAAGACCAATCAGTCAAGCAGTTTGGTAAAACATTGAAATGGTAGGCCAACCATGGCTTTACACTTTGCAATAATGGCACCAAGAGCTTAATTTGCTTAGTTATACACTTATTATAATTCAAAACATTCAACCCCAGATACTTAGACAATAACTAATGTGGCAGGTCGCAAGTCAACTTTAAAAACCATGTTAAACAGTACACAACAAAATAGCCTATACAGCAGAGGTCTGATGATACCATGATGATGTAATGTAACTACTGGCCTACCTAGACCATGTACATTTGTAACAACCAAACCTCAGTCTTTTTCCTACTTCCCTATATACACACTGAACAAAAAAGTGTTGGTGACATTTTTGTTTTCATGAGCTGAAATAAAAGATCCCAGAAGTTTTCCATACACACAAAACCATATTTCTCTCATATATTGTTTATTGTTTATATGTTGTTATATATTTTTTTACACCCTTGTTTGTGAGCATTTCTCCTTTGCCAATATAATCCCTCCACCTCTGAAAGGTGTGGCATATCAAGAAGCTGCTTGAACGGCATGATCATTACACAGGTGCACCTTGTACTGTGGACAATAAAAGGCCACCAAGTTTTAAGGGAAAGTGCAATTGGCATGCTGACTGCAGGAATGTCCACCAGAGCTGAGAATTGAATGTTCATTTCTCTACCATAAGCCACCTCCAACTTCGTTTTAGAGTATTTGGCAGTACATCCAACCGGCCGCACAACCACAGACCACGTGTAACCACACCAGCCTAGGACCTCCACATCAGGCTTCTTCTCACCTGCGGGTCATCTGAGATCAGCCATCCAAACAGCTGATGAAACAGTGGGTTTGCACAACCGAAGGATTTCTGCAAAAACTGTCAGAAACCGTCTCAGGGAAGCTTGCCTGCATGCTCGTCTTCCTCACCAGGGTCTTGACCTGACTGCAGTTCGGCATTGTACCGACTTTGGTGGGCAAATGCTCACCTTCAATGGCCACTGACATGCTGGAGAAGTGTGCCTTTTACGGATGAATCCCGGTTACAACTGTACCTGGCAGATAGCGTGTATGGGGTCGTGAGGGCGAGCAGTTTGCTGATGTCAACATTGTGAACAGAGTGCCTAATTAACAGCCTAATTAATTCTACGCGAAGAAGACGTGTCGCACTGCATGAGGCAAATGGTGGTCACACCAGATACTGACTGGTTTTCTGATCCACACCCCTACCTTTTCTTAAGGTTGCGTTTATATTTTTGTTCAGTGTAAGTGGCTTCTGTCTGTTCTCTGTGGCTAGCTTTCTTTATCCCAGTTTCCCTCCCTTCCTATCTCCTTCCCTCATCTCCCCAAACGATTTTTACTATTCTGTCTGTCTGCATGCCCACATACACTCACACACGCATGTTTGTTTTACTGTCCTTGTGGGGACCAAACAATTGATTCCCAATCAAAATCCTATTTTTCCCTAACCTCTAAACTTAACCCTAACCTTAACCTTAAACCCTAATTGTAACCCTAAACTTCATTGTAAACCTAACCCTAAACCTAACCCCTAAGCCTAGAATAGCCTTTTTCCTAGAGGGGGAGCAGCAAAATGTCCCTACTTGTCTGAATTTTCCTTGATTTACTATCCTTGTGAGTACTTCTGGTCCCCACAAGGATAATACAACTAAAAAAAACACACACACACAAATCCAAGAACTCCATGAAGTTATGGAGGTCAGTGTGGCCTGTCCTTCCCCCACACTACACTACACGGCTATGGGAGGGGAATAGTATTTCAATAGTAGAACCGTATTAAGAATACACAGGTACAAAGCCTGGCCATGGGGAACAAACAAACAGAGAAACAGACACCTGGTCAGCTGAATTGGTTTAAAAACACACATGTATACCAAAAGAGATTGCTGTAGTTGAGTTGAGTTTATTTATTTTTTGACAAGGACGTTTCAGTAAAAGTGCCAGGTTTTAGCCAGTCGGCTAATTTTCAACCGCAGTCCCTGGGCAGGTTATTAAAAACAATACAGACAATCAATGAGCAGTGAGCACACGCAGAGCAACACAGGACAAGCAAGACATAGCATGCAGACAGAGCAGCATAGCACAACAAGCAACAAGACAAAATCCATAAAAGAAACAAAGTGTTTCCACACCTCACAAGCTACAGACAACATGGAAAGCGGCAATACACAGCTAGGGATTATGTTCACAAATCTGATTGACCTTTAGCCATGTCTTCATGTTTTTTTGTGAAAGTGTGATAGGTGGTGCAGTTATGTGTGTCTGATGGCAGTGTATTCCAGACATGGGAAGCTCTCACAGAGTAAGCAGATTGACTAAAGGTGCTTTTCCTTAAGGGAACTATACAGTCACCTCTCATGGCAGACCTTGTGGATCTACTGCCATATGTTTGGGTTTTCTGTTTAACAAAAGTACTGAGTGGAGGGGAGCCAGGCCATTTAGGATCTTGAAAACAAGACATGCGTGGAGACCTGCATCACTGTATTGCACAAGATTTTCCTAACTCAGGAACTCATGCTTTCTGAGGATGTAGTGCCACCATGTGGTCACAAGCTATATAGGTCTCAGGAAGGAATGAATAAAATAGTATTACAAAGAATTCATCTAAAAATAGCAGCACTCTAATGACATCAATATCAATATGAAATATGAAACATGAAACACACTTTCAATGCTCTAAAATATCTTTAATGTCTTTACATTTAGAAAAAAATGTCATTGTAAATGTCATGTAATTTCACTACAAACCTCCTCAAAATTTAAAACTTAAACTATATCAGAATTTTTACACTTGAGGGTGCTTCCATTCTCCATGCTCCTCTTTCAATCCTTTTCTCTCAAGCCTTTTCTGTCCATCCTCTTCTCTCCATTATTTTCTTTGTCCTCCTCCTGCCTCTCAGGGGTATACCAGGCTGCAGTTGAAGTGTTGGGAGGACAGGATGGCGCAACAGCCATTGAGAGAAGCCATACTGAATCTTCCTTCCAGAGTCATGTTAGAAGGGATAACAACTACCACACTGGGACAACACACACACACACACACACACACACACACACACACACACACACAGTGGTTTAGCAAGGTTGATAGTACATGGACACACACACAGCACATGCCCTTTTGCATCTCGCAGCCCTCGTCTTTTTTAACACAAACATTCCATTCTGTTAGTTTTAGCTATACTTGCTGATTACATTATGAATTGACCTCGTGGCAGCTTCCACAATATTGGATGATTTCTTTGATCCTGGTCCCGTCTCGATGTCATGGAGCGGCTACAGATTGAAGTGGGTGTATCGACAAGGAAAAGTGACCAGCTGATTGCCAGAGTCGAGTGTTACGTGGAGGAAGTCATCCTCTTTTGGTTTTGCTTTTCGGTTAAATTTTCGGATGAGCCGAGGAACCTTTCAGGTAATTTGCATGTCTTAACATCCTCTGTGTTTTGATTAAAGTAGCCTAAATAAAGTTAATCCCAAATTATGGAGCTAGCTATCCAGGGGTCCAACTTTCACTGGGGACGGGGGGACATTACACCCCCCCACATTCAGATATAGCATTTTTGTCCTCCCCCCAGTTTTATAATTGCGCTGTGATACAAAACGTGATACAAAATGTGCTTTAGGACCATGCGGATGCCTAAGAGCAGTCAAATAGGCTGTTTTCCGCCTTCAGCTGGCTGGATTTAGGACCGCACAGTCACCACAGAGCATGTAGACATGTCATATGAATGGCTGGCGTATAGGACAAGCACAGGAGAGATGAACAGAGGCAGCTGCTGTCTGTGTTGCGCTTTTTCTCTGAGTTGTAAAAGCAAGCAGAGCAGAGCAGAAACTGGCTACTCTTTAGTTGATCAATCTAGCTGGTAATGTAACTGCTGTTTGACAGAAAAGTACAGCTCGTACTGTAACTGATATGTTACGTTAGTTAATGTTTCATACCATCTCGACTGAAGTGAATTAACTACTAGCAGCTAGTTAGCTAGCTAGTAGCTACCACAGCCAGTTCAGCTCTAGCTAGCCTCTTGGTATTTGTCAGGTAGCAGTTTCTAACAGCTGTTGTGTGTATGTTGTGTATGGACATATGGCATTTTTGCTTATTTTATGTTGTTCTAAATATAGACAGCTAGAAGGTACATGGATCATATTACATTGTGTATAAATGCAGGAAATTAGCTTTAGATACCACAAAAAAATGGGAGGACCCTCAGACCTCCCAACAAGTTATGTACCCCCCCACACTTCTAAAACCAAAGTTGCATCCCTGTAGCTATCTATAAAGAAGCAGGAATGCACCCCAGCCGCCTAGTTAGTCCGGCTGGGGTGTGTTAGCTTATGCAAATGTCGCCCGTACCTAATAATAGTCCTTTATGATGAATCAAATTGTTATTTATGTACATTATATGTAAACTCAGCAAAACAATTAACATCCCTTTTTCAGGTCCCTGTCTTTCAAAGATAATTCTTAAAAATCCAAATAACTTCATAGATCTTAATTGAACCATGAACCATAAACAATTAATGAACATGCACCTGTGGAACGGTTGTTAAGACACTAACAGCTCACAGACGGTAGACAATTAAGGTCACAGTTATGAAAACTTAGGACACTAAAGAGGCCTTTCTACTGACTCTGAAAAACACCAAAGAATAGATGCCAAGGGTCCCTGCTAGTCTGTGTGAATGTGCCTTAGGCATGCTGCAAGGAGGCATGAGGACTGCAGATGTGGGCAGGGCAATAAATTGCAATGTCCGTACTGTGAGACGCCTAAGACAGCGCTACAGGGAGACAGGACGGACAGCTGACCGTCCTCGCAGTGGCAGACCACGTGTAACAACACCAGCATAGGATCGGTACATCTGAACATCACACCTGCGGGACAGGTACAGGATGGCAACAACAACTGCCCGAGTTACACCAGGAACGCACAATCCCTCCACCAGTGCTCAGACTGTCCGCAATCGGCTGAGAGAGGCTGGACTGAGGGCTTGTAGGCCTGTTGTAAGGCAGGTCCTCACCAGACATCACAACGTCGCCTATGGGCACACACCAACCGTCACTGGACCAGACACGACTGGCAAAAAGTGCTCTTCACTGACGAGTCACGGTTTTGTCTCACCAGGGGTGATGGTCGGATTCACGTTTATCGTCGAAAGAATGAGCGTTACAACGAGGCCTGTACTCTGGACCGGGATAAATTTGGAGGTGGACGGTCCGTCATGGTCTGGGGCTGTGTGTCACAGCATCATCGGACTGAGCTTGTTGTCATTGCAGGCAATCTCTACACTGTGCGTTACAGGGAAGACATCCTCCTCCCTCATGTGGTACCCTTCCTGCAGGCTCATCCTGACATGACCCTCCAGCATGGCGATGCCACCAGCCATACTGCTCGTTCTGTGCGTGATTTCCTGCAAGACAGGAATGTCAATGTTCTGCCATGGCCAGCGAAGAGCCCGGATCTCAATCCCATTGAGCACGTATGGGACCTGTTGGATTGGAGGGTGAGGGCTAGGGCCATTCCCCCCAGAAATGTCTGGGAACTTGCAGGTGCCTTGGTGGATGAGTGGGGTAACATCTCACAGCAAGAACTAGCAAATCTGGTGCAGTCCATGAGGAGGAGATGCACTGCAGTACTTAATGCAGCTGGTGGCCACACCAGATACTGACTGTTGCTTTTGATTTTGACCCCCCCTTTGTTCAGTGACACATTGTTCAGTTTATGTCTCAGTTGTTGAATCTTGTTACGTTCATACAAGTATTTACACATGTAAGTTTGCTGAAAATGAACGCAGTTGACAGTGAGAGGACGTTTCTTTTTTTATATTATTTATTAGTTTATATTATTTATAAGGCCCCTTATCTAGCAACAGTTACCACAAAGGGAAAATAATCCAAATGTAAAAATATGATGTAAAGTACAATGTAGAATACATTGTGAACAGTAAGCCTATAATGAACAATACACAACTGTATAGTTACTAATTGCCTCTGTGTAACAGTGGTGAAGGGGAAAACAGTAAGATGACATAATCCAACATTTCTTAGTTTTTCAGATATTGTGTGAGGAACTCTCCTGGTTCCCTGCAGAGGAGAACGCCTGGAGGATCACGTGTTGGCCACTCTGTGGCTGTTGGCAAACCAGGAGAGTTTTTGTGGTGTGGCCGACCGCTTTGGCCCAAATGCAGGACAATGGGCTGATTTCGTGAGACATTTGCGGGACAGTGTGGCACAGCCAGCAACCGATGGGCCAAACCGATAGGATGCTACAGACTTTTTCGTGAGAAGGCAAAAAAAAAAAAACTCTAGCTTAAACTGTCTGATTTTTGTGGGGATTTTTATAATTATTATGCTAATTCGATTTCCGCGGGCCACAGACATCAACTCTAATTAAGGCAGACTTCTAAAACGGAATTGAGTGAAGTAGCAGCAAATAGGCCTATGTTGAATGATGAGCAACTAATGAGCATGGAGAGCTTCACAAGTTTGAAGAATTTACCTTATTGTCACGACTTCCGCCGAAGGCGGTGCCTCTCCTTGTTCGGGCGGCGTTCGGCTGGCGACGTCACCTGTCTTCTAGCCATCACCGATCCACTTTTCATTTTCCATTTGTTTTGTCTTGTTTCCCCACACACCTGGTTGTCATTCCCTTATTACTAGTTGTTTATTTAACCCTCTGGTTCCCCCTTTTCTGTGTGTGTAATTGTTTATTCGGTGATACGGTTCCTGGCTGGTTTGCGCCGTATTTTGTATCGTTGTACTTGGTGCTGCCGCACTTGTTTTCTGTGGGCATTTGTTTTGTGACGCTATTGCGTTCGTTGGTTTACTGTGCCTCAGTAAAGTGCTTTTGTCCACTCATCTCTGCTCTCCTGCGCCTGACTCTCATGCACCAGCTACACACACCGCCTTGACACGTATAGCCTTTCTTTCAGTCTAATAAGGGCCATTCACTTAATTTTGTAGTTTTTCGTTAGAAGCACGCTTTTTGTAAGTAGCTAACTGCGCTCTCCAAGTTAGCTGGAATTTAGCCCGAAAGGATTTTATTAATGTGATTGGTTGAAGATATGACATTGGACATCAGATCTCAACTACAATTGGAGAATTGTATGTTGTCATGACTGCAAAAAAGACAGTGACTGAAATACTGGACAAATCAATTTTGTTGTTGTTGTACATTTGTGTTTTAATTTGATAAAACGCGGGACATAATTGTTTGGTAGTGGGACGCGGGACAAAGGGCCAAAATGCGGGACTGTACCGCACAATCTGGAACATGTGGTCACCCTACCCCCTCCAACAAAAATGCACACTGGTTGTACCTGTGGTAGAGCTCAGTACAGCAGGTGAGGAGCTGAGTGCTGTTAATGACTGATGTGGAGTTAAACTCTTCCTTCAGGAAGTCTTCACACAGCAGCTCTGGGATATACAACATACCTGGGAAGACACACAAACACACACACATACAACCATGATGTCACCACAGAGGATAATGCATGATGATGACAAGATCTATAACGCACGCTGTTTTGGGGGTTACCTGCGATGCATGCTGTCATGAAGCATGCCACCGTGCCTGAGATCAGAGCTCTGATGGCACACCTGGAAATATCACCCCTCCGCTCTGGGGCCAAAGCCGCTATTTCAAGAAACGTTACGAAAACGTTTGAAGAACACTACATCAACCATACTGTCACAGTACAGCCACAACACACCAATATACAGAGACAGTCACAGCAGAACAACATTGCAATAGTATAACATACAATAACATATTTGTAGAACCTCACAAATGAAACCTATTCTTGCAAAATCAAAGTGGTGTCTCAACAATACTATAATATCAATTGGACAAAACACACTACATTTGGAGTTCCTAGGGGGGAGGGTCTAGAGCTGGATTTGAGATTCAGGATAGGACAGACGTTAGAGGGCTTGACTCACAGAGGCCTCCGATCATCACACCCAGAGAGCTGATGTTAGCGAAGCCACACAGAGCATACGTCGCTATGGTTTCAGAGTGGACCTGGGGGACAGAAAACAGCCTGGGTCTAAATCTTTAGATATATATTAAATATGCAACAGCCAATCATCATCCATGCAATATGCAGCAAGCCATTAACATTACATATGCAAAAGTTAAATTACCATAAATGATATACACAAAATGATCTGTTACTGAAGCGCACAATGTTTCAAAACCAAATACAAGCAAATGCAATGATACATCCTTGATACAGAGAGCACTCGTAATATCAGATCTGACCTGATAATATCAGAACTGATTTAGAGATTTAGTGGTCCAAAAATATTTCCACCATTTTTGGAGTTCGATGTAGACCAATCTTATTTGAAAGGTTTAATAAAGAAAGTAGTCTGTTTGTGCGTGTTTGTCTGTCCGTCCGTCTGTCTATCTAGGAAAACAACAGATAGCCAAATATCAATTCAGTGCCCATATTACCACTTAGTGACAGGACCCCTGACATCACTCACAGACAGGTACTGCTTAACGTCGTCCACGTACTCGGGGCCTCTGTCCTCTCTCCTCTTGATAAGTTTTGCCAACCTCTCATAGGCCACAAACTCATTGAAGAAGGTCTTGTAGCCAATCAGCTCCCCCACCATGAAGCTGTCCTCCCAGGCCACACCCATCAGGAAGGAGAAAGGCATAAATGCGTACGAGCAGATGATCTGTCATCAGAGAGAGAGAGAGAGAGAGAGAGAGAGAAAGAGAGAGGGACAACGATTCTGTGTCTTAGAGAATCATTGATTTCTATCCAGCTTGCATTTAGTGTGTCTCTGTGTCTGAGTGCTTCTATGTGCATGCACACTTGTGTGTCCTCACAGAGAAGCTGAGCTGGGGGTAGTTGAACATGCTTCCCAGCCATGACAGAGCGGCATTGAGGAAAGCGAGCAGGGCCAAGAAGGCAATGAGGTTGACAGCGATGTTGGCCACCAGGACAATAGAGGAGGATGCTCCGTGAGACGCTGCCTCCAGCAGGTTACTGCCTTCCCTAGACAAAACCAGAAAAGACACTCAGGCTCATATTCATTAGGAAAACATTGGTGCTTGTGTGCATACGTGTGTGTGTGTGTAGGTGTGTCAGTGTCTCACCCTGTCTCCAGTTTGAGGCCTTTCTTGGCTGTGACTTTGGGGATCTCTGTCTCTGGCCAGAAGGTCTTGGCGATAGCCAGGGAGGCCGGGGCTGACATAACGGAGGCTGTCAGCAAGTGGGATGCTTCAATCTGTATATGTGTGTGTGTGTGTGTGTGCATGTGCATGCGTTGGGGGGTATATGTGTGGAATGTGAGGGGTAAGGAAGAGGTGAAGCTCAAAAATAATACATTTTAAAGGCCCAGTGCTGTCAAAAACGTGAATGTCCTGTGTTTTATATACAGTGTATTGGGAAAGTATTCAGACACCTATAATTTTTCCACATTTTGTTAGGTTACAGCCTTATTCTAAAATTGATGATAAAAATAAACAATTTAATCAATCTACACGCAATACCCCATAATAACAAAGCAATTTTCAATAACAAAGCAATTTTCAATAAATTAGCAAAAAAATCGAAACATATTTTCACTTTGTCATTATGGGGTATTGTGTGTAGATGGGTGAGAAAAAAATATATTTAATCCAATTTGAATTTGGGCATTTTTGGCTATTTATATATTTTTAAAAACCTCAAGATCACATTTACATAAGTATTCAGACCCTTTACTCAGTACATTGTTGAAGCACCTTTTGCAGCAATTACAGACTCATATCTTCTTGGGTATGACACTACAAGCTTGGCACACCTGTATTTGGGGACCTTCTCCAATTCTTCTATGTATATCCTCTCAAGCTCTGTCAGGTTGGATAGGGAGTGTTGCTGCGAAACTATTTTCAGGTCTCTCCAGAGATGTTAGATTGGGTTCAAGTCTGGGCTCTGGCTGGGCCACACAAGGACATTCAGATACTTTTTCCAAAGGCGCTCCTGCGTTGTCTTGGCTGTGTGCTTAGGGTCGCTGTCCTGTTGAAAGGTGAACCTTCACCCCAGTCTGAGGTCCTGAGCGCTCTGGAGCAGGTTTTCACCATGGATCTCTCTGTACTTTGCTCTGTTCATCTTTCCCTCGATCCTGACTAGTCTCCCAGTCCCTGCCGCTGAAAAACACTCCCTCAGCATGATGCTGCCACCACCATGCTTCACCGTAGGGATAGCACCAGGATTCCCCCAGACGTGACGCTTGACGTTCAGGCCAAAGAGTTCAATCTTGGTTTCATCAGACCAGAGAATCTTGTTTCTCATGGTCTGAGAGTCCTTTAGGTGCCTTTTGGCAAACTGCAAGCGGGCTGTTATGTTTATTTTACTGAGGAGTGGCTTCCGTCTGGCCACTCTACCATAAAGGCCTGATTGGTGGAGTGCTGCAGAGATGGAGGTCCTTCTAGAAGGTTCATCCATCTCCATAGAGGAACTCTAGAGCTCTGTCAGAGTGACCATCGGGTTCTTGGACACCTTCCTGACCAAGGCCCTTCTTCCCCAATTGCTCAGTTTGGCCAGGCTGCCGTCTCTAAGAATAGTCGTGGTGGTTCCTAACTTCTTCCATTTAAGAATTATGGAGGCCGCTGTGTTCTTGGGGACATTTAATGCTGCAGAATTTGTTTTACCCATCCCCCGATCTGTGCCTTGACACAATCCTGTCTCGGAGCTCTATGGACAATTCCTTCAACCTCATGGCTTGGTTTTTGCTCTGACATGCACTGTCAACTGTGGGACCTTATATACACAGGTGTGTGCCTTTCCAAATCATGTCCATTCAATTGATTTTACCACAGGTGGACACCAATTAAATTGTAGAAACATTTGAAGGATGATCAATGGAAACTCAATTTGATCAATGGAAACTCAAGCTCAATTTCAAGTCACATAGCAAAGGGTCTGAATACTTAGGTAAATAAGTTATTTCAGTTTTTTTTTTTTTATTAATTTGCTAAAATGTCTAAAAACCTGTTTTTGCTGTGTCGTTATTGTATATTTTCTGTAGATTGCTGAGTATTTTATTGTATCCATTTTCGATTAAAGCTGTAACGTAACAAAATTTTAAAAAGGCACTGTATTTCACAGCTATAAGGAAAGTGAAATCTTAGTTAATCATTATATAAATGGATTGTTCTATATTTAGAAAAATATAAGTAATTTCAAGCCTTATTCATACAGTTCTGTTGAATAGGAAATTTCAAATGTTCTATTTTATTTCGTATTTGTACTGTGTACTTGAGCTTGTTTGACTACACCATAAAGGTGCGATTTGAACCTTTCTTGGAGTATGCAGCCTTACTAATGATTGTTTATGGCCCTCACATGATAAATATTTACTTTTGGGGATTACATAAATTACATTTAGTTACATTTAAGAGACACACAGAATGGATAAGCACAAGGTCAATTGGGTGAGATTTCAGTTGTGTCTTTGGTAGAAAACAAAGGTTTGTAAATTCTCTTCTCTCTCCTCTTCCCTCTCCTCCTGCCTCCCCTCTTCCCTCCTCTTCTTCTCTTTCCTCCCCTCCTCCCATTCCTCTTCCACTCCTCCTCCTCACCCCAAAAGAGATGAAGGCTCCCAATACACTGCCAGCGATGGTGGCTAACCCTCCTGTCATCACGGCATGGATCTCTGACAAGGTCAGCTGGGAGATGTACGGACGAATCAAGAGTGGAGATTCTGTCTGAGAGAGAGAGAGAGAGAGAGAGAGAGAGAGTAATACTCTTTTGCTTGGTTGTCATGTATTTCTCTTTTGCTGCCTAGCACATCTGTCACTCATACTATTCTCACCTGTCCCACAAATATGTTGCCAGCGGCGACCATTGACTCTGTGGGAGAAGTTCCCATAGTAATCTGCATTATGAAGCCCACCTGGAGGTATGCACAGACAAACATAAACAATCGTGCGAACGTTTCTGTGCCAAAATTATACTAAAGTATGCAACATAAAAAACAATAATGCTGGTCACATGAGCAGATATCGGGGGGAACATGTCCCCCCGTCTCCTGGTAAATTACAACCTTGATACAGTACTATGTGGAGGCTGGATCATCATTGTCTAATTTAGTCACTTGTATGATGATTGAATAAGATTGTAATGCATATGATGTGATGAGTACCTTGAGGATGAGCCACTGCATGAAGCCAAGGTGGTAGAGCATAGAGATGACAGTGCTGAAGAACACTACAATAGGCAGAACCTGATAGCAGAGAAAAAAACCGACAGAGTTGGGTTTCTGTCTTTTCTTTTCTCTTCATGTAATTTTCTCACAGTCTGTCACGTATACAGACATACTCATATGATCCTGTACCTTGAATGCAAAGAAGTGGTCTCTGTATTTGTCGCCAAACACAAACCTAGAGCCGGTGTCAGTGTAGGACAGAAACACCTGGGTGAGAGAGGAGAGATGTTTCAACACAGACTGAACTAACGAGGTCACTCTTTCCTAACAGGTCTACTCTACTGTATATCTGCTGAGGGTGCTGGGACAGGGGACAGGGAAATGTGATTATGCTGATGAGAGTGACATTAGCAATGTCTAAATGAAAATAAGGGCCTTAGTGCTGGGTAATATTTGTAATATCAATGTGTCTGTATGTATGTAGCCTGTATGTAGCCTCGCTACTGTATATAGCCTCGCTACTGTATATAGCCTGTCTTTTTACTGTTGTTTTATTTATTTACTTACCTATTGTTCACTAATACCTTTTTTTGCACTATTGGTTAGAGCCTGTAAGTAAGCATTTCACTGTAAGGTCTACACCTGTTGTATTTGGCGCACGTGACAAATAAACGTTGATTTGATTTGATCCAATTGATGTACATTTTGCCCTCTGCTTGACTTTCCCTGGATAGTACACAGTAGATGTATATTGTACCTCCACTTGATGGCCCAGCCAGTCCACAGCAGTGAATCCTGCTTTGGTTCTGAGGATGATGAGTCCAAATAAGAACTGTAGCGCCACACCCCACAGTAAAGTTCGCCATGACACCTATACCACACACACATAAACACACAGGTAGACACACGCACAAACGCACTGGCTTGCAGGGAAGCACACACAAAAACATATACCCACCAGATCACTCAGAACTACAGCGAATGGTCTTTGGAACCATATAGAGTTGATTCATTAGAGTGTGTGTTTGTTGGTTTGCCATACCCTGAATGGGTTCCTTGAGAACACCAGCATGAGCATTACGAAGCAGATGAGTCCGGAGAAAGAGACTAGCTGCCGCGATCCCTGTTTGGCCGTGTCAAACACCAGCCAGCACACCACTGCCACCAGCAGTAGCACACACACCACCCTGCACAGACAGACAGATCGACCAGAGGTTTGAGAGCAGAGGAACAACAACAACGATCCCCAAAACGACCACACATCCAGGAAAAATGTGATATTATACAGAAAAGAGAGAGAGTGAGAAGGAGAGAAAATGCAGTTCTCCCACCATTTTACCCAGATCCAGTGTGTGTTGAGGGTGTTCCTGGCGGGTTGCAGAGCGTACCAGAGGCGGTGTCCGTAGCGGCCCATCAGCCAGTCCCACAGAAGAAAGAAGACAGCCAGCAGGGTCACCACCAACAGGGCCAGAGCACGCTGCAAGTTCAGCACGCATGCCGCAATCACCATGGCAAAGTAACCTGAAACACATACAGGCTGTGTCCGAAATTGCACCCTATTCCCTATTGAGTAGTACTTTTTATCATTCGGGGTATTAACATACTGTAAGTATAGTAGAATACACAACATGCAATTTAAAAATTTGGTGGCGCATCAGGAGTTTTCCTTGACCTTCTAGCAGACACTCTTATTCTGGGGCAACTAGGGTTAATTGCCTTGCTCAAGGGCACAAGGGCACATTAAGTCTGACCATGACTCCATTTTGTTGCTCCCAGCCTACAGACAGAAACTAAAACAGGACACGCCCATGCTCAGGTCTGTTCAACGCTGGTCCGACCAATCTCATTCCACGCTTCAAGATTGCTTCATGCACGTGGACTGAGATATGTTCCGGACAGCATCAGACAACAACATTGATGTATATGCTGATTCGGTGAGCGAGTTTATTAGCAAGTGCATCAGTGATGTTGTACCCATAGCAACTATTAAAACCTTCCCCAACCAGAAACCATGGATTGATGGCAGCATTCGCGCAAAACTGAAAGCACAAACCACTGCTTTTAACCAGGGTAAGGCGACCGGAAACATGACTAAATACAAACAGTGTAGCTATTCCCCCGCAAGGCAATCAAACAAGGTAAGCGTCAGTATAGAGACAAAGTAGAGTCACAATTCAGCAGATCAGACACGAGAGGAATGTGGCAGGGTCTACAGTCAATCACGGACTACAAAAAGAAAACCAGCCTCGTCGCGGACCACAATGTCCTGCTCCCAGACAAACTAAACAACTTCTTTGCTCACTTTGAGGACAATATAGTGCCACCGACACGGCCTGCTACCAAAACCTGCGGGCTCACCTTCACCGCAGCCAACGTGAGTGAAACATTTAAGCGTGTTAACCCTCGCAAGGCTGCCGGCCCAGATGGCATCCCTTGCCGTGTCCTCAGAGAATGCGCAGACCAGCTGGCTGGTGTGTTTTTACGGACATATTTAATCCATCCTTATCCCAGTCTGCTGTTCCCACATGCTTCAAGAGGGCCACCATTGTTCCTGTTCCCAAGAAAGCTAAGGTAACTGAGCTAAATGACTATCGCCCCGTAGCACTCACTTCAGTCATCATGAAGTGCTTTGAGAGACTAGTCAAGGATCATATCACCTCCATCCTACCAGACACCCTAGACCCACTCCAATTTGCTTACTGTCTCAATAGGTCCACAGACGACGCAATCGCAATCACACTGCACACTGCCCTAACCCATCTGGACAAGAGGAATACCTATGTAAGAATGCTGTTCATCGACTACAGCTCAGCATTTAACACCATAGTACCCTCCAAACTCGTCATTAAGCTCGAGACCCTATGTCTCGACCCAGCCCTGTGCAACTGGGTCCTGGACTTCCTGACGGGCCGGCCCCAGGTGATGAGGGTAGAAAACAACATCTCCACCCCACTGATCCTCAACACTGGGGCCCCACAAGGGTGCGTTCTCAGCCCTCTCCTGTACTCCCTGTTCATCCATGACTGCGTGGCCAAGCACACCTCCAACTAAATCATCAAGGAGATGATCGTGGACTTCAGGAAACAGCAGAGGGAGCACCCCCCTATCCACATCGACGGGACAGTAGTGGAGAAGGTGGAAAGTTTTAAGTTACTCAGCGTACACATCACGGACAAACTGAAATGGTCCACCCACACAGACAGCGTGGTAAAGATAATTCGGCTTGTCACCAAAAACACTCACAAACATCTACAGATGCACAATCGAGAGCATCCTGTTGGGCTGTATCACCACCTGGTTCGGCAACTACTCCGCCCACAACCGTAAGGCTTTCCAGAGGGTAGTGAGGTCTGCACAACGCATCACCACTGCCTGTTCACCCCGCTATCATCCAGAAGGCGAGGGCAGTACAGGTGCATCAAAGCTGGGACCGAGAGACTGAAAAACAGCTTCTATCTCAAGGCCATCAGACTGTTAAAAAGCCACCACTAACATTGAGTGGCTGCTGCCAACATACTGACTTAAATCTCTAGCCACTTTAAATAATAGGAAATTGGATGTAACAAATGTATCACTAGCCACTTTTAAACAATTTTCTATATAATGTTTACATATCCGACATTACTCATATCAAATGTATACAGTACACTGTACTCTATACCATCTACTGAATCTTGCCTATGCCGTTCGACCATCGACTCAAATCTCTAGCCACTTTAATAATTAAAAAGTGGATGTAATAAATGTATCACTAGCCACTTTAAACAATGCCATTTATATAATGTTTACATATCCTACATTACTCATCTCATATGTATATACTGTACTCTATACCATCTACTGCATCTTGCCTATGCCGGTCAGCCATCGCTCATCCACATATTTATATGTACATACTCGTATTAATTCCTTTACACTTGTGTGTGTATAAGGTAGTTGTTGTGAAATTGTTAGATTACTTGTTAGATACTACTGCATGGTCGGAACTAGAAGCACAAGCATTTTGCTACACTCGCATTAACATCTGCTAACCACGTGCATGTGACAAATAACATTTGATTTGATTTGTAAATTGGACAGTGCATTTCGATTTACAAGAATTTAAGCTTTCTGCCCATATCAGATGTCTATGTCCTGGGATTTGTTTTTTACTTACAACCTCATGCTAATCACATTAGCTCAACCATCACGTGGTGGGGGGCACTGATCCCGTAGAGGCTATGTAGAGATTCGTGTTATTATTTCAGGAGGGAGTAGGCTACATACAGCTATTGAGGCAAGCTATTTAGATGGCATATAAAAACACAAGCAAGACACAGACAGGCAGTCTAAATAGAGATGTAATGTTCTTTAATCACCATCATTGCAAACATTGGCAAAGCAGGGGGCGAAAAGCAGTCAAAGTAGTAGTGTTATTTTTCAGCAACTCAGGCGACAGTGTGGCAGTATAACTATAATGATGACATCATCACAAATGGACACGTGTTTAGAGCGTTGATTGACACTGCCCTGCTTTGTGCTCCTCCAATATCCTTGGTTGCAACAGACAGAGAAGATTGTATCCTACATCCTAAATGAACCTACAAAATGTATTTATGTTTGCAATGTCCGTTCAAATAGCCACAGGGTTTCTGCTATTCAGAAATATGAGGCCGTATGCTACTTGATCATGTCAATCAAATTGGTTGAGAAGAGGGTGAGCAGCAGCTACAGTGTCTTCAGAAAGTATTCATACCGCTTAACTTATTCCACATTTTGTTGTGTTAAATTAAAAATCGATTAAATATGTATTTTTGTTATTTACTTACACACAATTCCCCATAACGACAAAGTGAAAACATGTTTTTTGAAATTTTTGCAAATGTATTGAAAATGAAATACAAAAATATATAATTTACATAAGAATTTTACAATACGTTGTAAAAGCACCTTTGGCAGTGATTACAGCTGTGAGTCTTTCTGAGTAAGTCTCTAAGAGCTTTCAACACCTGGATTGTGCAACAATTGCCCATTATTCTTTTCAGAATTCTTCAAGCCCTCACAAATTGGTTGTTGACAATCGTTAGACAGCCATTTTGAGTGCTTGCCATAGATTTTCAAGTAGATTTAAGTCAAAACTGTAACTCGGGCACTCAGGGAAATCAAATGTTTTCTTGGTAAGAAACTCCAGTGTAGATTTGGCCTTGTGTTTTAGGTTATTATCTGGCTAAAATATGAATTAATTATATTCTACCTGTCTCAGCTAAAGTGTGTGAGAAATATTCACTAGGGTTTCTACTATATAAATATGGTTTGTTTTTTAATTGGACTGTGTCGCAAGGCCTGCTGCTGGCTTTTCGCTTGGCCCACTCTATAGCCCCCAATGCAATACACTGTAATACAGGGGCGTGGGCCTGGGTGGACACAGACCCACCCACTAGGGAGTCAGGCCCTGCAGGCCCACCCAATCAGATTGAGCAAAAACTAAAAATGTATACATTATTATTTAAAAAATACAGAAATTGTGCTTAACTCCATTCCATGTATTTTTTTATCCTGAAAAACTCCCCAGTCCTTAATTACAAGCATACCCATAGCATGATGCAGCCACCACTATGCATGAAAATATGGAGAGTGGTACTCAGTAATGTGTTGTATTGGATTTTCCCCAAACATAACACTTTGTATTCAGGAATAAAACTTAATTGCTTTGCAAAATGTTTTGCAGTATCACTTTAGTGCCATACTGCAACAGGATGAATGTAAAATATTTTTTATTCTGTACAGGCTTCCTTCTTTTCACTGTGTCAATTAGGTTAGTATTGTGGAGTAACTACAATGCTGTTGATCCATCCTCAGTTTTCTCCTATCAGAGCCATTAAACTCTGGAACTGTTTTAAAGTCACTATTGGCCTCATGGTGAAATCCCTGAGCGGTTTCCTTCCTCTCCGGTAACTGAACTAGGAAGGACGCCAGTATCTTTGTAGTGACTGGGTGTATTAATGCACCATCGAAAGTGTAATTGGTAACTTTACCATGCTCTAAGGGTTGTTTTTTTTACCAAGAGGTGTTCTTCTTTGCGAGGCATTGGAAAACGTCCCTGGCCTTTGTGGTTGAATCTGTGTTTGAAATTCACTTCTCAATTGAGGGACCCTTACAGTTAATTGCATGTGTGGGGTACAGAGACGAGGTAGTTATTCAAAAATCATGTTAAAAACCTATAAAAGTCTAAGCCTATATGGAATTGTTTTAAGATGGTCATACCATGGATCATTTTGCAGTTTGATTTGGAATTTTAGGACCCCTGTAGGTATACATAAAATACGTGTTTATATATATATAGAGAGAGAATTAGACTAAAATGGAGACACCATCGTGTTTGTTAGAGTCTCATCTTTCCATAGAGTGGTCAAACTCTTCGGATGCAACAGATGTTTTCTTGAGAAGACTGATTTTCTGGATGTCTCATGGTTTGGCAAAGAGCTGTAGCTTGGCCACCTTCCACTGCAGATGCAGAAGGCCAACATAGGTGGATGCCTACTGTATGCAACCCATGAAAAAAAAACATTTTGATGGGGATTTGTTAGATTTTAATATTATGTTTCTTAGATTGACGCACTGGTGCATCAATAGACTCTTAAGGACACTATTACAGCACACAGAGTGAGTCCATGCAACTTATTATTGTTTACTCTTGAACCTATTTAGGCTTGCCATAACAAAGGGGTTGAATACTTATTGACTCAAGACATTTCATTTGTAATACATTTTTTATCCAGGCTGTAACACAACAAAGTGTGGAAAAAGTTGAGGGGTATGAATACTTTCTGAAGGCACTGTAGGTAAAAATGTGAAAGTGATTCCAATCTTTAGCTCTGGGGAAAAAAGGTCCTGCCTTTAAAAAAAAATATTAATTGACAATGTTCTTCTTTTAGTGTCTGTGTGTCCTTTGTTGTGTTTTTATTGTGTATTTATTGGTGTTACATGTATTGGCCGGTGCAATCAAATTTCCCCTTTGGGGGATTATTAAGGTGCTATCTTATCTTATACAACAATATGCAAGTTAGTACTGTTAATGTTTCCCCTAATGGGGAAACTCGGTGAGATAATGTTCAGAGAATGCTTTTTTGGCAAGTTGTTGAAAGTTTTCTTCCTCTAAATACATGTTTACTGTAATATTTGTGTTGTGGAGAAATGACCAGGTAGGAGACGGGAGAACAGTTAGTCTCGTTTAGTCAAAAACCCTCGTGCTCAACAGTTCCCGGCATAATAGTGCGCATGTGCATTTCCTATTATGTGTAGTAACGTAACACTGCCGTAATACATTACTGCTTAGTAACAGCATAGTAACTATAATAAACAGATGTAGATCACAGATACTATATTTACCTGCAGCCAAGACAAGGCCCAACACCAGCCTGATCCTAGACCTGTGCTCCTCCAGATATCGGTGGATCCCTTCCATTTTCTTTTCCAAGAACCTGGAGGGATATCAAGCAGTACATACACTGTCACTTAGGGCTGACTTAGGGGAATTGCTTGAAAATAAATTACAATTGACAAAACCATAGAGACCTTTTCTTTAGCTCCTCTGTGATGTCTGGCCAATGAGCAACTTCCACATCAATGCAGATAGTGTCCTGAGAGAGAGAGAGAGAGAGAGAGAGAGAGAGAGAGAGAGAGAGAGAGAGAGAGAGAGAGAGAGAGAGAGAGAGAGAGAGAGAGAGAGAGAGAGAGAGAGAGAGAGAGAGAGAGAGAGAGAGAGAGAGAGAGAGAGAGAGAGAGAGAGAGAGAGAGACACACACACACACACACTATTACCCAGAACATTTCTTTGTATGTCAGCTGCAAAAGGGATATTGTTAATGATGTGCAAATAGTAGGGCTATTGTAGCTGGTAAATTCCATTATGGGCCTGTGAACTCCAAATTCTAGAGGTGCAGCGCTTGGGCTTGGCAGATGTGGGTACCTTGTTGGCAATTCAAGTCATGTATACAGACTTGGATACAGGGTAGTATAGTCTGTCTGAATGTTTACTCTCACTATGTATGTGTAACAGGTAAAATAAATATTATGCAATCACAGGTGTGATTTGTTTGCACATTTGCACTCGTGTTGAGTGTATTATTAACTATTAATCTATTCAAGCAAAACTTCATTGTTTTTCATCTTTATCCCGTGATGATTTCCAGTAACTTTGGATGGGGAGAGCACATCACCTACTGTCCACATTCAGAACCCACATATTCTAGGCAGAAGTTGTTCTCCCTTAGTCTGTTTCTGCTCCCTTATGGAAATGTTGTTCTGCAAGAGAGCAAAAACAGACTGGCACCCAGGCTATTTATTCTATAGTTTGAGAACAAACCCACACTCTTCTCTATCAGAGTTGATCTCTTTGAAATTTCATTGATTTCAGGCAGTGAATGGAAAGTTACAGGAAGTGAGAGAGTAAACAATTGAACATGAGTGCATAAAAAAAAACCAAATTTAATCCTCCACAAACTCATCCAAGGATTGCACACACATAGCACCAGCGTAGTACATTATCTTGAATGAGAGAAAGAGTCAGCA
This sequence comes from Brachymystax lenok tsinlingensis, assembly GCA_030435695.1. Taxonomy (NCBI): domain Eukaryota; kingdom Metazoa; phylum Chordata; class Actinopteri; order Salmoniformes; family Salmonidae; genus Brachymystax; species Brachymystax lenok. Next base: position 37,641,876 of record CM059807.1, on the reverse strand, counting down.
AGTGAGCAGTATTTATGTCTACAGTGAGTGGATATAGAGAATTGTGATTGTGCATTTGTCTGTCTGTCTCTGTATGTTTGTGTACCTGCGCATCTACCTGTGGATGTATGTTTCTCGTTTGTTTGTGTGTGTGTCGAGTATTTTATTTCACCTTTCTTTAACCAGGTAGGCAAGTTGAGAACAAGTTCTCATTTACAACTGCGACCTGGCCAAGATAAAGCAGAGCAGTTCGACACATACAACAACACAGAGTTACACATGGAGTAAAACAAACATACAGTCAATGAGTATGAGGATGTGTGTACCCTTACCTGAGCGTGGAAGGCCAGGTTGTCCAGCCCATTCCTCTGGCTCTTCTCTGATAAATCATTCAGCTCCATAGTAAACACTGACTGACTGCAGGTAGGCAGGAAGCTCTCTTATAAGAGACATGCTCCCGCCTGCTACAAACTGGATCATCTTTACTGCAAACAGGGGTGCTTGTGTGTGTGCGCTTGTGCGCGTGTGCGCGCGTGTTTCAAAGTCCAGTTAGCTTTAGTGTAACTACCAGAATAGTTTTTTTACTTTCAGGATTATGTCAAATATATACAATAATACTTAAAAAAAATAATGACAAAGCTGTAAAACATTATCCTGTAAAACATTATTATCGTGTTCAATATGAGGGTTTCAGCATGAAAGATCCTACCAGCTCAAAGTCTAATGTCAGAATTAGAAGTTGTTCCAAATGTCAAATTTGAGTCTAAAGTTGAGTTTAGGCATTAACTCCAAATTCTTAAGGTTAGGCATTAACTCTAATTGGTTAAGTTATGGGTTAGGGTTTGGGATATGCTTTAAACAAAAAATATAAAAAACTACTTTCTATAGCTGGATTTGAACTTACAACCTTTGGAATCAGAGGCAAAAACGTACAGTTGAAGTCGGAAGTTTACATACACTTAGGTTGGAGTCATTAACTCTTCAGGCATCATCAGCAGTGGTGACGGTTTTGGAGTCTGGCGTGCCCAAAGTAAAATGCCTGCCACTCAGGCCCAGAAACTAGGATATGGACATAATTAGTACTATTGGATAGGAAACACTCAGAAGTTTATAAAACTGTTAAAATAATGTCTGTGAGTATAAGAGAACTGATATAGAAGGCGAAAACCCGAGGAATTTCTGTCCAGAATTTTTTGTTGTTGTTGTGACATTTCCCCGTTTGATAGGCTTCCTATTGAAATCCATGTATAATAGCTCCCAGATTGCAGTACCTATGGCTTCCACTAGATGTCAACAGTCTCTGGACAGTGTTTGAAGGCTTTATCATTGAACAGAACCAAAAGGAAGAAGAAATAGTTAACGTTTCCTGGGCACGAGACCGTGAGCGCGCCCCACTTTATTTTCCTTTTCTATTGTTTAGGATATCATCCGAGTGAAATATAATCGTTAATATTCATAAAAGTATACCTAAGGATACATTATAAATGATGTTTGATTTGTTTGGGCAAAGTTGATAGGTATAATTTTAACGCTTTCTCTTCACTGTACAACGGGCGTCTCGACGGTGGATCTTCTAAACACAACGCGCCAACCAAACAGAGATTTATGGATATAATAAATGACTTTCTAACAAAAGAACCATTGGATGTCTTCCTTGGACACTTGGGATGCCCTCAGCAGAAGTTCTTCGAAAGGTAAGTGATTTATTTTAGCTCTTATATGGGTTTTGTGAGACCCGCGCTGGTTATGAATTTATGCTAATGCATAAATATGAGAGGTGCTATCCTCAAACAATCAAATGTTGTGCTTTCCCCGTCAAGCCTTTTTGAAACCTGACATTGCTGTGATATTGCCAAGAGTCAGAGCTTTTGATGACTATGCAACACTTGTATATTGATGAATGTTAAATAATTCAACTTTTGGATTTTGAATTTGGCGCCTTACATTTCACCGGGTAGTGTCGGGAATGGGGCGCTAGCACCCCAATGATACCTAAGTTGTTTTAAAACTCATTTTTCAACCACTCCACAAATTTCTTGTTAACAAACTATAGTTTTGGCAAATCGGTTAGGACATCTACTTTGTGCATAACACAAGTAATATTTCCAACAATTGTTTACAGACAAATTTCACGTATAATTCACTGTACCACAATTCCAGTGGGTCAGAAGTTTACATACACTAAGTTGACTGTTCCTTTAAACAGCTTGTAAAATTCCAGAAAATGATGTCATGGCTTTAGAAGCTTCTGATTGGCTAATTGACATAATTTGAGTCAATTGGAAGTGTACCTGTGGATGTATTTCAAGGTCTACCTTCAAACTCAGTGCCTCTTTGCTTGACATCATGGGAAAATCAAAAGAAATCAGCCAAGACCTCAGAAAACTAATTATAGACCTCCACAAGTCTGGTTCATCATTGGGAGCAATTTCCAAATGCCTGAAGGTACCACGTTCATCTGTACAAACAATAGTACGCAAGTATAAACACCATGGGACCACTCAGCCGTCGTACCGCTCAGGAAGGAGACACGTTCCGTCTCCTAGATATGAACATACTGTGGTGAGAAAAGTGCAAATCAATCCCAGAAGAACAGCAAAGGACCTTGTGAAGATGCTGGAGGAAACATGTACAAAAGTATCTGTATCCACAGTAAAACAAGTTCTATATCGATATAACATGAAAGGCTGCTCAGCAAGAAAGAAGCCACTGCTTAAACCACCATAAAAAAGCCAGACTATGGTTTGCAACTGCACATGAGGACAAAGATCGTACATTTTGGAGAAATGTCCTCTGATCTGATAACAGAAAAATAAAACTGTTTGACCATAATGACCATCATTGTGTTTGGAGGAAAAAGGGGGAGGCTTGCAAGCCGAAGAACACCATCCCAACCGTGAAGCACGGGGGTGGCAGCATCATGTTGTGGGGGTGCTTTGCAGCAGGAGGGACTGGTGCACGTCACAAAAGATGACATCATGAAGATGGAAAATTATGTAGATATATTGAAGCAACATTTCAAAACATCAGTCAGGAAGTTAAAGCTTGGACGCAAATGGGTCTTCCAAATGGACAATGACCCCAAGCATACCAAGGTTGTGGCAAAATGGCTTAAGGACAACATAGTCAAGGTATTAGAGTGGCCATCACAAAGCCCTGACCTCAATCCTATAGAAAATGTGTGGGCATAACTGAAAAAGCGTGTGCGAGCAAGGAGGCCTATAAACCTGATTCAGTTACACCAGCTCTGTCAGGAGGAATGGGCCAAAATTCACCCAACTTATTCTGGGAAGCTTGTGGAAAGCTACCTGAAACGTTTGACCCAAATTAAACAATTTAAAGGCAATGCTACCAAATACTAATTGAGTGTATGTAAACTTCTGACCCACTGGGAATGTGATGAAGGAAATAAAAGCTGAAATAAACCACTCTCTACTATTATTCTGACATTTCACATTCTTAAAATAAAGTGGTGATCCTAAAACAGGGAATCTTTACTAGGATTAAATGTCAGGAATTGTGAGAAACTGAGTTTAAATGTCTTTGGCTAAGGTGTATTTAAACTTCCGACTTCAACTGTATGTCTATCCACCATCCCTGTACACAACACCCTAACAAAACTGAAACTTACTTCAAGGTAACAGAGCTCACTGTTACTCCTAGTGGCCAGTTTCCAAGTCATCTCAAAACGTCCTCAGACTTGGATGGAGGTCAAATACTGACTTGTATAATGGGTGACCTGGCAGGAAATATCCTTCATATATTTACACACTTTAATTTATTTTACTATGTCATTATGTCTTTGTTGTAAATGTTTTGACACCAATCTGGTAGCAGTTGTGAAAAAAGTTAGTTGGAGAGTTGCAGAGTTAATTGAAAATGATGCCATTGGTGATTAGTTGCTTTTTCATCATTTCTTCTTGAACCATATGGTCTATCCACTAAAACCTATGGACAATATATACAGATATAAACATTTAGAAACCATTTTTTTTATATGCAGAATTTAAAAAAAGTTTTTCAAGTTTAAATGAGCAAAAATACCATAGATTGCCTGTTAATTACCATAATTACAGAAAATGTATTGTAACTTTGATAAATTGCAGGTAGTTTTGCAACCCTAGTTCCATTGTTTTTTTGTTCAAATATTTTTATTGAGCACACACAAGACTGGTGTAAAGGTATAAAAGACACGTGTATAATTCTTATCTAAACATAAAAGAGCAAACAGAAACAGCAAGGCCCAAAGTTCCAGGTGCACAGTAACTAATACAACATAAGACAAAGAGAACAAGGACAGGTAGAAAGAAAGAGGGTAGATGTCCCCCCTCCTCCCCATCCCCCTTATCATCACATCCATTCCCCCCTATTATTCCCCCCATTCCCCTCAACTGCTCGGGTGCCGGGGCAAGCACACGCTGCCCTAAGGTATATTAAAATATTACAATTGAGAGTGCGTTAAAATGTACAAATTCACAGCGCCGACTGGTCCAAGTAAGAGAGGAGAGGCTGCCATATTTGATCAAATGTTGTTAATTTATTGTTCAGAATATATCTTATTCTTTCTAAGTGGACAGTGTTTGCTAATTCGCTGAGCCATAATTTGGTAGAGGGAGCTTCCCTCCTTTTTTCAAAACAACAAGATTATTTTTTTTGCCGAAATTAGACTGTAAGAGATTAGTTGTTTTTGGGGGTTGGTTAATCTGTTTAGGGAATTGGACACTCCCAGGATTATCAGAAGCGGGTCTGGGTCAATTGAAGTCTCCAGAACTTCAGAGAGGATCCTAAAAATTCCACACCAATAGCCATGCAAGTTAGGGCAAAGGGCAAAGCAGTGGAGTAGTGTACCCTGCGCAGCATGACACTTATCGCTCATAGGGGATGTATCAGGAAATATCCTATGCAGCTTAGTTTTGGAATAGTGTAATCTGTGTAATACCTTTAATTGTATGAGACGATGTCTGGAGTTAATGGAGCAGGTGTGGATATACTCCAAGCTATCTTCCCAGTCTGCCACAGAAATGTCAGACCCTAGTTCTTCCTCCCATTTTGCCTTAATGGCATCTGTAGAAGGTGTGCTAACAGATTGAAAAGCATCATATAGACGAGATATCAATTTGTCTGAGGTGGGGCATATATTTATGCATCCGTCAAACATGGAAGGTTTAGCATTCTCAAATGTCGGAAGATGTTTTCTAACATAGTCTCTAATCTGTAGGTATCTGAAGAAGTTACTTCTGGGAAGATTATAAGTTTCCCTCAGCAACTCAAAAGAGGCATTGGTCCCTTCTATATATAGATCCCCTATGGTATTTATCCCTAGCTCTCCCCATCGCTCAAATGTGTTATCAAGGTTAGAGGGGGCAAAGGAGGGATTCCTGGCAACAGGGAGCATGAATGATATTGGTCTAAGGTCAAAGTGGACTTTAATTTGCTTCCAGATTCGGACTGTGCTGTGTATAAAATGATTGTTACTATAAAGTGACATCTCCAGTTTGACAGGCGATAAAATCACAGCGCCAATAGAGAAGGGGTGACAATCCTCACGCTCCATATTAAGCCAGCTAGACGACGGAAGTGTGTCATCCAGCAGAAACGTAACAGCGCGGAGGTTAGCGGCCCAATAGTAAAATATAACATTTGGGAGAGACAATCCTCCTTCCATCTTGGATTTACAGAGGTGTTTTTTACCTCTCCTGTGTGTTTTATAATCCCAGATGAATGGATTGATAATTGAGTCCAGTTGTTTATGAAAGGACTTAGGTATAAATACTGGGATGTTTTGGAATAGGTAGAGCAGTTGTGGGAGGAAGACCATTTTAATGGCATTGATTCTTCCGAGCAGAGAAATTGGGAGATTTCTCCAGAATTGTATGTTTGCCTTGAGTTTTTGCATCAGAGGGGGGAAATTCTCCTTAAATAGTGAGGAGTATTGTTTGGTAACTACAATTCCTAGGTAGGTAAATCTTTCTAAAGATAACTTAAATGGAAGACGTTCTAACCAAGAGGTGTTTTGCAACCTTATGGGCATTAATTCGCTCTTGTTCCAATTTATTCTGTATCCCGAGAAGGTACCAAACATATTAATCACATCGAGAATAGCAGGAACACTAGTTTGGGGATCTGTTACATAGAGGAGAATGTCATCTGCGTATAGGGAAATCTTATTTAGAGTACCTTTAGTATTATAGCCGTGTATTGCTGCATGAGATCTGATCGCCTGAGCGAGAGGTTCAATAATTAAAGCAAAGAGCATAGGCGACAGCGCACAACCCTGCCTTGTCCCTCTATAAAGGTTAAATCGGGGCGACAGTAATTGGTTAGTGAGTATTCTCGCACAGGGGTTTCTATATAAAAGCTGGATCCAATTTATGAACCCCTCTCCAATATTACATTTCTGCAGGACCTTGAATAGATAGGACCACTCAACTTGGTCAAAGGCCTTTCCAGTGTCAAGAGATATAACGGCAAGGTCCACGTTGGGTAACCTCTGAGAATACATAATGTTGAAGAGGCGCCTGAGATTGAAGAATGAGTTTCTGTTAGGGATAAAGCCGGTCTGGTCCGAATGGACCAGTTTGCCCATTAAAGTGCTAAGCCTGTTAGCCAGAGTTTTTGATAAAATCTTTTGGTCTGTATTAAGGAGAGATATTGGTCTGTATGACCCTACCTCTTCCGGATCTTTACCCTTCTTATGTATAACTGTAATAAAAGCCTCATCCAAAGTAGGTGGGAGAGCTCCATCCTCATTGGCCTGAACCAACATTTTGTGCAGGTAGGGAGAGAGCATATTGCTGAATGTTTTATAGAAATCACCAGGGTATCCATCTGGGCCCGGGGTCTTGCCACTCTTTAGAGATTTAATTGTTTCTCTAATTTCTCCAAGAGATATTTCCTTATTCAGGAAGTTGGAATCTTCCTGGTTCAGGGAAGGGAGATTACAGTCCTCCAGAAAGTTTTGCATAATTAAGGGGTTAGCATCCGCTTTAGATGTATATAGAGTTTTGTAAAATTGACAGAATCTGTCATTAATGTCTTTGGGGGAAGAGAGTAATTCCCCAGATGCAGATTTAACTTTGTGAATCATTCGGTCACTCTCATTTTTTCGAAGTTGTCTGGCGAGTAATTTGTGTGGTTTGTCACCAAACTCATAGAGAAAATATTTAGCAATTTTAGCTGAAAGAATCTGATTGTATTCAAATTTTAAAGAGGTAATTTTTTTATGTTTCTCCATAGATGGATGGCTGGCATTCTCCCTATCCAGTAAGTGAAATTGTCCCTCCAATTCTACACATTTTTCTCTGTTTTGCCTACTCCTGGCAGCCTGAAAGGAGATGATACAGCCTCTCAAATAAGCCTTCAGTGTTTCCCACAATAATGCTGGGGAAGTCTCTGTGTTGTCGTTGGTCTCAAAGAAAAATGTAATTTTGTTTTTAAGATGCTCACAGAATGTTGGTTCTGTGAGGAGCTGAGGATTCAACCTCCAGACCCTCTCCTTTGGTATGATGTCACCCAATCTCAGGGAGAAAGTGAGTGGACTGTGGTCAGAGATTATAATATCATGATACCTCACATTACAGGTATAGGGGAGTAACTTTGCATCAACCAAAAAGTAGTACATTCGGGTATAAACATTGTGAACATGAGAGTAAAAGGAGTATTCCCTACCCGTAGGGTTGGAGATCCTCCAAATATCAAATAAGTTAGAGTTTTTTATGTAGGTATTAAAGAATTCGCTTGAATAGGAGGTAGGAGTACGTCGGGTAGAAGATCTATCCAAATATTGGTCTAGCACACAATTAAGATCCCCTCCAATGACCAAATTAGTATGGGAGATATCTGGAATCAGGGCAAGGACTCTTTAGAAAAAAGAGGGGTTATCAATGTTTGGCCCGTAGATATTTAGTAGAGTTATAGAAGTAGAGTGGTTCTCTCCTGTTACAATCATATAACGACCCTCTTTATCCGCAATAGTGGTTTTATGTAGAAAGGGAATTCCTTTTCGTACCAGAATCGCTGTGCCTCTCGTTTTGGCGGAGAAGTTAGAGTGATACACTTGCCCCACCCACCTACATTTAAGGCTGCTGTGGGAATTGTTTTTTAGATGGGTTTCTTGCAAAAATATAATATCAGACGAGAGTGCTTTCAAGTGGGCCAGGACCTTTAAACCCTTTACATTCCAGGAAGTAAACGTAAGCCCCGCCCTCCTCTCGTTTGTAGTTCCTATGGTGGCCTGCATAACATGGAACTCAATAAAAAGGTAAGAAAGCGCACCCAACCTTCACAATCAGCATATGTAGCACCTACACCCGAGCAGTATCCAACCAACCCCCCCCGGCAAGCACCCTTACTCTCCACCCTGTCCTCCAACTTTCCCCAACATTTACCCTCCCCCTCAACCCACCTGTAACAGGCATGCACAAATTGGAGATAAAAAAATATACAAATAATAAACACATTGTCTGGCCGATGCCAAAAATGCACGGCGCAACCTCAAACAAGAGGTAAAGTGTTCAATTAGCATCTAATAAACCAAAACAGAATAAATTGCAACTTAAACATATTGCGCACTTAAGTGTCATCCTGGGTCAATCCCTGAGATAAGCGAGACATAGCATCACAAGAATATATTGCTAAGCAGAGCCGGTCTAAACATAAACCATCAGCATGAAAGTGAAATTAACGTTAAATGAGAGCTCTGACCGCCCTCCATTGGTTGGCTCAGCGTCTTACATGTTCGGTAGCGATAATAACACTTCAGTCAGCAGCCCTTGCTGAGACAGTTTAAGGTTTCACCCGTTATGGCATAGTATGGATTCGAGTCCCCAATACACAGCGACAAGGCGCTCTAACCTGTACGTGGGATTGGCATATATTCCCGGATAAACTTCTCTGCATCCAAAATTGAGGAGAGCCAAATCTTCTCACCGGAAGGAGGGGTAATTCTGAGTCTTGCAGGGAAGAACAAGGCTGGGCGAAGGTGTAGTTTGTAGAGTTTGGTCATGACCTCTCTGTAGCCGGCGCGATGCTTTGCAACATTGGGCGCATAATCCTCATAGACACGGAAGGGATGTCCTTTATGTAACAGGTTACCCCTCAATCGAGCCTCGCGCAGGATAAGATCCTTGGTCTTGAAACTGTGACAACAGATGATTACTGGGCGAGGACGTTGGCCCGGGCCAGGCACTGGGACAAGAGCGCGATGTGCACGGTCCAGCTGGGGATCCGAAGCCAAAACATCCGATCCCATTGCATCTCTCAGTAGTTTGGCGAAGAAGTCGGTGGGGCGATAGCCAGCCTCCAACCCCTCCGCCAGACCAACAAGGCAAAGGTTATGACGTCTGGATCGGCCCTCTAGGTCGACCACCTTCACAGAGAGCCTCTGTACACTATCCTGCAAGGACGTGCATAGCTTCTCTAACTCGTCGATCCTACCAGCGTTGAATTCAGAAGCCTTCTCAAGGTCCACAATACTCTGGCCCTGCGAAGCAACCGCTCGAATGGTGCTCTCGATTTTGGAATCCAGTTCAGCAAAAGTAGCCTTAAGATCCTCAGCTATAGCAACACGTAGTTCTCCCAGAGCCCGGGTAAGTTCAGAAAGTGTCACGTTGTTGCCTGTGCCTTCCGCCATGTCTGACTCGTTGTTTGGTGGGGAGGAGGCCTCCGGTGAGGATTTGCTGTCCTTTGGTTGCCTATTACTCGGCATGTTCACGTAGAAAGTTACAGTAATGTATTAGAAACAGATTTGTTGTAAAAAAGTGCTGTAAAGTAGGTTAAGTTAGACTGTTTCGCAAAAAAGTTGCAGGAGCCTCTCTCCAAACGTCCGTTCACTCCAACATGCTAGCTCCGCCCCAGTTCCATTGTTTTAAGAGGGTCTTTCCCATCACTGTTTCTTTCTATAATTAGTGCGTTCGGAAAGTATTCTTCTATAATGTATTAAATAAAAAAAAAGTCCTCAGCAATCTACACACAATACCGCATAATGACAAAGCGAAAACAGGTTTTTAGAAATAAATACCTTATTTACGTAAGAATTCAGACCCTTTGCTATGAGACTCGAAATTGAGCTCAGGTGCATCCTGTTTCCATTGATCATGCTTGAGATGTTTTTTCAACTTGATTGGATTCCACCTGTGGTAAATTCAATTGATTGGACATGGTTGACACAACTGTAAATAAAAAGACCCACAGTTGACAGTGCATGTCACAGCAAAAACCAAGCCATGAGGTCGAAGTAATTGTCCGTAGAGCTCCGAGACAGAATTGTGTCGAGGCACAGTTCCAGGGAAGGGTACCAAAAACATTGAAAGTCCCAAAGAACACAGTGCCCTCCATCATTCTTAAATTGAATAAGTTTGACACCACCAAGACTCTTCCTAGAGCTGAACCCGATCAAACATCTCTGGAGAGACCTGAAAATAGCTGTGCAACAACAGTTCCCGTCCAACCTGACAGAGCTTGAGAGGATCTGCAGAGAAGAATGGGAGAAACTCCCCAAATACAGGTGTGCCAAGCATGTTGCGTCATACCCAAGAAGACTCGAGACTGTAGTCACTGCCAAAGGTGCTTCAACAAAGTACTGAGTAAAGGGTCTGAATACTTATGTAAAATGTGATCTTGAGGTATTAAAAAATATATAAAATTGCCAAAAATGCCCAAATTCAAAATGGATTAAATATATATTTTTCTCACCCATCTACACACAATACCCCATAATGACAAAGTGAAAATATGTTTTGATTTTTTTGCTAATTTATTGAAAATTAAATACAGAAATATCTAATTTTCTCCCTTTCTTCCTTGCAGATTTTCTCAATCTCGGTGAAGTTAGATGGGGAGCAGCGGTGAACAGCCATCTTCAAGTCTTTCCACAGATTTAAGGGATTCCCTGTATTTGGCTCCATTCATTGTGCCATCTATTCTTACAGTCTCCCAGTCCCTGCCGCTGAAATGCAAATGCATATATTTAATCAATGTTGAATTCAGGCTGTAAGGCAACTACATGTGGAATAAGTCAAGAATATTATACTTTCTGAGGGCACTGTACCCATTGATTCTTGAAGAATATAACTTTTTTTGCCATATACCATCAGAATCCAATATTTAAGCTTATTCCATTCTAAAGTTTGTAAACAATGTAAATGTCAACACACACCTTATAGACTCATCATGGATGGTCAGTCCTTGCATCCATAGCTCTGTCTATGAATTTGAGAGTGGTAACATTTCTCCAGGCCCATCCCTCAGCTTTTTACCAAAACTGAGGCGGGGTAAGTGCTTTGTTTTTGTTTCAATTATGAATTCTAGCATGGTTTTATGTTCAGGCTGTTATCATTTTTTTGGTAGCTTATACCTGCTTACAAATCCAACTTAGACACTGTGGCCTCAATTAGCACATTTAGCTTAATGCTATAACTGAAGGTGTTGATTTCTGAAAGTGGTTTTAGATGCTTGACAAAGTTTGTACAGTATGAACCATATTTAAAATGCTGCTATACTCTCCCAGAAATGCCAGTTACAATACATTCCTCATCCATTTGGGTTTCTCTCAAGGCATTATTAAAGGGTTAGTGCAGTACTTAATTTTCCTGTTTAGGGGTAGACTCTCTGTAGCCTAGCAGTTAGAGCAGCAACCGAAAGGTTGCTGGTTCAAATACCCGAGCCGGCAAGGTGAAACATTTGTCTGTACCCTTGAGCAAGGAACTTAATGTTAATTTGCCCAGATGTGCTGTACTACTATGGCTGACCCTGTAAAACAACACATTTCACTGCACCTATCTGCACCTATCTGTATGTGACAAAACATATTTATTTCATATAGCGCTTTTCCATACAAGTAGAATCTCAAAGTTGCTTTAAAATAAAATACACCAGGTAGCCTAGCGAGGTGGGTAATAGGCTAATACAAGGGACCACATAGCACGTTGGGGGCGATGAAACAACGGATGCCCATTCATTTTCAATGAAGGAAGCGAAGTGGGTGGGACGACAGTTGGCGATGTGACTATGAGCGAGGGACATGAACAGGGCGGGACCAAAATTGGAATAAGCTGAGTTTTATTAAAATACTCTGCGACGTTGCAGAGTGATTGACCAATCAAAACTCACTATAGTTTCCAGACCCTACTGGATTGGCTGTTGATACCTAGCACTACCTAGCATGCTAGTACCAACATGAGGCCGAAGCAAGAGAGGCTATCCGAATTTACGTGTTAAAAGGATCTCGGCCATAAAGCAACTTAAGTACATTTTTTGAGGAACTAGTACTTTTCTAGTTGCTCTCTGTGGGCTTTACTCATACTCAAGTAATTTCTGAAGGAAGTAACTTACATTTTACCAAATCACTTCAGTTACATAGATTTATATTATTATATATTATGTCGCAGGGCTGACATACATGGCTGCCCCAGGGACGTTTAGGAAACCTTCCGGGCCAGTCAATCATTCATGTCAAAATATTGTAATAATGCTATTTTCAATCTAGGGTATATAATTGATGAAAAAAACAATTTCCCGAAGCTGTTAGTTTGTTATGTAGGTTATCACACACATAGCACAGACGGTCAGCAAGAGCACATAGCTAGATGGTCAGCAAGAGCACATAGCTCTCAACTGGTTGTCTGTTGACCAGCTCAAAAAAGAACGACAGTGGTCGGGTAGGTAGTGTTGGGTTTGAGAATATGTTTCTTTGCTAATTGTTAGGTTTGAGAATATGTTTCTTTGCTACACAGGAATATGTTTGAGCTAAGGCTGATAAGTTGTGGAACAATACAGTGGATTGTAAACACCTGGTGTCTAACTGGCTAAGGGGATGTGTTTAACCTTGGGAGATAACAGTATGTTGAGCTAGGAACACATGAATAGAAAGATGTTGAGACACAAACAGGACAGAGCCTGTGGCCTAAGTAACCCCGGACAACAAGCGCCAAGAGGCTGGGACCAGCCTGTGCGCCTACTATTGGCTAGGCAAGTCTAAACCACGCCCAGCCACTGTTCTGATAGGCCCATCCAGAGGTGGGAACTAACTCTGTCAGAACATACTTATACCAATGCATTTAGCAGAAAGGGCAGTTCTCTGTTAACCCTGCGTGGTACTACATGGAACCCGTATAAACAAAGATTGCATTTACCATTTATTGCTTGAGTGAATAAAAATAATTAGAACTTACTTGGTGACTCTGTGTCACCTTTTGTCCTGATACCAGATTTGATTTTCGCGAGCTTCTACCTCAAGGCCATCAGACTGTTAAACAGCCATCACTAACATTGTGTGGCTGCTGCCAACATACTGACTTAAATCTCTAGCCACTTTAAACATAGGAATTGGATGTAACAAATGTATCACTAGCCACTTTAAACAATTTTGTATATAATGTTTACGTATCCGACATACTCATATCAAATGTATACACTGTACTCTAAACCATCTACTGTATCTTGCCTATGCCGTTCGGCCATCGACCCAAATCTCTAGCCACTTTAATAATTATAACTGGATGAAATAATGTATCACTAGCCACTTTAAACAATGCCATTTATATAATGTTTACATATCCTACATTACTCATCTCATATATATATATATATATATATATATATGTGTGTATATACTGTACTCCATACCATCTACTGCATCTTGACTATGCCGGTCAGCCATCGCTCATCCATATATTTATATGTACATACTCGTATTCATTCCTTTACTCTTGTGTGTATAAGGTAGTTGTTGTGAATTTGTTAGATACTACTGCATGGTCGGAACTAGAAGCACAAGCATTTCGCTACACTCGCATTAACATCTGCTAACCATGTGTATGTGACAAATAAAATTTGATTTGATTTGATTTGACTACCAGGGAAAATGTAAAGCGTCAAATTCAAAATCCCAAAGTTGAATTATTAAACATCCACCAATATACAAGTGTTCCATACTCATCAAAAGCTCTGTTTCTTGGCAATATCACAGCATTGTCAGATTTCAAAAAGGCTTCACGGCGAAAGCAGCACATTTCATTGTCTGAGGGTAGCACCTCACATATTTTTCCAATAGCCATGTATCAATTAGCCATCATGGCACACACATAACACATTTCACAGCTAAAACAAATCAATTACCTGTTGAAGAACTTCTGCTGAGGTCATCCTAAGTGTCCAACGAAGACAATCCATGGTTCTTTTGTTAGAAAAAGTAACGTATTTTATCCATAAATCCTCCATTTGGTTCGCGCGTTATAATCAGAAACGACAGCCTCCACTAGTCCATTGAAGCATTAAGCGCGAACTCGTTCATCTTATACCTATAAACTTGTCCAAGAACAATCAAACATAGTTTTAAATGTATCCTTAGGAACACTTTTACGTATATTTACTATTATAAATCAGCCGGAATATAAACTGATCGATAACGACGGTAAAAAGGACACTGCGTGACTTCTCGTGCGCTCGCGCTGGGTACTGTTGTCATCAAGAGGGGACTCACTTGTTTGGTCTTTTTCTCTGGTCTAATTCATCCAAAATGGAAGAAATACACTGTCTCGAGGCTGTTGACATCATAAGGAAGCGACGTGTACTGCATTCATATGCCCTTATATGGTCATTTTCATTAGGGAGGGGTTCCCAAATGAGCAATGTGTCAAAATCACTTTTTCCAGGACAGAAATTCCTCGGGGTTTTGCCTGCCATATGCGTTCTGTTTCACTCACAGACAAATGGTTAACAGTTTTGGAAAATTCAGAGTGTTTCCTATCCAATGGTACTAAATATATTAGTACCATATATTAGGCATTTTACTTTGGGCACGCCAGGCTCTCCAAAACGGTCACCTCATGCACTGCTCCCTAACTTAAGATATCAATTTAAGATATCTAACAGTAAATGCTAAGTCAACAATGGGTGTGCAAATCAGGTATTTCAAAAGTTTTGTCTGAAGTCTTGGTGAAATCTTTGCGATGCTCAATTTAGTCATGCGCTGTTTTAATGCCATTTTGTATTGCTTTCCCAAAAAAACTTCCCAATTAGGCTACAGTAAATGTTGACTGCATAGTAGACCTACCTGGCAGAATGATATCATGATGATTTGTATAAATTAGGTCGGCATTTGTTTTGCAAACTCTGCCATCATATGTAGGCAACGTCACTGTACATTGTAGCCTAGGCTACAGAAACACCACTAGCCAAACACAACTGTCTCTTGCTAGGTGCGCAATTGAATTAAAGGGCAACTACAGTCTGTGAGTTCTCTCTGAGGTGCACTGTCTATATATTAATGTCAAGTCAATTGCACTAAGTTGTTGTTCTTTTTGTTTTTACTGTCACAGTTTACCATGAGGTGTAAAAAATTACCAAACTACGTTTGTAAGTAGTACTGAAGTAGTTTTCTGACCGGATATTATTATGAATGTTTTCTACAATAAAAACCTTACACATACAAACAACAGCCCAGACCCACCTGTTCACACCCTCATCTCCAGCGCCCGCATCAGCGTTGGGCAGAGATGGGTACTAGGCTAACACAAGAGATCCACATAGCACGTTTGGGGCGATAAAACAACGGAAGCCCATTCATTTGCAATGAAGGAAGTGAAGTGGGCGAGGGACGTAACGGGGCTGGACCCAAGTTGGAATAAACTGAACTTTATTATAATACTCTGCGACATCGCATCTTGATTGACCAATCGAAGCTCACTATAGTTTCCAGCCCCTGCTGGATTGGCTGTTGATACCTAGCACTACCTATCTTGCTTGATAGCTTGCTAGCACAACATGAGGGTGAAGATGGGGTGGCTGTCCGATATGGTGGCTTTCCTGTAGTCAAATGACCAAATCACCCTCTAGTGGCCTCATGGGTGGAATGTTTTTTATATTTTTCATAATTTATAATTAATAAACATTATAAATAACAAAAACAGGCCAAAATCTGGTGTTTCTATGTCAAAGGGTTTAGTTACATTTCAGTCTTCAGTGATTTATATAAAGTGTAATATTAGGATGCAAACTCAAAATTGAACTCTACATTGGACATGGTGAAGGTGTCTTCTTTTTCTTAAGCCCGTAACCATGTGCATGAGGTCTATATTTTTGCTTCAAAGTGTATTTGTTTAAGACTAACAAGAAACACTGTGTGACCCTGATTTAGTTCACTGCAATAAAAGGTTGTCCTTTTTTTTGAGGATCTAGTACATTTCTAGTTACTCTTAAGTGGCTGTACTTGTACTCTTAGTATTTTCAAAAGGAAGGAACTTAATTTTTACTGGGTCCATTTTACCAAATCACTTCAGTGACATAAATGTATATTATTATATATTATGTCACAGGGCTTGACATCCAGGGCTGCCCACTGGCCCAGGGAGATTTAGGAATCCCTCCGGGCCAGTCAATCATCCACATCAGTGACCCACTTGGACCATAATGCTGTTTTAAATCTAGGCTTCATAATTGATTAAAAAACAGATGACTTCCCGAAGCCTAAATAATCGACATAATGAACTATCACACACGCAGCACAGCCTGAGGGGAATAGGCTATCATCTGGCAGGCAGCAAGAGAGCGCAACTCTTAACTGGTTGTCAGTTGAGCAGCTCACAAAAGAACGACAGTGGCCGGGAAGGTAAGAAAGACTTTTCAATTCATGATATCTAACAGTAAATGCTAAGTCAACATGGGGGAATGCAAACCAGATATTTAAATAGGTTGGTCTGAAGTCTTGATTAAATCTTTGCGATGCATAATTCAGTCGTCATGCTCTGTTTGAATGACATTTTCCCACAAATTAGGATTTGATGATGATTCAAGATGGCATCGCTGTGAGAGGGAGTGTTTTCTCGCTTGTCCATGCAACTTTGAGGGTTAGGTGGTTAAGAGTCTAAAATTGGCTATCAATGCAGCAAGAAACTAACTATAACTTGTTTTAACTACATAGGACAAGTTTGGAGTTCGTTTTAGTCAAGTTGAATGGGAAGAACACAGTAGAAGACGGAATATCCAAGCCTCACTGTCACGTCTACTCCCGCTCCTCCTCTCTGGCGTTCGACGTCGCAGGTATACTAACCACCGGTACTGTGATCCATCATTAGCACACCTGGCATCAATCATTACACGCACCTGCACATCAGTCACACCTGGACTCCATTACCTCACTTATTACCTCCCCTATATCTCACACTCCCTTAGGTTCTGTCCCCAGTCAGTATTGTTTTTATGTTTTATGTCTATGCGCTACTCGTGTTTGTTCCGTTTATTATTAAACTCAACACCTGCACTTGCTTTCCGACTCCCAGTGTATACGTTACAGAATACTGACTCAACAATGGAAGCAGCAGGAAAACAGAATATCTCCCAGACAGTCGACGAGCAGGGATACCTTCTACATCAACACCATGACCAGCTGGCACAACTGAAGACGGCTATGGAGGAGGCTCTTTGCAGTGTGCAACGTCTCGAACATGCCCGGGAGGCATTGTCGTCAACTAGCGGAGGATACTCTACAACCAGTCGACCCAGCACAAAAGTCCATTCAGCAACCCGCTAAGGTCAGCAATGCCCGCTTGTCCCTCCCGGATAAATATGACTGTACCCCATCTAAATGCCGTGGCTTCCTACATCAGTGCTCCCCTCTACTTTACACACCAGACGGAAGCCCCCACCACCAAGAGGTCCAAGGTTGCCACGTTTTTTTTTCCTCTGCTGACTGAGCGGGCGTCGGAATGGGCCACGGCCATCTGGGAGAGAGGACAAGCTAGATTCATATGAGGGGTTCACGGCTCTATTCAAGTGCATCTTCGATCATATTCCGGAGGGCAGAAAGGGGGTGAGCACTTACTTCAATTATGGCAGGGGGACCAGATGGCTGCCGAGTACGCACTCACTTTCCGGACAGTAGCAGCATCCAGTGGTTCGAATGAGCTGGCGCTTCGCACGCTATTCAGAAGAGGTCTGCGCGAGGAGGTCCAGACGGAACTGGCCTGTCGAGACCTCTCCTTGGACGCACTCACTGCGATGGCCATCCGTCTGGATAACCTACTTCGGGAAGCGTCGGTACTCTCATCGCTTCTCTCCCTCCCTCAGTGAACACTCCGAATCAGAGCCTGAACCCATGGAGTTAGGGGTCACACGTCTGCCCGCGGCAGAGCGACGCCGACAGAGACAGCTGGGGCTTTGTCTGTCCGACACTTCCCAATCCGGAATCTACGGGACGGTCACATCTTCCACCTCCTGGGGCAGAAGTGAGTGTTCCATCTTCATCACTTTCTGCTAAGCTCTTTTTGGTATCTATCACACTAGTTGACTGTCCCTCATGTACTGTGTCTTCAGCGTTAGTGGATTCCGGTGCCGCGGGGAACTTTATTGACCAGACTCTTGCCTCCTATCTTAACATCATCTAATACCCGCTCTCCTCTCCTTTCCCGGTTCAATCCCTCAATAGTCGTCCATTAAGATCCGGAACCCAACCACTCATCCTCACAGTGGAGTCCAATCATCAGGAGAACATCCCCTTCTTCATCACCAGTGAACCAGTACACAATATCATTCTCTGCCTCCCTTGGCTTCAACGCCATAACCCCACCATCTCATGGTCAAGGATGAGAATCACAGACTGGTCACCTGAATGCCAGAGGACCTGCTATGGTTGCCCTTTAGCCCAACATCCCGGAGGTATACCAGGACCTGCGGGAAGTATTCTCCTAGACCCGGACCACCTGTCTTCTTCCTCATTGCCCCTGGGACTGTGCCATCAACCTGCTGGCAGGGTCTGTGCCTCCGTGCAGACGCATCTACCCTCTGTCTGTGGCTGAGACCCAGGCCATGGAGGATTACATCCAAGAGGCGCTCCAACAAGGTTTCATCCACACGTCCACTTCTCCTGCGTCAGCTGGTTTCTTCTTCGTGGCCAAGAAGGATGGAGGGTTACGTCCATGTATAGATTACAGAGGACTCTCTGAAATCACAACAAAGTACCGTTACCCTCTCCCGTTGGTGCCAGCAGCCACAGAACAGCTCCACTGGGCCCGGTTCTTTATCAAACTGGACCTGCGGAGTGCATGCAATCTCATCCGCATCCGGGAGGAGGATGAATGGAAGACTGCGTTTAGCATGATCTCTGGTCAATACGAGTACTTGGTGATGTCATTTGGTTTAGCCAATGCTCCGTCAGTGTTCTAGGCATTCGTTAATTAACGAGGTGTTCAGGGACATGCTCGAACACCAGGTGGTTGTGTATATCAATGACGTTCTGGTCTACTTGGCTACCCTGGAGGATAACATTACTCACGTTCGAGCAGTCCTGGAAAGCCTCCTGGCTAACCACCTGTTCGTCAAGGCTGAGGAGTGCCAATTTTATCAGAAGGCTGTCTCCTTCTTAGGCTACCAAATCAGTCCGCAGGGAGTGAGGATGGAAGACAATAAGATAGATACGGTCAGGTCATGGCCAGTGCCAACCACCATAAAGGTTTTTTGGGGGGTTTTCCAACTTCTACAGTTTCATCAGGAACTTCAGCTTAGTCGCCACCCCTCTCACCTCTCTCCTCAAGGGTGGTCCCCGTAGGTTGGTGTGGAGCCCAGCAGCCAACGGGTCCTTCAAGGGACATTTCACCTCTGCCCCATTGCTCAAACACTCAGATCCCACGATCTCCTTTGTGGTGGAGGTGGATGCTTCAGAAATGGGATTGGAGGCAGTTCTGTCTCAACGACAGGATTATCCACAGAAATTGTATCCGTGTGCATATTACTCTAAGAAACTGTCCCCTGCAGAGAGGAATTATGATGTCGGTGATTGAGAGCTCCTGGTGGTGAAGTTGGCATTAGAGGAGTGGAGACACTGGCTGGAGGGCGCCAAGGACCCATTCGTCATCCTCACCGACCATCGGAACCTGGAGTACATATGGACAGCAAGGAGGCTGAATCCTCGCCAAGCAAGGTGGGCCCTTTTCTTCACAAGGTTCGACTTCACGCTGACCTATCGACGAGGTTCAAAAACCACCAAGGCCCGATATCCCGTGTCTACGATTCGGGAGAGGGTCCTGTACAGAACGCTCCTATAATCCCATCCTCCCGAGTCATAGCTCATGTGGTCTGGGACGTAGATGTGGACATTTTCCAGGCTCTGGAGAGGGGAGCCCGCACCCACTAACTGTCCTCCCGAGCACATTTAAGTTCCCACGGGGTTAAGGGATAAGCTGCTGACCTGGGCACACACAGCTGTTGTCGCTGGACATCCAGGTATTTCTCGCACTACCCAATCTATCACTGAGAAGTACTGGTGGCCCACCTTGGCGCAGGACGTCACTCGTTACGTCAACTCCTGTTCCGTATGTGCCCAAACCAAATCCCACCGGAACGCTCCAGCAGGGAAACTCCTTTCCCTTCCCGTGCCTCAGCATCCCTGGTCCAATCTATCCATTGACTTTGTTACTGATCTCCCCTCCTCTGATGGTTTCACCACCATTTTGGTGGTTGTGGATAGATTTTCAAAATCCTGTCGCTTTAATCCATCTTTCTGGTCTCCCTACTGCTCTCCAAGTCGTTGTGGCACTATTCCAGCAGGTCTTCCAACATTATGGCCTTCCGGAGGATGTCGTCTCCGACCGTGGCCCCCAATTCACATCACGGGTATGGAGAGCCTTTATGGAGAAGCTTGGGGTCACAGTCAGCCTCCCTTCCGGGTATAGGCCTCAGTCCAACGGGCAGGTGGAGAGGATGAACCAGGAGCTGGGGAGGTTCTGAGGAGTCACTGTCAGGACCGGCAGGGAGAGTGGGCTTGAATCCTTCCATGGGCGGGGCATGCCCAGAACTCGCTACGTCACTCCTCCACTGGTTTGACCCCCTTCCAGTGTGTTCTGGGTTTTCAGTCGGCCCTGGCTCCATGGACCCCAGGGCAGAACGAAGCTACTGTGGATGAGTGGTTCAGGCGCCCAGAAGAAGTGTGGAGCGATGCTCACTTGCCCTGCAAGAAGCTGAGCCCCCGTTCAACGAGGTGACGTGTAGGTTACAGCTTCTCAGTGACTACCGTATCTCACCATCTTTTCATGTCTCCCTTTTCAGGCCGGTGGTTCCTGGTCCCCCATCGACTTGGGAAACAAAGATCTGATGGACCCCCTCGCAATGTTATCCTGCGCTTCACTATGCGCCACTACAGGGACATCATCTGGAAAATGGCCAAGGTGACTACGTTTCTGGATGAGAACAAGCTCTGCATCAAAGAGGCTCTGATACCACATTATTGGATTGCCAGGGTGAAACTTTGGCCGCTTATATAGAAGGCACTACAAGATGGAAAGCAGGCTGGGTTCAAGGGCCCAAGAGGCGGCAGACAAGGCTGTGTGGGAGACTTCATCGTGCCCTCAGACAGCCCCTGGGCGGCGCCAGTCGTCATGGTTCCTAAGAAAGGGGGTAAGCTGAGGTTCTGTGCGGACTACAGGTGCCTGAATGAGGTAACCAGGAAGGACTCCTACCCCATACCACGCATCGATGAGTCACTGGATCTGGTTAGGGGGTCCTCCTGGTTTCTCCTCACTAGACCTCAGTGGCTACTGGCAGGTACCCCTCTCCCCATACGCCAGAGCCAAAACTGTGTTCTCCACTAAAAGAGGACACTGGCAGTTCAAGGACCTGTGCTTTGTCCTGTGCAACGCTCAAGCTACTTTTGAGCATTTGATGGACAGGGTGCTGGATGGCATCCCCCGACAGCAGTGTCTGGTATACCTGGATGACATCCTGGCCCATGGCAGCTCCTTCCAATCAGCCTTGTGGGCGCTACGGTGTGTGCTGGAGAGGGTGACTGTCGCAGGCCTTAAGCTCCACCCCGAGAAGTGCCACTTCATGAGGAGAGAGGTGTCCTTCTTCGGCCTCCAAGTGGGGGAGGAGGGTATCAGCACCATGGAGGACAAAGTGGGGGCTGTCCGAGACTGGCCCACCCCCACCAACCAGCAACAGCTGAAGAGCTTCCTGGGTCTGGCCTCGTACTACAGGAGGTTTGTACGGGGCTTCTCAAGCGTCGCTGCTCCCCTGAAGCACTTGCTGCCGAAGGGCAAGGCCTTCACTTGGACAGTGGAGTGCAAGGAGGCCTTCAACACCCTCAAACATGCACTGATTGAGGCCCCTGTGCTCACCCCCCCCTGACCTCACCTTGCCCTTTATCCTGGACACAGACGCGAGCAATGTGGGCATGGGTGGGGTGCTGGCCCAGGTAGGACCAGAGGGGGAGAGAGTGGTAATGTACCTCAGCAAAACATTCAACAAACATGAGCGCCGCTAATGTATCACCCGGCTGCTCCTTGCTGTTGTGGCTTCCATCAAACACTTCAAGTACTATCTGGATGGTCTGCCTTTTACTGTAAAGACTGACCACTCTGCTCTCCAGTGGCTCATGTCTTTCAAAGAGCCAGAGGCGCAGGTTGCACACTGGTTGGAGGAGCTTCAGCCGTACGGCTTCACAGTGGTGCACAGGGCAGGGGCACACCACTCCAACGCCGACGCCATGTCGGCCCTGTACTGCAGAAGGGTGCCGTCACTGTGAGCAGAGAGAGGCCCGTGAGAGAGAGCAGTGTGCAGAGGAGGGCCACAGTGTGTCGGGCAAGCGGGCCTGTCTGCTATGAGCTGCAGACTGTCGATGTGGCTGAATTGGGGCAGCAGCAGGGACGGGACACAGACCTACAGCCAGTGCTGTAGGGTAGAGCCAGTGGGTAGAAGTGCAGTTGAGACCACCGTGGGAGGAGGTTGCAGCGCTCTCACTCGCGACCAAAGGGTAGTGGTCAAAGTTTGAGAAACTGTGGCTGGCTGATGGTGTGCTACAGGGGGCATCGAAGGAGCCAGCTACAGGAGTGCTCCAGAGCACTCAAAAACCCTCCACCGCCTCCGTCAGGGCTTTTACTGAGGCCAGCACAAGAGGGATTTTTTGCCCCCACTGTGACAGCTGTACAGCGAGCAAGGGCCCTCCAGGCCGTTCTCATGGTCAGCTCCCAACAGTTCCCAGTTGGGGCTCCCATGGAGAGGGTGGGAGTGGATGTGGTTGGGCCATTCACCACCACAGACAGTGGAAACTGCTAGGTGCTTACGGCCATGGACTATTTCCCAAAATGGCCCGAGGCCTATGCTCTGCCTGACCAGAAGGCAGAGACCATTGTTGATGCCTTGACAGTAGGGATGTTCAGCAGGTTTGGAGCTGCAGAGTCCATCCACAGCGACCAAGGCAGAAACTTTGAGTCCTGTGTGTTCGCCACCATGTGTGAGAGGCTGGGTATGCACAAGACCCACATTACTCCTCTCCATCCTCAAAGTGATGGCCTTGTGGAGAGCTTCAAAAAAATGCTTGGACAGCAGCTGGCAGTCGTCTCTGCTAAACACCAGTGTGACTGGAACAAGCACCTGCCCATGGTCCTCATGGAATGCCGCTCCGCTGTCCAAGACTACACCTCCTGCACACCTGCCCTCCTCATGCTGGGGAGAGAGATCCACACCCCTGCAGAGATGGCGTTTGGTCGGCCCCTGGATAGCCCTCCTGTTCCCCCGGATCCGCAGTATGCCCGGAGACCCCAGGACCGCCTGGAGACAGCCCACACCTTCACCAGAGAGCAGCTGTTGAATGCAGGAGAGGAAGAGGAATTATGACGTGCACACCCAGGGAAGGAACTTTGTGACTGTGGAGCTGGTCTGGGTCTACAGCCCCCTGAGATTTCCTTTTTTTTGTGACATTTCCTCAGTTTGATAGGCTTCCTATTGAAATCCATGTAAAATAGCTCCCAGATTGCAGTACCTATGGCTTCCACTAGATGTCAACAGTCTTTAGACAGTGTTTCATGACTTTATCATGGAAGACAACCGAAAGGAAGAAGAACTGGTGAAAGAACCACGGATGTCAATAACTTTTCCTGGGCGCGAGACCGTGAGCGCACTCCGCTTTATTTTCCTTTTATATCGTTTAGAAAGTCATCCGAGTGAAATATAATAACTAATATAGATAAATGGATACCTAAGGATACATTATAAATTATGTTTGATTTGTTTGGGCAAAGTTGATAGGTATAATTTGAACGCTTTCTCTTCACTGTACAACTTGCGACTCAACGGTGGATTTTCTGAACATAACATGCCAACCAAACGGAGATTTATGGATATAATAAATGACTTTTTCAAACAAAAGAAACATTGGATGTCTTCCCTGGACATTTCTGCTGCCCTCAGCAGAAGATCTTCAAAAGGTAAGCAATTTATTTTAGCTCTTATATGGGTTTTGTGAGACCTGCGCTGGTTATGATATTATGCTAATGCATAAAATATGAGAGGTGCTATCCTCAAACATTCAAATGTTGTGCTTTCGCCGTAAAGCATTTTTGAAATCTGACAACGCTGTGATATTTTTCAAGAGTCAGCGCTTTTGATGACTATGCAACACTTGTATATTGATGAATGTTTAATTCAACTTTTGGATTTTGAATTTGGCGCCTTACATTTCACCGGGTATTGTCAGGATTGGGGCACTAGCGCCCCAGCGCTCCATAATGATGCTTAAGAGGTTTTAACCCCAGGGACCCCACAATCCCCCCCTCTGGTAATGACAGTCCCCAAGCACCCACACCCAGGCGCCGCAGACAAGGCTCCAGACAGCCCACTCACCCAGTCTTCCTCCCTGTGTCACTGAGTGGTTCCCCGGAGCCACGGACTGTATCCCCTGTTTTCCCATCCTTGTCCCCCATGTCCCGTGGGCCCCAGAGGGGAATCCCCTACCACGGACTGAGCCCCCTGTTCCACATCTGGACACTCTGCTCCCATCATGGCCACGCAGGTGAAGGAGACATCTGGGTCGCTTCAGAGACTTTGTTTGTTCCCTTTGTGGTGGGGGGTGTAGCGACCCGCACAGACAGCTGTGTGTTATGAGTTATGCTGTTCATTTGTTGTGTTGTACTAACCAGTACCCAGTGTTCGTGGGGTCCGACATGCCAGTCAACCTGCCATCTGCCAACCACGGGAATGCCTGGAATGTTCCGGTGCTGAGCATCCTTGTGGTTGGTGGAGCGGCAGGGGGGATTTGGCAGGGGGGTGGAGCACTGCAAGTTTAAGACCATGCTTAGCCATTGTTCTCTCTCTTACATTTTGTCTTAACAAGAGATGGCCACTGTTGGTTTATACTTGGATCCTTGATTTATTTGGCGTGGGCTACGGCCAAACAGTAGCCTGTAAACTCAAGCCTCTGTCTGGACATTTGTTTATTTATGATCTAGCTAGGTCATTACAATATGTTACTATTGTTACTCTTTAGTTCATTTAACTATATGTCGCAAGGAAAAGCATTGGGTGGCGAGTTGATGCAATTCCATGTCTGGAAGGTTAAAACCCCCCTCAGACTTAGGGAGATGTAAAACTTCCTTTTTTAATTCTATGATTTTTTTTTGCTCTTATAAAGTCTGTTAGACCGAGTATACTTTTTTAAAGAATGTCTTCAGTGGGGTAATTACCGAGAATAAATATAAAAACTTTGGGAGCCATGCCATTCTGAATAAATGTATTCCACCTGTAAGATTTATGGGAAGATTGTTCCATTTAATTAGATCTGCTTTCATATAGTTAAGTAATGGGATTAAGTTATCTTTATATATTTGTTGTTTATTGTCACTTATTAAGACCCCTAAGTATTTGATAATTTTTTGGTCCACTGTAGATCATGATCATATTTTTCTTATTGCCATTATTTTGTTTTATTTCCACGTTAATCTTATATCTTGAGATTTTAGAGTATTCTGAAAATATTTTAAGCAAGGGGGGCATTGAGTTTTTAATGTTGATTAGGTATATCAGGAGATCATCTGAAAATAAGTTTAGTTTATATTCATGTTTCTCAATACTGATACCTGTTACATGGGTCCTGTATAATTCTTTCTGCAAGCAGTTCAATTGCCAGCGCAAACAGTGGGAAGTGGGAAGAGAGGACATCCCAGTCTTGTGCCACTTTCTAAAGCAATTTCATCAGATAATGTATTATTTGTGTATATTTTTGCTTTAGGACATTTATATAAGATTTTTATTTAATTTAAATGATTTCAGCTGGAAAATTGAAATCTTCCAAGGTTTTGAATAGAAAAGTGCATTCAAAATGGTCGAAAGCATTTTCGCCATCAAGAGCCATTATTAATATTTTCTTCTTTAGCGTATTAAATTGAAACATGTTCTTGTATTTGTTTGAAGTGTCTATTTTTAATAAACCCTGTTTGATTGATATGTATCAAGTCTGGTAAGACTTTTGCCATTCTATTGCTTATGAGCTTTGTTATTATTTTCTTGTCACAATTTATTAAACATATGGGTCTGTAATCAGTAGGGAACTCTCCAGGTGTTCCTGGTTTTAATATAACTGACATTAACTGTTTGATACATGGAACGAGGAAGTACTAAATTGAGTGACGTGTTGTCTTTTGTATAAATAGGGGCGCTACTTTGTCCCAAAATTTAAAATGGATTTCTATGGGAAAGCCGTCCATTCCTGGTGCTTTTCTACCTGTGAATGTTTTAACAGTGTATAATATTTATTTTTGGGTGATCTCTGTTTTAAGTGATTGTTTTTTGTCCGCTGATAATTCTGATGTATATAGATTTTCATAGAAACTTTTAAAATTGTAATTCATCACATTGGAGTTTCTAATTAATGCATCTGTATCTTTTAAAATTATAACTGGTTTGGCATGTATTTGTTTTTTGAGGGCTGCGGGATGTTTACCAGGTTTATTTGCCATTAAGTAGTATGCTTTATTTGAGTTTAACATGTAGTTGTTGACTCTCTTCAAAAGTAAAGTATCATATTCCTGACATTTTATTTTCTTCTTTACCTTGTTAAGATTTTTAATGGACTTTACCTAAGATAATGATTTATTTTTATTTTTATTTCTAAATCAGATAAAAATGTTGCAGAGTATGAGATTATCATTCCGCTAATGTACGACTTAAAAGCATCCCACATTTTATTGGGGGTCGGCTATTCTCTGTCCTCTATGTTTACATTTGTAATAGTTTTTATTTTTTTATTTACAGTTGAAGTCAGAAGTTTACATACACCTTACATTTAAACTCAGTTTTTCACAATTCCTGACATTTAATCCTAGTAAAAATGTGTTTAAGGTCAGTTAGGATCACCAGTTGATTTTAAGACTGTGAAATGTCAGAATAATAGTAGTGAGAATTATTTATTTCAGCTTTTATTTCTTTCATCACATTCCCAGTAGGTCAGAAGTTTACATACACTCAATTAGTATTTGGTAGCATTGCCTTTAAATTGTTTAACTTGGGTCAAACGTTTCGGGTAGCCTTCCACAAGCTTCCCACAATTGTGACTTTTGGATGAATTTTGGCCCATTCCTCCTGACAGAGCTGGTGTAACTGAATCAGGTTTATAGGCCTCCTTGCTCGTACACGCTTTTTCAGTTCTGCCCACAAAGGATCTATGGGATTCAGGTCAGGGCTTTGTGATGGCCACTCCAATACCTTGACTTTGTTGTCCTTAAGCCATTTTGCCACACCTTTGGAAGTATGCTTGGGGTCATTGTCCATTTGGAAGACCCATTTGCGACCAAGCTTTAACTTCCTGACTGATGTCTTGAGATGTTGCTTCAACATATCCACATAATTTTCTTTCCTCATGATGCCATCTATTTTGTGAAGTGCACCAGTCCCTCCTGCAGCAAAGCACCCCCACAACATGATGCTGCCACCCCCGTGCTTTTAAGTTATGTTGATATAGGACTCGTTTTACTGTGGATATCGATACTTTTGTACCTGTTTCCTCCAGCATCTTCACAAGGTCCTTTGCTGTTGTTCTGGGATTGATTTGCACTTTTCGCACCAAAGTACGTTCATCTCTAGGAGACAGAACGTGTCTCCTTCCTGAGCGGTATGACGGCTGTGTGGTCCCATGGTGTTTATACTTGCATACTATTGTTTGTACAGATGAACGCAGTACCTTCAGGTTTTTGGAAATTGCTCCCAAGGATGAACCAGACTTGTGGAGGTCTACCATTTTCTTCTGAGGTCTTGACTGATTTCTTTAGATTTTCCCATGATGTCAAGCAAAGAGGCACTGAGCTTGAAGGTAGTCCTTGAAATACAGCCACAGGTACACCTCCAATTGACTGAAATTATGTCAATTAGCCTATCAGAAGCTTCTAAAGCCATGACCTAATTTTCTGGAATTTTCCAAGCTGTTTAAAGGCACAGAAAACTTAGTGTATGTAAACTTCTGACCCACTGGAATTGTGATACAGTGAATTATAAGTGTAATAATCTGTCTTTAAACAGTTGTTAGAAAAATTACTTGTGTCATGCACAAAGTAGATGTCCTAACTGACTTGCCAAAACTATAGTTTGTTAACAAGAAATTTGTGGAGTGGTTGAAAAACGAGTTTTAATGACTCCATTCTAAGTGTATGTAAACTTCCGACTTGAACTGAACATATTTAAAAAAGAAACTGGGTCTTGAATATGGCCTCTGTTCATTCATCATATTCTGTCGTTAAGTGTATTTTCTGTTGGTGTAATTAAGCATGATACCAAATAATTATCAAATATCACAGATATTTTTTAACTCAGTAAATTCTTGAGTGCATTTTTGGAGAAAAGATATGTAGTCAATTCTTAAAAAAGGTTTTATTACTTTGAGAAAAACAGAAGTAGTCTTTTAAAGTTGGGAATAGTAATATCGAGGTGTCGTGTAAATTATTTGTAGAGATCACATTTTTCAGCCTCTTTGGAGGTTCCTTGAATTTGCCTTTTTTTTGCTATGTCTGTCAATCTTATCAAATGTATAATTTAAATTGCCTGCTAAAATGATAGTTCCTGTTTGTATTTGATCTAATATAGTTTGAATTCTATCTAAAAACACCAGATTTGCCCCTAGTGGGATATACAATGCATTCGGAAAGTATTCAGATCACTTCCCTTTCTCCACATTTTGTTACGTTACAGCCTTATTCCAAAATTGATTAAATTAAATGTTTTACTCATCAATCGACACACAATACCCCATAATGACAAAGCAAAAACAGGTTGTGTAGAAATGTTTGTAAATGTATTAAAAGCAGAATTAACTTATTTACATAAGTATTCAGACATTTTCCTATGAGACTCGAAGTTGAGCTCAGGTGCATCCTGTTTCCAATGATCACCCTTGAGATGTTTCTACAACTTGATTGGAGTCCACCTGTGTTAAATTCAACTGATTGGACAGGATTTGGAAAGGCACACACCTGTCTATATAAGGTCACACAGTTGACAGTGCATGTCAGAGCAAAAACCAAGCCATGAGGTTGAATAAATTGTCCAAAGAGCTCAGAGACAGGATTGTGTTGAGGCACAGATCTGGGGAAGGGTACCAAAACATTTCTGCAGCATTGAATGTCCTGAAGAACACAGTGGCTTCCATCATTCTTAAATGGAAGAAGTTTGGAACCACCAAGACTCTTCATAGAGCTGAGCAATCGGTGGAGATGGGCCTTGGTTAGGGAGGTGACCAAGTACCCGATGGTCACTCTGACATAGCTCCAGAGTTCCTCTGTGGAGATGGGAAACCCTTCCAGAAGGGCAACCATCTCTACAGCGCTCCACCAATCAGGCCTTTATGATAGAGTGGCCAGACGGATGCCATTCCTCAGTAAAAGGCACATGACAGCCCGCTTGGAGTTTGCCAAAAGGCACCTAAAGGACTCTCAGACCATGAGAAACAATATTCTCTGGTCTGATGAAACCAAGATTGAATTCTTTGGCCTGAATGCCAAGCTTCATGTCTGGAGGAAACCCGGCACCATCCCTATGGTTGTGGCAGCATCATGCTGTGGGGATGTTTTTCAGCGGCAGGGACTGGTAGACCAGTCAGGATCCAGAGCACTCAGGACCTCAGACTGGGGAGAAGGTTTACCTTCCAACAGGACAACAACCTATAAGCACACAGCCAAAACAACGCAGGACTGGCTTCAGGACAAGTCTCTGAATGTCCTTGAGTAGCCCAGCCAGAGCCAGAACTTGAACCCGATCGACCTGAAAATAGCTGTGCAGCGAAGCTCCCCATCCAACCTGACAGAGCTTGAGAGGATCTGCAGAGAAGAATGGGAGAAACTCCCCAAATACAGGTGTGCCAAGCTTGTAGTGTCATACCCAAGAAAGCGCGAGGCTGTAATTGCTGCCAAAGGTTCTTCAACAAAGTACTGAGTAAAGGGACTGAATACATTATGGGGTATTGTGTGTAGATTGATGTGGGTGAAAAAAAACTATTGAATCAATTTTAGAATAAAGCTGTAACCTAACAAAAGTCAAGGGGTCTAAATAGTTTCCGAATGCACTGTACAATGAAATCTATTTGTTATTTTCACCATGTAACGTACAATTCAACATTAGAAAATGTCCATCTTGGTCTTTGTGTTGGGATATGAGGGAAAATGTTGTATTCTTATTTATCAGGATGCCTGCACATCTGCTCTTACTACAATAGGTGGCAGCATAGGCCTCTCCAACCCAGCTCCTCTTTAAATATGAAATGTATCCTTTTTTGAAATGTAACTCTTGCAGGAAACCACATCTAATGACAATTTCTTTAAATGTTCAAGAACCATATGCAGGTCTCTTTCTTCCTTGTCTTTTGTTAAGGACAATTTTATCATGTTTCGTCTGTCTGTTTTCTTGCTGGTCTAGTTCAACATCTAAAATTTGCAACTTTGTGTTAAATGCTAATTTTGTCGTCTTGTTCATTCATACACATGCCTTGTTTGTGCGTGTCTAACAAGAGAGCCTCTACTTCTTTTCGAGTAAATCTTCGTTTGTAATAAAAGATTGTTGCAGTTAGTTTGTTTGGTGTGCATTGAGAGCAATCTAGATATGTTTTCCTGGATAGCCTTTAACTGTTCATTACTCTCGTTTACGTCTCCAAGTTGCTCCTTGTCTTTTCCTCTATGGGAAGCCATGGCATGTTGGATTCGCTGCGCCGCACTGCTTTACCAACTGATTGTTTGGCTGTTATACATAACTGATGGCTCTCACTCTCCCAGTTTATTGGGGATATACTAATTTATTGATTTTCGAGGCTTGATTTAAACATTCTTTCTATACATAACCACAGTTTTGTCGATACAAAACAAAGCTACTCACTCCCCATGCGTCCTATCGGTACGCACATGCTCCTCCTTGACCGGATACTTTTTTACTTGAGTAAATTACTATCTACTATCTAAGTAACAGTACTTTTACTTAAAGGGATACTTCTGGATTTTGGCAATAAGGCTCTTTATCTACGTCTCTGTGTCCAGTTTGAAGGTAGTTAGAGGTTGTTTTGTGAGACAATGCTAACTAGTGTTATCGCAATGGCTGGAAGTCTATAGGTATGTGCTAATATGCTATAAACATGCTACAAAATATGTACAATATTAACTGAGCTCTCTGCCTAGGCTACCTCACAGTGTCATGGCAACCATGAAACCAATATATACAGTACCAGTCAAAAGTTTGGAAACACCTACCCATTCCGGGGTTTTTCTTTATTTTAACTATTTTATACATTGTAGAATAATAGTGAAGACATCAAAACTATGAAATAACACATATGGAATCATGTAGTAACCAGAAAAGTGTTAAACACATCAAAATATAATTGAGATTCTTCAAAGTAGCCACCCTTTGCCTTGATGACAGCTTTACACACTCTTGGCATTCTCTCAACCAGCTTCCTGAGGAATGCTTTTCCAACAGTCTTGAAGGAGTTCCCACATATGCTGAGCGTTTATTTGACACACAGTGATGATTTAAAAATAGAAAGACTGCATGGGGGCTTTAAGAAGTGACCAAGTCTGACTGTTGTTCAGATAGTATTGGTTGACCGATACTGAACCCAAAGCATGACCAATTAATAATTTATATCAGATCATAAAGTTAATACATAATTCCTGAGTCTACCTATCAGAATAAAGGACAAGCCAGAACGTAATACATTAGCCATTGTGACATCACTGCTGTACAATTCAGTTCTTCCCAAACCTTTTAGCGCTGTGACCCACCTAAAGCTTTGGGAGTCTTCTCATGACTCAACATGTCAACAGAACCAATGCCATACTGTCTAATGTGCAACAACAACAATGTTTCTAGGCAGGACTGGACTATAACCAGCGGGTCCCCTTCCACCATTTGTGAAACGGTGAAGTAAGCACTGGAGAGCTGTATTTACCACTGTGTGTGTGTGTGTGTGTGTGTGTGTGTGTGTGTGTGTGTGTGTGTGTGTGTGTGTGTGTGTGTGTGTACCTCAGTGGCAGGCGTAGCCAGAAATTAGTCGGTGGGTGGGCCTGCAGAAATGTTGGCCCCAAAAAACAGTAGTGCCAACCATGGGGCAAAGATAAAAATGTGTGGTTTTATAGCTAATCTCATGCTATTCTACACATTTTGCCATTTTGTTAGCTAATTAAAGCTCAAATATAGGTGTGTTGACTGTGATAAAGGCAATGGATTATGAGCTGTCTTGTTTGTGAAATAAGCAGTGACATTGTGAGAGTTCCCACATATGCTGAGCGTTTATTTGACACACAGTGATGATTTAAAAATAGAAAGACTGCATGGGGGCTTTAAGAAGTGACCAAGTCTGACTGTTGTTCAGATAGTATTGGTTGACCGATACTGAACCCAAAGCATGACCAATTAATAATTTATGTCAGATCATAAAGTTAATACATAATTCCTGAGTCTACCTATCAGAATAAAGGACAAGCCAGAACGTAATACATTAGCCATTGTGACATCACTGCTGTACAATTCAGTTCTTCCCAAACCATTTAGCGCTGTGACCCACCTAAAGCTTTGGGAGTCTTCTCATGACTCAACATGTCAACAGAACCAATGCCATAATGCCATACTGTCTAATGTGCAACAACAACAGCTTTAGACTATAAGGTTCTATCTGCATTTTTGTCCAAATGTAGTTATTGACATAGCCTTGTTCTGTTCAGTGTTCTCTACCTAGATAGACGTTGAATGGACTTCTGTGCCCAGTGTGTCCTTGTCTCTCTGTTGCTTTGTCACAACTAGGTTGTGTTCATTAAGCACCAAACCGAAGAAAAACGGACTGAAACAGTGAGGGATTTTTTTTTGTACCTTTTCCGTTGTGTGCCCTTATGAACACTGATCTGAAGGGATTAGAGTAGTGAAAGCAATATGGCTGAGATCCAGCTTGTCGTTGGTTTCTCGATTTCAAATGGCCAGGAAAGGAAGATTGGCATAGCCAAACCTTGACAGATATTGGTCTGCAGTGTCATGAGTAGTTAAGTATGCCTACTACACCCAAGTTCATTTTAATGACACCACAAACACCCGAAGGTTTAAATGAAATTTGCTACAATGGATAATTGGGCAATTATCAACTTAAAGTCTGCAGAGTTTTTTTTCTACTGTATTATTGACTGTATGTTTGTTTTACTCCATGTGTAACTCTGTGTTGTTGTATGTGTCAAACTGCTTTGCTTTATCTTGGCCAGGTCACAGTTGTAAATGAGAACTTGTTCTCAACTTGCCTACCTGGTTAAATAAAGGTGAAATAAATAAAATAAATAAATAAATAAAGAGAAAAAAATCAAGGACTCTGAATGAATGAAACAAACAATAAAATAAGGTTTTTATCATTAGCTTAATATATTACACTATGGTGCCTATATGAACCATTAATATAGAAATTAAGATCTTACTTTAAATAAATATTGGATATTTTTGTCACTCATTGGATGCAGCCACAAAGACAGCCATAGCTTCAGGACAATAGCCTAGAAGGTTTTTTCTTACCCAGTGATCTACTTTGTGGGCATGCATTCTCGCTCAATGGCCACAGAGGGGCAGTACATGATTTGTCTTTGGTACCAAGGAGATAAGCTAGCTTTGAAATATACTTGATTTCCCAGTCCAAGCTGTAGGCCAATTTGGGGGGATAATACCACAGATGGAGGGGAAGTTAGTTATAAGCAAAGCCATTCATGGCATATTTTCAGGCCATTTTGCTGTTGGGGCTGTTGTAATTAGCCATTACAATGAATAGGCTAATAGGCCTACTGCTTATCTACATAATATCCGGTTTATTCATGTTTACCAATCGATTGTTATCACGTTGGATGATTGATGTGGACTATTTTCCCTGGAGTATTTTATAGAGCATTTGGAAAAGACGCTTGAGGCGGTGTAGTGTGGGTGGTGCTCCCCGGCACGCACCAACTCAGTTAAACCTGTTCCGGTGCAAGAGTCAGAGACCACGAATAAAACGGCCTACAATTCCCCTCTAATGCTTTTCCATTTCACTCACTCACACCCCGTCCCTCCACACACAAACTCTCCTCTTTTTCCTATGGGCCTCCTTCACTATAATATTAACACGACTATAAACTGCTCTGTAGCTTATCCCAAGCAAGGTGAGAGAGGGTTAAGTGCACTGGCGCCAAATCTTCTGATAGGCCCAGGCAGGCGTGTCCCTATCATCACATGGCACATCATTTTGAAGCATGTAACCAGAGAGGAAGAGGCAAAGCGAGAGGGTTTACTCCTCCCAAAATCTTTCCACGAAATAAGACCATGAAATTAGACAAGGTCAGTTAGCCAGTCGAATTTGATCAACAAAAAATGTAGTTGCTAATTTGCTACTTGAGACTTGTTTGATCGAATAGACGTTTCATCATGTTTAGGCTGTTATGAATGCACTGATTTAAGTGGAAGCACCTGGCATTTCGGAAACTAAAATAAGAATAGGACTTTATATCAGAGTTGTTTGTACCTGTTGTTCACATGCGTATCTGCCCTCTCATTGGCTGAATGGTCCCACCTTATCTCACATCCTCCCCCACTGCCTTACATCAAACAGTACAGTGCTTCCATCTTTGAGGACATTTATTTCCATTGTTAGAGAGGTCACTCGACAATCTTAGATAATCTGTGATGTAACTGAGCTACAGCGTGTACCATGGCCTATAGGGGCTATATCATGTGTAAACATATTGGTACTTATGTATTACTATTACAGTGTTATTTGGTTGTTAATTTGATTCGTTCTGACATTTCTTGATTTCTTGTTGAATTTTTTTTTATTATTGTGTACTGTTTGGCATGTAATGCATTGTTAGGAGCTAGTAACATAAACATATCACTGCACCTGCTACAACATCTGCTAAACTGTGCACGTGACCAATACACTTGGATTTGATTTGATATGCACACCGTACTATGCTCAACCCCAATTTGGAGACACCCCCATAGATTTGTAGATACAGATTCATCTTGGTAATTAGGCATATGCTCCTCAATACAGACATAGGCTACATTCTGTGTGTCACTGCGCACGTCACATCCTATCCTCACATGGGGAGAACGCGCGACTGAGAACTGGTGTGTGTGCGAGTGAGTGAGTGAGTGAGTGAGTGAGTGAGTGAGTGAGTGAGTGTGTGTGTGTGTGTGTGTGTGCGTGCGTATGTGTGTGTGTGTATGTGTGTGTGTGTGATGTGGCAACCATCTAATCACGGACAGACACTGTCTATGTTTGGTTCAGATTTTGTCACGTCCTGTACTGAACTATACTGTACTCTACTGTACTCTACTCAACTGAATTAAACTACTGTGTAGCGCTGTACTGTAATGTACTCTACTCTAGTGAATACTCTACTGTCCTGTAACGTACCATCAGTGCATTCAACTAATGTATTTAAACAGCAACTTTTCACAGTCATAGCAAGAAAATAATAATTAAGTAACCGTTACTGAGAATGTTATTGTAGTTGAAGTGATCTGTCTATTAGTTTATTCTGTAGGTTGGACCACTTTGAACATCATCACTGACAGTTTTAAAGCTTTTAAAAAAGCTTAAGCATAAGCATAAGTGCATGTGACAGATGGGAGCAATAATAAATATGCTATGTTGCAATCTTCATTTGGCTCCTCTTTCCTATTTAACAATAATTATTTTGATATAATGATTACTTAATTGAAAATGTACAGTGCCTTCAGAAAGCATTCAAACCCCTTGACTTTTTCCTAATTTTGCTGTGTTACAGCCTGAATTTAAAATGGATTAAATTGCATATTTTTTGGGGTCACTGCCTACACACAATACCCCATAATGTCAGTGGAACGTTGTTTCTCGAGATTTTTACAAATTAATAAAAAATAAAATCTGAAATGTCATTAAGTCATTAAGTTCAACCCCTTCGTTAAGGCAAGCCTAAATAAGTTCAGGAGTACACATTTCCTTAATCACATAATAAGTTGCATGGACTCACTCTTTGTGCAATAATAGTGTTTACCATGATTTTTGAATGACTACCTCATCTCTGTACCACACACATACAATTATCAATAAGGTCCCTCAGTCGAGCAGTGAATTTCAAACACAGATTCAACCAAAAAGACCAGGGAGGTTTTCAATTGCCTCATGAAGAAGGGCACCTAGATGGGTAAAAATAAATAAAATCAGACATTGAATAACTAATGGACACAGTGAAAAGAAGGAATCCTGTACAGAATAAAAAATATTCCAAAGCATGGGTCCTGTTTGCAACAAGGCACTAAAGTAATACTGCAAAAGAAATTGCAAAGCTATTCACTTTTTGTCCTGTATACAAAGTGCTTTTTGGGGGGCAAATTCAATACAACACATTACTGAGTACCACTCTCCATATTTTCAAGCATAGTAGTGGCTGCATCAGGTTATGGGTATGCTTGTAATCGTTAAGGACTGGGGAGTTTTCAGGATAAAAAGAAATGGAATGGAGCTAAGCACTGGCAAACTCCTATAGGAAAACATGGTTCAGTCTGCTTTCCACCAGACACTGGGAGATGAATTCACCTTTCAGCAGGACAATAACCTAAAACACAAGGCCAAATCTGCACTGGAGTTGCTTTCCAAGAAGACAGTGAATGGCCGAGTTACAATTTTGACTTAAATCTACTTGAAAATCTATGGCAAGTCCTGAAAATAGTCGTCTAGCAATGATCAACAACCAATTTGACAGAGCTTGATGAATTTTGAAAAGAATAATAGGCAAATGTTGTAAAATCCAGGTGTGGAAAGCTCTTAGCGACTTACCCAGAAAGATTCACAGTTGTAATTGCTGCCAAGAGTGCTTAGACAAAGTGTTGAATCGGGAGTGTGAATACTTATGTAAATGTGATATTTCTGTATTTCATTTTCAATAAATTTGCAAACATTTCTAAAAACATGTTTTCACTTCATCATTATGGGTCTTGTGTGTAGATGAGAGAAAAAAATATGTAATCCATTTTGAATTCAGGTTGTAACACAAAATGTGAACTAAGTTGAATACTTTCTGAAGGCACTGTATGTGTAGTTGAAATTTGACCATACAGTCGTTTACCAAAAAATACATATTTTCAACATCTGTAGGCTAAATGACCTCTTTTCAATTTCATTCAGAGCCGAAAATGAACCTGATTTGAACATCTGGAAAAATGTATTTTCAGCGTCAAGAATATACATATTTTCTACGTTTAATTTAGAACCTTCAATCTTTTAGATGTCTTTTCAATGTCCCTCCACTACAGATGACATGTTATTGATTCACTACATGCCGGCTAAAATATTTATGGTTATGAAATGGAGCATAATGATTTAATAAGGTGATGGAGGCTGGTACACGGCGGCTAAAGAGGGAATGATTGGTGACTGAGAGTAGTGCCTTTATGCCCCGCAGTGCCAGTGGGATTAGTCAAATGTCATTGAAGCAGATGCACACCTGCGCTGTCATTTAGTTTTTTTAATTAACACATGATTTTCTATTCGAATACACTCTGGCTGTAAACCAAGCCCCATATTTCGCATGCCCGATGTTATGCTATTTGTCCATTATAGCCTACAAGGACACGAACGCATCTCGTCCCACCGAGACACTGCTAAACACAAGACCGCCGTTGAATGACGGGGAGGAGAGCCCTTTAACCCCTGGCCATCTGGAACAATCACTATAACAATGGCTGGAGGGCGTATTCTTGACGGCGATCTATAACATACTGTATGTTTTGATGTTGGTTGGCCTACCCGCGCCGCATCCTCCTCAGTGCACTGCTTGAACAACGCAACAATAAACGGTGTGCGCTCTCGGCTCCATCGTCTCTGTTCATTATCTATTCATCCACGGCTCTGCCAGAGACCTGCACAGGACATAGGGTTTTGTGTGGAATTATCAGTGTCATCTGACTGAGAGGAGAGAGAGAGAGAGAGAGAGAGAGAGAGAGAGAGAGAGAGAGAGAGAGAGAGAGAAGGGATCATTGGCATACACACACGTCGGTGTCTCAATGTGAATTTGAGTGACTGACTGGATTCTTGTGGGGACGAACGGAACGGATAAACCCGTTTTCAGCATCTCACACATTTGCGCGGAGAGCGGCTGGTGCCTGCTCGTCTGGGTTGAGCATTTGACAGCGTCTCTTTCTGCTGGAGCTTGGCTGATCCAAGCCGTCCTTGGTCGGGCATGGAGGGAGCCGAGATGAGCGCCTTTCGGAGGGGTAGTGTGGTGTTTCTGTTCGGGTTGTGTTGCGTACTAATGGGACTGTGGAGGCTCGGGGCCGCCTGCCCCGCGTCCTGCTCCTGCAGCGGGACCAGGATCGCCTGTGTGGACCAGGAGCGGGGTATCATGGCTTTTCCCGTGTTGCTGTCGGAGTTGGAGATGGACAACATTACCGACATGTGAGTCACTGTCCATGATCCATCACCGGACCCAACATACAGGCCTAGGCCTATGACAGATGGGTCTTCCACGAAATTAGTGCCTTTTGAGTCACTTTGATATTTTAAGTAGCAATTGTGCACCAATATTGAATTGTAAAAGCCTATTATATTAATTAAATTGCCCTTTAATATAGACCACATGGAGAATTCAATAAATCTGAATTGTGACATGTCCTTCCATGCACCCTCTGTGACTTATAGGAAGATCCCAACATTTCTAAAACATGCCACCATCATTGGAAAGCTCTAGTTATGTTGTTGCTTTGACAGTCATTTCTGGAGATTATTATTAATTTCATGTGATTAGTGATTCAATTACATATGTCCCTCATGTTAAGGTCAACCCTACTACATGAACTTAACTCTCATTTTAATGTCGTGAAACTATTCTTTTTTTAATACATCTAATAGCCAAATCATAGTGTAAAAACAGGTGAGCTGGTTCTACTCTTGTTTGGCCATGTTCTGTTGTTTCGTGAACATGTACTCTTTATGACAGAATGTTAAAATTAGGTGAAATCCATTTTTTTTTTTTTAAATCAAGTTACACTACTCAAAAGGCACACAATTGGTGGAATGACCATACATAACCTGCCTAATCGGCACACAATAAAGAGGTGAAAAAAGACAATTCGTTTTAGGCTATCAAGGAGTAGAATTGAAGGTTCAATCGAATGGCCAATTCTCAAAAGTTGGGCCATTTGAATTGGCTAATAAAACGTATTTTATAGTTTTGCAGCAGTGATGTTAGGAAAATAAATGTGTGTGTGTGTGTGTGTGTGTACACGCGCTCGAGTGTGTATGCCAGTGTGAGAGCGGTGGGGACTACTGAACCGCGAGGGAGACTGTTGTGGTGCTATCGGTACCGATCGACGCTCCACCGAGGTGTAGTCCTACTCACGCAAATATTTGCAAGGACAATGGGCCCGAAAGCCTACAATCATATATGCTGATTTATTTTGAATCTATTTTGGAAAAAAATGAATTGGCAGAGACTAAATTAATTTTCACCCACGTTTCAGACCTGTTTTCAGATGTATCATACCTTAAATGAAGACAAACAGCGACTCAAAAGTACAGCATTTAGAATGCTGAGGACATGATGTGAGCATCTCTTTGTCAAGACCATAGCAGACCCTTTGATGCATAGTCTCTATTTAAAAAAGTTATATATAGTACCTTTGTTTAACTATGCAAGTCAGTTAAGAATAAAGTTTTATTTACAATGACGGCCTACCGGGGAACAGTGGGTTAACTGCCTTGTTCAAGGGCAGAACGATAGATTTTTACCTTGTCAGCTCAACCTTTCGGTTACTGGCCTAACGGTCTAACCACTTGGCTACCTCCCACTCTTTTGTAAGGTTACAGTGTAAACATATACAAAAAACATATATACACTTTTTTGTTTGTTGATAAAATATTGAATAAATGTATTTATATGGAATAGTCGACTGTTAAAAATGACAAGAAGTTGACGACTGGAGTTAGGGCCTATCCTATATGTTGACAATCATCAGTCTATTTGTGAAATGTGCATTTTCAAACTACCTTGACAAAAGTCTTCAACAAAAACTCCCATCATGGAAAAACACCTAAACATTCACTGCTTGAAAGGGGCCTTACAGATAATTGCATGTGTGGGATGGTACAGAGACCAGGTAGTCATTCTAAAATGATGTTAAAAACCTCTAAAAGTCTAAGCCTTTGGGGGTGGTTGGGGGGTGTCTACAAACCTGTCATATGGAATTGTTTTAAGATGGTCATACCATGGATCATTTAGCTATTTGATTTGGAAATTTAGGACCCCTGTAGGTGAGAAACAAATAAAGAGACCCGCACACTGCTCTTGCTAGTATCACTGCAATTTAATAAGCTTTACTATCGGCCTTTACCCCTATAGGTAAAAAAAAAAAAAACATCAGAAGGAATAAGGTTTTGAAGTGTCTGTCCTACATCTAGGAGATATAACAAAGCTCAGGAAATATATATATTTTTCGGATAATACAGTGCATTCGGAAAGTATTCAGACCCCTTGACTTTTTTCACATTTTCTTACGCTACAGCCTAATTCTAAAAATGGTTTAAATTGTTTTTCCCCCCCTCATCAATCTAATGACAAAGCATAAACAGGTTTTTAGAAATGTTGCAAATGTATAAAACATTTAAAACTGAAATATCACATTTACATAAGTATTCAGACCCTTTACTTAGTACTTAGCGATTACAGCCTAGAGTCTTCTAGGGTATGACGCTACAAGCTTGGCACACCTGTATTTGGCAAGTTTCTCCCATTCTTCTCTGCAGATCCTCTCAAGCTCTGTCAGGTTGGATGGGGAAAGTTGCTGCACAGATATTTTCAGGTCTCTCCAGAGATGTTAGATCGGGTTCAAGTCCAAGTGGCTGAGCCACTCAAGGACATTCAGATACTTGTCCTGGGGCCACTCCTGCGTTGTCTTGGCTGTGTGCTTACGGTCGTTGTTCTGTTGGAAGGTGAACCTTCGCCCCAGTCTGAGGTCCTGAGTGCTCTGGAGCAGGTATTCATCAAGGATCTCTCTGTACTTAGCTCTGTTCACTTTCCCCTCGATCCTGACTAGTCTCCCAGTCCCTGCCGCTGAAAAACATCACCACAGCATGATGCTGCAACCACCATGCTCCACCGTAGGGATGGTATCGACACAATCCTGTCTCGGAGCTCTACGGACAATTCCTTCGACCTCAAGGCTTGGTTTTTGCTCTGACATGCACAGTCAACTGTGGGCCCTTATATAGACAGGTGTGTGCCTTTCCAAATCATTTCCAGTCAATTGAATTTTCCACAGGTGGACTCCAATCAAGTTGTAGAAACACCTCAAGGATGATCAATGGAAACAAGATGCACCTGAGCTCATTTTGCAAAAATGTCAAAAAACCTGTTTTCACTTTGTCATTATGGAGTATTGTGTGTAGATTTATGACAATTTTTATTTATTTAATCAGTTTTAGAATGAGGCTGTAACGCAACAAAACATGCTATCGTACACGTAAATCCAGAGCATCCCAAACATGCTCAATGGGTGACATGTCTGGTTAGTATGCAGGCCATGGAAGAACGGAGACATTTTCAGCTTCCAGGAATTGTGTACAGATCCATGTGACATGGGCCTGTGCATTATCATGCTGAAACATGAGGTGATGGCGGCGGATGAATGGCACGACAATGCTACTCAGGATTTCATCACGGTATCTCTGTCCATTCAAATTGCCATTGATAAAATGCAATTTTGTTGGTTGTCTTTAGCTTATGCCTGCCCATGCCATAACCCCATTGCCATCATGTGGCACTCTGTTCACAATTTTGACATCAGCAAACCCCTCGCCTGGTACAGTTAGAACCAGAATTCATCCATGGAGAGCACACTTCTCCAGCATGTCATTGGCCATCGAAGGTGAGCATTTGATGTTGGTTACAATACCAAACTGCAGTCAGGTCAAAGTCACCATTATTAGTCAGTTGTACAACCAAATGCCTTCAACTGAAATGTGTCTTCCACATTTAACCCAACCCCTCTGAATCAGAGAGGTGTGGAGGGCTGCCTTAATCGACATCCACATCTTCAGCAGCCAGGGAACAGTGGGTTAACTGTCTTGTTCAGGGGCAGAACGACAGATTTTTACCTTGTCAGCTCAGGGATTCAAACTTGCAACCCTCCGGTTACAAGTCCAACGCTCTAACCACTAGGCTACCTGCCTAGTGGTTAGAGACCCTGGTGGTTAGAGACCCTGCTGACCCTGGTGAGGATGACGAGCATGCAGATGAGCTTCCCTGAGACAGTTTCTGGCAGTTTATGTAGAAATTCTTCGGTTGTGCAAATCCACAGTTGTCCGGGTGGCTAGTCTCAGAGGATCCCTCAGGTGAATAAGCCGGATGTCCTGGGCTGGCATGGTTACACATGGTCTGCGGTTGTGAGGCCGGTTGGACGTAGTGCCCAATTCTCTAAAAAGACGTTGGAGGCGGCTTATGGTAGATAAATGAACATTACATTCTCTGTCTACAGCTCTGGTGGACATTCCTGCAGTCAGCATGCCAATTTCACGCTCCCTCAAAACTTGAGACATGTGTTGCATTGTGTTGTGTGAAAAAACTGCACATTTTAACATGGCCTTTTGATGTCCCCAGCACAAGGTTCACCTGTTCAATGATCATGTTGTTTAATCAGCTTCTTGATATGCCACACCTGTTAAGTGGCTGGATTATCTTGAGAAAGGTGAAATGCCACTAACAACAACGTAAACAAATTTGTGCCAAAAATCTGAGAGAAATAAGCTTTTTGTGCATATGGAACATTTCTGGGATCTTGTATTTTTATTACACTTTACATGTTACGGTTATATTTACGTTCACTGCATATACAGTACCAGTCAATAGTTTGGACACACCTACACACCAGGATTTTTCATAATTTTTACTATTATCTACATTGTAGAATAATAATAGTGAGATATCAAAACTAGGAAATAACACAAATGGAATCATGTAGTAAACAAAAGAGTGTTATACAAATCAAAATATATTTCATATTTGAGATTCTTCAAAGTAGCCACCCTTTGCCATAATGACAGCTGTGTACACTCTTGGAATTCTCTCAACAAGCTTCAAGAGGTAGTCCCCTGGAATGCGTTTCAATTAATAGGTGTGCCTTGGTATATGTTAATTTGTGGAATTTCTTTCCTTCTTAATGCATTTGAGCCAATCAGTTGTGTTGTGACAAGGTAGGGGTGGTAAACAGAAAATAGCCCCATTTGGTAAAAGACCAAGTCCATATTATGGCAAGAACAGCTCAAATAAGCAAAGAGAAATGACAGTCCACCATTACTTTAAGACATGAAGGTCAGTCAATGCGGAAAATGTGTGCAGTCGCAAAAATCATCAAGTGCTTTGATGAAACTGGCTCTCACGAGGACCGCCATAGGAAAGGAAGACCCAGAGTTACCTCTGCTGCAGAGGACAAGTTCATTAAAGTTAACTGCACCTCAGATTGCAGCCCAAATAGATGCCTCACAAAGTTCAAGTAACAGACACATCTCAACATCAACTATTCAGAGGAGATTGCGTGAATCAGGCCTGCTGCAAAGAAACCACTACTAAAGGACATCAATAAGAAGAAGAGACTTGCTTGGGCCAAGAAACACAAGCAATGGACATTAGACCGGTGGAAATCTGCCCTTTGGTCTGATGAGTCCAAATTATACATTTTTGGTTCCAACTGCTGTGTCTTTGTGAGACACATAGTAGGTGAACGGATGATCTCTGCATGTGTGGTTCCCACCGTGAAGCATTGAGGAGCAAGTGTGATGATGTGGGTGTGCTTTTCTGGTGACACTGTAGGTGATTTATTTAGAATTCAAGGCACACTTAACCATCATGGCTACCCCAGCATTCTGCAGCAATCCGCCATCACATCTGGATTGCGATTAGAGGGACTATCTATTTTTCCAACAGGACAATGACCCAAAACACACCTCCAGGCTGTGTAAGGGCTATTTGACCAAGAAGGAGAGTGATAGAGTGCTGCATCAGATGACCTGGCCCCACAATCACCTGACTTCAACCCAATTGAGATTTTTTGGGATGTATTGGACCACATAGTGAAGGAAAAGCAGCCAACAAG
The DNA here is from genome assembly GCA_030435695.1 of Brachymystax lenok tsinlingensis. NCBI lineage: Eukaryota > Metazoa > Chordata > Actinopteri > Salmoniformes > Salmonidae > Brachymystax > Brachymystax lenok. Next base: position 37,597,536 of record CM059807.1, on the reverse strand, counting down.
TGCTTAGCATATGGGGGGACCTCCTTCAAGACTGTTAGAAAAGCATTCCAGGTGAAGCTGGTTGAGATAATCTCAAGAGTGTGCAAAGCTGTCATCAAGGCAAAGGGTGGCTACTTTGAAGAATCTAAAGTATAAAATATATTTTGATTTGTTTAACACTTTTTTGGTTACAACATAATCCCATATGTGTTATTTCATCAATCAATCAATCAAATGTATTTATAAAGCCCTTTTTTCATCAGCAGACATCCAGCATAAAACCCCAAACAACAAGAATGGCAGATGTAGAAGCACAGCGGATAGAAAAACTCCTTAGAAAGGCAGGAACCTAGGAAGAAACCTAGAGAGGAATCACGCTCTGAGGGGTGGGCAGTCCTCTTCTGGCTGTGCCGGGGTGGAGATTATAAGAGTACATGGCCATTTACGGCCAGATTGTTCTTCAAGATGTTCAAACATTCATGGATGACCAGCATGGTCAAATAATAATCACAGTGGTTGTAGAGTGTGCAACAGGTCAGTACCTCAAGAGTAAATGTCAGTTGGTTTTTCATAGACGAGCATTCAGAGGTCGAGACAGCAGGTGCGGTATAAAGAGAGAGAGTCGAAAACAGCAGATCCGGGACAAGGTAATGTAGCACGTCTGGAGAACAGGTCAGAGTTCCTTAGCCGCAGGCAGAACAGGAGCAACAGCACGACCAGGTGGACTGGGGAAAGCCAGGAGTCATCAGGCCAGATAGTCCTGAGGGATGACCCTAGGGCTCATGTCCTCCGGGAGGGAGGGAGGGAGAAAGAGAGAATTAGAGGAAGCATACTTAAATTCACACAGGACACCGGCATATTGACTATTGAAGCATAAATACTGGAGACTGGAGACTGAGACAGGGGTGGGTCGGGGAACACTGTGGTCCCGTCCGACAATACCCTCGGACAGGGCCAACCAGGCAGGATATAACCCCATCCACTATGTCAAAGCACACCTCCAGCACCACTAGAGGGATATCAACAGACCACCAACTTACTACCCTGAGACAAGGTTGAGTATAGCCCACAAAGATCTCCTCCACCGCACATGCCCGAGGGGGGTGCAAAACCGGACAGGAAGATCACGTCTGTGACTCAACCCACTCACGTGATGCACCCCTACTAGGGACGGCATGGAAGAGCACTAGTAAGCCAATGACTCAGCCCCCATAATAGGGTCAAAGGCAGAGAATACAAGTGGAGAGAGGGGAGCCGGCCAGGCAGAGACTGCAAGGACAGTTCGTCGCTCCAGTGCCTTGCTGTTCACCTTCGCACCCCTGTGGGGGACTACACTCAATCATAGGACCTACTGAAGAGATGAGTCTTCAGTAATGACTTAAAGGTCGAGACCAAGTCTGCGTCTCTCACAAGGATAGGCAGACCATTCCATAAAAATTGAGCTCTATGGGAGAAAGCCCTGCCTCCAACTGTTTGCGTAGAAATTCTAGGGACAATAAGGAGGCCTGCGTCTTGTGACTGTAGCATACATGTAGGTATGTACGGCAGGACCAAATCAGAGAGATAGGTAGGAGCAAGCCCATGTAATGCTTTGTAGGTTAGCAGTAAAACCTAGAAATCAGCCCTACCCTTAACAGGAAGCCAATGTAGAGAGCCTAGCACTGGAGTAATATGATCAACCTTTTTGATTCTAGTGAGGATTCTAGCAGCCGTGTTTAGCACTAACTGAAATGTATTTAGTGCTTTATCCGGGTAGCCGGAGAGTAGACCATTGCAGTAGTCTGATCTAGAAGTGACAAACGCATGGATTAGCTTTTCTGCATAATTTTTTGACAACATTTTTCATATTTTTGCAACGTTACGAAGATGTAAAAAAGCTGTCCTTCTAATATTATTGATATGTTCGACAAAAGAGAGATTAGTGTCCAGAGTAACGCCAAGGTCCTTCACAGTTTTATTTGAGACAACTGTACAACCGTCAAGATTAATTGTCAGATCCAACAGCAGACCTCTTTGTTTCTTGGGACCTAGAACTAGCATCTCATTTGCCGCCATCCACTTCCTTATGTCTGAAACACAGGCTTCCAGGGTAGGCAATTTTGGGGCTTCACCATGTTTAATCGAAATGTACAGCTGTGTGTCGTCCGCATAGCTGTGAAAGTTGACATTGTGTTTCCGAATGACATCACCAAGAGGTAGAATATATAGTGAAAACAATAGTGGTCCTAAAACGGAACCTTGAGGAACGCCGAAACATACAATTGATTTGTCAGAGGACAAACCATCCACAGTGACTTACTGATATCTTTCTGACGGATAAGATCTAATGTAGGCAAGAACTAGTACGTGTAGACCAATTAGGGTTTCTAATCTCTCCAAAAGAATGTGGTGATCGATGGTGTCAAAAGCAGTACTAAGGTCTAGGAGCACGAGGACAGATGCAGGGCCTTGGTCTGACACCATTAAAATGTTATTTACTACCTTCACGAGAGCAGTCTCAGAAATATGATGGGGTCTAAAACCAGACGGAAGCATTTTGTAAACATTATTTGTCTTCAGGAAGAGACAGTGAGTTCATAGTTTGGATGTCTTCACCATTATTCTACAATGTAGAAAATAGTAAAAATAAAGAAAAACCCTTGAATGAGTAGGTGTGTCCAAACTTTTGACTGGTACTGTATATTTTATTTCCCCCCTTTTTTGTGCTCACAAACCTACTTCCGTCACTGGCGGTTCTGGGGGGGGGCCAGGGGGGGCCAGTGCCCCTGTGACAACAATTTTGGACCCCCTTGTGGCCCCCCTAAATGTGGAGTATGAAATAATTTTTGGATAACTAATTTTTGCTATCGTTCTTTTTTTACATCTGTTATTAGACAGTGGCAACGTGGAACACTAATTAAACCCACACATTTACTAGAGGGACATGGTCTTTTGCCTACTAATGCCTGCAATGAAGTGAAGAAAACGATATGACAACAATAACGTCTAATGTCAAAAGAGAGATTAGTGAGGGGCCAGTTAGACGTCTAACGTCTAACTGGCCCCTCTAACAGTACAACTGGCCCCAGCTTGGCCCCCCCAGTTGAAAGGGTCTAGAACCTCCACTGACTTCCGTACTTCCATAACATTTTAAACTGGTACCGGGTTACCTTCAGAGAGTCCTGTGACACTTGTGGAGATCATAGAACAAAACGAGTCTCCCCTTTCCATAGTCGGGTCATATTATTTTGTCACCCAAACTGTTCGGATGCTACAGACAGAAGTTGGTACCAACTTCAGACGAGTCCTGTGGGGCTTGTGGGGGTTGTATTAGTTTGTAGGCCAACCCGTTTTAGACGCTACATACGCTTACATGAGAAGACCGATTTTCGGGATGTCTCCTGGTATGACAAACAGCGCTGTAGCTCTGCCACTTTCCACAGCAGATGTGGAAGGCTGACGTAGGCTGATGCAGTGGATTGAGATGCAGCCCATACGACCCCATATCTCTAGTTTAATAAACAGGATTTTCTTAAAATGATGTTAATTACGTTGGCACACGGGTACGTCAATCGACTCTTAAGGATGAATATCTGTTGAAATTTGTATCTGTTGTTCAGTGGGCCTACTACTTCTGTTATCTAACCTATTTTTCCCAATTTCATTTTTGACAGATATATTGCAAACCAGAGTAGCTTCTCTTCCATCAATGACAAAGACCTGCATTATTACCGGAACCTAACGAATCTGTAAGTCTTTTATGTTATGTGATATCTTATACTTGTGGTCATTATGGGGCCCAGATTGTCAACAAGTGCAGTATGATCATGTTTTTGTGTATATTTGCTTTGCAGAACTGTGACTAACAGCCGGCTGACCTATGTGTCTCGACTGGCCTTCCAGAACAACCTCAAACTTCAGTATCTGTGAGTGGCTTCTATAGGCCTAAGGCAACATTTATCTCAATGTGAAGGCCCAATTAGAGTTCTTACAAAAATAATTGTTTACTGTAAGACAGACAACCCATTGGGCAAAAACGGGTTGAGTCAACATTGTTTCCATGTCATTTCAATCAAAATGTGATAACATTGAATCAGTGTGGAAAACTGATTGGGTTTGAAAAAAGTCATCAAAGTAAGGGAATTTCACATTTTTTTCACCCAACTTTTAACCTAAATCCAATGACATGGTGACATGTTTAGTTGATTTCACGTTGAATTCACATTAGTTAACAGCTCAACCAAATGCAAATCAAAACTATATGTTGAACTGACATCTGTGCCCAGGGGCAGTTGTTGGAATGGTTGTACAGTTTTTTTTTTTTTGCATTGATAATAATGTTAATTCTGATTGACAGGAATTTGAAAGACAACAACCTGTCATCTCTGTCTTGGAGGATATTTCGACATTTAAACGTATCAAATCTGTGAGTTGCTTTTTAACTCAACTATATTCTTATACTCGTCTCTCTCTCTCTCTCTCTCTCTCTCTCTCTCTCTCTCTCTCTCTCTCTCTCTCTCTCTCTCTCTCTCTCTCTCTCTCTCTCTCTCTCTCTCTCTCTCTCTCTCTCTCTCTCTCTCTCTCTCTCTCTCTCTCTCTCTCTCTCTCTCTCTCTCTCTCTCTCTCTCTCTCTCTCTCTCTCTCTCTCTCTCTCTCTCTCTCTCTCTCTCTCTCTCTCTCTCTCTCTCTCTCAGCAGTGTTTGTGTCAGTGGCAGTGTTTGTGTCAGTGTGTGTGAATCGACATTCAACGCTGTGTTTCTGTGTGTAGGATTCTTTCTGGGAACCCGCTGCATTGTTCCTGTGAGAACATATGGATGAAGCTGTGGCTGGGAGAGGAGGCCGATGCTCAGGACCTCCAATGTGTAGCAGAGGGTGGCGGGAGGAAACCCCTGACCAGGCTCAAACTCCCTCACTGCAGTAATGGCCCCACTTGATTTCTTTTTATTGAAAATGTATCCTTCCCATCCTGATAATGCCCGCCCCCGTCCCCCTCTTATGTCAGAGCGGGCTTACTGTCAGAGACAGAGAGATAACGGTCATAATGGAGAATGGGCAACGCTGGACTTGGGAGATCCAGTTTCAGCAGAGAGAACTTATGTCACGGACAGTCATTCTTTAAAGTGGCTCGTTTGGAACAACATGCCCTTGTTATTCATACCCAGAGAGTCAACTCCCTTCCAACAATAATCTCAATAGTTTTCGGGCATTGTTTACTTTACAGGCTTTCCGTAGAGCTCATATTAAAATTCATCTTGAGGTAGAAAAACAGTTAAGGTTGGGTGAACATTTCAGAAAACTATCCCTTTACTGGCTTTGATGAATGAAGGAAACTATCCTTAGATTCACATGCTGTATCCTATTGCGACATTTGCCCATTATGAGTACCCACAAACCAAAGCTGGTCTAGGATCAGTTTCCCCCCTTCCACTCAGTAACACTCACCAGTGTATATTAACACAGAGGAACCTGGGCCTGTACTAGTGTGCTCTGGGGTACAGAGGAGGCTATATAATGACATTGATAACACTTATTGATCCGGCTGTCCAGCCTTCACTCCATTAGGATGCTATTTTCACCTTCGCCGCGGTTACGTGCGGGCCCCTGGAAAGACGGCAGGGGGGACCGCGTGAATGAAGACGACCCACGAGAGAGGCCCCACATGTGTACCATGCCCATGGCTGCCAGCCAGCCAGAAACACTGAGAACCCTGCAACCCCTCGTTCTCTCAGTCATTCTCTCTGTCGTTCCCTCTCACTCTCTCTCTGACCATCTCTCTATCATGGAATCTCTCCGTCGTTTTCAGTGGATCTCTCTGTTCATCTCTCTCTCCTTCTCTCTCTCTATCATCCTTTACTATATGAAATCCACAGCTCAGTGTAGTAGTTTTCATGCGTTGGATGCAGAGGTTATCTGAGGCTAAGATATAGCCTTCACTGCTGCCTGTCGATATTTATATTGGAGATGTTGATGCTGTAGGTTTTACTGGTGTCTTAAACTGGTTTCAAACCAGTATACAACCATTGCAACCAGTTTAGCCCACAGGGTGTGTTGTTAAAGATGGAGACATTGTAAAGGCATACTGTGCCAGCTGGCAGTGCTTGTAAGAGAGGTGCATACGATGGTAAGTGCTGATATTGCGCTCTGAGTGCAGAAATTAATAGTTTTCTGGGTTTTAGAATGATTGAGAGGGTTGCCATGCTGTTAAGAGTCTTGGCGACATCCCTGAGTGGAGATAAGAGATCTGTCCATTTTATCAGCTAGGTCTTTGGACAGACATTGGCCCTTCCTCGCCAGACGCTCCCATGCCATTGACCACGGCTAAGAGGCAGCCAAGCTTCTGGACACAAAGTCAGGTCACATTCAGGTCACAGTCCCCTCCCCTCCAACGTCTGTTGTGCTGCTGTCTCCCTTTAGAGAGGCTCCAGACAGTGTCCAATCGATTTTATCGGAGTTGCGAGACACATGGAGTTGTAATCTGTGTGTGACCACTGCCGTGTGTGTGCTGTGATTTTTAACTAAGATGGCATTGAATCTCCCCTTCGTTGTCGTTGGCAGTGGTTCCAATTGCGACTCTGAGCCCGTCCAAGGTGACGGTGCAGGAGGGTGCTGATGTGGTGTTGACATGCAACACCTCCGGAGAGCCCTCTCCTGAGCTCATCTGGAAAATGACCCCACTCATCTCCTACTATGAGGTCAGTCACCACGCTGCCCCCCACCAAAAAGCCCATGGCCCTGGCTCAACTTGGTCTCGGGTCCAAAGTAGTGCACTATATAGGGAATAGGGTACCATTTTAGACACGCCCATGAGTAGGGCCAGGAGTTTTACTGACCACATGACCTGACCAAGAAACACTCTGTGCCCTTGTTACTAGGGCCTCTAACTTGGGCACAGATTTTTTCGTGGTCAAGTAAAACTCCTGGCCCTACCCATCAGCAGGTGCAAAAATAAGTGTTTCGTGGTCAAGTAAAACTCCTGGCCCTACCCATCAGCAGGTGCAAAACAAAGTGCCATTTATTTAAAGCTGGAATCTTTAATGGTAAACTGACACGTCTGTTTGCGACATTACAACAACAAATAAGTTACTGCAAACAATGAACACTGTTATTTCCCCTCTGACATCATTGCATATGCAATAGAACAACAGAAATGTACTGCCATTTTTTTTACCACGTTGTGCGACACTCCTCACCTCCCCTTCATCAACAAAAAAAGAAACAACTGCAGATTCCATCGTTAACAGTAAAGTTGATGAGAAGACCTGCATCCAAAATATACAAATGCAGAAAAATGTTTTCACAAAAATAATTAACTTGAATAACAAACTTACTTGGCCAATAGCAAAATTACCTCAACTCTAGGAGGACTAAGGCAAAACGTCTCAAACACAGGGCAAAACGCCTATAAACTCACACATCTGAGTAGATGGCAGAACTATAGCAACAGTGTGCTACCTAGACAAACAGCTGAATGAGGTGAACAGGGATCCTAAAAGGACCTACCCTCATCTGGCATATTGCAGATCTTTTAACACCAAGGATTTTAACACCAATTATTCACTAGTATTGGCCTATAATGCTACTTGCTAATCTAGGTGTTTAACACCATTTGTTTAGCAACACGATGTCAAAGAATCAACAAATACTAGGGAAGGATATCTGTTTATAAATGGTAAAGCATGATCTTACAATATCACTAACAACCAGCAACAGGTATTGTGTTTGCAAAATATTTTCTAAATAACTGTTGATGTGTTAAAGCATTGGTAATGTGGATGAGATGGGTACCTGACTCGCTGTGTCTCTGTGTGTTCTTCTGCAGATTGAGACCTCAGGCCAAGTGTCTGAGCTCCATCTCTATAACCTCTCCTCCCTGGACAACAACTGTAAGATCACCTGCAGTGCTGGGAACATTGTGGGCGAGAATGAGTCCACAGTCCTCCTCAACATCCTCTGTGAGTTCCAAACATGACACACATCTCTAGACAAGAGGGGGAAAGAATGAGAAAAACACCTGCCTTAACTCGTCGTCGTCGTCCCCCCTCTCTCTCTCTCTCTCTCTCTCTCTCTCTCTCTCTCTCTCTCTCTCTCTCTCTCTCTCTCTCTCTCTCTCTCTCTCTCTCTCTCTCTCTCTCTCTCTCTCTCTCTCTCTCTCTCTCTCTCTCTCTCTCTCTCTCTCTCTCTCTCTCTCTCTCTCTCTCTCTCTCTCTCTCTCAGTTCCCCCTAACATCAGTAAGTTGAGTGATGCCTACCAGGACCACCACTGGTGCATCCCATTTAGTATGTCTGGGAACCCAAAGCCCGAGCTCCGCTGGCTGTTAAACGGGGAGCCGGTCATTGAGGGACTCTACATCATGACCATGATCCATGACTTCTCTGAGAGGGAGTACCACGGCTGCCTGCAGCTGGACAGCCCCACACACATCAACAACGGACCGTACACCCTGCTGGCCAGCAACAAGTACGGACAGGACCGCAAGACCGTCGATGCCCACTTCATGCGCAACCCCTTTGAGGGAGGTATGTGTTGTGTAGTGTAACCACTCTCTGAATCTCAATTCAACCCCTATCTCACTTGTTTCAATCTGAGAGGATTGGATAGTCTGCAATATGGCAACAACTCCACCTGGCCTATCAAATGGTAAGACGGAGCTATCTCCAATCCTTTCAGATCTACTCAAGTTATTAGGGGGAGGGGCTAGGGGTCGAATTGCACATAGGACGGGTGTCAAACTGAATTCCTAAAGGGCCGTGTGTCTGCACATTTTTTAAACTGTAATTATACTGAAAAAATGTAAACGCAACAAAATAAAAGATCCCAGAAATGTTACATATGCACAAAAAGCGTATTTCTCTCAAATTTGTGAGAAATTTGTGCACAAATTTGTTTACATCCGTGTTAGTGAGCATTTCTCCTTTGCCAAGATAATCCATCAAGCTTACATGTGTGGCATATCAAGAACCTGATTAAACAGCATGATAATTACACAAGTGCACCTTGTGCTGGGGACAATAAAAGGCCACTCTAAAATGTGCAGTTTTGTCGCACAACAGAATGCCACAGATGTCTCAAGTTTTGAGGGCATGTTCAATTGGCATGCTGATTGAAGGAATGTCCACCAGAGCTGTTGCCAGAGAATGTAATGTTCATTTCTCTACCACAAGCCGCCTCCAACGTCGTTGTAGATCATTTTGCAGTACGCCCAACCAGCTTCACAACCGCAGACCATGTGTAACCATGCCAGCCCAGGACCTCCACATCCGGTTTCTTCACCCTCGGGATCGTCTGAGACCAGCCACCTGGACAGCTGATGAAACTGAGGAGTATTTCTGTCTGTAATAAAGCCCTTTTGTGGTGAACAACAAATTCTAATTGGCTGGGCCTGGCTCCCGAGTGTGTGGGCCTCTGCCCTCCCAGGCCCACCCATGGCTGCGCCCCTGCCCAGCCATGTGAAATCCATAGATTAGGGCCTAAGGAATTTAATTTGACTGATTTCCGTATATGATCTGTAACTCAGTAAAATCGTTGAAATTGTTGCATGTTGCGTTTATATTTTTGTTCAGTATATTTTCAATTGGTGTCCAATTAAGACCTACAGTAGACAAGCAGGTGAGCGGAGTTCTTAACTAATCTATTACCTTTATTGATCAATCAAGTACTTTTTGTATTTTACCCAACAGGAACAGTGACAGAACCTCTTTACTATGGTGAGTTGCTGTTCAAATATTTACATGGAACATTGACTGTCTAAATGACTCTGTTTAGAAATAAACAATGTGCTTTCCTTTTATGAATAAAAGAGGTCCTGACACCTGAGGATGATTGACTTGAGAAATGCTTTGGAAACTGATTTCGGAGCTTTGCTTTTTGTCTTATAAAGTGTTAATACATTCTTTTCTCTTTCCTCTCCTCGTGTCACACTGTCTCTGGGCACCACAGACCCAACTACAGGTATAGTCACTGTCCCTTCACATGACCTATTCACACAGCGGAGCTTTCAAAGCACACAGGCCTATGTCACTCTGACACACTCATAGAGGGAACACTT